>CM065592.1:242355018-243555018 GCA_033119425.1 Bufotes viridis
TTGTGAGACATGGGGAACAAGGCTGGTAGTGTATGAAGCCAGACTACATTGCCCAAGGCTGACCACTGCGCCCTACTGTAGGCTCATACAGTACATGGAATGTAACCTTTGCATCCTCTTTTCCCATCGAATAGTATAATGTTCTCTTAGGCACAGGGAGCCACCCGACATTACAGGATACGTATGAGCTGTGCTTTATGATAAAAAATAAAATACATACACAGCATGTCATGCGACATCCGTCAAATCACATATCGTTTCATGGTCCAGTAGTAATATTGATGATTACAGTAAAATGCAGCCACAAATGCATTGTGTTGTTAACCTTCTGCACTGCCCAAAAGGAAATGGGGTATATCATGGGGATGAAGCACATTTCCTATGATTGTCTCATGACTGCAGTACAAACTGATTTACAGACAGAATAAAACAGTTTAAGCCGTTTCTATACCACATTTGCTTTTAGGTGTGTAATATACACAAGGTATCACTGTATACGGTGCTTTTTAGCTAGTTATATTCTTTCGCTGGTCATGTGATTTTGTGTAAGGAGCAGTATGTGTCCTGGACTCATTCTTTTTGTACAGTCCTGCACAATTCAGTATGTTTATAATTCTTTCTATTATAAGTATGATTAGACAGCTGTATTCCCGTGGTTTTGTGCCCATTGTGTAGTGACAATACTTGTACTTGGTCCAGAAATCCTCTTTAATGTAGCAGAATTTTTGTAAGGGGAGAGGGGTCAGTCCTTACCCAGGATCTTTTTAGCCAGTGAGTGGTGTGCATGGCGCCCCCACTGATGTGTGGCAGAAGGAATCAGGCAGACACAGTTGTAACTTAGAACAACGTTTTTATTGAACTGATATGGGACAATAAGCTTGGTGGTTACACGAGTCTTACAGGGTGCAACTGGGTTATAAAAGGCAACAGGCTTAAAGGGGTATTCCAGATCCTCAGTATAGGACATCAGTCATCAGATCCGTGAGGATAGAACACTGTTGGCTCTTGAAAATACACAGTGGCTGGTTCTGGAAACAGAAGGTCTGTCCATTGTGTAGTGGCTGTGCTGGCGTACTGCAGCTCAGCTCCCATTTTCTACACTTAGGACAGCTACAAGAGTCTTTTTAGAGGGAATAGGCTTGGCGGTCTCAAGGTCTCTATAGATTGGCAACAGACTTGATTTCTTCTGTGGCGAAGAACTCTAGTTCTGGCATTGCACCCAACTCAGTGGCCAACGGTAACTCAGCCTCAGTAGTGGCTGTGCTGGCGTACTGCAGCTCAGCTCCCATTTTCTACACTTAGGACAGCTACAAGAGTCTTTTTAGAGGGAATAGGCTTGGCGGTCTCAAGGTCTCTATAGATTGGCAACAGACTTGATTTCTTCTGTGGCGAAGAACTCTAGTTCTGGCATTGCACCCAACTCAGTGGCCAACGGTAACTCAGCCTCGAGTCTCCCTTTCAGTAGCAATGACAAAAATGGCTCAGTGTTGCTTGGCATAGGTCATCATGGATACTCTCCATTTGGTGCACAATCTCCACAGTTGGGACCACAGGCTGTGGCTGCTCTCCAAGCGGTACACACACACTCACAGTCCTTGGGTGTGTCTCACTATTAGTCACAGCTATCTACAGCCTCTACTTAGCACAGTCCATCATGCCACTCTCTAAACAGGTGTTTCTCTCAGTAGAAATCTTCCTGGTCTGTTTGTTTCGACCTTGATCATCACAGGTTATCTCAACGGTTGCCATGGCTAGGAAGCAATAAGGGTGGCTGCTCCTGCCCAATACTTTCTTCACCTGTGAATGTCACTACTTCAGCCCCTATCTAGGTCGCTAGCATAGTGTCCCAGTTAGTGAGCATCACTCTCCCTTACTTGTTAGTTAAATGCCACCCAGTGCCATCTCCTGATGAAGCTTGCCTTAATGCGCTTCAATGGTTATTGGCTTCCCGTACCTAGGATCCCCCAATGTCAAAGGGTAGGTAGTCTGGTTTGGAGAACAGGATACATGGGTTCAACCTGTGCTTATTGTAGCCTATGGTAGTATCGTATATAACTATTATGTTTCTACCTGTATGTTGTCAGTATTTACTGTCGTGACTTACTCTATGTCAGGGCTGGCCAACCTGCGGCCCTCCAGCTGTTGTAAAACTACAATTCCCACCATGTCCTGCTGTAGACTGATAGCTGTAGGCTGTCTGGGCATGCTGGGAGTTGTAGTTTTGCAACAGCTGGAGAGCCGCAGGTTGGCCAGCCCTGCGTATATGTAATATCTGGACAAGCTTTCTTAAAAAAATTAAGTTTATATTCGATATTTGTTTCAGTAGCAACTCAGCATCAGCCTTTGTTGCTTATTTATGGTGATATGTATCCCATAGCCCTACTCCATGCAGACTGTGTCTGTGACATTGTTATTACATTCTTTTGGGGTTAGTCCTCAGCGAGGTGGCATCATTTCATCCAAGATGTCATTTCATCCTTAATTTTGGTGATATCTTCCTTTTTACTGTTTTTTTTTGTATGTTTTTGTAACTTAATTAAGATACATCTGATGTTTTATATTTGGGTCATGTTTCTTCCTTTTTCGGGAGGGAAATTGTGCTGTAGCTTAAGCAGTGCCAGCAGTCTGACCACAAGCTCCTCCTGGGCATCTCCATTTATAAACCCCAGGAGGACCATGCTACACAGTGTGGGGATGTTGTAAGTGTGACCCCTATAACAACCCATGACTGTAACCCTGAACCTAACTTTGTTGTGTTCTATACCTCCTCGAGGGACATAAAAACAATTTACAGTGCAGAATGTGGTTTACAGTGTGGTTTCAGGCATACATTTTGATAGCATTCATAGATATTCTGTCTGAGGGTATATGACTTACTCAGTTATTATCTCAATTTCACAGGTCAACGTCTTAATCATGGCATAGACATTTAGGGCATTTAACTCAGTGTGGTCATCAGTATCTGATCGGTGGAGGTCTGACACCCAGGACCCCTGCCGATCAGCTGTTTGAGAAGGCAGCACTACACCTGTGAGTTCCACGACCTTCTCTCTGCTTTTTCTTTGCCATCGTTCGTCCCCAAACTGTCTAGTGGTTTGCCGGCGGCAGATCACTGTTGGACAGCACGATCTGCCACTGGCAAGCACTGATTTTTTTAGGCACGCCCGATGAACGACCATTTGCAAGATGATCGCGAACGTTAATTATTGTTTGCAAGTGTGCATATGTAGATAGCTGTTAGTCACTGATAAGACCTTATACATGGCTATTGAGCTCAGGCAGAGCAGTGATTATTAAATTCCACATTTTACTGGCTCTTTTCCCACAAAACAATATATTAATCTATGTATGAATCTCTTTACTGGCAAATAAATCTAAATGGAAGTCTAAGTGCAAGATCATGGAAACACTGGGACATACCAGGAGGTAGAGTAGAGATGGGCTGTCAGTGATCAGCGCTGATAGTCAGTATTTTCAGTCAGGGAGAAACAGTTTTACATTACATAGGGACAGTTGTATACTGTACATTTATGTAACTGTCCATATGTTATTCAAAACTCTGTTTTCCTGTCTCCCTGACTTCGCTCGCTGTCAAGACTGATTGCTGCGTGTCTCTCCCTTATCTCCCAGTGCTGGAGATAGGGGAGACAAAGGCAGTCAGCGATCAGTGCATACAATCAGTATAAGGGTCCATTCACACGTCCGTTGTTTAGTTCCGCATCTGATCCCGATTTTTCGGACTAGTCACGGAATAGTTGCGGACAGAATTCGGACCCATTGATTTTCAATGGGTCTATAAAATATGCGGACAGCACTCTTTGAAATAATTTTCGCAGTACACAGTGTCCGTAAAAAAATAAAACATGTCCTATTCTAATCCGAAAATTGCGGTCCGTTGTGCAATGCAATTTTATTCTTCTATCCGTTTTTTGCGGATCCGCAAAAAACGGATGACAAACGGAAAGAATTCTTGGAAAATAGGATCCACAAAAAACGGTCCTGTTTTCGGATTATAGAAAAACAACGGACGTGTGAATGGACCCTAATAGTAATGGAGACAGACGTGGCTTAGGGCTCTTTCACACTAGCGTTTTTGTTTTCCGGCATAGAGATCCGTCGTCGGGTCTCTATGCCGGAAAAATTCTGATCAGGATTATCCCAATGCATTCTGAATGGAGAGAAATCCGTTCAGGATGCATCAGGATGTCTTCAGTTCAGGACCGGAACATTGTTTGGCTGGAGAAAATACCGCAGCATGCTGCGCTTTTTGCTCCGGCCAAAAATCCTGAACACTTGCCGCAAGGCCGGATCCGGAATTAATGCCCATTGAAAGGCATTAATCCGGATCCGGCCTTAAGCTAAACGTCGTTTCGGTGCATCGCCGGATCCAACGTTTAGCTTTTTCTCAATGGTTACCATGGCAGCCAGGACACTAAAGTCCTGGTTGCCATGGTAAAGTGTAGTGGGGAGCGGGGGAGCAGTATTCTTACCATCCGTGCAGCTCCCGGGGCGCTCCAGAGTGACGTCAGGGCGCCCTACACGCATGGATCACGTGATCCATGCGCATGGGGCGCTCTGACGTCATTCTGGAGCGCCCCGGGAGCCGCACGGACTGTAAGTATACCGCTCCCCACAACTACTATGGCAACCAGGACTTTAATAGCGTCCTGGCTGCCATAGTAACCTCAAAGCATTTCGAAGACTGATCAGGATCCTGAGTGAAAGTGTGAAAGAGGCCTTATACTGCATACATTTATACTATACAGTGCAAATATATATATATATATATATATATTGTGCGGATGGGGTGCAACTTTCATGCATGGTTGTTAGGAGAGGATCGGGATGGGGACCCGATCTTTATTATTTTCCCTTATAACATGGTTATAAGGGAAAATAATAGCATTCTTAACACAGAATGATCAGTAAAATGGTGATGGAGGTGTTAAAAAAAAAATAAAAAAAAATAAACTCACCTTATCCAATTGTTCGCGAAGATCAACTCGTCTTCATTCTTATTCTTTGCAGATCTGGAGTAAAAAGGACCTGTGATTGCGTCACTGCGTCACATGGTCTGATCACATGGTGCATCACCATGGTGATGCACCATATGATTGGACCATGTGATGAGAGCAGTGACATCACTACAGGTCCTTTAGCCATTTACACATGGCGGTGTTCTGCCAGATTTCTATACCTTGGCAGAACGCTATACCGGAAGTGGCGCGGCTGTATAAGAATCAGCTGGAGGAGGGAAAAACCGCACACTGCGCGTGCGCACTTAGGGGTAGATAGATTTTCCCAGCGCAAAATGTTACATCAGATCTCCCTGAGTGCGCACGCACGCACAAATGATCAAGAGCCGAGCTGAGTGCAGAATATCGAGGTCACCACATAGCAGAGTTAAGTGCGGGACATTGGGGGACACCACATAGCAGAGCTGAGTGCGGGATATTGGGGGACACCATATTGCAAAGCTGAATGCGCGATATGGGTGAACCCAATATCGCGGACTCAGCCCTGCTATGTGGTGACCCCAATATCCAGCACTCAGCTCTGCTCTCCCACGGCCCTGCAATGATTCTTTACCAATCCAGTGGATGTGCGCGTGCGCAGCGCTGCACACACCCTCCTCCAGCTGATTCTTGTACGGCCATGTCACTTCCGGTGCGGCCGCCTCACTTCCGGTATAGCGTTCTGTCGAGGTATAGAAATCTGGCAGAACACCAGCATCGCGTTCAAGTGGATTAAGGTGAGTTTATTAAGTGTTTGTTATTTTTTAACCCCTCCATCCCTAATTTACTTTGCATTCTGTACTAAGAATGCTAATATTTTCCCTTATAACCATGTTATAAGGGAAAATAATAAAATCTACACTACAACTAACCCTAATCCTAACTTTATTGAAGAAGTTTGGGTCTGGGTACCACATTCAGTTTTTTCTCACATGCGTGCAAAACGCATTGCACTCACGTGGAAAAAATTGAACCACGCAACGCAATTGCAGTCAAAGCACAATGTCCCCTCCACGCACACGCATCCTATCCGGCCCCAATCCGCAACTCCCATGTGAAAGAGGCTTTAGTCTCCACATACACACAGTTTTACACCAGGTTTCCATAACAACCCAGCCATTTTTCTTCACTGCTGTAGGTCATCTTTAAAGGGGCAAGGCACTGTGGATGACACTGTTAAGAGGGTGGAGTGCTGTGGAGGTCACAGTTAAGGGGCAATTAGGGTGGCTATTCAGGCCACCCTCAAAAGATGGACTTTAAAACCCACCCCCCCAGTCTCACTAAGCCACGCCCCCTCCCACTCTGCAGCAGGTATTAAAAAAATGAAGGTAAAAATCAACTTCTGTCAGCTGCATGGGTGGGAGGGGGACTTCCTCCCTTCAGCTCATGCTCAGACAGCACAGTGCTGCAGTTTGAGAGTGAACTGTTCAAAAAGACATCCCTGTGTCTACCCAGGCCCTGCACCAGACGGAGGACAGGGAGTCTGAAAGCCAGACTGAACGGCCTGAAACCAGACCTCTGGCTACCCTAGGGGCAAGCTGCTGTGGAGGTCACAGTTAAGGGGACGGTCCACTGTGGAGGTCAGTATTAAGGGGCAGACTGCTGTAGAGGCCACTGTAGGCAGGTTGTTGTGGAAATCACTGTAAAGGAGATGGGGTGCTGTGGAGGTCACTGTTATGGGGGTGGGGTGCTGGAGGTTACTGTTAAGGGGGCGGGGTGTTGTGGAAGTTACATTTTAAGGAAATGGAGCTCTGTAGAGGTCACTGTTAAAGGGGTGGAGTACAGTGGAGGTCACTGTTAAGGGAGTGGGGTACTGTGGCAGTCACTGTTAAAGGGGCAGTCGCTGTAGAGGTCTCTGTTAAAGGGGCCGGGAATGGTGGAGGTCAGTTAAGGGGACTGTGACCTATGGTCAGTGTTAAGGGGCAGGTGCTGTAGAGGTCACTGTTAAGAGAGCAGGCCCCTGTGGAGGTCACTGTCAAGGAGGTTGGGTGCTGTGGAACTCACTGTAAAAGGGGCAGGCTGCTGTAAAAGTCAAAGTTAAGGAGGTGGGCTGCTGTGGAGGTCCCATGTTAAGAAGACAGGGCACTGTGGGAGGGGGGGGGGTCAGTGTTAAGGTGCGGGGGGCTGTGCATGTCACTGTTATAGTGGATGCTGTCGATATTTTTTAACGGCATGCACAAACGTTAAATGAAATAGATTAAATATACTCGTGCAAAGCCGGGTCCTTCAGCTAGTATATATTTATATTAGGCTTGAGTGAATCAAGCATTTGGTGAATTACTACGGAATTCCTATCTGTGTATTTAAAAAAATTTTAGGTACCAGAACTAAAGCCCACTTCGGATTCCTATTTTAAAATGTTTTTAAATACGCAGATAAGAATACCATAGTAATTCACTGAAGTCTTGCACAACTTCAGGCAACACGAAGGTTGGCTACACAGAGCCAATACATTTTAATGCTGTACGGAAACAGCATTAACAATAAAGTTTTTGAATAAATCGACTTCAGATCTATAGTCCGAAGCTCAATCCGCTAAAGCCTAATATATGCAGTGCCTTGCAAAAGTATTCACCCCCCTGACCTTTTTTGTGTTTTGTTACATTACAGCCTAAAGTTCAATGTTTTGTTAATCTGAATTTTATGTGATGGATCAGCACACAATAGTCTAAGTTGGTGAAGTGAAATGAGAAAAATATATAAATAAACTATTGTTTAGAAATAGAAAACTTGCATATGCGTATGTATTCACCCCTTTGTTAGGAAGCCCATAAAAAGCTCTGGTGCAACTTCAAATTACCTTCAGAAGTCACATAATTAGTGAAATGATGTCCACCTGTGTGCAATCTAAGTGTCACATGATCTGTCATTACATTTACACACACCTTTTTTAAAAAGCCCCAGAGGCTGCAACACCTAAACAAGAGGCATCTCTAACCAAATACTCCCATGAAGACCAAGGAACTCTCCAAACAAGTAAGGGACAATGTTGTTGAGAAATACAAGTCAGGGTAGGTTTTAAAAAAATATCCAAATCTTTGATGATCCCCAGGAGCACTATCAAATCTATCATAACCAAACAAAAAGAACATGGCACAACAGCAAACCTGCCAAGAGACGGTCGCCAACCAAAACTCACGGACTGGGCAAGGAGGGCATTAATCAGAGAGGCAGCACAGAGACCTAAGGTAACCCTAGAGGAGCTGCAGAGTTCCACAGCAGAGACTGGAGTATCTGTACATAGGAACACAATAAACCGTATGCTCCATAGAGTTGGGCTTTATGGCAGAGTGCCCAGAAGAAAGCCATTACTTTCAGCTAAAAACAAAAAGGCACGTTGTGAGTTTGTGAAAAGGCATGTGGGAGACTCCGAAAATGTATGGAGGAAGGTGCTCTGGGCTGATGAGACTAAAATTTAACTTTTTGGCCATCAAAGAAAACGCTATGTCTGGCGCAAACCCAACACATCACATCACCCAAAGAAAATCAAAAGAAAAACAGTGTAACATGGTGGTGGCAGAATCATGCAGTGGGGATGTTTTTCAGCAGCCGGGACTGGGAAACTGGTCAGAGTTGAGGGAAAGATGGATGGTGCTAAATACAGAGATATTCTTGAGCAAAACCTGTACCACTCTGTGCGTGATTTGAGGCTAGGACGGAGGTTCACCTTCCAGCAGAACAATGACCCCAAACCCACTGCTAAAGGAACACTTGGGTGGTTTCACGGGAAACCTGTAAATGTGTTGGAATGGCCTAGTCAAAGCCCAGATCTCAATCCAATAGAAAATCTGTGGTCAGACTTAAAGATTGCTGTTCACAAGTGCAAACCATCCAACTTGAAGGAGCTGGAGCAGTTTTGCAAGGAGGAATGGGCAAAAATCCCAGTGGTAAGATGTGGCAAGCTCATAGAGACTTATCCAAATCGACTTGGAGCTGTGATTGCCGCAAAAGGTGGCTCTACAAAGTATTGATTTTAGGGGGGTGAATAATTATGCACATTGACTTTTTCTGTTATTTTGTCCTATTTGTTGTTTGCTTCACAATAAAAAAAAAATTCAACGTTGTGGGCATGTTCTGTAAACTAAATGATGCAAATCCTCAAACAATCCATGTTAATTCCAAGTTGTGAGGCACCAAAACACAAAAAAAGTGAAGGGGGCTGAATACTTTTGCAAGGTACTGTATATATATATATATATATATATATATATATTTAGTTAGTTTGCCATGTCATAGCCATAGCTTGCCATGTTGTAGTCTCACTACACATTCTCGCCATGGTCTCAATACTTACAGGGCATCTCACCCACACTAATGCAGATATATTTACCATTTCTTCACAGTGACTAAAGGCAAAGTACATGAAAATCACAGCACACACAAGTGCTGGGAGATATGATAGCATACATAACCATAACAAAATACCAATGCTGGCATGTTCTAGCAACAGTCATATTACAGTTCCACAAGGTGGTTTTGCCAACAACTAATGTAAAGGATATGGTTTTTCTTTTAAGAGGTTGCAAAGCTGATTTTCAAACCTCTTACATGCATTTTTACATAGAATAACATAGAATATAGAAGTAGGACACAGGGCTGCCATCAGAAATTTTGGGGCCCCTTACATAGCTTAGGGCCTGGGCCCCCCCACCCCCCCCTCTAGTGGCGGATCCAAAGCCTAGTCTCGGGAAGGGCAATAGGAGATCACGGGGCCCCTGTGTCCTGCGGTGCGTGATCCCGCGAGACCCACCAGAAGTCACAGGTCTCCCGGGATAGTGCGCTGAAGTGACTGAACTCTTGCTCGCTTAGCCTGCGAGTACAGGATCAGATCAGCAACACAAGTCAGGGGCGGACTGAGAACCCTCAGGGCCCCCGGGCAAAATAAATCAAGGGCCCCCTTCCAGGCCCCACCCATATCCCCTCTCCATTCCCCCGTTCACACCGCAATCGTTACGCCCCTGATCCCATCACTTCAGTAATACAGCCCCACATACCTCTTACATCCAGTGACGTCTCCTTTGATGTAGATGTTCTCTGTCCTCGCCTTCTCAGACCAGACAACCATTTTGTCGCCATTTTCCGTCTCTGCAGTTTGACAATAAAAAAAAAAATCTTAGTTTACAACTTTTTCATCATCCTCCCATCTTCTGGACAAATCATCCTACTACCCCCAATACTGTGCCCCTGTGGTCCCCAATACTATACTGCAGATAATACCCCTGATAATACTAGTACCACACAGAGCCCCCCTTATAAAATACCCCTTCTTTGTGGCCTCAGTAGAAGGCCCCATAGTGCCCCATAATAATGTGCCAGTAACAAGTGCCCCCCAAAGATGCCCCCAATCATGTGCCAGTAACAAGTGCCAACCCCCCTATGTGCCAGTAACAAGTGCCTCTCTTTCCCCCATGTGCCAGTATTAAGTGCCAACCCCCCATGTGCCAGTATCAAGTGCCAAACCCCCCCATGTGCCAGTATCAAGTGCCAATACACCCCCCACGTGCCAGTACCAAGTGCCAACCCCCCCAAGTGCCAGTATCAAGTGCCAATGTACCCCCTATGTGCCAGTATCAAGTGCCTCCTGCCCCCATGTTCCCCCCAAACTGTAATTTAAACCAGGAGCCAATAGCCTTTAGCTATGCCATTGGAGCAAGACTAGAACATGGACACATGAGCAGGACTGGATCATCGACACAGGAGCAGTATAAAGTGCCTCCTGCTCCCCCCAATCCACCATGTGCGACTGTATTTAAAAAAATTAAAAACAACACTCAAACTTACCTCCACTTCAGACTGTGATGCGATGCAGGCCTCTTCCGGCCTATGTCCCGCGCTGTAGGGCTGAGGCGGCGCGACTACGTCATTGCGCCGCATGCACGGTCCTCTGATAAGCTGCAGGCCTTGTGCCGGCAGCCTATCAGAGGAAGAGGGAAGGGTGAAGCCTCTCCCTCCTTTGCCCTGCCGCAGCACAGCCATCTGTATCGCTGTCCTGAGGAGGGCAATACAGATGACTATGGAGATGACCGCTTCCACAATGGAAGCGTTCATCTCCCAGTGACCTGCCGCTCATGCGGGCCCCCTCCCAGCAGAGCCCCCCCCCAAAAAAAAGGCTCAGGACCAGCTGGGCCCCCCACGGGGTCCGGGCCCCTTACTGGGGTACTGGCTGTACCCCCCTGATGGCGGCCCTGGTAGGACATATTCCTCTGCCTGGAATTATTTGCTTCAGGCTGCTGAAGTTATGATGTGTTTGAGTTACTGAAGAAATATTTGACCTTGATAACATTCTGTCTTATCGTCCTCTTCGTTCACGTTCTCTCTGGCTCCCACATTGATGTTTATTATTAATCTGGGGTTTACATTTCACTTTGAGTGTTGAATTCTAGATGAGAACATTCAGATTCATCAAAGCTGTAGGACAGTTGCTAACAAATATTCTTTTGATAATGTTTATACATGTATTCTAGTTCCAGTCCTGTTTCACTTATAAGAAATGTAACAGGCAGATGCATCCTTGGCAGATATTGGTGCACGCACACACACACACGCACACACGCACACTAATACTACAGATGTTGTTGTTGCACCTGGGCCCTGATGTCTAAGATGGCCCAAGAGCTCCTCTGCTCCATAGGGCTTCTTTCACATGGTCAGTGTTTTGCATCAGCGATTGTTAGTCAACACAAGGAATGGAGCCATTACGTATAAGGTATAATAGAAAGATCTGAACCTCTTATGTGTTTTTGGCTCACACCTGATTTTTGCTCAAAATCATTGAAGGAAATCACTGACCAAACACTGACCATGAAAATAACGTCTAAGAGGACACCATTATACTGTCACTGATGTTATAGTTTACATTAAATGTTTTACACATGGTAGCTGGCAGTGGCTGGGTTTGGGGTGGCCCCAATGCGACACTGGGTACCCTGGGCAACGTTGAGGTGTCACCAAGTGTTGTTGCTCTCCAGAAGGGATGGTAAGGTGTGGTGCACCCCAATGGAAAATGTCCAGAAAGTCAGGTTCTACAGTTAACCAGTGTGCTTCTTTACTGGAGGAGGAATTCAGGTGCAAAACAATGGAGGCAAGGCGTAGGGCTAGCTTCTCCAGTTTCATCCCTGGCAGAAGAAGGGTTTGATGCTGAGGAAAGGCATACGCTAGCTGTCCCTCTCTCTCTGAGAAAGCTAGTACCCTGGTCAAAGGCTGTAGGCCCACAGTCTGTAGCTTAGTAATCTATGTGGCTCTTTGGTCACAGGGCAGTTGACCCATGGTCTGTGGCTCAGCGTCCCGATGTCAGCATCTTCTTCTGGTCACTGATGCTGATTCCAGACACTAGTCATTAATTGCAGCACATTAGGCACTCTGACTGCTCTCCTTATATACCATTTCTAGCTAGACTGGAACCTTCTAGTAGGAGGGGTAGAGTGGAGAAACTCTGCATAAACAATTACAAGTTACCATTCCCGTCTGTCATAGACTTACATTAAAACTTCAATGATACTCAATGGCAATGACAGTAGTTTTTCCAGACAAAAATAAGTTTCCAGACATAAAAACACAGCTAAACCAGACATTCAAAAGATCAGTCTATCTGGTTTTGGTGGTAAATAAGTCAGGCTTTTTCCCTCCAAAACATGCTCTTCTTTAACCCCTTAAGGACTCAGCCCTATTTCACCCTTAGGACTTGGCCATTTTTTGAAAATCTGACCAGTCACTTTATGTGTAAATAATTTTAAAATGCCTTTACTTACCCAGGCCGTTCTGAGATTGTTTTTTCGTCACATATAGTACTTCATGACACTGCTAAAATTGGGTCAAAAAAGTTAATTTTTTTGCATAAAAAAATACAATTTTTACCAAAAATTTAAAAAAATTAGCAAATTTCAAAGTTTCATTTTCTCTACTTCTCTAATACGTAGTAATACCCCCAAAAATAGTTATAACTTCACATTCCCCATATGTCTACTTCATTTTTGGAGCATATTGGGAATGCCATTTTATTTTTTGGGGATGTTACATAGCTTAGAAGTTTAGAAGCAAATTTTGAAATTTTTCTGAAATTTTCCAAATCCCACTTTTTAGGGACCAGTCCAGGTCTGAAGTCACTTTGTGAGGCTTACATAATAGAAACCACCCAAAAATGACCCCATTCTTGAAAATACACCCCTCAAGGTATTCAAAACTGATTTTATTCAAGTAATAAAGTAAGGGTTAACTGCCAAACAAGACTCAATATGGGTTGCCCTAATTCTGTGGTTTGCAGAAACACCCCATATGTGGTCCTAAACTACTGTTTGGCCAAACGGGAGGACATAGAAGCAGGGGAACGCCATATGGGTTTTGCAAGGCAGATTTTGCGGGACTGGTTTTGTTTATACCATGTCCCATTTCAAGCCCCCTGTTGCACCCCTAGAATAGAAATTCCAAAAAAGTGACTCCATCTAAGAAAGTACGCCTCTCAAGGTATTCCAAACTGGGTTTACAAACTTTGTTAACCCTTTAGGTGTTCCACTAGAGTTAGTGGCAGATGGAGAAACAATTTCAGAATTTCAATTTTTGGGAAAAATTTCCATTTTAACCCTTACTTTATTACTGGACAAAATGGGTTAACTGCCAAACAAGACTCAATATGGCTTGCCCTGATTCTGTAGTTTGCAGAAACACTACCTATGTGGTCCTAAACTACTATTTGGCTAAACGGCAGGACATAGAAGAAGGGGAACGCCATATGTTTTTTGGAAGGCAGATTTTGTGGGACTGGTTTATTTACACCATGTACCCTTTCAAGCCCCCTGCTGCACCCCTTGAGTAGAAAATCCATAAAAGTGACCCCATCTAGGAAACTACAGGATATGGTGGTTGTTGTTTTGGTACTATTTTAGGATAAATATGATTTTTGGTTGCTCTATATTACACTTTTTTGAGGAAAGATAACAAAAATTTTAATTTTAAAATTGTTTCTACATTCGCCATTAAGTTTTGTGGAACACCTAAAGGGTTAATACAGTTTGTAAAGTATTTTTTGAATACCTTGAGGGTGTAGTTTCTTATATGGGGTCACTTTTTGGAGTTTCTAGTCTAGGCTACATCAGGGGAGCTTCTAATGGGACATGGTGTAAATAAACCAATCCATCAAAATCTGCCTTCAAGAAACATATGGCGTTCCCTTCGTTCTATGCCCTGCCTTGTGGCTATATATCCATTTACGACCACATATGGGGTGTTTCTGCAAACTACAGAATCAGGGCAATAAATTTTTAGTTTTGTTTGGCTGTTAACCCTTGCTTTATTACCGGAAAAATGGATTGAAATGGAAATTTTGCCCAAAAAATTGTGTTTTTCCATTTTTTTTTTTTTTTTTTGTATGCTGTTCATCCGGGGGGGTTGGTTTAAATGTTATTTTTATAGGGCAGATTGTTACGGACGTGGAGATACCTAATATGTCTACTTTTTATAATTTGTTTAGATTTTACACTATATTATCAGTTGGGGAACACAAATTAAATAATTTTAGTATCTCAATATCCTGGGAGCTACATTTTTTTTTGGTTGGGTGACTGTCTAATATAGGGGCTCATTTTTTGCGGGATGAGATGGCGGTTTTATTGGCACTATTTGGGGTGCATATGACTTTTTGATCGCTCGCTATAACACTTTTTGATGTTAGGTGACAAAAATGGCTTTTTTACACAGTTTTTATTTTATTTTTAACCCTGTTCATCCGGGGGTTGGGTTAAATGTTATTTTTATAGGGCAGATTGTTACGGACGCGCGATACCTAATATGTCTACTTCATGTAAAATCTAAACAAATTATACTATATCATCATTTGAGGAACAAAAAAATTATTTTAGTATCTCCATAGCCTGGGAGCTAAATTTTTATTTTTTTGGGTTGGGCGACTATCTAATTTAGGGGCTCATTTTTTGCGGGATGAGATGGTGGTTTGATTGGCACTATTTGGGGGTGCATATGACTTTTTAATGGCTTTTTATTACACTTTTTGGGATCCAAGGTGAAAATAAAAATGGCTTTTTTACATAGTTTTTATTAGATTTTTTGGACGGCATTTATCGAAGGGCTAGTTTATGGGGTATATTTATAGACAAGTTTTTTACGTACGTGGCCAATATATTACGTATGCCCAATATATATGGCTCTCATACTTTGGAGACACTAAGCAGGCATCCTCAAACTGCGGCCCTCCAGATGTTGTAAAAATACAATTCCCACTGTAGGTTGTCTGGGCATGCTGGGAGTTGTAGTTTTACAACATCTGGAGGGCCGCAGTTTGAGGATGCCTGCACTAAAACTAATATTTTTGTGACAAAAATTTGTTCCAGTGTCTACAAAGTCTGAGAGCCATAGTTTTTATGTTCTCTAGGGGACTGTCGGGAATTATAAAAATTTAGTACTCCATGGAAGTGTGATACTCCCTGAAGCAATTGATAACGCAGAGGCCCGGATGATCGGGGCAAGTGTCACACTGAGTGGTGGTGTCCTTCCGAATCCCCTCTTGTGACACACTCTGCATCTTTTTGGGTTCGTCCCTTTTTTCCAGTATGGGGGACCACACCTGGAAAATGTTGGCCAGGGACGACCGGGCGCCTCCAATTCCCGAGGTACTCCGACCTGCTCTTTCCCGGTCTGAAAAGATCAGGTCCTTGAGGACTGCCTCATAGAATTGGAGGAACGTCTCTGTGCTGCCAGCGCTCGAGATAGTACAAAGCGTTGTACATGGCAACCTGTACCATGTAGACCGCAACCTTTTTGTACCATGCCCGGGTTTTCCGCATGGCATTATATGGTTTGAGGACTTGATCAGATAGATCAACTCCTCCCATATACCGATTGTAGTCGACGATACAATCGGGCTTGAGGACCGTTGCCGTGGTACCTCGCACAGAGACTGGGGTGGTGCCGTTACCATGGATTGTGGTCAGGATAAGGACATCCCTCTTGTCCTTATACCTGACCAACAACAGGTTATCGCTGGTAAGGGCACGGGTTTCACCCCTGGGGATAGGTACCTGGAGGAGGGAGGTAGGGAGGCCGCGCTGATTTTTCCGCACGGTCCCACAAGCGAACGTGGATCTGGCGGCAAGGGACCTGAACAAGGGAATACTGGTATAAAAGTTATCCACGTACAGGTGGTAACCCTTATCCAGCAGTGGGTGCACAAGGTCCCACACAAGTTTCCCGCTAACACCCAGAGTGGGGGGACATTCTGGGGGTTGAATACGGGAATCTCGTCCCTCGTAAACACGAAATTTGTAAGTGTACCCTGAGGTACTCTCACAAATTTTGTACATTTTCACGCCATACCTCGCTCGCTTAGTGGGAATGTATTGGCGGAAACTGAGTCTCCCTTGAGCGCAACGAGAGACTCATCAACCGCGACCTCCCTTCCAGGTACGTAGGCCTGCGCGAATGCGGCCCCAAAGTGATCGATGATCGGCCGTATCTTGTACAGCCGGTCATAGGCAGGATCACCTTGGGGGACATGCTGCATTATCTGCATAATGCAGGCATTTCCGGATGGCCTCGAATCTGGGACGTGTCATGGCCATACTGTACAGTGGGGTCTGATAGAGGACGTCCCCACTCCAGTAATGCCTGACACTGGGTTTTTGCACTAGACCCATGTGCAGCACGAGGCCCCAAAACGTCCTCATCTCGGCTGCACTGACTGGCGTCCAGCCACCGGGTCTAGCCAAAAGGAGCCTGGGTGCTGAGCGACGAACTGTTGGGCATACAGATTCGTCTGCTCCACCATCAGATTCACCAGTGGGTCACTGAAAAAAACTAAAAAGTCTATTTCAGTGAACCCCACTGTGGGAATCTGGATTCCAGGATTGCCAACAAAATCCGGAATCGCAGGCTCATAGTCCACTGGGGACACCAGCTAAGTTCACCGGTGGGGGCTCCGGTGCGCTTATTTGGTGGGCCGGGAAACCAGTACGAACCCCAGGGCTGCTCGTACTGGTGTGGGCCACGGGTTCCCTAGCATGTGGGGGCCCTGGCTCCGCCTGGCGGCGTCTCCGCCGCCTTGGGGCTCATCATCATCAGATGATGATGAGGAGGATGCGGATGAAAGGAGGAACGTGGGGTCATCCTCATCCTCACTGGCGCTCTCGGTGTCGGAGAGCATCTGGGCATATGCCTCCTCCGCCGAGAACATCCGGCGGGCCATGGGTATGTGTGTGCGTGTATGTGCGTGTGTGACAAACTTTGTTGTATGTGCGTGTGTGTGGGGGCGGGTGTTCACGTACTAATAATAAGAAAAAAATTGACAAGTGTTAAAAAAAAAAAAAATTAAGTTCAAACTAGCTGATCAGCCGTCCGACACTGATCAGCGGTGGGGTGGGCGATGCGCTAATGGTGGCCGGACGCTAAAAGTGCCGACCACAGTAAGCGCACGAAAAAAAAAAAAAAAAGTGGTGGTGGAGTGGTGGTGGGGGGGTGGGGGGGGCTTGGGTCAGCACCCCTGGGTGGGTTTAGGGTCTCACAGCTAAGTGCTGTGGACCCCAACCACCACAAGCAGCACTGAAATAAAAAAAAAACTTTTTACTAACACTAACTATCCCTTCTAGCCCTGCCTAAGATACCTCTCCCTCGCTGACCCTAACCTACCTGATGGCGGAGGGTGATGGGAGCCAGCCGGGGGGTGACTGGGGGGTGACTGGAGCGGTGCTGGAGCGGTGCTGGAGCTGTGCGGGTGCGATCCTCACTCGGCAGCAGCAGCAGCAGGAAGAGGAGGGAGAGAGGAGCGCCGGGAGTTTGAATCTCCCGCCTCTCTCCCCGACCAATCGGATCCCAGCACCGCCACAACCGTCCCCAATTCAAGAACGGTGATTGGTGGTGTGATATCACACCACCGATCACCATTCTTTCCGGTTCATCGGGTCACCGGAGACCCGAATGGACCGGAAACGCAGTAAACCGCAGGTCTGAATTGACCTGCGGTTTTCTGCGATCGCCGATACGGGGGGGTCAAATGACCCCCCTCGGCGTAGTGACAGGATGCCCGCTGAATGATTTCAGCGGACATCCTGTTACAATTAACCCCTGCCGCGCCGCACTTGCATTTTGAAAATATGACGTACCGGTACGTCATGGGTCCTTAAGGACTCGGAAACCATGACGTACCGGTACGTCATGCGTCCTTAAGGGGTTAAACCCTATGGTAGCTGTGGAAAATGACCAGCTTTACATTCAAATTCCAAAAAGTCTTTCAGTCATTAACCCTTAACCCCCACAGAGCCTTGCAAGTGAACAGGATATATTTCACAACATACATATAAAATATAGTAACACAGTAATTAACAGTATATGTTAATGCAAGTTAACCCTTTCAAGTGAAATAAAGTTTATAACTTTGCAGAGGGGTAATAGTAAAATGTCCACAAATGTCCAGACTTCAAAGTATCCCTCCTCCAGGGCACTACGTCTCTAGGTACATCTTGAGGAAAAATTCATATTTTGAACCTATATTGTAAAAAAAAACATTACTAACATTCAGAAGCCACACCCTAATGTATACTTTTAGTAGTCTAACTGAACATTTAGCTGAAATAACTTTCATTTTATGGCTACAGATGCAACAAACTATATTGTAGATGCATTTAATCTCTTTCATAGCTAAAGAAGCTTACACTTCAAACTTCCATAATTATTCCTCTGAGTATCAGATTTATTTAATACAGTGTGAATTAGTCTTTGTAAACAGGTATGGATTACCTCCATTTTTTCACTGATTAGTAATAAAATGTGGTCTGATTGATATCTAAAATACAATTATAGACAAACATAAGCTCACTAAACTGTTGTATCGTTCATGTCTTTTTTTTAGAACATTGACTAAACATTTCCAGTGCAGAGAGAAAAAGTAAATGAACCCTTGAACTTAACAACCTGTTGATCCACCTTTAGCAGCGTTCCCTGTATTAAACATTTCCTGTAGCTGCAAGTGAGATTTATACAACATCGAGGAGGAATTCTGGACCATCCTCACATGAGCTATATGGATTGTGCCAGGATCTGTTCAGGGAAAAACTGTTGGTTTTGATGCAAGTTTTCTCTGTCATTGCGTTAAGTGCGTTCCTTTTTTCTGTCTGGGTTGTATCCAGATTGCATGCGTTTTCACACATGTAAAGAAAAACAGAAGAATAACAATCTACATCTTCTAGCAACCATCAGTGAAAAATGCATTGCACCCGGATGCCTTCCGTTTTTCACGCAAGCCCCATTCACTTCTATGGAACAAGAGCTGCCTGAAAAACGCACAATATAAAACATGCTGCGATTTTTTCCTGAATGCAAAGATGATGCGTGAAAAACGATGCTTATGTACACAAATCCACTGTAAAGAATGGGTCAGGATTCCGTCCAGAGGCGATGCATGAATGGATGGAAAACTCGCTTGTGTGAAAGAGTCCTTATACGTAGGGTCTTAGAACACATTGATCTGGATTGCAGTGCCAATACAGATATTTAACCAAACCAGTTGTACTCCAAAGGTTTTCACTTATTACACTTCTGTCCCATGGGCATAGCTATAGGGGGTGCAGAGGTAGCAGTCCCTACCGGGCCCAGGAGCCTGAGGGGGCCCAAATACCCTTGTGCCACATAAGAAGACACACAGAGCACTGAGAGAAGGGGGCCCAAGCTGAACTCTTGCACCAGGGCCCATGAGCGGTTAGCTACGCCCCTGACTTCTGGCAGTGTTCTGCTGTAGACAAGATAGCATTTTAAACATACCAATATTAGCATATGTGTGATTTGCTTGCAGCATAAAATGTTATTTACTAGTTATGCAAATTAGGCCCCAGTACTCCTCTCCTCTCTCTTGCTCTTCCCCTTTCTTTGTGATGTCATTCACCCCCCTAGGTGAAATGCTGTCCGGCCCATGCACATTACAAACACTGCTGTGGGCATCGGCTTCACAGCTTGTAATGCACATGCACTGTCAAGTAGAGCGCCACGGACCCACTAGGTGAAGAGGAGTAATGGTGTGGGCATTGGTTTCACAGCGCCTCTACATCTTCCATCAGGCGTGCAGTGTGCTGCTTGACAGTGCATGCGCATTACAAGCTGTGAAAGCGGTGACCACAGCCAAAGTGGTGTTTGTAATGTTCAGGCGCCAGACAACATTTCACGAAAGGAGAAGGGAAGGGCGTTAGAGATGGGAAGAGCTTACACAAGCAAGCAAATCACAGAAAAGCTAGCAAAGGTATGTTTTGGTGTACAGCAGGACATTGACAGATGTTTAAAGGGAAGGTGCCATGAGAAAAGACCTAGGAGATTATTTATTATCTGATTTACACCAATTTTTGACTTATTAGGTCACAGATTTTGTTGCAAAGTTGTTTTTCGACAAAATATTTGACCTTACCTCGCTCACGCCACTTTTACGAAGTGGCAGAAAAAGGGGGCATGGCATGGGCAGGGAAGAGGGCAGACTGGCTGGTCCGTCTTGTTCATCATTTTCAATGCCAGCGTAGAAAATGTCCTAAAACTACGCAGCAAGGTAGCTGGCTTAGTTTAAAACATGCTGCATGGCCTGCAGCAGCAAGAGCCAAGGTTTTTGCACTGGCCACTAAGCCTACAATTAGTCACCACATATTAGTCTGTACAGATCGCTTTACTGCAGTCACCTGCTTATCATTACAGGCTAGATTAGCATGACAGATAATATATATATATATATATATATATATATACACACACACAGTAGATATAAAAAGTCTACACACCCCTGTTAAAATGTCAGGTTTCTGTGCTGTAAAAAAATGCGACAAAGATAAATCATTTCAGAACTTTTTCCACCTTTAATGTGACCAATAAACTGTACAACTCAATTGAAAAACAGACTGAAATCTTTTAGGTAGAGGTAAGAAAAAATATAAAAATAAAATTATATGGTGTGCACACCCTTAAACTAATACTTTGTTGAAGCACCTTTTGATTTTATTACATCACTCAGTCTTTTTGGGTATGAGTCTATCAGCATGGCACATTTTGACTTGGCAAGATTTGCTTACTCTTCTTTGCAAAAACACTCCAAATCTGTCAGACTGCGAGGGCATCTCCTGTGCACAGCCCTCTTCAGATCACCCCACAGATTTTCAATCAGATTCAGGTCTGGGCTCTGGCTGGGCCATTCTAAAACTTTAATCTTCTTCTGGTGAAGCCATTCTTTTGTTTATTTGGGTGTATGCTTTGGGTCGTTGTCATGCTGAAAGATGAGGTTCCTCTTCATGTTCAGCTTTCTAGCAGAAGCCTGAAGGTTTTGTGCCAATATTGACTGGTATTTCGAACTGTTCATAATTCCTTCTATCTTAACTAAGGCCCCAGTTCCAGCTGAAGAAAAACAGCCCCAAAGCATGATGCTGCCACCACCATGATTCACTGTGGGCATGGTGTTCTTTTGGTGATGTGCAGTGTTGATATGCGAAACATATCTTTTGGAATTATGGCCAAAAAGTTCAACCTTGGTTTCATCAGACCATAACACCTTTTCCCACATGCTTTTGGGAGACTTCAGATGTGTTTTTGCAAAATGTAGCCTGGCTTGGATGTTTTTCTTAGTAAGAAAAGGCTTTTGTCTTGCCACTCTACCCCATAGCCCAGACATTTGAAGAATACGGGAGATTGTTGTCACATGTACCACACAGCCAATACTTGCCAGAAGTTCCTGCAGCTCCTTTAATGTTGCTGTAGACCTCTTGGTAGCCTCCCAGACCAGTTTTCTTCTCGTCTTTTCATCAATTTTGGAGGGACGTCCAATTGTTGGTAATGTCACTGTTGTGCCATATTTTCTCCACTTGATGATGACTGTCTTCACTGTGTTCCATGGTACTTCTAATGCCTTGGAAATTCTTTTGTACCCTTCTCCTGACTGATACCTTTTAACAATGAGATCCCGCTGATGCTTTGGAAGCTCTCTGTGGACCATGGCTTTTGCTGTGGGATGCGACTAAGAAAATCTCAGGAAAGACTAACTAGAGCAGCTGAACTTTATTTGGCATTAATCAGAGGCACTGTAAATGGGGGCAGGTGTATGCTGACTCCTATTTAACGTGATTTTGAATGTGATTGCTTAATTCTGAACAAAGCTACATCCCCAGTTATAAGAGGATGTGCACACTTATGCAACCACATTATTTTATATTTATATTTTAGTTTTTTAGTTTTTTTCCCTCCACCTAAAAGATTTCAGTTTGTTTTTCAATTGAGTGGTACAGTTTATAGGTCACATTAAAGGTGGAAAAAGTTCTGAAATTATTTATCTTTGTCTCATTTTTTTACAGCACAGAAACCTGACATTTTAACAGGGGTGTGTACCCTTTTTATATCCACTGTATACACAGTATATCACGAAAGTGAGTACACCCCTCACATTTTTGTAAATATTTTATAATATTATTTCATGGGACAACACTGACAATATGACACTTTGATGCAATGTAAAGTAGTCAGTTTACAGCTTGTATAACAGTGTAAATTTGTTGGGCCCTTAAAATAACACACAGCCATTAATGTCTAAACCACTGGCAACAAAAGTGACTACACCCCTTAGTGAAAATGTCCAAATTTTGCCGAATGTGTCAGTGTTGTTTGTGGCCACCATTATTTTCCAGCACTGTCTTAACTCTCTTGGGCATGGAGTTCACTAGAGCTTTACTAGTTGCCACTGGAATCCTCTTCCACTCCTCCATGACGACGACGGAGCTGATGGATTTTACAGACCTTGCGCTCCTCTACTTTCTGTTTGCGGATGCCACACAGATGCTCAATAGGTTTTAGGTCTGGAGACATGCTTGGCCAGTCCAGCACCTTTACCCTCAGTTTCTTTAGCAAGGAAGTGGTCATCTTGGAGGTGTGTTTGGGGTCATTATCATGTTGGAATACTGCCCCGTGGCCTGGTTTCCGAAGGTAGGGGATCCTGCTCTGTTTAAGTATTTCAAAGTACATGTTGGCATTCATGTTTCCCTCAAGGAACTGTAGCTCCCCACAGCCGGCAGCACCCATGCAGCCCTAAACCATGACACTCCCACCATCATGCTTGACTGCAAGCAAGAAACACTTGTCTTTGTACTTTTCACCTGGTTGCCACCACACACGCTTGACACATCTGAATCAAATAAGTTTATCTTTGTCTTATCAGACCACAGGACATGGTTCCAGTAATCCAAATCCTTAGTCTGCTTGTCTTCAGCAATCTGTTTGCAGGCTTTCTTGTGCATCATCTTCAGAAGAGGCTTCCTTCTGGAATGACAGCCATGCAGACCAATTTGATGCAGTGTGCGGCATATGGTTTGAGCACTGACAGGCTGACCCCCCCACCCTTTAACCTTTGTGGCAATGCTGGTGGTAGTCATATGTCTATTTTGAAAAGACAACCTCTGGATATGACGCTAAGCATGTGCACTCAACTTCTTTGGTCGAACATGGCGAGGCCTGTTCTGAGTGGAACCTGTCTTTTTAAACCACTGTATTGTCTTGGCCACTGTGCTGCGGCTCAGTTTCAGGGTGTTGGGAATCTTCTTATAGCCTAGGCTGTCTTTATATAGAGCAACAATTCTTTTTGCGAGATACGCAGAGAGTTCTTTGCCATGAGGTGCCATGTTGAACTTCAAGTGACCGGTATGAGAGAGTGTGCAAGCAATAACACCAAATTTAATTCACCTTTTCCTCAATCAGACCTGAGACCTTGTAACACTAATGAGTCACATGACACCGGGGAGAGAAAATGGTTAATTGGGCACAATTTGGCCATTTTCACTTGGGGTGTACTCACTTTTGTTGCCAGCAGTTTAGACATTAATGGCTGTGTGTTGGGTTATTTTGAGGGCACACCAAATTTACACTGTTATACAAGTTGTACACTGACTACTTTACATTGCAAAGTGTCACATCTTCAGTGTTGTCCCATGAAAAGATATAATGAAATATTTACAAAAATGTGAAGGGTGTACTCACTTTTGTGAGATACTTACAGATTAGAAAAAGGTATTTTATGTCACTGGCAGAAAAAAAATTCTGTGACACATTCCCTTTAATGAGTGAAATAAGGTGATAGATTCCCTTTAAAGTGAACCTGTGAACATGTTTTTTAGATCATAATAAAATAGATAAAAACAATCACATAATACCTTAAATACTACAAAAAAGCAATAACTTGCTTCCGAGACGACGGGCAGTGTAATGCAGCGGAATCGGCAAGGGTGCCGGATGTTAGACCCCCATCAATCAGATATTGATGACCTATCCTAAATATAAAGCCATTTAAGGAAGACCCCCTTTAAGGCACCTGGACCCCCTTTGGTCATGATGACATCAAGTACATTAAGTACATACAGTAGTGCTTGTACATATTTTTCTAGATTGCCCCTGTCGAAGTTTTTAATAGAAGGGAAAAAAAGTAATGAAGCTGAAACTTGCCACTCACCTGTAGTCCCCTTTACATGAAGGACACCACTGCAGCAATGCCCAGGTGACTACAGGTGAGTGGCAAGTTTCACCTTTATTACTTTTTTTTCCTTCTATTAAAAACTTCGACAGGGGCACATCTAGAAAAATATGTACAAGCACTACTGCCTCCTCCAGTTATTCCTAAGTGTTTGTCTATGCTCAAAATGATTGTATTCATGTAAAAAAAAGTTTGAAAATGTACTTGATGTCATCATGACCAGGTACCTCATGGAGTCATCGTGGCATTGTTCTGCCTGAGGGGTGTCGCAAGTCATCTCCCCGGTCCCAAGCCCATCTCGTTCTTCAGGACCCCCGCCTCGTCCACACCTCCCCTTTGTTTTCCGACATCAGCAGGAAAACTTCTATGTACTGCCACAATACAGACATGCGCAGTGAGCAGATGTGTATCCATCTCGGCTTCAACCTCTCACTGGACATGCCCGTATCGCGGCAGTGCATAGAAGTGCATGGAGGCAGGGGGGAGGTCTTAGAGAACAAGATGGATGTAAGAGCAAGGAGATGACTTGTAACTTCCCTGAAGCAGCAAAATACTTCAATGACTCTATGATGTATCTGGTCAATATGATACATTTGCAAAGTTGCAATTTTTACATAAATACAGTAATTTTGAGCATAGACAAAGACAGTTTAGGAATGATTGGAGGATTTACAGTAAGAATATTTAATCAGCTCTATATGTCTATCCTGGTGACAGGTTCCCTTTAATAACCAAAATTCTGCTGACAGGTTCCTTTTAATTGAGATGGCTTTTTTTTGGCAAGCATTATATGTACAATATATATTCTTCCAGCTACAAAAATCTATACGTTACAGCTGCGGATTACGCGTGTTTTTTCCAAGTGGATTTTCATGCAGAAAAACCGCAGCATAATAAAGTACCAACAAAGTAAATGAGATTTGCTCAGTCTCATGTACACTTTGCGTATTTTGTACATACGAATGGACTTGCTGGGCAGCTTTTATAATCCACAGCATGTTAACTGTGTGATTCTGCGCCCTATGTAAAGTGGTTTTCCCCATATACTTTAAGGGGGTTGTTAGAATAAACAGAAAATCCACAGCAACATAAAAACTCGCAATAAATACACAAAATCTGTGATAATTTGTATGGATTTATGTGCGATTTTTAACATGTTTTTCATGCT
This sequence comes from Bufotes viridis, assembly GCA_033119425.1. Lineage (NCBI taxonomy): Eukaryota > Metazoa > Chordata > Amphibia > Anura > Bufonidae > Bufotes > Bufotes viridis. The sequence goes on from CM065592.1 coordinate 242,380,673, forward strand.
GTTTTCATGCGGATTTTCTGCATACCAATCCGCACCATGTCCAGTTACCCTAATAGTAATAGGACAGTATCACTATTTATGTCCTCTACTTTTTGTTCATACAGTAAGACAAAGTATAATTGCTTAGAAACCTTCGCTTAAAGGGTATTTCCCGGTTATAGTTATTGGTGGCCTATACTTAGGATAGGTCATGAACATCAGATCAGCAGAAATCCAACACATGGAACCCCCACCAAGCAGCTGATCACAGCAGACCTGGAAGCACAGTCCTATTCTCTGTGTAGTTGCTGGGTTGTCTCAACACAGTGCCTATTCAAGTGAAGACCTGGTTGCTACATAGGAACATTGCTACATAGGAACCATAGCTCTGCATTAAAGGAAAGCCCTGGTTTTGAAGGAAACTATTGAATATTTCTGCTATGGGAATGTGATGCTTTACCTCAAGCTTACAATCACTGGTCTTTTCTTTCCTTCATATCATTGGTCTCTTCTGTTCTAGCCTCTAGAAATAAAGTATTACAGGTTATGGGTACTAGATTTCTGAGATGGGGCTTTCATCTAGGTATTTATTATGCAGAAATGTGTGTGCCTCAATATACGGAAATTTGCAATTTTTATAGTTTTATGTCTCCCTCTGGATCAACCTGGTAGGACTATAGGTAGAACTTGATTTGGAGTTGTTAGATATACGTTCTTACAATTTTAGGACCTATATAACAATGTACTGTTGTTTCTTTGTCCATTATGTGGTATCTAGAGTTTTTTCCATCTCTATCTCTTGGCTAGGTTTGCCTTCTGGTTTTTGTTTGCTTTCCAACTACACAGTCTCCTTGGCTCTGCTTTTTAACCAGGTTTCCATCTGACTATATACATTGTCTGCATTTTCACTTATTGGAAACTACTCTAAAAGAGTCTAATCTGTTGGTTCCTCTACAGAAAAACATCAAATTTCCCTCCCTCTTCCAAAATCCTCCCGTATTGAAGCACTCATTTCTACATAGTTCACATCTACATAAAATTCAAGCATGTGTTGATATTAATTGACACATTATTTTATTAGTTGCTTTACTTATTTGGCATATTTTTCTCATTTGTGCCCTTACTTATGCTGTAATGTGTCTAGTAAAATAGTATGATTCTGAAAGGCATTGTATATTGCAGCAAGTCTTTGAACCTCTCCATGAAGCTCAGCCTCCCAGAATGTGTTGGCAGCTCCCTAGAAATCCTGGGTATTTGTACACTACTCCTATTTTCTGGTTCAAGTCTTTGATGTTCAGCATTCACTCACTCACTTGCCAGAATTGCATATTTCAAATATGTCAAATTTGTATTGCTGATGCCCGGATTACCCAGGCTCCCATTTTTGGAGATTCATGATGATGCCATCACTTCCATGTGCTAGATCAGTTTTTTCTTCTTTTCTTTTGGGTTGCAGGTTCCTCTACAACTTCTGTTCTCAAATGTTCAATGCAAACCACCTCAGTTTCACTTTGGTTAAAGTCTTTTTCTTCTTGTAATACTTAAACCTAGAAAAAAAAAAATTTCAAAATATTTTTTCTTTTCAGAAAATGCACTTATGATCACCCATGAGAGGACATCTATGTAAACTTTTTGCCCCTCGAGATATAAATGATCTCAGTGAATAGTTTCATTGGTACTTTCAAACAGAAGAATTCTCCAGCTTACCCAGCCTCCAGTGCTATAAATTTCGTTAATGTTGAACTTCACTTTTTGTCTATCTTTGTTTTATGCCCAAATATCACACAGTGCTGTGCTAAGAAATTACATTAATATAGGCATGAAAACAGAGCAGTTTTTTTTAAGACAAAGTATTAAAGAGCTTGTCAAATCTTGGAAATTGGTGCATATTGTTAGGATAGGCCACCAATATCAAATATGTGCAGTTCCCACCTCTGGGACCTGTACCTATCTCCAGAATGGGACCCCCAAAGTAAGTGGAGAGCAGCCATGAATGCATGGCCGCCCTCCATTAATTTCTATGGAACTGCCAAAAAATAGCTGAGCTTTGGCTCAACTATCTCCAGCCGACCCATAGAAGTGAATTAAGCAGTGGCCGCTAACTCGGCTATTTTCAGGAACTCCAATAGAAATAAATGGAGTGTGTGCTGCACATCCGTGGTGCGCTCTCCTTCACTTTTGGGGACCTGTTCTGGAGGAAAGTGCGGTTGTCGGGGGTGGGACCTGCACCTATCTGACTTTGATAGCATATCCTAGTGATATGCCATCAAAATCTGAGATGACAAAATCCTTTTACGTTTTTGAACTGGTTCACTGTATCTATATACTAAATAAAACCAGATTAATTTAAATACATAATCACCAGAAGAATGAAAAAACGTCATGTAAAATCCTAGAAGGCAAGCATACGTCATATTTTATTCTGTTTTCATATCTATTATACTTCTATATATCACTCAGTCGGGCTCCAAGCATTCTGTTGAGACCACTTCATTTGAAGGAATATCTATAGAAACTGACATAAATATGAATGACAAAAGTATTTACAATAATTTACAGCGATAGTAACATATTGTAGTTTGTAAGGCTAAAAAAGATATCTCTCCATCCAGTCCAGCCTGTTATCCTTCAAGTTGATCCTGAGAAGTTATGCCTTGATTAATGTAAAAAATGAAAATCAGACATCATACAGTACCTGACAATCTCTTTTTAGCAAAGCTGGAACTGGCCCTTTACTTCACATGGATCCAAAGATCTCCCGATTCATTGCTCTGCTAGATTTATATCAATCTGGCAGCTCTGTGGAAATGTACTTTCCCAGGCGGCATGTCCTTTCTGCTGCAGCTCTCTTCCTGTTGCTAGCACAGCTTCTAACAGAAGAGGGCTGGTGGCAGTTAAAGAATAGATCTGAGCATGTGTGTCCTGTCCACCACAGCGGGGAGGAAAGAGAAATGCAGCTGAATTTTATTGAATACCTTAGTGCCTATTTTTTTTTTAAATTACATCCATTTACCAACGTATTCAGATCCAGGTGCTGATTTAAAAAACGCAGAATATTTTTTCATTGCAGAATCCCTTTAAAAACATTCTTCAGTAAATGAGGCCATGGACATCTACATATCTCTAAATGTCACAGTGTCTAATAGGAATGCTTCAAAGTGCTTTAAGTTCGTAGGAAATTCTCAGCTAGCTTCAGCTTCCTTCAGTATATTTAAGACTAACTTTAATCCCAGAAAACATGGGTAGGAAGAAGGAATTTCTCACAATTACTAACATGCATGATAGGTTATACTGTAGACATGCAGAAAATGTGAATTCAGGAACATGATGTGAAATAGGAAATCATTTGTGATAGGTCAAGGTCATAGTGTAACTGCATCTGAAAACCATCTGCTGCAAGGGAAGACAAGACTGTGCTTGTTTGATAAAAATGGCCTTATCATTTCAAGTCCATATTCATGTCCATAGCATTGAGTATTGTAGCAGTCATAATATGAGACCACAGCCTTATTAGACCATGGAGGTATGATGTGATCATACAGTAAACCAGTTTACTTTTTCCGCTCAGACCTCCAGTCAGACCCCCAATGTCAATCACACCTTAGATCAGGCAAAAAAAAAAAAAAAATCAATCGACTCCCCCCTCTTGTTCTGGAAGCCTCTAGGCTGCTACCTCTTGAAATATTGCTGGTATGGGTGGCTGCTGACCCAATGGAGTCAGAGACATTGGTGCAAAGCGATCGGGCAATACACAAAGTCAGTAACCAGGCAGAGGTCAGGGCAGTCAGAGTACGTGTGAATCCCTGAATCAGTCCAGAGGTCATAGCAGGTGTCTCAGGGTCAGTATGGTGAACAGGCAGGGATCAGGGCAAGCCGCAGAGATTTAGGATCCAGAAAATTTTAGGCAGAAGTCAGTACACAAACAGATTATAGCTCTTTTGCAGGGCCCAGCAAACAAGTGAAACAAGGATTGCTTAGACAAGGGGTGGAACAAACGGCCCAGAATATAGAGGAGAGCTGATGAGCTCGTTAGGTAAACACAGAGCAAAAAGCGGAATTGAAACAGCGAGAGGAGCAAGAGGTTCAATGAATAGAAGAAAAAAGAAAATAGCAGCTAGACTGCAGTGAATGATTAGGCACTCGTGCCCGCACTGGATTGTGGGATGGTGATGGCCACGGAGCTTCACCATGATATCCTCACAAGCACATAAATACTTTACAATAGAAAGTATTTACTACATGATCATTGCTCTTTATGTTTAGTATTTTTTGCATTAATAACAATAGACATTTTGATATTAGTCACAAAGCATGTGGACAGCACAACATGATACTAAGAAAATGCATTTACAAATGTTTAAAACGTTAGAATTTGATATAAATATAGAGTGGTATCGATTTAGAAAAAAATTATTTTTATTGTGAATGTGCTTCCTGAATGGCTGATGTATCTTATAATTTATGTCACTTACCATTTCAACCATTTCAAAAGGACCTTGCCACTTTGCCAACAACTTGCTTTCAACTGTGGTCACCGGTACCAATACCCGATCACCAGGGTTAACTTGCCTGAAGTTTGCTGCCCTATTATAAATTCTGCGCTGGCTCTCTTGTGCCCTTTCCATTTGTTCTTTGACAATTGGTATGACAGTAGCTATTCTGTCCTTCATTTGGGCCATATGTTCTATTATACTTATATGTGGTGTAGTTTCACTTTCCCAAGTTTCTTTAGCAACATCCAGCAATCCCTTGGGTCTCTCCTATAAAGTAACTCAAACGAACAAAACCCAATGGAGGACTGAGGGACTTCTCCCAAATAACAGCTAGGGTAACAGACAGTCCCATCCCCAACCATCTTTTTCCACCACTTTTTTTTACATTCCTATTAACATCTTGTTAAACCTTTCTACAAGACCATCTGTTTGGAGATGATACACAGAGGTTCTCATTTGCTTGATCTGATTCTTCAACAGTTTACACAACTCTTTCACGACTTTAGACATAAAATGCATGCCTTGGTCAGTAAGTATTTTTTTTTAGGTAAGCCTGTTCTAGAAAAATAATCTAGTACTTCCAGAATGTACTGATGATCACTGGCAGATCTAACCACTGCGCCTACTAAATTCATAGCTATACGTTCAAATCGAACTTCGATTATGGGTAGGGGAACTAAAGGGCTAGAAAATGACACATTAAAACAGTAAATTGACAGGCAGGACAGAACTTCCAATAATTTTCAATTTCTTTATAACACACTGGCCAATACAACCTCTGTAATATCTGACCACCTAACACATCCTGAGCAATATCCAGAACCATTCGTCTGTAAGGTGCTGGTACAAGCAATTGCTCAACTATTTCATCCTGTACCTTAGTGACACAATACAGTAAATACTTAAACATACAGTGTACTGGCATACATATAAATGTATGTATATATACCAGTGCATTATGCGTGGGAAAATTACTAGTAAGAGAAAATACTTCCATTGCATATGGATTAACTGGTAAGGGTTCTGCCTCCCATACAGCAGGTCCTGGCTTCAAGACTCAGCAGCAATCTGGAAAAAAATAGTAATAAAAGTTAAGCATACAGGGTATCTTGAAGGCCCATCCCCTTTCATGCTGGGACTCCATAGAAAAGAGCATTGACTCCTTGGAGCAGGGTGGGAAAGGAGGATGGGCTGTTTGGACCCCATAGTGAAGAGCAGGGACTCTTTACAATGTCCAAGCTGGGCCCCACACCAACTGTGTAATCTGCCTCCATTGATGGTACACCACTGATTAGTAACCTATTGATCCATAGTTAAGGTGGATTTAGATGGGCTGACTGAGCAGCTGATTTTCGGGAAGGAAGCATTCCTTCCCGGCAGTTGGCTGCTCGTTCAATGAAGGAGACCTCACATTTACATGCAGGGATCTCCTTCACTGTGTGAGGACAGGGATTGCTATAGCTATCCCTTGTCCTCATACAGAATCATGGCTTCTGGACAGCAGATCGCTGCTCAGAAACTATGGTCGGTGGTGCCTGCACGAGCAGCAGGATCACAGGATGAACGAGCGAAGCACTCATTCATTGGGGGATTGGCGTCACAGTTAGATGTTCAGATGATCGGGAACGACAGTTTGCAGGAACGGTCGCTCCCGATAATTTGGACGCTTATTGGTGCATCTAAATGCTCCTTTACTGACGTACTGTTATATGAACTATTTATAACGTGACCTGCATCGATCTTTGCTTGTCCTCCACTTGTATGTGTACTGTACTGAACACTTCTTTACAATAATGTTCCTTTATGTACTCTTTTGAGTAAACTTGTCTACTATATAACAACATTACCAGTACCATGCTATGCATAGTACACTACACAGATTTCTGAAGACATCTTGAATAAAAAAAACTGGAACAGGGCTTTATAAATATGGTGCTCATTCTGAATACCATATACGTATACCAGATAACAGAAAGATAAAACAGAGGCAGCACCTCTAGTGTATTACTGCTAGGTTTCAGATTATTTAGGTGTGCTGTAGGATATGCTCACCTGGTTATGTTGTGAGGAAGTCACAATGTCTTAGAGCCTGTGGGTGTCAGACTCCAGAAGCCAAACCATTTCCCTGCTGCTTTGCTGCTTTATCTTCACCTGGATTGCACATACCACGGCGTATATGTACTGTACAAGAAGAAAGAAGAGGGACTTCTCAGCCAGCATCTGACAGACAAGAAATTGCTAGGGTAACTTCACAACTCACAACATTAGGACAATGTGTTTCGGAGGTTTAAGCTCTCGAATGAGGGTTTCAATTTTGAAACACGTTGTGTTTATCTTTGAAGTTACCCTGGCAATCTCTTGCCTCCATCAGGCGCCAGCAGAGAAATCCCTCTTCTTGTACATACACCAGATAACAGGCATGAATATTTTGATAAATTTCTTGCTTCCCTTCACATAGGATGTTATACAATTCTCTGCCTTCAGCCAACACTGGGGGGTGGGCCACTACCTAGGAATTTATACAGTTACCATTTATATCAATGTAAGCTGTAAGTAATCTTTTTGCACTGAGCTCCCCCCTAGTGGTGGCTGCTGAAAAATGCAATGAATCGTTGTGTGGAACAGGAGATGCAGTTCAGCACTAGACTCCCAGACCCCATAGCAGTTGCATTGCCTGCCCTTATGGTAGGTATGCCACTGTTCCTTAGTGAATATAGTGTACCAGGAGTTTTTACAAGTCTTGCATGTAGCATATCCATGGGATATTTGTTTTGTGTCTTCTATGCTGTAGCCTGAATTTCATCTCAGCTTGAGACTGAACTGTATTTCATCCAGCCCTACAAAAACAAATTGGCTGCATCTTCCGTACTCTATTATGACTGTGCTGGTTTTATTTTTGTAAATGCTTTTTAACTTTCTGGGTCACATCCAAATCATTCAGATAAATCTTCTGTGTGTTTCTCTGTTCAAGTCCAAAAATGGGAAACTCATAGCGACTGCAAAGAGTAAGGATACAGCTTTACCAAGTAAAACATGTAAATGAATGCGAGAGATACAAATGAAAGAATTGCTGTGATTAAAGAAAGGCCAAATCCAGAGTGAGATATTACCTCTTCTCTCAATAAAGACAGAAAGTTTCTTGAAACTACTGCTTGCGCTGGTGAACATGTTCTTCTGCGTTGGTCTGTGACCTGTGGTGTCTCATCACTGGCATGAGGAGCTCATCCTGAAACATTTTGGGATTTACAGGGAATATTTTAATACTAATGGCCCCTTAATTGTTAAAGGTCTTTTCTAGGAGAGACCTCAGTGGCTAAGGACACGGCTGTCTGTTTATGTAATCATGACCATGCATGCATTACATAGGTGGAACTACAGTACGTCTACTCATCTACAGTATGTGGATGCAGCTATCTAAATAAAAAGTTGTATCCTCAGCTGTGGTTCACTCTTGGCAGTATGACACACTGTAAATATTTTAAAGTGGTTTCCTAATAAACATTTATCACCTAACCACAAGATGGGTGAAACATGTTAGATTGCTTAGGTTCCGACTGCTAAGACCCCCACTGATTACTAAAACAGGGGCCCTAAGTCTCTTGTTCCTCCCCACCAGTACAACTATAGTAGTTTATATTAAAAGGTCATCTGTCTGCAGATTTGTACCTGTGATACTGGCTGACCTGTTTCATGTTTGCTTGGCAGCTGAAGGCATCTGTGTTGGTCCCAAGTTTATATGTGCCCACATCGCTGAGAAGAATGAAGTTTTAATATATGCAAATGAGCGTTTAGGAGCAATGTGGCCTCTCTACTCAATGACAGGGCCAGGCATTATGATGTTTTCAGTGCCTTCCACTGTCATTCGAAGTGGATAGGCATGGCAGTTGTAGACAGAGCAGAGCCTCTAGGTGTAATGGCAATGCCCCTATTGCTCCCGGAGGCTCATTTGCATATAATAAAACATCATTTTTATCAGTAATGCGGGCACATATGTAAACCTACAAGACCTCATAGAACATAACAACTATCCATGGTCAGCATAAGACACCACTCAACCAATTCAGACCACAGATATACTATTAAATGTACAAATATCTTTATTGAAAAATTTCTTAATGCACACACAATTTTACTAAACAGGAGCAAAGATGCAGGAGAGGAAGTAGATGTAAAAATGACACACCTGACACAGGGAAATTTTTTGGCTGGGGGTCCAGATTAAATAAATCACACTGAATCCACAATACTAGGTTATATGTAATAGGTATGTATCAATATACAAGACTATATATATTTAAAATATCTCCCATAAGAATCAATCCTGGCTGGGGTCATAACCAGTTACAATCCCTCAATATGGAGTAATAAGAAATCACATCTCAAAGGCCACAGTCAGGACCAAGAATCATAAGGATCAATGTCTATAGTACACAAATACTGCACCAATAAAAGTTGGATCAAGTGTGGGAAAATAAATACAGTCTTAAAACATACCCATGGTATCTCAGTGTGGACCGGCCGCAGTCAACAGAACACCTCAACACGTGTTTCACCACCAGGCTTCGTCAGGAGCACATATGAACATGGGACCAACAGAGATACCTTTAGCTGCCAAGCACACATGTAACAGGTACAAATCTGCTGACAGATGCCCTTTAAGAGATGATCAAGCATACATCTTGCTGCTTGATAAAAGTATTTGGGAGCTAGAGATAAAAAAGATCCAATATTAACAAACCACAAATAATGAAATATGTGTGACACTATGCAAAAGCTCAAACATTTGAAAACACACACATAATATAAAGTGATAATTTACTGATAGAAATTCATACAACACATAATAAATATCATGATTAGTAAAATAGCAGTAGTACATGAAATGCTGTGACAAAAATGCCCCACAGGTACACAAGATCACATTTTTTTTTTAAGTCTTCAAAGGATGTGCAATATCTATATGCAGAGTCTGACAAAAATTGTCAGCAACTTGATTAAACTTGCAATTGATTATCCAAACCCTGCTAATGGTATTGCATACCTCAATGAAACCAATTCCATTATATAGTAACAGTCCAAAAAGTACAAACAGGGAATATCCCTGAATAGACCAAAATAGATAAGACATACAAGGTAAGGCAGTGCAAAAGTTATAAACAATTATGCAATGTAGCAGGGAGATCAAATACAGACCAGGGACCTGGAGGGAACACCAACCCCAATGCAGGTTCCGTCTGGCTTCCTCTTGGGGACATACCCTCAAAATCACGTACTATTTATACCCCATCTAATTGGTCAGTACCTCCTGTACCTAATTGTAATGGCACAGCCACATGATAACACTGGCGCCATTTTGATAAAGGGCAACTTGCCCATATCACTTTTTAAGAAGATATGTATACTATATTGAGATCATACCCTTGATTGGGGGATATATTTGTGGAATCGTCTTAATGGCAATTTTATCAATTTTTTAGCCCTCATACTTACTATAAAAATATACTAAAAAAATATAAAAGTATACATCAAATACTAATGATATCAGGGCATATTTAGCTTCTTCTGTAAATCTCATAGAGTTTGTATGCAGTGGCAATGTGTACATGCTTGACTGCTGGTACTGTACTTACGAACTGCTGGTCAGGATCCTGTAGGTAGCTGATAAATGTTTATGTGTCTAAGTGCTTAGTCTATGGAACCTTAAAAGGATTGTCGCAACAAGAAAACCCCTTTTTAAAAGTAATCAAAGGGCCTTTATATATGGATTGTCGGCAGCACATCTCCCTGTGTAAACAATAGTCTTCTGACAAACAATGAATCTGTACGGGGATGAACGATGACAGTAACGGGGGGGATTGCTACATGTAAATGGACAATGTTCAGGAATGAGCGATTCATTCCCAATAATTGCCATGTGTATTTTACCATCTAAATGAGCCCTTAGTGATCAGCTGGTCTCTATAGATCTGGCTTCTGAAAACCTTAGTAATCAGCTACCAAGTTGTGGACCAACAGCGACCATTATTGGGGAAAGGGAGTATTACACCGATATACTCAAATGTAACAATGAATTGTATAAATTAAGTTACAGTAGAGTGAGTTAGACGTGCACTAAAATGTTTGTAGGTGCTTGATACAGGAAATGTTGCATTCTTACAGCATTCTGAAACCACAATGGAAGCCATCTGGAGACGTTAAATTAATAATAATAGTGCTATAATAAACCTCTACTGAACAGAACGTATCTGCTTTTCTAAACGTAATCTGATGTCGTGCACCACATTTATGAGCAGTGTATAACATGTCTGCCTCTGAAAGTGGAAAGAAAGCATTTAGAACATTCCTTAACTTCCTAGGAAAAACTTCCCATGTTATTCATAGTTGGGGCACTCTTCACAGCTGGAACATGTCCACTATGAAATAGGTTGTGTGTGCTGGCCCATGCTGTGGGAGTGTAGCTATGTGTAGTGTAGTGTTGCCGCCAGAGACTGGAATGTAGTGTGAAGAAAAGGTTTAAGGATATTTAGTAATGCCTCAACTACATCTGCTGTTTTAATTGAACTGTAAATACTTTTCAACTGACATAATGTCCGGGGATTGAAGGACAATGTTGCTTCTCTTCACAAATTGGCTGGGAATTACCCCTAGCCACATACTCCAGATTAGGCCTCATGCACAGGACAGTACTTTAGAACATGTCCTATTCATGTCCCAGTCTTACTAAAAGCCTACAGCAGGGTTGTCAAACAGAATGTTTCTTTTTTCTGGACAATTCATCCCAAAATCACGGACAGCCATAATTTTTACGGACAAATTGGAAAACCATAATGAATGATAAAGTTTGTAAGTAATCCATGTCTATAGCTCAACATACTGATAACACCTCATTACCAGCACTTACTGTGAGCTGTTAAATGATGATAATTACCAGCAAAATAATCTAGTCAAGGACCACCAGCCTCAAGAAAATCATGGATGCATCAATTTTTTTTATCATGGACACAGGAAAAAATTCGCCTATTTTTAGGTGACGGTGGCAACCCTGGCCTATAGTCAGACAATTTACTGTGTTTGTCTAATTGCTTAACACCAGGATGGAGATTTTGTCAGTGATATTTGCTTTGTTCTTGTGTTTGATGGAATTTTAGCTCATATTTTAAATTGCTGTAGCCATTCTACAACTATTTCTTAAGATCCTTAGTAAAATATTTTAGTAGTAATTAGAGATGTGTGATTTTTTCAAAATTCGATTCGGCTGCTTCGCCGAATTTTACAAAAAGAAAAATTTGATTTGTGACGAATCACTTTGTCACGAAGCATATTTTTTTGTAAGTAGTAGGTGCAATGGCGATAGCGCCGCTCCCCATCATTGTACCCCTCTGTTTGCTTGCGTTGGGCCAGCCACCGCCATCTTGCGTGAAGATCTTGTACAAAATCTTGCGTGGCCCGAGACGATGTCACACATCACAACGCACTGGATTTTGGCCGAGATCATCAATAAAGATGGAGGTGGCCGGCCCGTCGTAAGCAAATGGAGGAGGCAAGTATGATTTTTTTTTTCTTTACACAATTTTAGGTTAAATTGATTTGCTACCACGAAGCACAAGGAAATTTGGCTTTGCGGCGAGTTAAATTTATCCTGAAATTCGGATCGAATTCTACTTCGTTGGATTCACTCATCTCTAGTAGTAAGCAAGTAGCATTCCTTTGGGACACAGGACTGTCCTCGAGTACTGGTAAAATGACAGATGGTTCTTATTGTTTCCCTATAGGGAGAATAAACATTTGTAGGAATTCCTACATAACATAGTGGGAATTCTTATGATCATTGCAAATATAGGAAAACCTTGATGTCACTTACGAGTCATGGTCATGTTCTGATTTTAGCATTACTTATAGGCAAACCTGTGTTGCCATGGAGCCTTAGACTGAAAATTCAGCCACACGATTTGATATGAATATTCTGTAAAGATCAGAAGAGGATTCTTGTTTATTGATTCTTGCTTCTCCTTTTTTTACGCATGGAATGGCAGGGAACCAATTGGCTTTCTGTCACTGCATGCCTGAAATGTCTCCAAATGTTTTGTATCATACTGTATGAAGTGCCAGTTGCAATAATTTCTGTTTGTTATACATGATTACTGTGAGCGAACTTGCGATTTGCAAGTTCGGCGTTCAGGTTATCTAAGAATTCCATAATGGATTCCGTTACCATGGACCATAATGGAATTCTATGACGACATGCACCACAGAAGCCTATAAGAGTCATTCCGTCATAGAAGTCTATGGCCATATTAGAAGTCTCTTGTTTTTATGCCATTCTGAACCTTTTAAAAATATCAGTAATCCATTTTGCATTTACCAAAAAGTAGAAAAGTACGCTGACCATTCATCTCACATTTGGAACTTTAAAGAATCATTTATTTTCCAAAAGAGGTACTGAACATGGTTTATTCATTTATCTTGGAGTTAAAGGACAACAAGGTCTATACAGTTTTATAAAAGGTTTATTAAAAGTTTTATTCACAATATTAATTTTAAATTATGTCCGATCAGGTGTCCTATTCAATATTGCAAATACTTTTCTGTTGACTAATAAAAGACAGAAATGTGTTAAGTCTCTAGGTTTTAAGAGTTTGTAAGAATTCCTTTTAACTTGGTGTCTGTTACACAGACAGAAGTAGTTGTGTCAATTGTGTCTTTGTATGAAAGTATTAGACACACAGATCATAACAATACACATAACAGCCTATTTTACATCTCTCTTCTTATTCAGTGTAGAAATATGTAGCAATACAGTGCTCTCTAGTGGTTCATTTTCTCTAGACGACTAGTTTAGACTGTAAAGGTATGCATGGAAGCTCTTGTGTGATAGATCTCAATTTATGTCAGGCACCTGTAATACAGTATACAATATAATCAAATGTTAACAAAGAAAAACGCCTGTTATTTATGAATATGCTAGGTAATAGAAGTTGTTAAAGAAGACCTGTCCCCACAAAATGCAGTGCAATGTGCCAGTAGCTTGTTGTAGAGCAATGGTGGTAAACCATTTAGAAACAGAGTGCCCAAACTGCAACCTAAAAACCACTTATTTATCGCAAAACGCCAACACAGCAATTTACCCTGAATACCAATATAGTATATCTTCCATGTACTTTATCATTTAGCTATAATAGCCTGCCTACATTCAGTGTGCTGTCTGTGCTTTTCATAGTGTGCCCTACACTGACGAATAGCAGGAAAAGTCTAAAAAGACATATTCGGCTACATGCACACGACAGTGAAAAAAACGTCCGTTAAAAACTGACATTTTTAACGGATGTTTTTTTTACTGATGCCTTTCTGAGAGACGGACATTAAAAATTGACCCATTCATTTGTACGGGGTCAGTCTGTCAGTAAAAAACGGACAAGGTAGAGCATGTTTTATTTTTTGACGTCCGTTTTTCACTGACAGTCAAAAAAACTGCCATGTGGATAACCCCATAGACTACAATTGGTCTTAAAATATACATTTCATGGTCGTTAAAAAAATGTACATCACATGTCCGTTTTTCACTATTTCTGATTTCATTATTCACGGGGGATGTTTTATCAGTGATTGATAGCATTCTCTGGATATATGTATATATAAAGATAGCTGCCAGTCACTGATAGTTATACAATTGGGAGGTGTTATCATTGATTGATAGCATTCTCTGTGTAAGTATGTATACACAGAAAGCTGTCAGCTGCTAACATCTGTAAACGGGGGAGATGTTATCAGTGATTGATAGTATTCTCTGTGTAAGTATGTATACATAGAAAGCTGTTAGATGCTAACATCTGTACACGGGGGAGATGTTATCAGTGATTGATAGCTTTCTCTGTGTAAGTGTATATACAGAGATAGCTGTCAGTCACTGATAGTTGCATGTGGAGGAGATGCTATCAGTGATTTACAGCATTCTCTGTGTAAAAGTGTATACAGAGATAGCTATCATTCACTAATTCATGGGGGAAGTGTTATCAGTAATTGATAGCATTCTCTATGCACGTGTGTATATATAGTTAGCTGTCAGTCCCTGATAGTTGTACACGGAGGAAATGTTATCATTAATTGATAGCATTCTCTTTGTAAGTGTGCATATACAGATAGCTGTCAGTCACATAACTTTACACAGGGGAGTAGTTATCAGTGACTACCAGGATTCTCAGTACAAGTGTGTATATGTAAATAGCAGTCAGTCACTGATAGTTATACACAGGAGGGAGGGGGTGGGATGTTATCAGTGATAGCATTCTCTGTGTAAGTGTGTATACATAGATTGCATCACCGAAAATGTATAACTACCAGTGTTCAATACAAAACATCACAAAGTCTTATGTAAAATACATCTCTCAATAGTTTATTGTAGTAAATACAAATGAACATGGGACATAACAACCACTAAAATGTGCAGTTATATAAATAATAACCCTGTGTGCGATTAGAAACCTAATAGCAAACAGCATGAAGCATGGGAATCAAACCAAGATAGTATAAGCCGCAAAGATACTCCTAAATGAACAATTATTATCACAAAAGTAATGATATGGACATATGCTTGCAGTTGTACTGGTGTACTACTAACTGCAAAAAAAGGCTAATGCCCAACAACTTAGTAGGAATACATAAAGCAGCAAATAACTGCACAGATAGCCATGCTATATGTATAGAACCCAAATAGGATCAGACAGTAAAAGCACAAGTATAGCAGAACTAGTATATGGTAATATTACTCATAGTTGGAGGGCTTAACTCCCGGCACCACTGACCACCTCGACGCGTGTTTCGCCTGAATGGCTTTGTCAGAAGGCTAATCTATGTGGTAGTTTACCGAATATAAATAGTGTGAGTCTCACCTGTGTTGAATCTTTGAGCGCATCAGCAGCATGATTGGGAGAAGACGACACAGCCGCGCGCCGCAGATCCCCACGTGATGAGCGCCGTGGCCCGTCGCACACACCAGACGTCACACGCCTAGCCTGTGCGTAACCACCAAAAAGGCGTCTATCTCCATGGAGATCAGCAATGAAGCACACCGCGACGTCATCCCCAAGCGCATGCCTGCGATGCGTCTCCAACATAGGCGGCTCAAGTGAGCAGCAGGAAGACACACATGAGAACCTATGAGAGCAGCTAACTAGCACGAAGCGTCAAAAAGCTGCAAAGCAAGATGAACATACCTAGACAATAATATTACCATTTACCACCGCTATACCATGAAAAGTGCCGTACAAACCCCATAATATACAACATAAAATTACCCAAACATATATGAAGTGCGTGTAGTATCAATACTGGTCTAAGTGTATAATATCCAGCACTCTAAACATAAAACAATCCTTACTATGTGAGTGTAACAGATATTACAGAATCATAAATATGTGTTAATAGCAATATCAAATAGCGCAAATATCCCATGTGCAATACACATATAGTATGACCAACTAGACAAAATTGTACGACAATGAAAACTGTGAGGTGTGAAAAAAAAAAAATATAATAAAATAAAAAAATAAACAAAAAAGTTAAAAAAAAGCCAAAAAATGAAAAGAAAAAATGGTGATAAACCAAAAAGCATATATCATATATCATATCTCATATAATAAAATCTTCATCCTTGCTATGAAGCAAAAACTTGTAATGTCAACTGCTCGCTGTTGATCAGATGCACTATCCACCATCAGCATCCAAACTTGACATCTCAGATGCCTCATTAAGTCCCAAAGGAGGGAGGGGGTGGGATGTTATCAGTGATAGCATTCTCTGTGTAAGTGTGTATACATAGATAGCTGTCAGTCACTGATAGCTGTACACAGGGGAGGTTTAGCAGTGGATGATAGCATTCTCTGTGTAAGTGTGTATATACAGACAGCTGTCAGTGACTGATAGCTGTACACAGGGGAGATGTTATACGTGATTGATAGCATTTCCCTGTGTAAGTGTGTATACACAGTAAAGCTGTCAGTGACTCATAGCTATACACAGGAGATCAGTGATTGATATACATAGATATGTCAGTCACTGATAGCTGTACACAGGGGAGGAGTTATTAGTGATTAATAGCTTCTCTGTGTAAGTGTGTATACATAGATAGCTGTCAGTCACTGATGGTTGTACACGGGGAGGTGTTATCAGTGATTGATAACATTCTCTGTGTAAGTGTGTATACATAGATAGCTGTCAGTCACTGATAGTTGTACACAGGGGAGGTGTTATCAGTGATTGATAACATTCTCTGTGTAAGTGTGTATACATAGATAGCTGTCAGTCACTGATAGTTGTACACAGGGGAGGTGTTATCAGTGATTGATAGCTTCTCTGTGTAAGTGTATATAGAGTTTAAATTTGCCTACCGAAATTTATCTTTCCAAAGGCAGCACACACAAAGGGTTAGTGTCTTGCTCCTCATGTCTAGGACAGAAGATAAATCATTAGTAAATCAGACTAATTAACCCCCTATAAAGGAGTACACACCCTAGTCTAGGCAGATGTGTTTTTTTCCAAGCAATGTCTGGAAGAGATATATGTGCTGCCTTTGGACTCAAGTAAAGATAAATTTTGGTAACCAAATTTAGACTTTCCTTATTGTACTTCATGCAGCACAAACAAAGGGAAAAGCAGTATCAAACAAGGGTGTTTGTGTCAAAATTGCAGCCCTAATAATCACTTGTCTGTCAAAGGCTGAATCGCAAACACCAGATACATCCAACTTATATTGTTTTGTACAGATGCATAGAGAACATCATGTAGCGACTCTGCCTTTTTTTCCCTGCTTCTTTTCTCTGCCGAAGCGACTAAGTGGACCGAGTTGAGTGTGCTTTAACTTCACCTGGTAACTGGAATACTTGAAATTTAGAAGCAGACTTTAATAGTATTCTTAACAGCCGACCTGAAGGACCTTGGTTCTCCAATGACCAGTAGGTGAAACTCGTCTTGTTCAGCTGATTGAGTATTCTGATTTCTTAACTTGCATTCATGTAAGATGAGAGCTTTGGTAGGATGTAGGGCATTAACCTTAAAATCAAGTCTTCTTGATAAACTTTTAAATATGGCCCATGATAGAGCTTGCAAAGTCTGACACCATCTTGGCTGAATTGCCAACAGAAATAAAACCTTCCAAGATACAAATCTTAGTGGTGCTTCTGTAAGAGGCTGAAATAGAGATTCAACCAGGATCTTGAGGAGAACAGCCCGATCCCAGGCTGGAATAGGAGGCTTAACTGATTAATTTAAATTGAATAAAGAACGTAAAACAAAATGCATGAATGCATGAAGCCTCCATCTATGCGAGCAAAGGCAGCCATGAAATGCACTCTTACAGTATTAGGTTTTAACACAAACTGGAAACCTTCCTGTAAAAAAAATAATAATAATAATAATTAAAACTTCAGACAGATCAGGATTCTGCAAAGTTTCCACCAACACATCTTACAAGCCCTTCATCAGTCCAGAAACGTCAGATTTCAGGTTATAAGTTGTAGGCCTGCTTGAATCAGAAGATTTGGCTGGACTGTATCTCTAATAATTTCCTCTGGAAAGTTGTAGCCAGTGAGAGATCATGCCCTCTTGGCCAAATGAGCACAATGGCTATGGCTGAGACTCTCATCTCATTTTCCTGAGCACTCAGGATATGAGGGCAAATGGAGGAAACTTTGGATGACAAATTCCTTCCCAACTGAAATACGGGCCATCTATTTTTTCTGGTGGATCCGCTGGATTCAGGGATCAGAACTTCTTGGGCTTTGTATTGGAGGTTGTTCCCATTGCATCTAAATGGGGGTACACCATCTGCACACAACCTGTTAAAAATACAGTCGCTGAGACTTCAACTGTGACCTACTTAACAGATGCGCTTAAACATTCAGAATACCTTGAATGTGGATGGTTGTTTATGGTTTGACATTCCCCTGCCCAAGTCATAATTTTACTGTATTGACTGTTGCGTGGATCAGAGAGAGCCCTGTGCCAATTGCTGATATAGCACATGATGGAGATATTATCTTATTGCTCCACCACTGACTGATTCTTAAAGGGAATCTGTCACCACGTTTGAGCCCTGTCAGCTAAACATATGCTGACGTTCAGGGTCTCATTAGCATGCCTAATGTTGCCTCATCTATCCGATTAGTAGCGTTATTTTGTCAAAAAACAGGTTTTACTAACCTGTCAATCAAGCATATAAGGTGCCCAAGGGGAGGTCCAGCGTTGCAGGGTGCCCGGCTGCAGTCATCGCTGTATGTGCCCAGCGCCGCCTCCTAATGCTCTGTGCCGCCTCTCCCTCTCCCTCCCTCCCCCTCCTGCTGCTGTAAGCGCTGGCTCGTGTGCACAGGGCGCGTGCGCACTTCACTTGATCCAAGAAGTCCGCCCTGTGCGCCTGTGAGCTGTACAGCGCGGAACACAGTCCTGAAAAGGCCTGCATTGCATCGCTGTGAAGGATGGAGGTATTAGTGTCTGGCACATAAGGGGCATGGGGGGGATGTCAGCAGTTTGGCACATGGGGGGGGGGATTGTTTGGCACATGATATTGGCACATGGGGGGGATTATTTGGCACACAATACAGGCGCATGATACTACTGGCACATGGGGGGGGGGTTGTTTGGCACATGATAAAGGCACATGACACTTGCACATGGGGGGTTGGCACATGATACAGGCACATGGGGTGGGGGGTTGGCACTTGATACAGGCACATGGGGGGTTGGCACTTAATACTGGCGAAATGAGGGGGCAGCAGTTTGGCGCTTGATACTGGCAAATGAGGGGGTTTGGCACTTGATACAGACACATGGGGGGGTTGGCACTTGATGCTGGCAATTGAGGATGGGGGAGGCACTTCATACTGGCGTACGGGGGGGGTTGGCAATTGATACTGGCACATGGGGGGGAGGCACTTGATACTGGCACATGGGGGGTGGTTGGCACTTGATACTGGCAAATGAGGGGGGGGGGGTTTGGCACTTGATACTGGCACCTGGGGGATACACTTGATACTGGAACATGGGGGGTTGGCACTTGAACTTTATACTGGCACATGGGGGGGTTGGCACTTGAACTTCCTACTAGCACATGGAGGGGGGGGGGGTTGGCACCTCCTACCAGCACATGGGGGGTTTGGCACTTGGTATGGGCAAATGGTGGGGTTTGGCACTTGGTACCTGCACATGGGGGGTTTGGAAGTTGTTACTGGCACATGATGGGGGGGAGAGGCACTTCATACTGGCACATGGGGGGTTTGGCACTTGGTACTGGCACATGGGGGGGTTTGGCAGTTGTCACTGACACATGATGATGGGGGGAGAGGCACTTATTATTGGGGGCACTATTAGGGCCCACAGCGTCACAGTATTGGAGGTAGTGGGATGTTTTGTCCAGAAGATGGGAGGATGATGGAAAAGTTGTAAACTAAGATTTATTTTTTGTTAAACTGCAGAGACGGAAAATATCAGAAAAATAGTGGCCTGGTCTGAAAGGAGAAGATGAGGAAAGAGAACATCTATATCAAAGGAGACGTCACTGGATGTAAGAGGTATGGGCGCGATATATGGGTGTGAGTGTATGATGTATATGGTGAGTGAATGTATGAGTGCGTCCATGTTTGTGGTCAGTGCGTGTATGAGTGTATCTATGTATATGGTGAGCACATGTATGACTGCGTCCATGTATGTGAAGAGTGCGTGTATGACTGTTAAAAAACAATAAAGTTGTGCTATAATTGACGGGCAAATAAATAAATACAGTAAATAAAAAGTCACAAAATAGCCATATGAGAGGGGTTTGCACAGGAGGAGGGGGTTTGTGAAGGAGTGTGTAAGTGTGTGTGTGTGGGCCCTGTACAAAAATTTGACATGGGGCCCAATCAGTTCTAGCTACGCCTCTGATCTCTGTGTAAGGCCTCATGCACACGACCGTATGTATTTTGCGGTCCGCAAAAAATGGATCCGCAAAAAATACGGATGTCGTCGTGTGCATTCCGTATTTTGTGGAACGGAACAGCTAGCCCCTAATAGAACAGTGCTATCCTTGTCCGTAATGAGGACAATAATAGGACATGTTCTATTTTTTTGCAGAACGGAAATACGGACATACGGAAATGGAACGCACATGGAATAACTTCAGTTTTTTTCCTGACCCATTGAAAAGAATGGTTCCGTATACGGTCCAAACAAAAAAAACGGAATGGACACGGAAAGAAAATACGTTTGTGTGCATGAGGCCTAAGTGTGTATACATAGATATGTCAGTCACTGATAGTTGTACACGGGGGAGGTGTTATCATTGATTGATAGCATTCTCTGTGTAAGTGTATATACATAGATATGTCAGTCACTGATAGCTGTACACAGGGGTGGTGTTATCAGTAATTGATAGCATTCTCTGTGTAAGTGTGTATACATAGATAGCTGTCAGTCACTGATAGTTGTACACGGGGGAGGTGTTATCATTGATTGATAGCATTCTCTGTGTAAGGCCCTATTCACACGTCCGCAATGTAGTCCGCATGTATTCCGCAATTTTGCGGAATACATGCGGACCCATTGACTGTGAATGGGGCCGGGAACGATGCGGAGAGCACACACTGTGCTCTCCGCATCCGATTTTGCGGAGCGCGGCGCCGATCTTCCGGTCAGCGGCTCCGCAAAAAAAATAGAGCATGTCCTATTCTTGTCTGCAATTGCGGACAAGAAGAGGCATTTTCTATGGAGTTCGGGCAATGTGCGGTCCACAAAAATGCGGAATGTACATTGCCGGTGTGTCCGTGTTTTGCGGATCTGCGGCTCCGTGGATCCGCAAAACACTTGCGGACGTGTGAATAGGGCCTAAGTGTGTATACAGAGATAGCTGTCAGTCACTGATAGTTGTACACGGGGGAGGTGTTATCAGTGATTGATAGCATTCTCTGTGTAAGTGTGTATACATAGGTAGCTGTCAGTCACTGATAGTTGTACACGGGGAGGTGTTATCAGTGATTGATGGCATTCTCTGTGTAAGTATATATACATTGGCAGCTGTCAGTCACTGATGGTTGTACACAGGGGAGGTGTTATCAGTGATTGATAGCATTCTCTGTGTAAGTGTGTATACATAGGTAGCTGTCAGTCACTGATAGTTGTACACGGGGAGGTGTTATCAGTGATTGATAACATTCTCTGTGTAAGTGTGTATACATAGGTAGCTGTCAGTCACTGATAGTTGTACACGGAGGATGTGTTATCAGTGATTGATAACATTCTCTGTGTAAGTGTGTATATATAGATAGCTTTCAGTCACTGATAGCTGTACACAGGGGAGGTGTTATCAGTGACTAATAGAATTATCTATGTAAGGCTACATGCACACGACCGTATGTGTTTTGTGGTCCGCATATTGCGGATCCGCAAAAAAAAAAAAAAACGGATGACATCCGTATGCCATCCGTTTTTTTTTTTTTTTTGCAAGGCTACGGAACGGACATACTGATGCGGACAGCACACGGTGTGCTTTCCGCATTTTTTGCGGAACCATTGAAATGTCTACTGGTGCACTTGGCTCACTGGTAGTGCTACCACTATTGCCTATCCTGCTTGTCCTGCACTACTGTCACTGTTGGTTCCTGGTCTGTTAGCTGCCTGTGTCCTGTTTGTAGGACGTTCCTGAGGTCTTCCTGGTCTTCCAGAATGTGACACGCTGTAGGTGAAGCTTAGACTCTCAGCAGATACAATATTATGTGACTTTGCTGAATTCCTCAGCACCTTGCCTGCACCTGAATTCACACTAATACAGAGTAGTTAGCACCAACAGAAGTAGTGCAAAAGGATTAACACTGCAGCTGAGATCTCAGGGAGGTAGAGAGGAGATGAGCCTTGGTGGTGTTCATCAGTGAAAAGGCAGTTACTTCTGCTGACCAGTTGTGGACTACATACAGCATCTTGATGCTGATCTTGATGCTGTACTAGACTACTGTATTACTTGGATCTTCTGGGAAGAGTGCTCCTTGACTGAAAAATAACCTGTGTATAATTCAAGTGGTTTCAAATCACTTCCAGATAGGCTGGCCAGATGTCCAGTTTTAGGCTGGACAGCTTGGCTTCCTGGATCCCTGTCCTCCATCCGGTGCAAGGCCTAAATGGACACCTAGAAGTGCTCCTTTTCTGTGGCTTTTGCACTTAGTCAATCACTAGAGGCCTGAGCTGACAGGAAGTCCCACTCTGTGACTAGAGTGATGTAAGCTATTTACTTGCTGCTGAGCCAGTCTGCATCATTACACTCAGACAGTCACAGAGATGCGCAAAAGCAGCAAGAGAGTGGTAGTCTCTTTGCCCCCTCCTTTCTCTTTCTGGCAAAGTTATGTTAGGGTGTAGGGATTAGCTGCTTTTGTGGTCATGGTTTAACTGGGAATGGTGTGGCATTGGCCTAGGATGGCCTCCTTTTTGGGGTCATGAAAGTGGCCACCCTACTTACTGTAATTGTGACCATAGACCGGGAGAGTGTCAATCCCATGGTAGCCTTGGGTTTAATATATACAATGAGTTGCTTTGTTTGTCCTTTAGAGACTGTAACTAATAAGCAATTCCCCCAATAGAGACTAGAACTACCAAGTTATTTGCCCATAGAGGAAGCTATGCACTCATCTGAGTCTGTAATCAGCAAGCTGTGTGCCATTATTATTAAGTGCCAAGCTGTGTACCCAAATTAGACTGTAACTGCCAAGTCAAGTGCTATTGTCTGTAACCAGTACACTTTGTGATCCAGCCATAGAAAGGTCCATTCCTTTGAGTTGTGTTGTGTCAACCTACATCACTATTCCATTCTCAAAAAGGGTGCCGTTGGGGTCAACTCGGACCCTGTATAAACGGGGAGTCTTTGGGAGGCCTAGCAGCTAAGCCATAGATCTGTTGGCTTAGCTGCTAGGCTAAAGTGATTTATGCCACATTTTTGTTGTAAAAATCACTTTAGGTTTTTAAATTTGTGAGTATATTAAAAACATATCTTTTATCCTTTGTAAAGCAATCTGCACGTTTCCTTGTTCCTTATCGCTGGGAGTTTAACTCAGCAGTGTGCAGACATCTTTTGGATCCATTCCTATACCAGCCCTTGTTGTGTAACTAGCATGGGATAGTTGAGAAGTGGAAGAGAGAACAAAAATGCAGGAACAATGTACTGCTGAAATAGGAAATGAGATAAGTCACATGATTATGTGTTTCATTTCTATGCAGCGATTCAGTGTGTTTCTGGAGTGTGTACAGACTGAGTGTGCAGGTGTGTGGAGTGCATTTGAAGTGTGTGCAGTGTGTCAATATATCATGTGTACCTGCAGTGTGTCCAGGTGTGTAGAATGTACAGTACTGTGCAAACGTTTTAGGCAGGTGTGTAAAATGCTGCAAAGTAAAACTGCTTTCAAAAACAAAAGAGAAATCTAAATCAAATCAATGTTAAGTGTAACCCGCATCAATTCTTCTAGGTACACTTGCACACAGTTTTTAAAAGGAACTCAGTGGGAAGGTTGTTCTAACTTGCAGAACTAAGTATAGATTTTCTGTAGATGTAGGCTTGCTTAAATCATTCTTTCGCTTCATGTAATCCTTGATAGACTTGTTGATATTAAGATCATGGATCTGCGGGGCCATATCATCACTTCAGGGCTCCTTGTTTTTCTTCACACTGAAGATACTAACGACTTTGGCCGTATGTCTGGAATCATTGTCCTGCTGCAGAATTTAGAAGAAATTTGGAGCCAGTCAGATGCCTTCCTGATGGTATTCTATATGTTAGACCTGGGCCTTCTGCCATACCTCCTGCGGTCTCACCTGTCATATCCCCAGCATCACCTGCCTCGCTGCTTACTGCGTCCTTTGGACACGCTGCCTCCATGCTTTATCCCTTGCTGCCTATCCAATAGGGGTGCGTGCCTGCCTGCCGGTTCCTGTCATTTATGCTTCCAGGGGTGCGTGCTTCCTGCCTCCCAGTACAGTACCTGGGCAGGGTTACAAGGTTAAATAGCAGCTTCCTCTTCTAGGAAGTTGCCTGAGCATTGAGTTACTATCAGTAATAGCAAAGGTGTTCTGTTCTGATCTTCTGTGTTTGACCATTCTGTTTGTCTGCTGGATGCATCGACTACTGGACCTGCCTGACCCTGAGCCTGTCTGATCCTCTGTACCATGCTACTATCTGATACCGACTTCTGGTGTCTGGCTTGTCTCTGCCACGCTTTAGCTTCTGCCTCTGACAATCATCATCATCAGCTGCTGTCTTCTCTGCAATACCACTTATCATCCCTGTGTCTGCTGTTTGACTCAGTTCACACTAACTGTGGTTCTTACTGCAACTTGAGCTATTGGAGCATTTCCTGTTGTCTGATTCAGTAAATCAGCTGTCAACCAGCTGTGAGAGTGCTGAATAACATCCTAGGGGTTAGTGGTTGCCATCCCTTGGTTGAAACAGAGAATCCACATTCTCTGGTTTGACTACAGTTCCTGCACAGTTGAATATCTTAGCCACGTCAAAGGTTTGCCCACAATTCTTTCATAAAGACCACTTCTGGCCTGGCTTTTCCAAACAGTATATAGGTGTACTTGGGTTTCTGCCAGTTTTAAGCTAATGGACCTGCTGGACAGCTTCAGATTTCCATGGGAAGTAAGCATAATGGGGGAGATTTATCAAACTGGTGTAAAGTAGAACTGATTTAGTTGCCGTACCAACCAAATTTCACCTTTAATTTTCCAAAGGAGCTGTAAAAAATGAAAGGTGGAATCTGTTATGGGCAACTGAGCCAGTTCTACTTTACACCAGTTTGATAAATCTCCCCCAATGTGTCTTTCATCTGCTGCACTAAGTTTTCTTGACTGACCACTCAATCTATGGTCCTCAGTGTTGCATGTTTCTTTTAAGTAGCACATCTTGAAACTCCAGTCTGCTTTGAAATTTGCCTGGGAGAGACCTTTTGTATGCTGTATCTTGTTGCTGTGCTCAGTCTTGCCATGGTTTATGACTAGGGATGAGCGAATCAACTTTGGATGAAACATCCGAAGTTGATTCGCATGAAACTTAGTTTCAATAATGTACGGAGCGAGCGTCACTTGGAACCGAACCCAAGTTTGGGAAATGTTTTTTTTACAGTATAAATCAATTTCTGAAGTTATTATGCAAAGTCTCACGAGACTTTGCAAAGTAATTGTATTGGCTCCAATGAGTTGAAGTTTTCTAATACTGTAGGAGCACTCGCTCCGTACAGTATTGAAACAAAGTTTTATGCAACCGAAGTCGATTCCCTCATCCCTATTTATGACCTATGACATGAAATTGTCTTCCACTACCTCACCTTTGTAGCAGTTTACCTCTTCCTCGCCAAGTTTTAAATATCCTACACAGCTATTTCTGTTTTACTTAATAAGAGCAGGTTTGTATTGGCGTTATGGAATTCCGTTATAGGTTCCGTTATAACTCTGTTAGGACAGAATGCAAAACGGAAGCCTTTAAGGACAAATTTTTCCGTCATGTATAATGGAACCAAACGTAAATGTTATTTGTTCCCATGGACTACATGTCTATGCTCCTTAAAGGCTTCCATTTTGCATCCCATCCTAGGATACTTATATATTCCGTTATATGTACTATATTTCATATATATACAATAATGGAATTCCATAACGCCAATGCAAACCTGCCTTTGTTTGTTTTTCACCTGTGAACCTGTGTTTCAACCAACATATGAAAATGAAGCTCATTGTCACCTGTTTTGTATACTTGGTTAATCATACACATGGCTATTATCCTACAAAATCATTGACTGTGTGCAAGTGTATCTACAAGAACTGATGCTTTTTTGAAGGCAAAGGGTGGTCACACCAAACATTGACTTGTTTTTAGATTTCCTTTATGTTCACTTTCTATTTTGTGGAAAAATAAACAATGAACACTTCTAATTTTAAAAAATTCATACTTTGCAGAATTTTTTCCACATCTGCCTATAAATGTTGCACAGTACTGTATATGTCTAAATTGTCTGCAGGCATGCACATTGTATATGTTTTTGTGAGGATAGGAGGGTGCATTTTGAAGCTATTGACTTGGGCGCCAAAAGAGTAGTAGAACCCCTGTCATTGCAAAATAAAATAATATGAACACAATTGAAGTACAGTGGCTTTAAAAAGTATTCATACCCCTTGAACTTTTCCAAATTTTTTCACGTTACACCCACAAACTTAAATGCATTTAATTGGAATTTTGTGTGATAGACCAACACAAAGTAGTACGGTAAGTATGTGTGAAGTGAAAAGAAAATGATACATGGTTTTCAAAATTTGTAATAAATAAAATCTGGAAAGTGTCGCATGAATATGTATTCAGTCCCCCCCGAGTCAATACTTTGTATTGTTTTGCTTCAATTATGGCTGCAAGTCTTTTAGGAAATATGTCTACCAGCTTTGTACATCCAGAGGCTGAAATTTTGCCCGTTCTTGTTTGCAAAATATCTCAAGCTCAGTCAGATTGGATGGAGAGCGTCTGTAAACAGTAATCTTCAAGTCTTGCTACAGATTCTGAATGGGATTTTGACTGGGACATTCTAATACATGAATATGCTTGGAGATAAACCATTTCATTTTAGCTCTGGCTGTATGTTTAGGGTCGTTGTCCTGCTGGAAGGTGGACCTCTGCAGCAGTCTGAAGTCTTTTGCAGCCTCTAACAGGTTTTCCTCCAGGATTTCCCTGTATTTAGCTCCATCCATCTTCCCATCAACTCTTACTGACTTCCCTGTCCCTGCTGAAGAAAAGCATCCCCACAGCATGATGTTGCCACTACCATGTTTCATGGTGGGGATGGTGTGTTCAGGATAATGTGCAATATTAGTTTACTGCCACACATAGTGTTTTGTATTTAGGCCAAAAAGTTAAACTTTGGTCTTATCTGACCAGAGCACCTTCTTCCACATGTTTGCTCTGTCCCCTACATAGCTTGTGGCAAACTGCAAACAGGACTTCTTATGGCTTGCTTTAAAATATCGCTTTCTTCTTGCCACTCTTCCATAAAGACCAGATTTGTGGAGTACATGATCTGTGGATCTGTGCAGCTCCTCCTGACCAAGCCTTACATGACATGATTTATGGGCGTGGCTTAGTGGCCAAAGGTACCGTAAATCATGTAAGGCGGATAAAACCATGGGAGAAATCGGTCGGGTGGACCGATAGACCATGTTACGAGGAAGTCACTCGTAAATAGTTAAAATACAGTGTTCAGTCAGATGTATAATCAAAGTGAAGATAAAGTAAAACTTCGTAGCTAGTAGTCTATGGTAACATGGTCTATCGGTCCACCCACTGTGGGTGTTCCTTTAGCACACCAATCTGTTATCCTCTTATTAAGATCACTATAAAAGAACCATAGTACCACCTACACACCATCCCCGGAAGAAGCCAGCGTGTCTGGCGGAACGGGGTTGGGAGGAGGCGGCTGAGGAGGCAGCACACGGCGGGTATTTACTATATTTATGTTTTTCCATGTGTCACTATTGCTCTTTTCCTTTATCCTTGGTATTGTCCGGGAGTTTTTTGCACTTTACAGACAGGTAAATGTGGATACTTGCTTTTTTTATGCTGTCCGCAGTGTCCCGTATGTGCTGACCCCTCAGCCTCCTCCTTGTTCTTATGTCCTCCATTTTGTTATGGCTGCTGTCTAAAACAATCATTTATGTACTGTATCATAATATTTTACCTTTAATAAAGTTTGTATTTATTACTTTCTCACGAAGTGTGGCGTTGCAATTTGTTTGTGGCTCATTTTGAAAATCATGTAACATTTTCTTTTCACTTCACACATACTTGGTACTTTGTGCTGGTCTATCCCATAAAATCCCCCAAAAATACATTTAAGTTTGTGGAAAAGTTCAAGGGGTTTGAATACTTTTTCAAGGAACTTTATTTCATGGAAACAACAAAGGACCAAGCTTTATGTGTTCAACTTCCCTCTTAGCTGAGTTTGCCAACAATCCATTAAGAAGTGGAGCCAGGAGTCTTGGGTCCAGCAACTTTTGTTTGCTCAGCAAGTGGTGGATTCACAACAGCAGATTTCAAAATCTAACATAAGTATAATCTCTAGCAGCTGGAAGAAAATATTTCAACATTCCCTGCAACCCACATGAAAGAAATAGATATAAAGTATGTCTTACACAAGGACAACTCATTAGATAACCATGTAGTGTGTGTCTGGATAGTTCGCTTATATAGTTAAACAATTCTGTGACCAATGTGTATGCCATTGTACAGTAAATGTTTGCTAATCTGTTAGCTAGGTATTTACTAGATGATCAGTTTTTTAGATTTTATAGATTGTGAGATGGATGATAAAAATAAAAATTCAAAAATGGAAAACGCCTTTGGGCTGGTCAGATTTTGGTTACTATATTTTTTCAGGAGTAACAGTAAACTTGACTGGCATGTGCAAAGGAAAATCTCATAGAGAGGCGGCTGTCAATCGCTGACAGTATGTAGCGGTATCTGCCCTCTGGACATAAGCTATGAGTGTAATAGAGCCAGACTGCCACCATAGCATTTTTTGTCAGCTAGGGTGTTGATTGTTTTTGTTTTACTAAAGGAAACTATTTGAAAATGTTCTATGATGCTCATAGCCTGCAGGGGGCTGCAGGTGCCTAAAGGCTGGTTTTTCGATGGTGACCTTCAGAATCACATAACCACAATGCTAGAATCACAGTTATGTGACCCTAAAGCTCAATGCTGCATAAATGCCACTGCATGTGTAAGTTGTACAAAGCTGACCTGCAGGGAGTACCTTTATACTGTGTTTATATGGCTGGCAGAGTACCACCACTCAAGAGCTAAGGTGCTGCAAAGCGTTTGCGTGAACCCAGATTTGATCTGCATTGCAGGGTTTAGAGGTTCTGGAGTTGTGATCCTGCAGAGTATAGATGAGCAAAGTTCTTTGCTCAAACTAAATTTGTTTTGCATTTGATTCAGTGAATTTACAAAAAAAAATAAAAAATAATAGGTTTGTGTCAACTCTACACAAATCAAATATGCTCCAATTGGCCTGAAAATTGGTATATGACACTCTAAGGTTTCCTAGACTGTGTTTTAACACACATGGTGTTATTGGAAAAAAACAGTAGCTTGTTAGGACCAAATGTCCCAAAATTATACCTTAACAGGGGTAGATCCCTGCTCCTGTTTATACACATATTAATGACATAAGAAACAACGGCTTGTTCTGCACAAGCATCCAAAAATTATGGGTCACATTTACTGGCGTTTTAGATTTTTTGGAAATTCATAGCACATCTGATTGGTTTAGAATTGATTTGCTCATTTCTACTGCAGAGCATGTCATATCACTCATGACATTTAAGAGCAGCTGGGGGTAAGAGTCAGGTTTACTATCAGAGGCAACCAGGCAAAGGGCTGCAGGCAGGCAGCTGTGAATAGCTGCCTGAGAAAAAGAAACTCCAGCTGAGCTCTTATACTTGCAGAGCAATGTGAGAGACTGTATTCAGCTGGATAGAGCCTGGTTACCATATTGTAAGTTGTTGGGAAGGGCGGAACCTGCCTTTAGATATCTGAGCCTAACAGACCCATGTCTGCTTCAAGAACACTGTGACAATAATTTTACATATACATCTATGCTACTTCTGTGAAGAATGACTGCTAGAATTATGAATCCTACTCTCTGCATATGGGCAGCAGCAGACGTGCTGCTTACTTTACGTCATATCCTTTAAGTGCTGTGGATTCTGTAAAAGCTGAGTGAGTCATGGAGGATCTATGACTGTCACTATTATTAGGAATCTATGGCTGTGACTGTTATAGGTGACCCCATTATGAGGATCTATGGCTTCCACTGTTATGAACGATCTATCGCCTTCACTCTATGCTTGGAATCTAGGTCTGTCACTATTATGGGTGATCTGTGACAGTCACTGTTATGGGATCACCAATCAGAGGCTTGAAATGACTATGGAAGTGAGGCTCAGCTTTAAATTCAGCAGTTGTCAGGAGAAGCCATCATAGCAGTCTGGGCCAGATAGAAAAGAAAAAAAGAAAGAGAACATTCACAATTGTCACCTGTGAGTCACTGGATTTAACTATATTATCACCTTACATTGTGCAGAGCACCTTTGTATAACTGGTATCTACCACTATATGGTCACTGTAGTATGGTATTGTGTAATACCATAGCACAGCCTCTGTTTATACAACCACACCCTTTATTTTTATGAGCATACCAACAGATACAATGCTAATCAGATAGTTCTGCTCCACCACAGCTAAAATTGTCGCCTCCTCTGTGAGCTATGCTTCTGCTACCTCAGACCCTAGAGCCCTGGCACTCTTTTTGAGACATTCCCCTGGCAAAGCAAGGATTTAAATCACAAAGGACAAGGTTTATAAAAAACATATGAGAAATTGCTTTAGAAGCAATTCCTTAACACTCATGACTTTCCTCTACAAGTTTCCTCTACAGGTAAGAATTGTTAAAATGTTGTTGATGTTCTCTGTAGGGAAGCTATATGAATTGGTTGGCCCTGGTGCTCTTTTTCTGGACCCCAAGTATGGAAGATGAACCTCTTTACTGTCCAAGACCCAATAACTCTCTCTTTTCAACCACCAGGACACCATTGTTATAGAAAATATTATTGTTGCATATGTTAGTGGTCTTGTCTTTGTAAACTGTTACTAAATTCAGATTTTCCTCACTTAGCTACAGTATGTTTTCACAGTAATACATTCTGTATTTGAGATCTGTGTGTCCAGTATGTTACCACCTTCAGTTGCTTTCATGCAGTGGCACAACTTTATTCCTGAACTGCTTTCTCCTTTTAGAGCACATAAGGAATATTTTTTTCCTTAGTAGTGTGCATTTCCCCCAAATCCTCCCATCACTCCCTGTAGTCTTTCCTGGGTGCCTGGCTTTCTATTTACATTTGAAAACAGTCTTTGTGATCTCTCGCCATACTCTACATACATACTGCACTATATACTTTTCTTGCAACATGTGTGGCCTGCCCTGCCTGATAACTTGGATGCTTTCTCACTTCCACACTGCTATCTCCATTTATAACTAGAGATGAGCAAACTTTTGGAAAATTAACAGACCTTCAGCAATCAAAAATGCATTCCTTAGTCCGTGAATAGAAAATTGGTGTTATTAGTAGCACAACCTGTTTAAATAGTAATGTATTCTTTAATATCAACATTTAATCAGTGCGGAATACCTCAAGTGGATAGAATAGTCCTCTCAAATTTTCTTTCTTCTATGGCATACAGTAATCTTTTTGAAACATCATGAACCTAATACCAATTGTCATCTCTTTTGAAATGTAATACAGTCTGCCTGCCCTTCTAAGTGCGGGAATACTTTGTGAAATTATCAATCATTTTCTCAGGCTCTGTGATAAGCTAACTTACTGAGTAACCCCCCCTAAAAAAACTAAAACATAAAAAAAAACATCATATACTCCTGAGCACATTGCTGGTCTATTAGGTTGAAATGATTAATGGACTGCTATTATAGGAAATCTAATGCATGGCCAGTATGCTCTGTAGAGAGTTCAATAAAATGTGGATATAATATATCACAAATGTAAATCTGTAAAAACATACAGCAATGTTTATACAGAAGAATGGAATATATATGGAACTGATTTAACTCTCTGGTGTTGCGACCCCATTTATTACTCATTATAAAATTACTCATTAGATTTAAGTGCTCAGGGGGGAGATTTATCACAAGGGGAATTTTTGAAATCAGCTTTGACAGATGCATCGCCGTAATTTGGGCCAAATTATAAAATTTCTCACACTATTTGATAATTATCCAAGGAGCCCTGTGAAAGTTCTGAGCAGGTGGCTGTAGGGGCTTTCTAGGACCTTCATATTGATGACCTAGTAAGGTTCAAGAATCACCAGGTGTGTATCAGGGTACAATTTAGTAGCTGTCCTGACATTGGACTCTGAACCCAGCCAAGAACATGATATCTGCAGTGATGTTTTCCATCACAGCAGTGAGAAATAGTGAAGCACACTTTTCCTAATTCCCTCAGACCTGCTGTCTGTTGCTCTTCTGTGATGTCCTCTTCAGTGTTCACAAAGAACAAAACGCATTCCGCATGAGACTGAAAAGAGATGGTGGCTGCGGTTATTTATACCTGATGCTGTTATAGACATAGTCAGTTTGATTATTACATCATGGGTGGTTTTCTTATTTTTTTTTCTAGGTGGTGCTGCATTCTAATTGGTGGCAATCTAGCATTATGACATTGTCACAATCACCATGTCTATTATCACAGGAAAGTTCTGGTTTGTTTATCTTCTGAATGGCCAGACATTTACTATATTAGCTATATTGGAGAATACACATCTCCTATCTCTATTTTTCTTAGGATATGTCAAATTTTTATCTGTTCCAATATTTTTCTTAGGATATGTCCAATTTGTATCTGTTACTCAACATCCCTTACAATTCAAGTCTGGTCCTGGCAGAATGAAAAGCAGGAAAATGCTGAAAAATGTCACAGATGTGAACTTGGCCTGTTCTTTTATGATTGTTGGAGATTTAAAAAAAACACAAGTTCCATACAGCTAGCTCCCTGATGCCATCAGCAGAATAGAAAAGCCATTTACAGTAGTCTCATCCCTCTATGTTGTGTATGTGTTGTAAAAGGTGCAAAGTTCAAAGTTTTAAAGTAATGTATATCAAGTAATTTAACCTTTTCTGGCAGCTGCACTCAATCCTCTATGACATCAAATCTTTACTCAATACAATCAACAAATTGGCAAATCTGTCACCTAATAGGAGATACTATAAACTGAAGTACTGCAAAACCTATAGGTGCGCATTTCACAGTCAGAACTGAACAGTTTGGGAAATTTAAAGCTATTATGGGTTCTGGGCTGATTGTCGACCCCCTTGCCAGTCTAAAAGTTTCAAATGATCTGGTGATTACTGCGCAGATACAATAACAGAGCCAAGCTTACTTCATAGATGAGGTACCTAGATGTGTATTTCAGCAGTGAGTCTGGAACCACTGTGGGCTAAATGTAAACTAAGGGTGTTATCCTGGCATTCCTCGGGTATTCACCCTTTAACCTCTGTACAGGGATCTGCACTTTGCTGCAGGGAGCCACCAGACTGCTACCTCTTGGAATAGTTCTAGTGTGGTTGACATCTGACTCTCGGGGGTCAGAGA
Source organism: Bufotes viridis (assembly GCA_033119425.1). NCBI lineage: Eukaryota > Metazoa > Chordata > Amphibia > Anura > Bufonidae > Bufotes > Bufotes viridis. The sequence continues at coordinate 242,414,347 of CM065592.1, forward strand.
AATCGGTGAAGGATCAAACAGAACTACTAGTTATTAACAGGCCGATATCAGAGTTTATGTGAACACTTAAAACGTGCCCTATAAAATCATATCTTAGAATGTCAGTGGAATGGGCAACAGAGTAAAGAGAACTATGATATTTGATCGCCTAAGTTATTCCTTACCTGCTATTGTTGCCCTTCTGGAAACGCATACTTTGCCAGATAAATTGTTTACGCTTAAAAAGAGATGGGCTAAATACGAATTTCATTCATGTTTATCCTCATTCTCTAGGGGTGTTAGCCTCTATATACACAACAAGATTGATTATACGCATTTAGAGCAAGATATTGATAAGGATGGTAGATATGTCTTTTTATACGGTTCTCTTTATGGACATCCAGCTATTATTGCTTCCGTTTACATCCCCCCTCCCTTTTCATCTGAAGTAGTAGCCCGGTGGGCTATATTTATTGCCAATAGAGGGGGCAGTGATATGATTGTGATGGGGGATTTTAATATGGTCATGGACCACCAGAGGTTAGATAGGTTGACGACTACCCCTCTTTTGGAAAGACGCTTCGGGGGTCGTTCTGCGCTGCGGGGCATCTGTCGGGAGTTGGGGCTCCTGCATGTTTGGAGATATCTCTATGCAGACAAGAGGGCCTTCTCTTGCTATGGCTCTGCACGTGGATCAATGTCCCAGATTGATCTTGCTCTGGTTAACTCTCCCACTCTCGCACGAATTATAAAAATGAAATATGAGTTGCAGGGGGTTTCTGATTATTCCCCAGTAGTGCTAATAATCAAGGTCAAAATAATAATCAAAGTCAAATGTAGAGAGTGCTGTAAAGTATTTCTCTCAAAATGCACACTGGCTAAAGATTATTGGGAATTTTGAGATGACCGCAGATGTAATTAGAGAATTCTGGCAAATTAACAACAACTCTGTTCACATTCACTATGTGTGGGACTCATTAAAGGCCTACTTAATGGGGTACTACTTTAGCAAAATCAAGAAAATGCGTTCAGATTTTCTAAAAAAAGAAATAGCACTAGAGGGCGAGATAAAAAAGGCCAAGGAGGTTTTTAACACAAACTGGATGATTCAACAAAAAAACTCTTAAATGAAGCAAGAAAGGAACATAAAGAACATCTTAACAGTAAGGCGCAACATAAGCTTTTTTTTCAGGGACAGAGGCGATTCTGCACAGGCGGAAATCCCGAGAAATTGTTGGCCTCACTAGTAGCAAATCAGCGGGAGCATAATTATATTAGGAAAATTAAAACAAAAAATGGTATGACCAGTGATGTAAAAGAGAGCACTTAAAGAAAGCAGTTGCAGTGCGCAAGCCTAAGAATGTGACTGAACTAGAGGCTTTTGCCCATGAAGAATGGGTGAAGATACCCATAGATCGCTGCAAGACACTTGTGTCAAGCTATGCTTCACGTTTAAAAGCTGTTATAACTGGAAAAGGATGTTGTACTAAGTACTAAGATTGAATGTCACTTGGGGGTTGAATAAAACTGATAATGATGTGAGCACAGAAAAGACATTTGTGGTTATTTCATTATAAATGTTATGTTATTTTTGTCTGACTTACAAGTGCCTCATTGATTTAATTGTAAACAAGATGACTGAAATGATCAAAATCAATGTCAAACCGGCCAAAATACTCAATTTCAGTGGGGGTTGAATCATTTTGAACACAACTGTATTAATGATCTGATATGGGGCAGAAGGAGGGTGCGAATGAAGCTGAAATTTTTATGTCTTCCGTATGGGAGCGGCGGCTTATCCCTACCTTTCTTCCAAAGATACTATTTGAGTGCCCAACTTCAATGGTGTATAGACGCAAAAGTAAATGGATTAGGGATGTACTTGAAAGGGATTCATAAAACTGATATGGCTAACATCTTTCTTGCATTAGAGGCTGGACAATTCGGTCTGAAAGATGTGAAGTGATCAATTAGTAAAATGCTTCAGAAAGTATAAAATCAAGAAAATCTTGAAAATAACTCATTCCCTGCATTTCTCTCCACTAAGGGATAATGTCAATTTAATGGAATTTAAAAAAATATCGGATAGGCATTTTTGGGTCCAAAGAGGGATCACTAGGATTGTGCACTTATTTAAAGAGGGGAAATTGAAATCAGTAGAAAGTTTAGGAGGAGTTGACACATCTTTTTTATTTTCGTTTAGGTATGCACAACTATTACACGCAGTAGTTAATACAACAAATAAACCGTTTTTTACAGTTGATAGTAATGCTTTTCTTGATTTTTGTTTGTCCTCTGTTGAGGTGAAGTTAAAACTTACACACATCTACACTAGATTGCTAATCGATTTGGGTCAGGCTTGGAAGTTTAAGAGCGAAAAAAAATGGGAAGAAGAGATAGGTGACACTATTATAAATTGGGATAAAGTATATAAGAATATTAAGGCTGCATCTATTTCTAAACAGCACAGAATGATACAATTTAAAATTGTTCACAGGTTATATTACACACCAAGTTTGTTGTCAAAGATTTCCTATAAGAAGGGGAAGAAATTTGTATGTCAGAAATGCAGGGATGAGAATGCTGGTTATTGTCATATGCTATGGGACTGCACTAAGGTCCAGGACGTCGCGGAAGTTGTTATATATTGTAATATTATATTTTACGCCTTTGTAATAAGATTTTATTATCATCGCCTTCTCTGTAATTTTTGGAAAATAATAAAAAATTATAAATAAAAAAACCAAAAAAAAAACCTTTGCAGTACTGCAGAAGGAGGTGAGGTTCAATAAAGAGACACATGGTTAATGGGTCAGCAGACTCGGCACTAATGCCCACCAAAGCTTACTACATGGATTTAGAACCAATTTTATATCTGCCTCTGTCAACAGAAAAATATCTTCACTACCATTGTAAAATATCTGAATATGTTTTAACCCTTTCACCCAGAGTGGGTTTTTTCATTTTTGTAATTTTTTTTTCACTCTCTGCGTTTCTGGGGCATAACCTTTTTATTTTTCCATTCACATAACCGTATCAGGGATTGTTTTTTGTGGGGCACCATTTAAAATTGCATTCAATGTAGTGGGGAGCTGAAAAAAAATTCCAAATGGTGTGAAACTGGAAATAAAATGCAATTCCGCCACAGTTTTTTGGGTTTTGTTTTTACGGTGTTCCCTATCCCGTAAAACTGACTTATTACTTTGATTCTCTGGGTCAGGTTGATAATGGCAAAACCACAATTGTATAGTTTTTCTTGCGTTTTAATAGTGAAAAGAAATTATGACTTTGAAAAAAATAATTTTTTTCTTTTCATTGCCATATTCTGACAACTATAACTTTTTGTAGTTATGTTTGCGGAGCTATGTGAAGGGTTATATTTTTGCGGGGAGATCTGTACTTTTCATTGATACCATTTTGGGATGTGTAGGACTTTTTGATCACTTTTTATTCAATTTTTGTGGGAAGTGAAGCCACAAAAAAGCGCTGAATTGGCCATTTTGACTTTTTTCTGTTTTACCATTTGCCGTATGGGATAAATATTTTTATATTTTGATTGTACGGGTGTTTTCACATGTGGCAATGCCCGTCATATTTTTTTTTAATTGATTATGTATTTTGATTTTGAGGAAAGGGGAATGATTTGAATTTTTATATTTTCAAAAACTTTTTTTACACTTTTTTATAGTTATCATAGGCAACTTTCACAAGCAATCATTATCACTATATTCAGTACTGATATTACATTTACAATTGACACTGGAGCATCGTCGAATATTATGGACAGTGATACATATGAACAAATGAAAACTGTTCACACAAAAATCTTCCCATATGGATCTCAGATCCCATTACCTACTGTAGGAACAGCTGATGCTGAAATACTTTACAAAGACAAAATACAGAAAACAAGTGTTTACATAGTACAAGGCTCTGGAGTCTGTCTTCTTAGCTACTATACTGCCATGAACCTTGGTCTCATTCAAATCATTCATACAATAACTGATCCTGCTGACAAGGAGGTACAAACTATGGTTAATTGTCATTGTTATTTAATGTACTTGGAAAATGTAAGGATTTTCAGGTCTTTATCTGGATGAAAATGTCCGCCCAATTGCACAAGCTCATAGGCACATTCCTTTTCATCTGATAAAAAAAGGTGGAAGAAGAGCTCCAGTCCTTAGAGGATCAAGATATTGTAGAAACAGCCATTGGCCCTACCCCATGGGTTTCTCCGATTGGGGTGGTTCCAAAACCAAAAGATCCTGACAAAGTACGAATTTGTGCGGATATGCGTATTCCAAATGGTGCTATTTAGAGAAAAATACATATTTCTCCCTCAATAAATTACATTATCTATCGACTAAATGGAACTACTATTTTTGTCAAAATTTTACCTTAACAAAAATTACCATCAGCTAGAATTGAGTCCAGAGTCAAGAGACAACATTTTCTACACATTTAAGCCAGAAGGTACAAGCGCTTAACCTTTGCAGCAGAAATGTATTAAGATGCCATAAGGAGTGTAAAACAACACATTCCCAATGCTTTCAATTATAGTAATGACATACTAGTATTTGGCAAAATCCAAGCTGTACACAATCGTGCATTACATGCTGTTTCTGAGTGTTTATCATCTCAGGGACTCACATTAAACAAAGAGAAGTGTGAATTTAACAAAACTTCCTTGGGGTTTTATGGTCATATTTTTTCTGCAGCTGGAATATAGCCTGATCCTAAAAAGGTACAGTCAAATAAGGGTCCATTCACACGTCCGGCACTAAATAGAGAAGTCCTATTCTTGTCAGCAGCTGCGTACAAGAATAGGGCATGCTCTATTTTCTTGCGGAGCTGTGGACTGGAAGTTTGGGGGCCGTGCTCCGGAAATGCGGATGCGGAGAGCACATCCATTCCGTCCGCATAGAGAATGAATGGTTCCGCACCAGTTCTGCACAATTGCGGAACAGGTGCGGACCACACTTGCGGACATGTGAATGGAGCCTTAATGTCAGTGAAGTTCGTTCCTTTCTTGGAATGCCCAGCAATTAGTGCACCACTCACAAAACAAGGCTCCAGAATGTCAAACCTCTTTTAATACTATTAAAACTCAGCTTAACAACAACAATGGCCTACTTTGATCCAGCTTTACCTACTGAATTGATTGTGGATGCGTGTCCAGTGGGATTAGGAACTATTCTAGAATAATAAAAGACCAATAGTTCAGATCCATACATCATATTTTATGCTAGTAAATGCTTACAAAGTACAGAAGAAAATACTCTTAACCTGAAAAAAAAAGCTTAGCTGTTGTATGGGGATGTTAGCATTTTATCTGTTTCTCTATAAAGCTCCTTTTACCATTGTTACAGGTCACCCAAGATTCAAGCAAGAATTGAACGGTGGGGTCTGTGACTTCAAGGATATCATTAAAAAATTGTTCAAAGGCCTGGTAAATGCAGCAATCCATCTGGCTTCATTTTAAGACTTCCTGCAGAAGTAGATCAAGCTACCCATCGGTCAACTGAAGAGTACATCAATTTTGTTACAGCTCATGCAATACCTAAGTCACGTTCAGTTTATGAGAGCAACTGCAAACAGCAAGACACTCTGTGCCTTAATGCACATTATTCAGAATGGAAAATCGCATGAGATTCAGAAACCCAAATTTCCTGATCTTGAAGTAAATCTCAAGGAACTAAAATCATTCTCATGTGAGAGGGCAGAACTGTCAGTCACTGAAGAGCACAACCAAGCTGGTTGTTCCTAAAACATTTTCTTCACTCAGTAATACACATTGCTCATGAAGGTTTCCTGGGAAATGTTCGTACAAAAAAACAGCTTTGGGAAAAAGTGTGGTTCCCAAATATGGATCAGTTGGTAGAAGACATGATAAAACATGTCAGCTTGTAACCCATTTATTAAAACCTGAGCCCTTAGGAGATCTTTTAAAGTTTTATTGTCCTGACGAAGGGGGCTGTTCGCCCCAGAAACGCGTAGACGCCAAAATAAAGATTTCTTGATTCACGCTTCATCTTTTGCCTGGATTTTTCCTGCCTCAGCGCCGAAAAAGGGTCCATTTCCTCAGTCTGTTTTGATACTAAGTACCTCCTCTGGTATTTGTAGTACCTCTTGCTTTCTGGAATGGTACAGCTTGGCTCCTGCTGACCTGCCTAGGCCTGAGACATGTAGCCTTCACAGACTCCAGGGTCTGCACTAAACTCTAGCCTGCTCTGGCGTAGCTATTTATATCCTAGCTCTCTAGCTCCCCTTGTGGCCTAATATCTACATAGCACTCCTGCAGGCCTGTACATGGAAGCACCTTAAAGGTAAATGACATTACAATATATGTACAACCAATCTCCCCACAGATGAGGGGAACGACAGCACCCAAGTGACCCTTTTGTAGTGTCGGGCATCACAACTCCCGTACACTACATATGGTCCACTGCCTAATGGGCAATATAGTCTGGTGACAATTGATGAATATTCAAGATACCCTGCGATTGCATTTATTTCTTCAACCTCATCAAACAGTGTCATACCAGAGTTGAACAGCATTTTTTCAGCATATGGTATTCCACGAGTAGTCAAAACAGATAATGGACCTCCATTTAATGGGCATACAGTAGTACAATTTGCACAATATCTTGGGTTAACACACACAGGAAGATAACATTTTCTCTTTTGTCTTAAAGATGCATTTCGATTTTCAGAAAATTAAACTTACTCATAGTAGAATAAAAATGAAAACTCTTCTGGAAAGGCTTTCTTTAATATTTTGTGGGAACTTTTGCCCATTAATCCAGAACAGGGATGCTCAACCTGCGGCCCTCCAGCTGTTGTAAAACTACAACTTCCACCATTCCCTTCTGTAGGCTAATAGATGTGTGCTGTCTGGGAATGATGGGAGTTGTAGTTTTGCAACAGCTGGAGGGCCGTAGGTTGAGCATGCCTGATCCAGAAGAACATTTGTTAATTCACATCACGATGTTGGACAAGAGAGCCTGGCTCACAATCGCTGTTCTTGTTCATGCCTTTATTAACCTTGCTTTGTGCACGGAGGCACAATCATGCTGGAGCAGAAAAAAGGGTCTTCCTCAAACTGTTCTCACAAAGTTGGAAGCATACAATTGTCCAAAATGTCTTGGTATGCTAAAACATTAAATGAGTTTTCTGGTAATAAAATAGATTTTTAAAATAGATTTTTTTAGCAAGTGCCCACAGTATGCTCCCTAAAATAGAGAATTCATATTTACCTGTTTCCCACCCCTCTTGTCCTCCATTCTTTTTGTTCATTGTTGAAGCCAGTTACTGGTAGGAGCGGTAATGCCCATCCACTTCCGCATGTAAAGAGTGCGGGAATGGAAGATGGAAACAGTGGAGGCAGCATGGAGGACCGGAGTGGTGTGGAGTAAACAGAGCATGGAGGACTGGTGCAGCTGGGGTAAATATGAATCTTCAATTTTGAGGGAGCAGACTGCTGGCACTTGCTTAGAAATCAATATTACCAGAAAACCCCTTTTAAGATTTCCCTTCAGTAGAACTAAGGGACCTAGGCCAACCTCCTTCCCCAAACTTTACAGTTGGCACAATGCATTTAGGTAGGTAAAGTTCTCCTGGCATTCAACAAACCCAGACTCACCCATCAAACTGCCAGATAGAAATGTGTCATCCGACACTTGGTGATGGAAGGCTTACATGTAGCTGCTCGGCAATAGAAACTAATGTCATGAAGCTCTTGGTACACAGTTTTTGCTCTACTAATGCCAGATGAGTTTTAGATCTTTGCAGTTACTGAGCCAGCAGAGAGCATTGCGTCTTGGCACTAGGCAATCCACTCTGTAAATTTACATGGCCTCACTCTTTGTGGCTGAGTTGCTGTGGTTTCTAAATGCTTTTATTTTGCATAAATGCCACAGTTGATGGTGGAACATCTATGTGGAAATTTTTTTAAAGAACTGACTTGTTACAATGGTGACATCCTAGTACAGGACCATACTGGAATTCAGCTCTTTAGAAGGACCCATTCTTTCACACTTGTTTGTAAAGGCAGACTGCCTGACTAGGTGCTGGATTTTATACACCTGTAACAATGGGATTGGATGATACACCTGAATTCAGTAATTAAGATGTGTGTCATTATACTTTTATCAATATTGTAACATAGTAACATAGTATATAAGACCTGTTTCCTACAAGTTGATCCAGAGGAAGGCAAAAAACAAACTGTGAGGCAGAAGCCAATGTTCCCCACTTAAGGGGAAATGTTGTGTAATTCTAATCAAATATACTCGCAATTAAATTCTATGAAAACACCAATAGGATTTGGCAGGTGCCTATACAGTAAACTGTTGCATGCTGAACCTAAAACAGCAAAAATGAGTTGCAAAGCTGTGTACGTCTTAGAAAATCTGCAGAAGATTACGATACAGTGGAACAAAAATCTGTTATGCTGTTTGCTTATCTATTATTCCATTTAACTGAGAGCAGCCATAATAAACACATGACCTGAATATTTAATCAGCCAAGAGAGAAAAAAAATCACCAGCATTTCAGAAAGCAGTCTGGAGCATTTTCCACCATGGTATTCTAGCGAGACACACTAGATGGCAGTGTAACCCCTCTTTCTGACCTTAGAGCCAGTTCTATTGCCATGCAAACTGATATGAAAAACCAGTGCACTGCATTTTGGGCGGTCGAAGTGAATTCACCAGGTCACATAGGAAACTGAGCGGGAGGAGGTGTTAGAGATGCAGGCAAATGATTTCTCTCACAAAGACACTCTCAGTCAGTAGGCCAGACACGACTATGGATGTTACAGCAGAGCAACATAAAAATACCATGTCTTCTCTATGTAAGGCTCACAATCCATGGAATCATTCCTAGATTCTCTCATACTGCTTGCAGTACCCTCCATTGGGAAGCGTCTGCTTGTGATGGACATACATTAGAATTGCTCACATACTGTCATTTTCTGTGTATAATTCAGGCTTCCACTGATTGTAAAGCACTAGACGACATGTTATTAGTATAGCAATACAATTATTATAAATGTTACATTGCCATAGGTTTCTAATTTGTAACGCAATAAATAAGTATATTGAAAAACTACAATAGGATACAGTAAATTATCCATTGTGGAAATTGCTGTCTTCTTTGCAAACGTATTTGATTTGTGTTGACATGAATTGCTAAACAATTCAAGCTAGCATGGGATATCTAAGGTCTTTCAGGATTTGATCAGTTTATTAATTAATAGTCTATATTTATAAAGAAGGACGTATATATGTGTGTATGTATGTATGTTCCGCGATAACTCGAAAACGCAACCATCCATTTCAACTAAACTTGGTATACACCTCCCTTGCTACCTGGAAAGAAATCTTGTGGGGGTCATACGCCCCTACACAGCAGCTGCATAGAGTTTGGATGCTCCAACTGTTTTTGCTACACACATATTGCTCTGTAACTCAAAACTCACTGATCAATTTCTACTAAACTTGGCACAGATATCACTTACTATCTGGGAAAGAATACTGTGGAGGTAACATGCTGGTACACAATGAGTTTCTGTCTATGCCAACGTCTGTCTTCACCAAATTTGGAACACACGTACATCAGGTGTCCGGGAAGGTTTGAGATATTCCCAAAAAATGACCTGCATTAGCCAATACAAGCCTGCAAGTCTTTCTCTTCATATCCCAAATGCCATACACATGGTCACATGTCCCTTATCAGCCAATAGAAACTTGCAGGCCCTTAGTCTCCACATACACACAGGTTTACTCCAGGTTTCAATAACAACCCAGCCATTTTTCTTCACTGCTGTAGGTCAGCTTTAGGCTAGGGCTACACGACGACATGTATCGCGCGACACATAGGGCCCAACTACACTGCGATATTGATGTCACACGACAATTTTTATAATAGTATGGTTTTGCACAGCGACATGCTACGACTGTGACGTGACAGTCATAGAAAAATCCATCTTGGATGGATTTTTTGTGACTGTCGTGTCGCAATTGCAGCATGTCGCATGTAGCAGTGCGAAACCATAGCTTATCATTATAAAAATTGTTGAGCGACATTGGTGCGACAAAATGTTCCGCAACACATGTCGTAGTGTAGCCCTAGCCTTAAAGGGGCAGGGCGCTGTGGAGGTTACTGCTAAGGGGCAGAGGCCACTATTAAAGGGGCAGCTGCTGTGGAGGTCACTGTTAAGGGGGCCGGGACCACTATGAAAAGGGAAGCTGCTGTGGAGTTCACTCTTAAAGGGACGGGTACTGTGGGACGAGACTGTCCAGCTGCTAGTTCCTCAATAAATTTATCTCTCCAGTGCCAGGACTAGCAGGGGTGGCTTCCGGCAAGCAATATCTTGTACAGAAAATATTTTCCCACACTTGCCAATAAAATCTTCTATTCTTTTTTTTACTTGGACATACAATAGTAATGTTAAAGGGGTTGTCCGTGTGCTTAGTACTGATGACCAATCATGAGGATCCCCGCTGATCAGTTATTTGAAGAAACCGTAGTGCTCTGGTGAGTTCTGCAGCCTCTTCCTAAGCCAGTGACATCACGTCCATCGTTCACATGGCCTAAGAGCAGCTCAGTCCTATTCTAATGAATGGGGATGATCTGCAATACCAAGGACAGCCACTATCCAATGTGCTTGGTAAGCTATGAGCAGGTTCCACGTTGAGCACCATAGCCTCTTCAAACAGCTGATCAGCAGGGTGTCAGACCTCCACTGATCGGATACTGATGACCTATCCTGAGGATAGGTCATTATTATCAAACACTCAGAAAACCCTGTGTCTGTTATGTTATTACCTGGTAAGTTGATCCACAAAGCCTTTGGTGCAGAAAAGCAGGTCGTATGCTGCCTAGGAATTTGATGCTGGTAGAGCGGGTCGAAGAATAGATGCAGAAGAGTCAGGAAGCTTATGTAGTAGCCAAGCTGGTAGCATAGTAGAAACAATGTAGCAGCAGAGCCAGTGATCTAGCAGAACTGGAGATGTAGCAGAGCAGGTGATGATGCAGAGCTGGTGATGTAGTAGATTAAAAAACGATGCAGGATTGATGGTATAGTAGAGTTGGAGATGGGCTGAGCTGACTATTGCAGGGTTGGTGGTGTATCAGAGCTGAAGATGTACAGAGCTGGAGATAGGCTTAGCTGATGATGATTCAGGGGTTAATGGACTAGCAGAAGTAGAGATGTGCAGAGATGATGTGAAGTGGCATCCCGCTGACTGGGATGAGTTTAAATAACCCAGCAAGATGACATCATCACTGTGTGCTGAGTTGCCATGGCAACCCAAAATGCAGTAGAAAAGATGCACTGGATCAGGTGAGAAAGCCCATAACAGTGAACCCAGGACAGGTGAGTAACAGTGTCCATGATGAAATAACTACCAGTAGATTTATTTAAGATCATTTCCCCGCTACTTACCACTCCATCATGCCACCAATTCTGCAGTATGTGTTGTGCTCATGTGACAACATGACTGTGGCTCTGGGCTCTTCGCGGACATGTTTACTGCATTTGCTCCTGTGTCTGAGCAGAAAGACACAGGAGCAGATGTGGTTAACACATTGGCGAAAGAGACCACAGCCAGAGTCAGGTAGTCAAGGGAGCACAGCCCAAAATACAGAAGCGTTGTTGTGATGGGGTGGGAAATAGTGGTTAAATGATCTTTCTTCCACAGGTTGCAAACTAGAATTTAGTTAATGTCCCAGAGGACCCCTTTAAGGCTAGCCTCACACAAGCGAATGTTATGCTCCTGACTCGCAGAGTGAGTATGCAGAAGATCCTGTCCTGAACTTCCAGCACTGCCGGGGTCGCAAAGCATTATACTGATTTATGATGCTATGCAACCCTTAGAGGTCTGGAATGTATTGGATAATACTGACATAATGCTGGCAGTCTAATACATTCCAGAACTGTAAGGGTTATATAGCATCATAAATTAATATAATGCTATGTGACCCCGGCAGTGCTGGGAGGTCAGGACGGGAGCTGCCAGATACTCATGCTGCGAGTCCGATGCGTGGAACTCATTTATCGGAAAGGGGCCTAAGGCCTTCACAGGCGATCATTAGTGAGAGGTGGAGATTATCACTAATATGAGGCTTTACATGGCATGCTAGTGTACAGTTAAAGGAGGTACCCAGGTTTTTAAAATTGATGGACTCTCCTTCAGGATAGGCCATTAATATTACGTCAGTTGGAGTGTAACTCTTGTAAACCTTTCTGATCATCTGTTTGAAGGGGTCATGGTCTCTGAAAGGCAAGAGTGCTGGGGGTTGGACGCCCCACCCATTTAATATTTAGGGCTAGTTTTACGGATAGGCCATCAAGCTTAAAAACCTTAATAACTCTGTTAATGAAAGTATGAAGTGTATGTCTTTCTTATATACTGTGATTTAATTTCTCACCATATTCTAGATCTCCATATGCTATAATGAATGAAAATATTCTTATTTACGCACAGTCATTGGTGTTACATGAGGGTGCACCATGGAACTGCAAAAAACACTGAAAAAAAGTGTTTCCATCACTTCTTTGTCATGTATTGCAACAATAGTAATTTGTAGTTTTAAATAGAAAGAGGTCCTATTCTGTGCAGCGCTTTCTGGGCTCCGGATACCCATGTCCTATCCTTGGGTTAGGCCATGACAATCAGATCAAGGGTTGAGACCCCTGATGATCAGCTGTTCAAAGGGGCCGCAGCATTTGTGCGGCCTCTTCAGTGTTTACATGGGGCTGTGTATCCTGAAAATAGTCATTCAGTATCCTGGACTTGGAAAACACAGTTAAGAGCCACCTCTCAGTCATTCTGCAGCCAAACCTGGAGAGCATTATGTTGACATTGGTGCCTAGTTTCCCTGTAAGATCTTATCAATATTATTCCAGGAGCTTTCAGGATGACTTAGAAACAATCATAATGTGTTGGTATTTTATAGTCATTGATTTTATGGACTTAATATGATTCAGTTTCCAACACAAGTATTATAGCACATGAAACATAGTAACCTTCTACGTTCTATACTTGGCTCATATTTTTCTGGCATGGTGGTCATAGATTCAACTTACAACTTACAAAGGAGAAAGAATATTTTTCGGTAAAAAAAGAAAAAGTGGACGTGTTATTCATTATTTTGGGTATGCATGACCCCTCCCTCTTGTCTGGGGAATAGATATGATGAATGCATGTAGAAAAGGCTGCTCTTTCACCTTTCTGTATGTGCCTGCAGAATTTGATTTCCATTACTTACCACCATCTCAGAGGACCGTATTGATCTCACTTAGAAGCGTTGAAGGTAGTCACAGCAGAGTGCATGAGCACCGGATAAACATATCTTTGGAATTTAGTGGGCAAAAGGCTTACTTGACCCAATTACGTGTGTCAGTTCTGCTGAAAAAGAAGTAGTGCCTAATTAGATCAGACACACATAATTAAAAGACGAACTGTGACATTGTAGCAGTGAGAGAGGCCAAGGAGCTTAGTGTGTCTCTGGGTGACCTTAAGAGACTGCTTGCGGCAGCAGTGTCCCACAGTGTGTCTGCACATAACAAGTGACTTCTGTTCACATCTAAATGGAGACAGTCATCTTCATTTATCACTTAGAATATGTCAACCGATTACAAGTACTTTACATTATAGGCGCATTCAGTTATTGGAATAAACAGCAATGTTATATACGGCATTATATAACTTCATATAAGGCCAGAGCTGTAGTGTTTTCAAAATTTTCCCAGTGTGTCACATATCCCATTGCTGGAGCAATTTTATACATGATGGATTGGAGTGCAGCACCTTATTTCGAGTTTGTGACCCATTTAGCCTTACAGGGAGCATACGTCAGAAGTTGTAAGTACAGTAGGTGCCAGAACAGGTCAGAGTCAAAGGGGTCTAGGCAGGAAAATAAATGATGAACTGTCCTTCCTGGGCTACAACTAGTCCGGGTTGACACATTATTGGTAGTGTGCAGTGCACGTGTTGTCCCTAATTGCCAAGACTTTGCGATGTACCTATTGACTGTGTGTTTTAACAAATGAAACATGTTTATCAATATGTTTCACCAGTGAAAAACGCAAAGCTGCAGCAATTTGCAGTAAGTGCAGTTGTGTTTCAAGGCAAATTATTGCTGTATGTAAATCCTGCCTTATAGACATCTGTCAGCAGGATCAGCCCTATTAAACCAGGGCAGACCCTGCTGATTAAAAGCATACCTTTGTTTAGCTGATCCATCGTACCATTATAGCAAAATCTTCATATGCAAATGAGGTCTTGAGTGCACATGATCTAGTTAATGTTAATGGGTTGTCTGACTGGTTAAAATTTTTAAAAACGGCTCTGCATGATGTGAAATAATAAAACAAGTCGTACTCACCTTACTAATCCACTGTCACCCCCTTTCTAATGCTTCACTGTCCCCTGCTGGTCTCTGCTTCCTGATCACTTTTGACACACAGGAAATGACCTCTCAACCAATCATTGGCTGATTCATAGGTTTCACTGTGGCTGTTGATTGGCTGATTCGTGATTTCCTGTTTGTCAAGAGGTACAAGGCAGTAGATATCGAAGTGGAACCTATGAATCGCTGGTACAGGAGCAGCGAGCAGGGGTTTGTCAGTGAGATTTTTATTAATTTCTCTCATGCAGAGGCCAGAGAACCACATAAGCTTGAGGCTTCAGCACATAGTTTACCAAAGTAACTAGAAAACATGATTTTGAAATACACCCACCTTTTTGAATACAATAAAACATAAATGATCTTATATTTTAAGTGGTTGTGCCAATGTAATTAGCATTTATATGTAGAGAAAATTAATACAGCCATGTAAGCCACTTACTAATATATTGTTATTATCCATACTGCCTCCTTTGCTGGCTGGTTTCATTTTTCCATCACATTATACACTGCTGATTTCCATTTTTCTGACCACCCTGCAATCCATCAGTGGTGGCTATGCTTGCATATTTTGGAAAAAGCACGAGCCTATGTGTGCTCCCGTGGTCCTGGCCACCAGAGAGGTCGGCACTTTTTCTTATAGTGTGTGAGCACGGCCACTGCTGATGGATTGCAGGGTGGGCGTAACCATGGAAACGAGCAGTGTATAATGTGATCGAAAAATAAATCACTCCAGCGAAGTAGGCAACATGGACAATCACAATACATTAGTAAGTGTATTGTATGAACTTTCTACATGATAAATGCCACTTGATAAAGAAATCTTATTTGAGTATTGCCGTCAGTGTAGATGTACTGTATATTTAAGTTCCCAATTATTGCTTCTGTTTTCTTTGTTAAGCAAAACAAAGCAACAGTTTAAATATTTAGTGGAATATTTTAAATATTTTATATATCTTTTAAATGTAGATCATACAAGAAATGCCATGCACTTTTCTAATAAATTATATAACATACCACCATATAGCTAGCATAACTGATTGCATCACATACTGCCTACCCAACTGTGCCGCATGATAAACTATGCATAAAGTAGGGCAACCTATAAAGCAAACATTGTTATATATAATATAGTGAGCTTGTCAAGAAGGACAAAACCATAATGCTGCTAAAATAGTCATGCCTATATAGAAACGTGTCACATAATAATACATATAGTATATTACAGAAAACTACATATACTGCTGCTTATTACATCTTTGTATAGTAGTAATGCATATGCACTAAATCCTGCTAAGCCATGTAACTTACCTTTAGACTTATGCGAGCATGTTGGTAGGTGAAGAAAGTAAGAGTTGTGGGGCTTAGCTGGCCAATACCATCACAGCATCTAGTGAAGACCATCATCAACTGGACACTTGTCACCAAAGACTTTGTGGGGATTTATCAAACTGGTGTAGAGTAGAACTGGCTTAGGCTATTTTCACACTAGCGGCAGGAAAGTCCGTCAGGCTGTTCCTGCGGGTGAGCAGCCTGTTGGATCCGTCCTGCCGCTATTTTCACACTAGCGGCAGGGAAGTCCGTCAGGCTGTTCCTGCGGGTGGGCAGCCTGTTGGATCCGTCCTGCCGCTAGTTCACATGTGCCCTCGGACTGCCACTCTGTCCCCATTGACTATAATGGGGGCAGGGGTGGAGTTCCGGCGGCAGCACGGCAGCGCGCGGTGAGAGGCAGCTGGACTAACTGCATGTGCTGCCTTCTCACCATGCGCTGCCGTGCTGCCACCGGAACTCCGCCCCTGCCCTATTATAGTCAATAAGGACGGGGCGGCAGTCCGGGGGCACATGTGAACTAGCGGCAGGACGGATCCGACAGGCTGTTTACCAGCCGGAACAGCCTGACGGACTCCCCTGCCACTAATGTGAAAGTACCTTGCCCACAGCAAGCATTTACATTCCACCTTTCATTTTCCAAAGGAGCTGTGAAAAATGAAAGGTGGAATCTGATTGTTATGTACAACTAAGCCGGTTCTATTTCATACCAGTTTGATAAATCTCCCCCTTTATTCCAATAATATTGGTGAAATCTACCTTTAGTACTTTTATAGTACTGCCCTCATCATGGTACCAACTGGCATCTGTAAGGCATTCAATTCTCTTGATCTTTGTAGGAATCTATGATGTTTACTAATTAAGAAAGCTGGACAAAGACATGATAGCAAGATTTATAGAAGCTTAATACAATCACTTCATGATTTCACTAAGCTATAGCAGTAAGTGGATATAAAAGATTCACCGATTCACTTATCTCTAGTCACCACCACCCCACTGTAACTGTCACTATCCAAGCCAGTTAGAGATGGAGACATTGATATAGATGGTGCTCTAAATCTACACCAAGTCCCTGTTCTAACACTGAACTTTCCAGGTCACAGAACAGGAACTGCTGTCTCAGGAATTTGCTGCAGACTTTAGTCTTAAAACTTCAAGTGTCTATAATACTGATCATTTTTTAAACTTAAAGGGTTGTCTGGTTTAACAAACCTGTTTGAAATATCTTATTAGGAAACCTTAAAGGGGTTCTCCAGGAATTAAGAGAATGAAAACACCTAAATATTACTTTATTATAAATATATTCCCAAATACCTTTCCTTAGTTACTGTATAATTAGAGATAAGTGAATTTCATCTTTTGAAATTCATTCACGCTTCGTTTACTGGTAAAAGGTGAATTGAGTTATGGATTCCGTTACCACGGACCATAGCGCAATTCTATGACAGAATGCATAATAGAATGCCTTTAGAGGCATTCCGTTATTCATTCCTTCATAATAGAAGCCTATGGGCTGCAAACGGATCTGTTCTGTTTCCGTTATGCAGGGAAGTCCTCTACTGCATAACGGAAACCGGACGGATCCGTTTCGCAGCCCATAGACTTCTATTATGACAAAATGAATAACGGAATGCATCCAAAGGCATTCCGTCATAGAATTGCGTTATGGTCCATGGTAACGGAGTCCATAGTGCAGTTCACCTTTTACCAGTAAACGAAGCGTGAACGAATTTCATAACCTGAAATTTGCTCATCTCTAGTTATAATGGCTTATATTTATATATTATAAAATGGCCGCTGTCCTATTAGTACACATAAAACCTGTCCTAATCACACAGCAGGACAAGTTACTTCACAACACTGAGGTAAATAGCTGCCTTATGCTCCTCTTGTAAAGGATTATGATCCTGAATACAGTTTAATATGATCTTCAGCTGAATCTCTGTAAAAATGAGGAGACCTGAAGTAGAGAGAGGAGGTGGGGATGTGACTGATGAGCAGCAGCACTCGTATGCAGTCTTCATTACCACAGCCCCACATTATCACAGTCCGTCCTGTCCGTCCTCTCTGTTCTTCATGTCTCCTCATGAACTCTCTTCCTACAGAGATTCAGCTAAAGATCTTATCAGCTGTATTCAGGATCATAATCCATGACAAGTAGAGCAGAAAGGAGGATGTGTGATTAGGACAGGTTTTGTGTGTACTAATAGGATGGCGGCCATTTTATTTCTCCTAATGATTGCTCCCTAGACAATGTGAGCCATTATCTCTAATGAAAGGTATTTGTTAATATATTTATAATAAAGTAATATTAAAGTATTTTCATTTTCTAAATTCCAGGAGAACCCCTTTAATATGGGAAGGATCTTAAAGGGGTTGTGCAGACATTTCTGTTGATGACCTGTCCTCAGGAAGGTCATCAATATCTGATCGGTAGGGTTCTGACACCCAGCGCCCCCACTGATCAGCTGTGAGGAGGTAGTGTTCCATGCGGGCGCCACTTTCTCTTCATTACATTGCACTTTGTCTCAGAAGTGCAGTGCAATGATGAGTACTCACTCCATTCACTTGAATGGAGCATTCACTTGTAATTACTTTATGACACCGCTCGCATAGAGTCCCGCATGGGGTAATTCTTAATGTGCCTTTTGGTGACAATTGACCACTTAAGGCCCCCATACACACTCAATATTGATCATTTTTCCGACAGATATCTCTCCCAACTCCCTCCTGGCTCCCCCTTCCTCATATACGTCCAGTTGAACGTGCATGTGTATTTTATGGGGGAGAGGAGAATGCTGCTTCCAGATACTTCTGGCAGAGGCTTATCTCCCAGAAGAACAAAAAGGATGGGGCAAAAATATTAATTTCTCTCGATCCCTGTCTCCCATGAAATCGCTTGTGGTGAGCTAGAGGTATTACCAGTAAGAAACCCTTTTGGTGTTTCTAAACCAAAAAATTGTCCAAATTTAAAATACCTAATCACATGAAGCAACCGGGGGCATAGCTATAGGGGAAGCAGGGGAAGCGGCTGCTTTGGGGCCCAGACCCACAAGGACCACCTCAGGAGGAGGACTAAAAGATATTATTGTCAGGGCCCCCTCAACAGTATTATACCATGACATTTTATACAGTGACACTGTAGGAAATGGACAGACTGGCTGTCAGGCCTTGTCTGAGAGCTCAATCTTGACTAACCACAAGAGTGGAGGTTGCACGTGAGGTGGGAGTTGCGACGATTTTTGCTTATGGGCTAGGTGTAGTGTTAAAAAATTTGCTGTGGGGCCCAGTGAGTTGTAGTTATGCCACTGGAAGCAGCCTCAGGATGAAGAAATGGCACAGACCTGGAACGCTAATGTAAACAAAGTAATATTGCTGTTTGGTATCCAAAGGAGATGTCCATGCTATGGGATGGACAGAGAAACTAAGATCCTTTAAATGAATATAAGTATGGTCTATTAAAAGGTTTATTAGTATGAAGTTAAACAGAATAACTAAGAATAATGAGCAAAATATGAGTATTGCAAAAATCTATTTTTAATAGGCTTTGATATAGTAGATGATGCAAATATTTCATGTCACCGTGTTTACTATAAGAAGTACACTGCGCATCTGTTCTCAAAAGTATTTTCTTCAGTGTTTACTCCTAAGCCTGAGAAAATTGTTCAGAAGATTTCATCATGCTGAATAAGAACATAAACTACTTAAAAATTGGAAAATTGTGTATTATTTATTTTAGATCACATGATGCATCTTTTTGGCTGCCTACACTGACCATAAAATATATAAAGCATGCTTTTATGTTGTGAAATCTCAGTCTGTGTACAATCACTACATGACAAATTACTCATCATTTCTGAACTGGAATTTTCTCCCATTTATCATTAACTAGCAGAAGTACCCGACTTCGCACGAGTATATTTCATCTATTTCACTTAATGTTTGTGTGTGTCGTTAAAAGATATCGACAGTATTACCCATAACAGTGAACTCCACAGCCCCCCCACCCCTTAACACAGACCCCCCCCACAGTGCCCAGCCTTCTTAAAATGGGACCTCCACAGCAGCCCATCCCCTTAACAGTGACCTCCACAGTGCCCGCCCCTTTAGCATTGACCTCCATAGTAGCTGCTCCTTGAATAGTGGCCCGTGCCCCCTTAATAATGAACTCCCCAGTGCCCACCCCTTTAACAGTGACCTCCACAGCGACCTACCCCTTTAATAGTGGCCCCTGCCCCATTAACAGTGACCTCCACAGCAGCTGCCCCTTTAATTGTAGCCCCTGCCAACTTACCAATGTCCTCCACAACGCCCTGCCCCTTTAAGGCTAGAGCTACATGACGACATGTGTTGCGCGAAATTTTGTCGTACCAATGTCGCGCAACAATTTTTATAATGATAGGCTATGGTGTCGCACTGTGACATACTGTGACAAGACAAGATGGATGCATTTAGCAGTGTAGGTGTGCCCTATATGTCGTGCAGCCCTAGCCTAAAGCTGACCTACAGCAGTAAAGAAAAATAGCTGGGTTGTTATGGAAACCTGGAGTAAAACTGTGTGTATGTGGAGACTAAGGGCCTGCAAGCTTCTATTGGCTGATAAGGGACATGTGACCGTGTGTCCGGCAGTTGGGATATGAAGAGAAAGACTTGCAGGCTTGTATTGGCTAATGCAGGTCGATTTTTGGGAATATCTCAGGAATGGTACGCCATAGAGAGCTGTGACCCACACAAGATTTCTTTCCATGTAGTAAAGGATGTGTATACCAAGTTTAGTTGAAATTGATGGTTGCGTTGATCACGGAACATACATACATACATATATACATACATACATATATACATCCTTCTTTATATATATACTGTAGATTCCTGTCAATATTCTTTGAGACTTTGGTCTTTGTCCGTGCTCATAAGGCCAAGTTCACATTGTGTGTGGTCAGTGGCACATCTGGTGCAGAAAAAAAAAAAAAGACAATAAAACCCAAACAGTACATTTATGCCTCATTAGACGCCATGCACACGGATGTATGAAGGATGCACATATGGTTCCCATAGAAATCTTTGGGCAAATATTGTATCTCTGTGTGCCTTAGATTTTACATAGAAGCATATACAGCTACTATGAATAGTCAGAATCACTCCTATTGAGCCATGGGGAGCTTTGTGGGGCACAAGGAGTTTGTAATATGAGTTTGTAATATGCACCCACAAGCACTCTGTGTGTCGCTATAGAAGATCCACACACATTGCATTGCTGTATACAGTGAGACCTTAGTCTATAAAAATGTTTAGCTTTATTTCAAACATAACACATTTTTGTAGTTGTTGCTTTTGGGCATCCTTTGTCTACCATAGAGCACACAAATAAGGCATTTAGGGCTCATGCACACAACCGTAATTTCTTTCTGCTTCCGTTTGTGCAGCCCGTATGCCGGAACCATTGACTTCAATAGGGCTGTAGAAATGATGGAAGTTACTCTGTGTGCATTCCGTTTCCGTTTGTCTGCATGGCCGTTCCGCAAAAAAGTAGTGTATGTCCTATTATTATCTGTAAATCACGGTCCGATGCGCCATTCAAGTCAATAGGTCAGCAAAACATACGGAATGCACACTGAACACATACGTATGTCATCCGAATTTGATCCGTATTATGCGGAAAACGGATCGCATACAGAAACCATATGGATATGTTTTGTGGAATAACGGAACGGAAGAGGACTTACATCAGAGAAGAAAAACCCTCAGATGCGGAACAACGGATCTGTGAAAAACAAACTGCAAAACAACAACGGTCGTGTGCATGAGCCCTTAGTAATATGTATGTATGAGCAAAATGCCTTCATTTTTCTGCTGTTACTTTTTTGGTCCTGTTTGATCAAGAGCTGACAACAAAAAACAGTTGTCATTTACATAAATGCAGTTGATAAGTGTTTCCGCAGTTGCTGATAGATCCATCATTAGCAGGCACAGTATGGTGTCATGTTGAGAGGATTTTATAGGAATCTTCTTAGAAAATGTATATTCTCTATGTAAATGAATTGTGCAGATAAAGCTTTTCTATAACACCAATCCTGCCTCTTTATCTGTGTATTTGTAATATGAAGCATATAATCCTTTGAAAAAATAGTGTATAATGTTATTTCATAACTCTAGTGTGCTACCATAGTTACAGTTGCATTATATCTGTCAGGAATCATATAGGCTACTTAACCCTTAGAGGACTGGGCGATTTTCCCTTTCTGCGCTTTCGTTCTTCACTCCCTGCCTTCCAAGAGTCATAACTTTTTTATTTTTCCATTCCCATAGCCTCATGAGAACTTATTTTTTGTGGGACAAGTTCTATTTTTTATTGGCACCATATACAGTTGCATACAAAGTAGTGTGAAGTGGGAAAAAAATTCCAAATGGGGTTGAATTGGAAAAAATTGTGCCACAGTTTTTTTTTTATGGCATTCACTATGCAGTTAAGCACAAAAAATATACACCCAGTGTGGATACATATATATATACCCCCGATGAAGCTTATAAGGTGGGCGGTACAACCCACCCATCCCTTCCTTTAATCCCGCCCCCGACATAGTGCCACCAATAAGGAAAGCATCAATAATCCAGTTCCCATTAATACGTATAAATGTGTAACTTACTCACGCGCCACATTTTTCGCTATCAACACAGTAACAAGTCTCGAGATGGTCCTCCCTAGCCTCCAGTAAGTAAGTTACACGTTTATATGTAGTAATGGAAACTGGATTATTGATGTTTTTATTATTGGTGGCACTATGTTGGGGGTGGAATTAATGAACGGAAGGGCGGGTTGTACCTCCCACCCTATAAGCTCCATTTGGGGTATTTATGTATGCACACAGGGTGTATATTTTTGTGCTTGATAAAGACTTCTATGTAAGGCGAAACGTCGCATGCTGGGTGAATAATAAAAAAAAACCACAACTTTGGATTTGAAGTGCTGTGGTTTTCTCTAATTTTCCTGCATCGTGTATGGGGATCCAGAGGCCGGGATCTGACACCGCGGGCACTGTCACAGAAACGGACTGGTCAACTTATTGACGGAGGTAGTGCTGTTCTACCAAACTCCTTTTGATTCACTATGCAGTAAAATTGACCAGTTCTCCATGTCAGAATGATTACAATGATAACACGCTTGTATAATTTTTCTTGCGTTTTAATACAGAAAAAAGATTAAAAACCTTGAGAAATTTTTTTTTGTTCATCACTGTATTCTGGCATTGGCAAATAATAATAATAATTATGGTAATCCTAACTGACCAAAAACAGGAACGTTTTATTCTGATTTTATGTCAGATATTGAGAAAAAACATGAATATGTGTCTTTTTATATAGTGTATGTAAACTTCTGGTTTCAACTGTATATGGACATGTGCATTATCGTGCAGGCCACCAACAGACCTAGTTTACCCCTAGCTAAAGCAGAAGAAAAGCATACAGCAGCCTTCAGTAAAGCAAAACAAACAAAAAAACAAACAAAGCTGCTCGTCCCTGTTCTCAGGAGCTCTGTCCCAATGTCTCTTTAGTGGAACAAAATAAGGACATGGAGGCGGCGCCAATAAAGTAATGGAGAAAAAAATAATTTGTAATCCATGTTGTGGCAGTGAAAACACATGCTTTGAATCCTTTCTATTAACTGTAGAATGACTGTGCGTCACTAATAGGCTCAATTAATAATTCAGCTATTTGGTCAGTTATTCTTATCATTTCTCAGTCAAAAGCAGGTGCGAGTCAAACCCACAGAACAGGTGTAGATCTATTCATGATAACTAATCCGATAGTAGGCTTGGCTCCTGAATTTGGCTCACAAAAACTGATGGAAATAACTGACCAAATAACAGAAGTGTGAACTCTTACAAGTCAATGTTAGTGTCAGGTTTAATTTATCTGCGTAGGTGGAACTGCTTAGTGGCCCAAGATTCAAATAGTGGGAAGGGGAGGGTTTCAGCAGTAAGGCGGTGTTCACATCACTGATTATTTTTTGGTTTCTGTGATCCTTCAGAAGAACATCCTGAAAAAAGAGAATCCTGTAGTTTAAGCATTCGCCTTCAAACCATCAGTATTTGGTCAGGAGTGAGTCCAAAACAGAGATAATATGTGATGGAAAAATTTGTATGCCTTCTGTGTTTTGGACCCACTTCTGCTTTTGGCTTCCAAATCATGATCAAATCCTGATGCAAATTACTGATAGAGGCCTTATGGATGCTGAAACCCATTTTTTTTGTTATTTTTCAGTTTTTCTGACGGATCTGAAGAACTGAAAAATAAACGGTGATGTCAACAGGGCCAAACAGGGACACTAGTGGCCCTGGAAAAGAGTGGTGGGGTAGGGAACAGCATGAAAAGTCACAGTAGGGACCCTGGGACATAGTGGGAAGGGGGAAAAACAGCAGTGGCAGTAACAGAACAAGATGGTGGCACATCACAGCAGAAGCATATGGTAGTAGAGGCAGCAGGCGTGTGACATCAGAATAGTGGCAGCAACACGTGGCCAAAAGTAATGGTCCATTGTCACACTCTTCCCTTGTGGCATCACACTACAGTCAGATCATTACTGTCAGAATGATCTAGTCTGTTGCATCAGGCACCGGTGTCTGGAAATCCTGGTTGATCCACGCCTTATTCATTTTTAAAAAGGTTAGTCTCTCAACATTTTGTGTTGAAAGGCGAGTTCTCTTTCGGGTAACGATGCCACCTGCCGCACTAAACACTTGCTGTGATGCAGGGGAGAACTGGTAACTAAAAAGTTGCCCTGGAAAAAACTAAAAGTGGCCCCAAGATGTAGGCAGATCCAAACTGACAGATGGCAGGGCCAAGAAAATTAGTCATGGCCAACACAAGTAGTCAGGGCCAGCATACCATATAGCGTCACATAATACCACTGCAGTAGAGCCAAATACCACAGTTCAGCACAATATACTACCCCAGCAGAACCAAATACCAAAGTGTATCACAAAATAATTCCCAAGCAATACAAAATGCCTCCCCAGTAAGTGCCCCTCTGTGGTGGCCAGCTCCAGCTGCCATGTTCTGTCCTCTTATTTCAGGAGTGGAGCATCAGATCATTACTTACCTGGCTGGTGGCCCCTTGGGAATCGGCCAACTGGGAAGTTTCCCTGTAAGATCTATGGCCAATCCACCCCTGCTGTGATGCCACACTACTGGCCGGTCAGCAAAGCTTGCCCAGGGCAAACTCGGCCAGTTGCGGCCACAATTTGTTTGGCTGGCCAGTAGTCCAGGGTATCCTGGATCTGGGCTGACAGGTTGCAGTCCAAGTATGCCACCACCTGATGATTCAGGTTTTGCTCCATGTCCTGCTGCTGCTGGGTGGTTTCTTCAGTAGGCGGGAGAAGAAAAGTACTCATCAGGGACTCAAGACTTAAGTTGCTGCTGATGGAGCTGGTGCTGCTCCTGCCCCCACCTCCCTCCAGTAGTCATGGCAGTAGAACATGAGCGCAGATGGCCCCCCGGTCAGACCTTTGTGGGGATGGGCGATGCTGCATGTCAGCAGCGACCAACCAACTACAAAGGATGTCTCAATATTAGTTGGCTTTCCAACTACTATGGCTTTCCATCATCACAGAAGCAGGATCACAGCCTCATGCGCAAAAAATCGAACTGGCCAGCTATGTGAGTAAGACCATCCTCCTTCCTGTCATCATTCTAGTAACCATGCTACATTTTCATTATTATCACTGTTAATATACTGCTCCAACTCCTCCTCCATCGCTCCATTAAACAGTTCATGATGTTTCTTACTGTGTTGCTGCTGTCCGATGTTACTACCACTACACAGCTGCACTGCTCCTGCCTTGTCCTTTATGTTCCATGCTGTACCGCTGCTGCTGGGAATCCTACCCTGCACAGTATAACAAACTGCTCCCAAAAAAGAGATCTTTTCTTCTTCTTTTTGATGGCTTAGGTAAAAAGCCATTGCTTCCTCACCTTCCATGACAAAATATATTTTCTTTAAAATAACACTAAATTTGTTGCAGTGCAGTGTTTTTTTAAACAGGCTGTTTGTTACCACCCACTACCATCTGTTTACCCGAAGCCACTTGGTCACTTTGACATTAGTAAGGGCTAGTGATGTCGCGACTCGCGAACATAAAATTTTTGCAAATGTTCACGAACCGGCGAACCGGGCGAACCGCCATAGACTTCAATAGGCACGCGAATTTTTAAAACCCACAGGGACTCTTTCTGGCCACAATAGTGATGGAAAAGTTGTTTCAAGGGGACTAACACCTGGACTGTGGCATGCCGGAGGGGAATCCATGGCAAAACTCCTATGGAATAACGTGCTTTAAAATATCCAGTGTGTGTATACGATCAAGTATGATGTTGTATCGATCAGGTAGTGTAAGGGTTACGCCCCAGACCAAACTCCCCATTTAATGCACCGCAAACAACCACAAACTCCCCATTTGCACAAGGTTGGATACCAAGCTATCCATGTCCCGTTCCTTGTCCTCACTGACGTCATTGAAGGTCTCTTCCTCCACCCAGCCACGTACAACACCAAGGGTCCCCGAAAGGTGACAACAAGCCCCCTGGGACGCCTGCTGTGGTTGGTCTTCCACCTCCTCAAAGCCACCTTCCTCCTCTGACTTCTTTTCTTCATACTCCTCTCTCTGCGTTGCCGCAGGTCCAGCAATCGACAACGAAAAGGCTGCTTCTAGTGGTGATGGTGACCACAACTCTTCCTCTTCATGCTCATCTACTGCCTGATCCAGCACTCTTCGCAGTGCACGCTCCAGAAAAAACGCATGTGGGATGAGGTCGATGATGTTGCCTTGGGTTTGACAGGTTTGTCACCTCCGCAAAAGGACGCATGAGCCTACAGTCATTGTGCATGAGCGTTCAGTAACACGGCCAAAAAATACCCAGTTCCGCAGAGGCTGTCCTCTTTTTTTTTTTTTTATTAAAAACATCTGTTCCTGCCAGTTTAATCTCTGTTTTGTCCCCTATCAGGGGCCGGTGTATGGAATAGATTTTAGGAACCGGAAGATGGAAAAAGATGGTTGGTCGGTCCTCTTCCTTCCAATTTGGGGCACTGTGCGTGCGCCGTGCAATGTACTGTGCCACCAATACAAATAGTGTGAACTACTATTCTTACTATTTTAATCTTTGTTAAGTCCCCTATCAGGAGACGTGTATTGAATTGAATCCTTGCATGGGGAGATAGAGAAAAAAGCTTGCTCTGTCCGCCTCCTTCTAAATTTTGTGCACTTGCAATGGAATTTGCCACCAATGCAACTAGTGTTAACTAAATACTATTCTTATCAGTGTAATCTCTGTTTTGTCCCCTATCAGGGCCAGGGCCGGTGTAGTGAATAGATTTTTGGAATCGGGAGATGGAAAAAGACCCATACTCGGTCCGCTTCGTTTGAATTTTAGGTCACTGCGCGTACGCCGTGCAATGTACTGTGACACCCTATGTGAGTGGTGGGTAGTGGGCACAGTACAGTCTGTGGGCCTGACACACACTGGCAGGCAACTGCAATTTTATTAAAGGGTAAAAATGTAATGACTTTTTTATCTGCAAGGTACTGTGCCACCCTATATGAGTGGTGTGCACACAGTACAGTCTGTGGGCCTGCGGCCTCTCACACACGGGCAGGCAACTGCAATGTATATATTTAAAAAAATAAAATAAAAGCAGTCTGATGTACCAGCCCCAAAAAGGGCTTTTTGGGGTGCTGTCAGGATGCTGTCCTTACAGCAGATGGCCCCTTTCACACGAGCGAGTTTTCCGCACAGGTGCAATGCGTGATGTGAACGCATAGCATCCGCACTGAATCCTGGCCCATTCATCTCAATGGGCCTGTGTACATGAGCGTTTTTTTCACGCATCACTTGTGCGTTGCGTGAAAATCACAGCATGTTCTATATTCTGCGTTTTCCCCGCAGCCCTAGCCCCATAGAAGTGAATGGGGCTGCGTGAAAAACGCATTGCATCCGCAAGCAAGTGCGGGTGCATTGCGTTTTTCACTGATGGTTGCTAGGAGATGTTTGTAAACCTTCAGTTTTTTATCACGCGCGTGAAGAACGCATCAAAACGCATTGCACCTGCGCTGAAAAAACTGAACAACTGAACACAATCGCAGGCAAAACTAAATTGCTTTGTCTGTGAAATCGTACAGTTTTCACTCAACGCATCTGCAACGCATCCGGACCTAAGGCCCCATACACACATCCGCAATTTTTGTCCGCATCCATTCCGCAATTCTGCAGAATTGATGCAGGCCCATTCATTGTGAATGGGGTTTCGGCCCCAAAACATCCGGCAGCGGCTCCGCAAAAAACAGAGAATGTCCTATTCATGTCCGCAGCCTGCGGACAAGAATAGGCATCTCTATGGGGAGTGCCGGCATGGTGTGTTGCGAATACACAATTTGTGGATTCGCAACACACTACGGACGCGTGAATGGGGCGTAATCCGGACATGATCGTGTGAAAGAGGCTGATGAGTGTTTGAGGACTGGAGTGGACACAGAACACTAGTAGCTAACGCTTTCCCTAGAATCCCTATATAAATTCAGCAGCAGCAGTCTCCCTACTCTAACACTGCAGCTTCAGAATGAATCTAAGATGGATGCTGTCCTTGCTTGTTGATAGGAGGTGGGAGGGTCTGGAAGGGAGGGTATGCTGATTAGCTGGAATGTGTCTGCTGACTGTGAGGTACAGGGTCAAAGTTTGCTCAATGATAAAGTATAGGGGGCGAATTGAACATCGCATATGTTCGCCCGCCGTGGAAAACGCGAATAGTTTGGGACATCTCTAGTAAGGGCTTGTTCACATCACGTTATGCATTCCGTCGTAATAGAAGCCTATGGGAAAGCCTAACGGATCAGACTGGTTTCCGCTATGCAAGACGGAGAATAAAGTCCTGTCGACGGAAAGACATAACGGAATGCATAACGATGATGTGAACAAGCCCTAAAGCTGTCATGCCATTAAAGAAATTAAAAGTGGTCAGATCCAGCCCTAGGAGACCCCAGAATGTCATACACAACTTTTCAGAGCAATTGGGGCACTTTCGATTTGAGTCAAATTTATTTAGCCCAAATTGAATATGATGGCTAAATAATTTGGAATCAATACTAATTTCAGGAAGTTCACTCATCTCTAGCTGTTTGTTATCACTGACCAGGGGCATAACTAGAGTTCGATGGGCCCCAGGTCAAACTTTGAATTGGGCCCCCCGGGCCCGACCCCCAAATACAAATGTGCCAGTAAGTGCCCCCATAGTGCCACCCAATCATGTGCCAGTAAGATGTGCCCCCATAGATGCCCCCCAACCATGTGCCAGTAACAAGTGCCTCTCCCCAACAATCATGTGCCAGTAACAAGTGCCTCTCCCCCCAATCATGTGCCAGTAACAGGTGCCTCTCCCCCCAATCATGTGCAAGTAACAAGTGCCTCTCCCCCCAATCATGTGGCAGTAACAAGTGCCTCTCCCCCAATCATGTGCCAGTAACAATTGCCTCCCCCCCAATCATATGCCAGTAACAAGTGCCTCCCCCCAATCATGTGCCAGTAAAAAGTGCCCCCTCAATCATATGCCAGTAGCAAGTGCCTCTTCTCCTCCAATCATGTGCCAGGAACAAGTGCCTCTCCTCCCCCCAATAATATGCCAGTAACAAGCACCTCCCCCCCAATCATGTGCCAGTAACAAGTGCCTTCCCCCCCAATCATGTGCCAGTAACAAGTGCCTCTCCCCCAATCATGTGTCAGTAACAAGTGCGTCCTCCCCAATCATGTGCTAGTAACAAGTGCCTCTTCTCCCCCAATCATGTGCCAGTAACAAGTGCTTCCCCCTAATCATGTGCCAGTAACAAGTGCCTCCCCCCAATCATGCGCCAGTAACAAGTGCCTCTCCCCCAAATCATGTGTCAGTAACAAGTACCTCTCCCCTCAAATCATGTGCTAGTAAAAAGTGCCTCTGCCCCCAATCATGCCAGTAACAAGTGGCTCTCCCCCAATCATGTGGCAGTAACAAATAGCTCCTCCCAATCATGTGCCAGTAACAAGTGCCTCCCCCCTCAATTATGTACCAGTAACAATTCCTCTCCCCCCAATCATGTGCCAGTAAGAAAAGCCTCTCTTTCCCCCAGTCATGTGCCAGTAACAAGTGCCTCTCCCCCCTATCATGTGCCAGTAACAAGTGCCTCTCCTCTCCCCAATCATGTGCCAGTAACAAGTGCATCTCCCCCCTCCCCAATCATGTGCCAGTAACAAGTGCGTCCCCCCAATCATGTGCCAGTAACAAGTGCGTCCCCCCAATCATGTGCCAGTAACAAGTGCCTCTCCTCACCCCAATCATGTGCCAGTAACAAGTGCCTCCCCCCCAATCATGCGCCAGTAACAAGTGCCTTCCCCCCAATCATGTCCCTGTAACCAGTGCCTCTCCCCCAAATCATGTGCTAGTAACAAGTGCCTCTCCCCCTAAATCATGTGCCAGTAACAAGTGTCTCTGCCCCCAATCATGTGCCAGTAACAAGTGCCTCTCCCCCACTCTGCAACCGCGATCGTTACGCCCATGACTTAGGGGCCTGGTCGCAATTACTACCGCTGCGACCCCTATAGCTACCCCACTGTCACTGACTACATTCAATTTCCCATAATCATATATGTTGCTGTCACTTTGAGAGGGCTAATGATGTTTTGTTATTAAAGACATGCTCTATTTTTTTGCAGGGCCGCGAAACTGACACCGTGTGCTGTCCGCATCTTTTGAAAATAAATGGGTCCGCACTCCATTATGCGGACATGTGAATGGACCCTTAGTTATGGTCCGTGGTAGCAGAATCCATAACGGAATTCTTACATATCTAGAACCTGAACCTTGTACGCCAAACACAAGTTCGCTTATCCCTAGTTGCGACCACAGGGGTGAAGAAATGTGAGTGCTGCCATTTTTAAAAATTCTTATATTGTCCTGGATTTGTTGCCGAATCCATTGGCCTGCTCCTCCATATTTATATTTGGCCTGCTGTGATGCCATTGTCATTATATATATATATATATATATATATATATATATGGTTTATTCCTGCAGTATAGAAATCTTTTGCTACAGGTAGTTGTGCATTGTGTGTGTGTGTATATATATATATATATATATATATATATATATATAACACTTTTTGTGAGGCAAGGTAACCAAGAAATGGCTGTTCTGGCACAGTTTTCTTTTTTCTTTTTTACAATGTTCACTTGACAGAGTAGATAATGTAATATTTTTTATAGAGCAGGTTGTAACGACGCGGTGATACCTAATATGTCTATTTTTTTATTTTATTTTGGATTTACACAATAAAACATTTTTTGAAAAAAAATCATGTTTTTGTGTTTTCATTTTCTGAAAGCCATATTTTTTTTATTTTTTGGACAATTGTCTTAGGTAGGGGCTCATTTTTTGCAGGATGAGATGACGATTTGATTGGTACTATTTTGGAGTACATATGACTCTTTTGATCACTTTTTATACCATTTTGTGGGAAGTGCGGTAGGCAAAATTGCAATTCCATCACAGCTTTTTTTTTTTTTTATGGCGTTCACCGTGCGGTAAAAGTACGTGATTCTTTTATAGATCAGGTTGCTACGGACGCAGCGATACCAACATGTTTAATGTTTTTCATTTTTTACTTTTTTAACCAATTATATGTGCGGATATAAGAAGAAGTTAGATTATTTTTTACTTTTTTTTATTTTTTACTTTTTTATACTTTTTTGACTCAAACCCACTTGGTTCTTGAAGATCCAGTGGGTCTGATGCATCTACAATACACTGCAGTACACTGTATAATGTACTGCAGTGTATTGTCATTCACAGTAAGCTTAATCAGGCTCAAATATACCATGGCAATCCGGTTGCCATGGTAACCATTGGGATGTTTCCACAACAGCGCAATGGTCCAATGGTTATCCCCTTCATGCTGCGGTCCTTAGGTGGTTAAACGGCTCGCATCGGTGCCAGCACCAATGTCAGCCGTTTCAAGCAGAGTGTCAGCTGTATATTACAGCTAATACTCTGCCCCGCTGCCACTCTGCAAACCTTGACTTGAGGGGGGCAAGGGGGGCTTGTTGCGTTGCCGGCCATCCTGAAGGTAGGGGAGGTGGGGGGATTTGCTGCAGCGTTGGCCATCCTGAAGGAAAGGGGGGGGCTAGTTGCAGCACCAGCCATCCTGAAGGGGGGGGCAGGGCGGGTGGGCTTGTTGCCATCCTGAAGGGGAGGGGGGTGACGGCTTGTATGGAGGTGAGGACAGCCATACTACAAAGTGGGGGAAGGGGGGGGGTGACGGATTCAGTTACAGTGATGGATTCTCTGTAAACTCACTGAGAGCAACCTGCTGTGCATAGGAAGCACAGCAGGCTGTAGAACAAAAACAAAAAAGATAGATAAATAGAACTAATTGGAGAAATGATTTTCTCCGCAAAATAAATTAATTAGTGTACAGCTGTGTTCAGAAACCTTGACTTATCAGCTAGAGATGAAATTGCAATCCGAAAATGTTGCTTCAGTGGTCCTTATGTCCAAATTATATTAAAGTGACTAACAAATGTGAAGTAAAATTCTTGTTTAGATTGTGCAGTCTTCTCTATAGTGGTACAATGAAAAGTAAAAGTTATAGCTGCCACACCCAGTTACATTGTGTTTTTTGGCTAAAAAAAGCCGCCGAAAACGTCAGATTTATTTTTAGGTGTTAGGCTAGATGCACACGTATGTGTTTTGCGGTCTGCAAATTGCGGATCCACAAAAAAAAAACGATGACGACCATATGGCGTCCGTTTCTTTTGCGGATCCATTGTTACAATGCCTATCCTTGTTTGCAAAACGGACAAGAATAGGGCATGTTCTATTTTTATTTTTGCGGGGCTATGGAATGGAGCAATGGATGCGGACAGCACATGGAGTGCTGTCCGCATCTTTTGCGGCCCCAGTAAAGTGAACGGGTCCGCACCCGAGCCGCAAAAAATGCTGCTCGGTTGCGGAACCAAACCACGTTCGTGTGCATGTAGCCTTATAGAAATGTTTTGCACAAATAGTGTGTTTTACCACCTGCTGTTTTGATGGTGTTTTTTGTATGCCTTTATTTTTTAATAGAACATATGTACACTGTAATGCCACTTATGTGAGTAATGAGTAAGGGAGTGTGACCTCCAAACGTCATTCAGTACAGAATAGGAACTAGCTCTGCGTTCTCCTCAGAAATATGGCCTGCAAGCCTATTATATCTGGATATATACAGTACCTCTGGAGTTGTGAGTATTTTGATTGACTCACCAAGTATCTATAACAGGGATGGCCAACCTGAGGCTCTCCAGCTGTTGTAAAACTACAACTCCCACCATGCCTTGCTGTAGGCTGATAGCTGTAGGGAGCCTGGGCATACTGGGAATTGTAGTTTTACAACAGCTGGAGAGCCTCAGGTTGGCCATCCCTGATCTATAACGTCTTGCTGTATGTACTGTGGTTTTAAATAAATAGTTGAAATTTAGAAAAAAAGGCCATTTTAAATATATATTTTTTTAAATTAAAAATAGCTGCCCAAAATTCTGAATATCATGCAGCAGAATAAAATTTTGTTGAAGGCATGGGACTGCGCTACATTTTCATAATGACAAAACATTTTTTACAGACACCTGGCAAAAAGTACGGTTGATGACATAGAGAAGAAATATATTTTAGTGAAGGACAGCTCCACATTTCCATAATGATGAGACAAGTTTTACAGACAGTTGGGCAGAGCTAGCAATGCCTGCTGAATTCAAGTGTATTGCCAGCAACTTGGCCAGGTGGGAGCTCAGCTTGCATACAAGCAAATTGCTGGTTGTGAATAGTTTTCATGGCCACCTGCTCCATATGGCTGTATCATGAGGGAG
The DNA here is from genome assembly GCA_033119425.1 of Bufotes viridis. NCBI lineage: Eukaryota > Metazoa > Chordata > Amphibia > Anura > Bufonidae > Bufotes > Bufotes viridis. The sequence goes on from CM065592.1 coordinate 242,447,989, forward strand.
CAGAGGAAAAGTAGGAGGAGGAGTCTGAGACAGAGAAGAAGCAGCTTATGATGTCCAGGAGAGTGTATAGCTTGGGGATGCGGCCTGAGTACTACAAATAAGACCGGGAGAAAAAGGACACTGTTGCCAGTTCTACATTCCAAAAGGATCTGGTGGAATAGCCCCAATGTGGTTGGCTGCACACCCTTGGGGATCAGACACAGGGGCGTAGCTAGAAATGACTGGGCCCCACAGCAAATTTTTGTATTGGGCCCCCCTACCCGCGCATTTCGCTCCCCCTCTATAATGTGCCAGCCATATAGCCCCCCTATAATGTGCCAGTAGTCAGCCATATAGCCCCCCCAGCCCCCCTATAATGTGCCAGTAGCCAGCCATATAACCCCCCTATAATGTGCCAGTAGTCAGCCATATAACCCCCCCTATAATGTGCCAGTAGTCAGCCATATAAACCCACCCTATAATGTGCCAGTAGCCAGCCATATAGCACCAGATGCCCCCATAGTGCTCCTCTCCCCATAGTGCCCCCTATAATGTGCCAATATCAAGTGCCTCTGTCTTCCCCCATCCCAATATCATAGTGCCATCCTCTCCCCCTGCCCCCTAATGTGTGTGCCAATATGAAGTGCCTATCTCTCCCCCCCCTCCATTTGCCAATATCATAGTGCCAATAGCCCCCTCATCCCCTGTGCCAGTAAAGTAAAAGTCCAGTATTTAAAAAAAAAAAAAAAAAAAAACAACAATACTTACCTCCATGTTAGGCAAGCCTCATTTATCCTGTCTTTCAGAAAAGTTTGTGAGGGGAATCGAACCTGTGACCATTAGGATGAAAGGCAAGACATTTAACCACAAGGCTATATCAGCTGCATAGCCAGGTTGCTAAAAAAAACAATAAGACCTCTAGATAAGGAGAACTTTGATAGTGTATCTATACACATTACAGCTGCCCCAACACACCAAGCTCTGCTACATCCATATACAATGTGCTGGTGCAGCTGTAATGTGTATGGATACACTATCAAAGTTCTCCACATCTAGAGGTCATATTTTTATTTATTTTTTTAAAGCTATCTGGCTATGCAGCTGATATAGTCTTGTGGATAAGTGTCTTGCCTTTGAACCTAATGGTCGCAGGTTCGATCCCCAGGGCAAGCTTTTCTGAAAGAAAGAATAAATAAGTTTTAAATAAATAGACAAGGGCGAGAGGATACTGCGATTCAATGTGTAATTAGCGATCGGGAGAGGAGTGAGGACACGTGCTGATTACCCAGGGGAGGAGAGAAGTGAGGACAACACGTGCTTGCCGGGCCCCCTGTTATATATCAGAAGCTGATTAGCAATTTGGAAAAGCATCAAAGCAGTTCACAGAGCAAGAAGTTAACAGAGGAAATATACACGAATAATAGCCCTAAGTCACACACAGGAAGCTGTAAAACAGCAAAATAGGGAGGCAGCGCCACATGTGCGGTGTCACTTTGTAGAGAGAGGTTTGATAAAGGTTAGGGTACTCTTACCGTCTATGGTTGTGAGAAGTCACAACCGCTGTAGAGAGCCTTGCTGCTAATTGTAGTTCGCGACCAGCACACTGGCTTGTTCTAGGTTGCAGCCGCGGTCGCTCTGTGGTGCCCCAGTGGATGAGGTATACACAGCGGAAGTATCAAAAGGAAAACTGGTAAAAACCCTATTTTGACCGCTTTTTCCAGCGCTTGCTTGGAAGGATTCAGACCCAAATCATCGGACAGATAAGGGATTTACAGTACTTTTATTTGCAGTCTTCAAAGAAGCAGTAAAAAAGGACAGGAGACATCAAAGTGTATACAGTCCTGATAAAGAGGGCAATGCAGCCCTCAAAACGTGTTGACTACCCTGCAAATAAAAGTTAATCCCTTATCTGTCCGATTATTTGGGTCTAAATCCTTCCAAGCAAGCGCCGGAAAAAGGGGTCAAAATATGTTTAAATTACCAGTTTTCCTTTTGACACACAGGAAGTTAGCGCCCATGGGCACGGGACAGTAGTAACCATGAACCACCACTGTAACAAACAGAAGCAGATCTGACCCTGATAGTCTTTTTGGAGGTTTATCATACATTGCCTCAACTGTTTATTGCTGCCGTGGCCACCACACTCCTCCTCTGATGTCACCTCACCTCAACACCCAGATCCATCTTCCAGGTCCTGTCCAACACACAATATTCATCATAGTCCACACTTTTCCCACCACTTTTATCAGATTGTGATATATCATCATGGGATCCTTGGCCCCCCCTTATATTTCCGTGGATTTTCACTGTCGCTACCACTGTCACTACCACCACCGTGGTTATAAGTGTCATTACCACTACTACCACCACCAACTCAGATATGCATGGGATTCTCTGCCTCCACCTGGAGCTCCTCCTCATGACAGTCCAAATGTTAAAGATGACGCAATAATGCCGATCGCAGTAATTAAAGCCCTTAGATGCCGCAATCTGCGGCCAATGAGGATGTTGCTAATTGATTTAAATGCACTAGGTCTTGCTGAAGAGACCCAGGGCATTTAAGCTGCAATTCTTATTTTGGCAAGCAGCTAGCAGGCCAACATAAGAAATGAGCAATTCTGACTATTAAATGGATGTAAAAAATCCATGAATGTTCAGAATTAAAAACAAAAATTTGGATTTTGTAAGCTCAAATCCGAGCTTCAAAATCATAACTAAAAAGTAAAAAAACGGTTTAAAAATATATAAAACATAAAAAATATAAAAGCTTAAATCACCCCCCTTTCCGTAGAATTAAAAAAATAAAAAATATAAACATCATGGGTATCACCGTGACCAAAAACGCCCGTACTATTAAAATATAAAAATATTTTTCCAATACGGCGAATGACATAATGGAAAAAAGGGTTAAAATGGCCAATTTGCCATTTTTTCATTGCTTCTTTTACCCCCAATTTTTTTTTTAAATGTGATCAAAATGTCACACACACTTCAAAATGGTATCAGTAAAAGAGTGTCCCGTAAAAAATGCCCCCCACACAACTCATTAGATAATAAGTTAAAAAAAAGTTATAGGGGCAAGAATATGGTGGTGTAAAAAATAACAATTATTTTTACACTATTTAGACATAAAAAAACTATACATACAGTTGTGTTCAAAATTACTCAACCCCCAATGCTGTAAAGGGTTTTAGGGAATTTAGTGTACATTTGTAATTGTGTTCAGAATGAAATCTTACATTGACTTTTTAAAGAACCAAATGCAACTAAAATGACATCAATTGTTTTTGTAATAGAGTATTAAATCTTTTTTTTGTGATTTCTTCATTGACACAATTATTCAACCCCTTAAAGACGACCGCTCTTAAGAACAGAGGTTCATTCAAGTGTTTTCGATCAGGTATTGAAAACACCTGTGGATGTCAAGGAGCAGCAATGAAGCATAATAAGCACCAATTAGGCAGATTTAAAATGACTGTGATACACAGCTCCTTCTAGACATTTACTGGTGTGTTTACAAACATGGTGAAGTCAAGAGAATGGTCCAGGAAGACAAGAGAAGAGGTGATTTCTCTTCACAGGAAGGGCAATGGCTATAAGAAGATTGCACAGATGTTAAACATACCAAGAGACACCATAGGAAGCATCATTCGCAAATTCAAGGCAAAGGGCACTGTTGAAACGCTACCTGGTCGTGGCAGAAAGAAGATGCTGACTTCGACTGCTGTGCGCTACCTGAAGCGCAAAGTGGAGAAAAGTCCCCATGTGACTGCTGAGGAACTGAAAAAAGATTTGTCAGATGCGGGTACTGAAGTTTCAGCTCAGACAATAAGGCGCACACTGCGTAATGAAGGCCTCCATGCCAGAACTCCCAGGCGCACACCCTTGCTGTCTCCAAAGAATAAGAAGAGTCGACTGCAGTATGCCAAAAGTTATGTGGACAAACCACAAAAGTTTTGGGATAGTGTTCTGTGGACTGATGAAACAAAATTAGAACTGTTTGGGCCCATGGATCAACGCTATGTTTGGAGGAGGCCTATGAAGAAAAGAACACCTTGCCTACTGTGAAGCATGGCGGTGGGTCAATCATGCTTTGGGGCTGTTTTGCTTCTACAGGTACAGGGAAGCTTCAGCGTGTGCAAGGTACTATGAATTCTCTTCAGTACCAGGAGATGTTGGATGAAAATGTGATGCAGTCCGTCACAAACCTGAGGCTTGGGAGACGTTGGACCTTTCAACAGGACAATGATCCCAAGCATACCTCCAATTCCACTAGAGCATGGTTGCAGATTAAAGGCTGGGACATTTTGAAGTGGCCATCGCAGTCACCAGACTTAAATCCGATTGAGAACCACTGGTGGGACTTAAAGAAAGCAGTTGCAGCGCGCAAGCCTAAGAATGTGACTGAACTGGAGAATGAAGAATGGGCAAAGATACCTGTAGGTCGCTGCAAGACACTTGTGTCAAGCTATGCTTCACATTTAAAAGCTGTTATAACTGGAAAAGGTTGTACTAAGTACTAAGATTGAATGTCACTTGGGGGTTGAATAAAACTGATAATGATGTGAGCACAGAAAATACATTTGTGGTTATTTCATTATAAATGTTATGTTATATTTGTCTGACTTACAAGTGCCTCTTTGATTTAATTATAAACAAGATGACTGAAATGATCAAAATCAATGTCAAACTGGCCAAAACAATCAATTTCAGTGGGGGTTGAATAATTTTGAACACAACTGTATGTGGTATTGGTATAATTGCACTGACTCAGAGAATGAAGGGCATAGGTCAGTTTTGCAGAAAACAATGCTGTGTGAACAAAACTCATAAATTGGTGGTGGGATTGTGTTTTTTTTTCCAATTACACCCAATTTGGATTTTTTTTTACCACTTCCCTCTACATTGTATGTGTTACAGTGTTTTTGTTGTATGTTCTACCGTGACACGTTGGCCGTGCATACTGGTTGCTGGAGACAATGTGTTGTGTTCAGTATGCACGTGCACTTCCCCTTTAAGTTGTTTCCTCCTTCTGTCTGGTGCGCATGGGGTTAAAGTCCCCACCATATTATGTGAACTGTTACTAGGCCTGGAAGAAGGGAAAAGGGAGCCGGTCACCTCCTACAGCATCCCTAAACCCGGTCCTGGTCCAGATGGTAGAAGGGCCCATACTGAGGAAACTCAGAACCCTAGAATCCCTGAGTAACCCTAGGTATGATGAAAGGGCAAGAAACCACCTGTTCCTCCACAGCACGGAAGAACCGGATTCTCCCAGCTGCCTAGTAACAAAAGGGAAGAGATAAAGAGCAGCAACGGAATGACAGGTAAGCACCCAGTGTAACTACAGCACACCAGAACAACAAACACTTACCTGCTGCATCAAAGATGGAACAACTACTCCAAAACGACATGGACCCCCATGCGGACATCAGATGCATAGTGGCTTCAGGCAGGGCTGCTCCTAGTCTCTTGGGTCACCCCTCCGGGAAACCATAGAGCCCACTTCCGCAGGGGCAGACAGACAAGGGGATGTCTAGCAATCATGTCGGGCATTACACCAAACATGCCAGACATAGTACACCAAACAAGACATCACCACACACCCAAAACATGATCCCACACCAAACACAACAACAGGTAAGGGTAGGGAAAGAAAAATGGAAACAAGGGGGTGACATTGATGTTCTACTAGGATGGCCCTCAGACTGGACAGATGGAATCCAGGCACACACCAAAGGCTGGAGACTAGGAACTCAACTCAGGCTCAAAACACAAGGATATATAGAGCCTAGAGACCACACCCAGTTTCACACCTAGGAAGACATTAACCCCACGCATCCCAGACAGAAGTAGGAAACAACTTCAAGGGGAAGTGCACGTGCATACTGAACACAACACGTTGTCACCGGCAACCAGTATGCACGGCCAACTAATTTAATTTATTTCAATATTTGCTAGACATTTTTTTTTGTGGGTGCAATGCAACATTTTTGTACCCTACCCTGAGCCCAGTGACACAGAAAAATAAGTTTTAATCCGTCTGTAAGGTTACTTTCACACTAGCGTTTTGGATTCCGTTTCTGAGATCCGTTTCAGGGCTCTCACAAGCGGTCCAAAACGGATCAGTTTTGCCCCAGTGCATTCTGAATGAAAAAGGATCCACTCAGAATGCATCAGTTTGCCTCCATTCAGTGACCATTCCGCTCTGGAGGCAGACACCAGAACGCTGCCTGCAGTGTTTGTCTGTCCGCAATGTGGTGCAGAGCAAGACGGATCCGTCCTGGCACACAATATAAGGCTCCAGACGTCCGTGTGTGTGTCTTGCGGGTCTGCGGATCTGCAATACACAGACACCGGCAATGTGCATTCCGCATTTTGCGGACCGCACATCGCCGACACTCTCATAGAAAATGCCTTTTCTTGTCCGCAATTGCGTACAAGAATAGGACATGTTCTATTTTTTTGTGGAACGGAAGTGCGGTCCTGGAAGTGCGGATCCGCAATTCCGGATTTGGGCGGGACATAGATTGTCCCCATAGGAATGAATGGGTCCACAATTCCGTTCCGCAAAATGTGGAAAAGAATTGCGGATGTGTGAATGGAGCCTAAGTCAGAGGGGACGGATCAGTTTTCTCTGACACAATCTGACACAATAGAAAACGGATCCGTCCCCCATTGACTTTCAATGGTGTTCAAGACGGATCCGTCATGGCTATAGAAGACATAATACAACCGGATCTGATTGTGACGGATGCATGCGGTTGTATAATTGTAACTAAGGCGTTTTTGCAGATCTGTGACGGATCCTCAAAAAACGCTAATGTGAAAGTAGCCTAAGTTGTCTGGATGTCTGGAGCCAGTGGACATCATCCATAGTCTTCCTCTGTACTACTGTATGCCTCTAATTTCATACAGAAGTTTTTCTCTGTCAGATTTTATTTGAATTCTACATAAAATTGTAGCATCAGACAATTTGTGTGAAGTACTGTACCCGTTATCAAACAAACATTCAGGGTATATTCACACATGACAGATTTATTCTGCAAATGCAATCCCAATTCAACTAAATAGAGCTATTTCAGCACCATATTGAGTTACTGCAAGCCCCAATGGGACAATCAAAGGAATGTCTGGAATGAATCTGCTGTGAGTGAATATAAACTTAAGGTTCGTTAAAGGCACATTAGTTTATTATTCTATAGGATTTGGCTTTCTTGATTGTAGACAATACTCTTATTTTCTTCTCTATTTAACTGTAACATTTTATGAAGCAGAGGCACCTGTATGACATGTATCAAAAGATTATGTGAAAACTTGCCTTAGCCCCGAGAATCACAAACTGTAATAAAGTTTTGACATTGTCAACTGAAATGTTGTTCAATAAAATGATTTTGTGTAATTATGTCTTTTCTCAAGGGTTTACATAAAAAATATTATAATAACTCATTTTCCTTTCTTGAAGAAACCCATCATAAAAGTCATAAAGCTGTTTTACAGCAAAGCCCCAGCACTGACACAGAGTAATCACATTCCTGAGCCAGATGTTAAGCACTGAGATATTTGGTGGTGCAGATGGCTGGGAAAATGTACGGACAGTGCTGGGAATCATTTGCATCAATGAAATACTTGTTTTCAGCTTTCACGTGGGAGAATAGTTCAAGAATGTAAAATATTTAATGCTTTGTGCCCCTAATTTACCTTATCAAATCCTGGTGTGCCATATCAAATGTAAATAAAGAAAGGTTTCCAAACCTTGTACAACCTTTGCTGCCCATAAAAAAAAAAATACCTGCCCGTTCCCCATTGTAGTATGCTGCCTGAAATAAACGATTCATATAAACAAGGTTTCCAGTAGTAGACCACTTGACCTTGTCTAAAAAAATCTTTTTTCACAAAAGTTAAAAAAGCTGCAATAAAATCAGGACTTCCTTGAACACTCACTATATGATTGTGCCTGCTAAATGATGATAGAAGAGCAAAGAGGCTGATCTGAAATTTAAAGGGGTTGTGCAGTGCTAGTATATTGATGACTAGGTTTGAGCGAACCCGAACCCAGACTTTTTCACTAACGTTAGGGTTCGGTGTTCGCATTATTTCATTATTTTCCGTTATAACATGGTTATAATGGAAAATAATTGCATTCTTAAGATAGAATGCTAAATAAAATTGCCATTGAGGTGTTAAAAATAATAAAAAAAACTCACCTCAGCCACTTGATCACGCAGCCTGTGTCCTCTTCTTTCTTCAGGACCTGCAAAAGGACCTGCGATGATGTGGTGAGCGCGGTAACGTCACTGCAGGTCCTTTTGCAGGTCCTGAAGAAAGAAGAGAATATCGGCTACGCAATCAAGTGGATGAGGTGAGTTTTTTAAAATATTTTTAACCCCTCAATGGGCATTTTATTTAGCAGTCTATGTTAAGAATGCAATTTTTTTCCATTATAACCATGTTATAATGGACAATAATAAAGTAAAGTTCGGGTCCCATTGACTTTAATGGGGTCTGGATTTGTGTTCGGTGTTCAGGTCACAGGGTTCACTCATCCCTATTGATGACCTATACTCAGATCAGTGGGAGGTCTGACTCTCACCAATCCCATTGATCAGCTGTTTGACGAGGCTGCATGCCTCTTCAAACAGCTGATCAGCAGGGGTGCTGGGAGTCAAAATGTCACACATCTGATATTGATGACCTATTCTAAAGATAGGTCATCAAAATACTAGCAGTTCACAACCCCTTAAAAATCCTCCGCTCCACCAGGGTCTCCATAGGCACCCATCACCAATGCCGCATAAAACAACAATAAACGTATGTTATATTTGCAGTATATCAGGCCCTCACTGATCAGACAACTTATCACCTATTGTGTAATTAGTGGATATGTTGTCAATCTGGGATAAACACTTTAAAGTCCAAAGTCAATGTCAGTTGCAAGAAAGATAGAACAGCCTATCATGGTTTTAGACTGTAAGGGCTTTTTCAGATGAGTGATCTAAAAATGAATAGTCAAACAGTCCAAGATCACACTTTAGAAGCACCAGAAACTTTGTGAACATGATATTAGAATTAGTGTTAAGTGAATTGAAGTTGCCGAAGTGGAATTCGATCCGAATTTCAGGAAAAATTAGATTAGTCACAAATCCAAATTTCCTGGCGACTCATGGTAACAAATCAGATTTTTTTCTAAAATGGCTTCTGCACATATTACAAAGTGAAAATAAGAAGCCCGGGAATGAGGGATCATCCATAATGCTGTGCAGCTAGCCAATCAGCAGATACCCAGCCCCTGTGATGTCACAGCCCTATAAAAAGCCTCATCCTGCCTGGTCTGTGCCATTTTCCAGTAAATTGAGCATAAGGACAGATGTGACGATTAGGGTTTAAAAGTGTTCTAATACTACTGATTTTAGGCTGTACACATTCTTTTATACATAAGTAATTAAATTAATCCTTGATTCTGTGATTGGGGTGAAATTGTGTCCTGATACTACTGATTTTGGGGTGTTAACATTCTTTTATACATAAGTAAATCCGTTAATCCTTGATTCTGTAATTGGGGGGAAATTGCGGCTTGAAACTACTGATTTTTGGGTGTTCACATTCTTTTATACGTAAATAAATCTGTTAATCCTTGATTCTGTAATTGGGGTGAAATAGTGGTCTGATATTACTGATTTTGGGGGTTCAAATTCTTATTTTACATAAGTAATTCCATTAATCCTTGATTCTGTGATTGGGGTGAAATTGTGGCCTGATACTACTGATTTTGGGGTTCACACTGTTATTTTAAACAAGTAATTCCATTCATCCTTGATTCTGTAATTGGGGGAAAATAGCAGTCGGATACTACTGATTTTGGGGTAAACAGGTTCTGTTGCAATTTTTGAGGAATCGGCTGACGGTGTAAAAGGAGAGCGCTCTTTCACTCTATGTCTTAAGTCCTTTATACCTGACGATAACATTGACCTGTGAGACGGAGTGCACACTTGAGTTATTTGGTCAGTTTTGGCCCCGTAAATGAAGTGTGAACTGATTCTAAGAGTGACGCCTGTCACCTGCCTGTCATACTGACGCACAGAAACTGTTTCATTACCACAGCGGACCAGTTATGCATGTTTCTACAATGCACAGTGATGTTCACTGATATACAGGCTCCAGGGAAATAGCTGATTTTTTATGTGCTTCGTCACAAATTAATTTGGCTCAAATAAAATTTTATTGAAAAATTCGACAAAGCGTCTGAAATGAATTTTTGTAAACTTTGCTTATCTCTATAATATGTCCAGGAATAAATAGGTGTAAAGAGCTTTGGTTCCATATTCTGTACTTACTCCAGATGGACATACTGGAAAATGATGCCAACATGCTATAATTTACATCCACTCTGGAGCCTGCCTTTAAGAGAACAGTTGGCTAAGTACAACAAGTTCTCCCATTTATCTTTAATACTAAGAAGTCAGCAATGTGCATGTGTCTACCCTTTTAACCTTTCTTAAATTGCATTTAGTTATACCATTTTTATGATACCAATTCAATACAATCTCACACAATCTATATCATTTATTATTATAAGTCTTTGCTAAATGTATAGCTTTTTTTTTTTGAAATACGGGAACCTACAGATGATAGATAGGGTTTTCATGTTTCATCTTGTGCTGTAAAGGATATGTCAGTTTAGGACCACGTCTACATAGAAACCACCACTGATGGATGCTGCATGCACAAACTAATCTATAGTTGCTAATAATGGGCATTACAGAGGTAATCCTGGCTTGAAATGTAAAATTCAAAACATCTTGTGCCTTCTTCTCTTTAGCTGTAGCTTTTTCTTTTGAGGTACGGCCAAAGAGAAACTTCATCAAAACACCTGGTTGGTAGTGTTGAGCGGACCCGAACCCGAACCTTTTCGTAAAAGTTTGGGTTCGAGTTCATTGTTCAGACGCTTAATAAAGCTTGTTAAAAGGCTGCGGGGCAGCCAATCTACAAGCATTTAAGATGTGTGCCCTTAGAAGCCATCACAGCCATGCCTACTAATGGCATGGCTGTGATTGGCCTGTGCAGCATGTGACCCAGCCTCTATATAAGCTAGAGTCACGTAGCACCTCATGTCACGTGAGCTCTTACTAGTGTAGGGATAGGATGCTGCTGCTTTGAGGGAGAGATTAGGAAAGAATCTGATATCAGAGCTTGGTGTTAAGTCTGCGATCTACAGCGATTTTTTTTTGTGGGTGCAATGCAACATTTTTGTACCCTACCCTGAGCCCAGTGACACAGAAAAATAAGTTTTAATCCGTCTGTAAGGTTACTTTCACACTAGCGTTTTGGATTCCGTTTCTGAGATCCGTTTCAGGGCTCTCACAAACGGTCCAAAACTGATCAGTTAAGCCCCAATGCATTCTGAATTGATAAGGATCTGTTCAGAATGCATCAGTTTGGCTCCGTTCCGCCTCTATTCCATTTTGGAGACGGACACCAAAACGCAGCTTGCAGCATTTTGGTGTCCGTCTGAAGAGGCGGAGCCTAACGGCTCCATTTTTAATTACAATGTAAGTCAATGGGGACGGATCCATTTTTAATGACACAATATGGTGCATTTGAAAATGGATCCGTTCCCCATTGACTTTCAATGTAATTCAAAATGGATCAGTTTTTGACTTTGTCATTTTTCTTTGAAACTAATGCAAACGGATCAGTTCTGAACGGATACAAACGTTTGCATTATAGGTGCGGATCCGTCTGTGCAAATAAACAGACGGATCCTCACCAACGCAAGTGTGAAAGTACCCTTAGTTAGGTGGGCGTTGGTGGCCATTTTGTGCAAGTGACAATATTACCAGGGACAATAATTTAATCCTGTTCTTGTAGTTCAGTGGGCGACATATACCCATTTTTTAAGTGCACCTGCACTGCATATGTGCCAGGGGAAGGGAAAATAATATAGGTAATCCGTCTGTGAGTTCAGGGACCCAGGGGGTGACATTCACATTTTTTTCTGTAAAGTACCCCTGTGCTGCATGTGACAGTGTAATCAATTTGCCATAAAGTACATTTGCGGCCTGCATTTCTGAGAGTGAAATTTAATTAGTAAATCCATCTCTTAGATTGTAGGTGGACATTTCCACGGTTATCAGACCAGTCATTCACAAGTGGCTTGGAGGGTGTTTTCCTGCTGCACTGCATACCTGACAGGGAAATATATTCAGTAAATTCGGTGGCGTTTAGATTGTTGGGTGATCTGTACCCCTTTTTTCTCATACACTACCCCTGCACTGCATGCCTGAGTGGGAAATATATTCTGTAAATTCGGCGGCGTTTACATTGTTGCGTGCTGTAGTTATATGCTGTAAAATCTCCATGATGTCTCCATGATAAATCTGCAGTGTGGGGGCCCCGTGTGCCTTCTACACACTTTCAAAATAATCCTTCAGCGGGGCGATGCACTGCATACCTGACTGGGAAATATATTCTGCATGCTGGTAGATGCGCTGCTGATGGCATTCCCACCTGACACCGGGGCCTCAGTGGAAGCACAAGGCGAAGGCAGAGGAGGAGAAAGAAGTCACCAACGCAGCTGGGGCACGTCTTAGCAGGAGGCAGCATTTCAGCAATATGGTGGAACAGTACATGTGCACATGCCTACACGTACTGACTGATGGGTCTGCCCCATTTAACTTCTGGGTCTCCAAATTGGGCATATAGCCTGAGCTTGACCTTTACGCCTTGGAGTTGAGACAATGCAGCCAGTGCATTGTCTGAACGTGTGTTTAGCACAGCAGGGGGCGTTATCACAGATAAGCACAGCCGCCTGTCCACAGCCAATGTGGACAAGCTCATGTTCATTAAAATGAACCAGGCATGGATCCCACAGGACTTGTCCGTACCTTGTGCAGAATAGACATGTATACCGGCCTCAACCCAGCCTTTGTTATACTCCAGCGCACTTTCTCTTTGTTTTCTACATCGCCACGTCCACCGCCTCCTCAACGTCCTATTCCATATGGACCTCCTCCTCCTAGTTCAAGGTTATTATTTTAAATTTGTATGTATTTTATGTTATTTTAAGTCATTTCCCTATCCACATTTGATTGCATGGCAATTGTCCAGCTCTTACCCCCATTTTTCTTCCTATTGCAGCCCTCTAGCCCTTTCTATTACCTTTTCAGAGCCATTTTAGTGCCCCAAAGTTTGGCTCCCCATTGACTTCAATAAGGTTCGGGTTCAAGTTCAGGTCCCGAACTCGAACTTTGCGACAAAGTTCGGCCGAACTCGGCAAACCCGAACTTCCTGGTGTTCGCTCAACTCTACTTGTTGGGTCTTTAAGCATCTCTTAAGGCTTTAGGGAGACAATAAATTTGTATCCATGTAGGTCAGAGTGGGAAGCCTTTGTACATCCACCGACTTCTTAGTGATATCACCCCACTAGTAATCTTAGTTTTAAGATGATACTTTGCCTTTTTGTGAAAATACAGGAAAAAAAAGGAACTTATGAATGGAGTGTTGGAGAAGGGACTGCAGTGCAAATAAATGAACATGGCCCTTGGTGTTGGATTATGTCCTACATTTCTTACCTCTGAACAGGATACCAGAGAGCTTGTTGAGTACCTTCTCTTACCGTCCTTGGGGATTGGTAGTGTCAATCACGATACTGATGGAGAAGCTGTGCCACCAACACATTAGAGATTACCCAAGTTCATGCTTAGTATTAAACAGATTACAGCATTACCAATACATGCATAAATTGCTAAGGTAGAAATAAAGAATACAGCCATTCAAGAATTTTAAGGATTATGCATTATAATCTTCATTATGATGGCATTATCCCAGCTGCAGCTGTAACAGTAGGAGAAGCTGATTACATAAGTCATTTGTATGTGTCACTGAGCAAACCAGCATGCTCGGTTGTTAAACCAGTATTAATAGAAGCAATTTAAATTGTGTCTCCTAAGAACTTGATTTCTGGCTCCATGCTCATCAATTTGTAATTCAGGCACTGTCACGAGCACAAGCAATGTACATGTACAATTGGATGTATCAAATTTACTACATTATCTGTTTTCTTGATACTTTTTAATTCCAAAGCAGAAACGGATTCAATGTTTCTAGTTAGACGTATCCAACTAATGATCTTTTTTTAATTGGATTTTAAATGCTTTGCAAATAACTTGTGAAAATGTTGAAAGGAGCCATAATGGAAGGAAATTTGATTACAGCAATTATAATGATATTTGTTGTGAATAATGTATTCATTTGAATTGTGCCTGGTATTTAGGTAAAGTATCTTACAGCAGAGGCTTCAGATGTGTCATAGCTTCTGAGTCTTATTTATATACCATTCTATTTAAAGCAACGTACAGTTTTTGTATTTAAAACTAGTGGTCCTTACCATTTGTTTTACTCAGTGTCCTTTGGCAGTCAACTGATTCGGGTCCACATTCATTTTAACCAAATTGAAAGTGCTTCAATTGGCTTAAAAATTTGTGTATGACCCTCTGAGCCCTCCTTTTTTCTCCATAGTCTCTAACTTTCTAAAAATGTTTTTTTTATTAATTTTTCTCTTTCTCTCTCTCTCTCTCTCTTTCTCTATCATCAAAATTTGGATTCAGATGCAAATACCATTTTTACAAAATTTATGTCAAACTCTTTTGGTTTAGAATTAAATAACTCATCTATATTCACAAAAAATAACTTCATAGAAAGGTAGGTCTATGTGGAAATGCCACACAGAGAGGAACTAGTTTCTCAAAAAGCCAATGAAAATGTCACATGGAATTTCACAATGTTTCAAAATGTTTTGTTCTGTGAAGTATCTCCACATGGATTGACCTTTCTGTGGAGTAATTGTTAGTGAACTCTTCATGGACTTTTCGGCAATATCGGTGAATATGTCAGTGGATTGTAGAAGATACCACAGCTCTCTTCACCTGACTACAATTACATTGTATTGCAAGATGGTCACAAGACATAACAAAGCATGTGGTTCTTTAATTGCAGTGTTATACTCTATGCACCAATCTTTACTGAACAGAAAAAGAAAGATAGGTTTTAAAAGGAAGTTTGTATTCTGATGTTATGGATTCACATTATTACAGAGGATAGAGTCTATCTTCTTTTTGCACAGTGCTATACCACAGTTTCCTGTCCTGTCCACTGAATTGGTCTAGAAAGTGTTTTTTTTAAGGCAGCACTTCCATCATGTGTCATCAGCCCCAACACTTACCTAAAGCATCCCTCCCCAAACTTTACAAATCAGGAGGCTGAAAAAAGTAGATAATTTAAATGACAATAGCAGAACATAACAAGGAGGGGGGGGGGGCTGTCATCTCTGTCATGATCCCCTTTATGTGGGCAGCATAAAGTAGTGACAAGCATGCTAATTTCAGGAGAATGTCCCTTCTGTGCCAATAGTCAGTATGTCGCTTAGGCCTGACACATATGCCCACATTATAAGTCTACACCAGTCTATAGCCGGCACTGGTAGGAACAGCCAGAATGGACAACAAAGAAAGCACATGTGGCATCCCCTGTACATTAATGCAGGCCACATTCTTGGTTATGTGCTGCGCTATGTATCTGCATAGTTAAAGGAAACCTGTTACCCCCAGCGGTCTGTCACTTATAAGGTAATGTGCAGTAGTTTATGAGAACTTACATCTTAATCCTTGCAGCACATAGCTAATGCTGCCAGTGAGAAATTAAGGGGGTCATTTATCAAACTGGTGTAAAATATAACTGGCTCAGTTGCCCAAAGCAACCAAACAGATTCCATCCTTCATTTTGGACAGCTCCATTGGAAAATAAAAGAAGGAATCTGATTGGTTGTCATGGGCAACATGGCCAGTTCTACTTTTCAGCAGTTTGATAAATGAGCCCTTAATGTATTAAAGGCATGTAAGCTCCCCCTGCCCTCCAGCTGCTTATTGACCATTTTCTCCCTATGCACAGTAATAGGGAAAACGCTGTCAATATAGCTATAAATGGGTATAGGCACTGTACTATATATAGCATGTGTATATGTGTATATCTTAGCTGTTATTTGGTTAAGGACTCCTGTTTCTCATGAAACCAAATGAATATAATACCACAACATGCTAGCAACCTTCCTGGCTACCTGTAATCCACAGCAAAATCATTGGGTGGTCCCACATAGTGGGTGTGGCTAGCTATGTTAATGACTTTCACTCCAGATTTATCACCAAGACTTTTAAAAATATAGCTAAAAAAAAGTCGCAAGTCACTTCAGTAGGAGGTTGGAATAGGAAAACTGGAGCAGCTTTTCTAGACAAAAGTGTTAGGCTTAAGGATAAGACAAATTTATCAAACATGAGACATTTGATAAATTTGGCATATAGTATGTCAACCCAGTCTCAAGCAAAATTGACTTCAAATATTCTCCTCATAATAAATTTCCCCCATAGCGTACAGGCATTGCATGACACCATATAGCAAAATTTAGTTGTTTTTAAAAGCTGGTAATCTCATGACACAAATCAAGGCTTGTCCAGCCAAGAGGAAAGCGCAGGAAGGAGACATTTGTACATCAGGGTTATGTACATTCTGATATATACATAGTGTATGCCAGTCCTGTACAGAGCCTGGTATTTGTATGCCAGGTGTATAAACAGTATATGCAGTGGTGCTTGACAGTTTGTGAACTTTCCGTTTTTTTCTATACTTGTGAACCCATTTGAGAAAAAACTATACCAGATTTTCACACAAGTCTTTGTGAATGGCAAAAGTATGTGAACCATTAGGTAGCAGATAATTTGAAGGTAAAATTTGAGTCAGGTGTTTTTAATCAATAGTATGACAATCAGGCAACCTGTTTTGTTTAAAAAACTCAGATATATTAAAGTCTAATCTTCACAACACATGTTTGTGGAAGCATATCATGGCATGAACAAAGGAGATTTCTGAGGACCTCAGAAGAAGAGTTGTTGATGCTCATCAGGCTGGTAAAGGTTAAAAAAAACATCTCTAAATAGCTTGAAATCTACCAATACACAGTCATACAGACTGTGTGACAAATATAAAAAATGAAATAAATTGCTTGTCATCAAACCATAAAATGCATACAGGGGGAAAGGGTTAAAAAAATAATAGGATTTTGGAATGGACAAGTCAAAGTTCTTAGAGGGGTGTGGAGTATTGGTGGTCCACCATTTTCGATACAAATACGTGTCAACGCGTTTTGGATTAGACAAACACTTCTTTTTCAAGTCTGAGGCTGTAAATCCACGTGAATTTAGCGTGTTTTTCTCCATGTGGATTTACAGCATCAGACTCAAAAAAAGGAGTGTTTGTCTACTCCAAAATGCGCTGTCACGTATTTGTAAATAAAAAGAATTGTGTTCCAACTACTTAAGGCCATGTTATTGTGCCAGGAGGTATCAAAAACGGTTGACCACCAATACTCCACACCCCTCTATTGTCTCTCATCACTCCTCCAGGAGGACTGGCAACTCCACAAGTGAGGAGCGAACGATACCGGCAGCACAGACCACTATCTAAACATATGCCTACACTAATGTTGTGCCTATGCTTGCACAACACGAAAAGGTGAGCATAACCATTACCTCTTTTTATAGCAACTCACTAAGAAACTATTGCCCTATGAGCGCCTCTCCTTTTCTTGCCACATAAGTCAAAGTCCTGGCCTTAAATCAATAGAGATATTTTTGAAAGACCGTAAGCGATCAATTAATGGGACAAAAGCCTCCAACATACCAGAGTTGAAGCTGTTTTAATTGGGTGAAAATTCCTCCAAGCCAATAATTACTGGAAATATTTAGTTGCATTTATTGCGGCACAAGAAGGTCACACCAGATCCTAAAAGCAATGGTTTACATACTTTTGAGACTCGCAGACAAGTGATATTAGATCACTTTCCTCAATAAATAAATGACCAAGTGTAAAATATTTTATTCATTTGTAATATTTATTTATTTGACTCTGGTACCTTTACCTACTTTTAGGACTTGTGTGAGAATCCAATGTAGTTTTACATCAAATTTATGCAGAAAAATAGAAAGGGTTCACCAACTTTGAAGCACCATTATATATGTGTCAGTTGTGTGCATCTGTCTGTCCTATGGATTCAAACTGGCACAAGTCCATAAGGGGCAAATACTTAAATCTGTAAAAGTGGAAGGCGTTTAGACTCTAAATACACTTTGTTACTATAGAGGCTAGAAATGGCTGCAGAAGGGGCAAAGATGTCTTGGTAGTAAACTATTTGTCAGGTCTGGAAAAGTCATCATAATGGTCTAGGCTGGATGGAGTAGAATAGAAAGAGATCATCCACGATCAGAGAACATATCATTGGATTTAACAGCTACTCTGTTTACATATAGCCTGCCTATCTCGAACTAGTGTCTAGTCTACCACTATATGGTCACTGTGGTATGGTATCATGCAATACCTTACCACAGTCCCATTTTGCATAACTACAATTTCTACTTTTAATGAGTATACCCACAAATATGACTCACCCAGATCTGCGTCTGCACCTACCTCTGCCTTTGCACCTAGCCCCACATCCACAATTTGCCTGGAAGCCCTGATTCTTCTTTGAGACTTGATGTTGTCAGAAAACTTGAACTGTAACCTCTCCTGATGTGTTTTTTTTTTAGCAACTAATTGCACTCCCCCTTTGTTATAACAAATCTGAAACATCCACTCTTATGACTGTAGTTTGCACCATTTCTTTATTATTTTTTACAAAAGTTATAAATGAATTACTACCAGTTGGCAATGAAGGTCAAGCTGGGTGTTACCAGTTGGGTGTGTGTCCCTGCACAGTCTAAGGCCTCTTGCACACGAACGTATTTTTTCTTCAGTGTTTTGCTGTCCGTTTATAACGGATCAGTTTTTCCGTTTTTTGCTTCCGTTTTGTTTCCGTTTCGGTTCCGTTGTTCCGTTCCGTTTTTCCGTTTGGCATATACAGTATACATTAATTCCATAATGAAAATTAGGCTGGTCTTAAAATTTTCAATAGATTGTTCAGCAAAAACGGAACGGATACGGAAGACATACGGATGCCTTTCCGTATGCTTTCCATTTTTTTTGCGGACCCATTGACTTGAATGGAGCCACTGAACGTGATTTGCGGACAAGAATAGGACATGGTCTATATTTAAACAGAACAGAAAAAATGGAAAAACGGAAACGGAAGGCATACGGAGACACTTCAGTATTTTTTGCAGACCCATTGAAGTGAATGGTTCAGTATACTGTCAGTATACTGAACTGAAAAAACTGCCAGTATACGGTCCGCAAAATACTGTCGTGTGCAAGGGGCCTAACATGGTAGCACTGATTGCTTAATGTCAGACTGCGCAGAGACATCCCCAACTGGTAACACCCAGCTGGACCTTTATTGCAAACTGATAGCAATTCATTCATAACTTCTAGGTTGGAATAATTAGGGAATAACACATCATAGAGTCAGAATTGTCCTTACATGGGGCATGCAAGTAGTTGCCAAACAGACATGTCAAGAGAGGTTGAAGGACCAATTTAAGTCAAATAGCAGTTGCATATCCTTTATCTATGGTAAGTACACCACTGGTTTAAAATTGTGAGTTACCAGTACAATGCACATATTTTCCCCTCAGAGAAACACCATGTTTGCATGATCCTCACTTTACTCTTTAATTGTACAACAATTTGACAGCCACACAAAATCCAGGGAGCGCAGGTGGCTGTCATGGCCCATAACAAGTAGGAACTAGTGTTAGGGACCACTCATGGAGGCGACCTTGACGTGATGAGTGGCTTATTACGCTTTGGCCAAAATGTACACTAATGCCTCATTCAACATCCAGCATGGAGGCAGGGAAGAGTGCTGGTTGCAGAGTGCCATTGCATTTTTGTTTTTGCGTTTGTATGTGTATTTCCCCATAGCAATGTGCACCTGCATATAGGGTTGTGCAGACTGAATCCCCCACATTTTAAAAAAAGTAGACATATTAGGTATCTCCACGTCCATAATGACTTGCTCTATAAAAATATTATATTACTAACCCCTAAGGTGAACACTATAAAAGAAAAGAAAATGCAAAAAATGCCATTTTTTGTCACCTTTCATCACAAAAAGTGTAATACCAAGAGATCAAAAAGTCACAAGCAACCCAAAATAGTACTAATCAAACCAACATCTCTTCCTGCAAAAAATGAGCCCCTACATAAGATAATCGCTCCAAAAAAAATGGCCTTCAGAAAATGGAGATGCTAAAACGTGATTTTTTTTTTCAAAAATACTTTTATTGTGTAAAACAGAAATACATAAAAAAGATACATATTATGTATTGCTGCGTCCGTAAAAACCTGCTCTATAAAAATATCACATGATCTGCCCACTCAGTTGAACATTGTTAAAAAATAAAATAAAAACTGTGCCAAAATATAAATTTTTTGGTCACCTTGCCCCCAAAAAGTGTCATATTGAATCAAAAAATCATATGTACCGAAAAATGGTACCAATACAAATGTCAGCTCTTCCTGCAAAAAAAGAGCCCCTGCACAAGACAATCGGCAGAAAAAAATTGAAATGTAGCTTTCAGAAAATGAAGACACAAAAACATAATTTTTGTTTTCAAAAATGTTTTATTTTGTAAAACTGAAACAAGAAACAAAATACACATATTTGGTATTGTCGCGTCCATATCAACCTGCTCTATAAAATCAACACATGATCTATCCTGTCAGGAGAACTCCGTAAAAAAATAAAATAAAAAACTGTGCCGCAACAGCAATTTTTTGTTTACCTTGCCTCACAAAAGCATAATATCGAGCAATCAAAAATCATATATACCCTAAAATAGTACCAATAAAACTGTCACCTCATCCCATAGTTTGCAAAATGGGGTCACTTTTTTGGGGAGTTTCTACTCTAGGGGTGCATAAGTGGGTCTTCAAATGTGACATGGCAACTTAAAATTATCCCAGTGAAATCTGCCATCCAAAACCCATATGGCGCTCCTTTCCCTCTGCACCCTGCCGTGTACCGATATAGCAGTTTATGGCTACATAAACTGCAGAATCAGGGTAATAAATATAGAGTTTTCTTTGGCTGCTAAACCTTGCTGTGTTACAGGAAAAAATAGATTAAAATGGAAAATCTGCAAAAAAAAGTGAAATTTTGAAATTTCACCTCCATTTTACTTTAATTCTTATGGAACACCTAAAGGGTTAACAGTTTAACACATTTTGTAAAATCAGTTTTTAATAACTTGAAGGTAGTGTAGTTTCAAAAGATGTTTCTACTATGTAAGCTCCTCAAAGTGACTTCATAACTGAACTGGGCCTTAAAAAAGTGGGTTTTGGAAAATTTCTTAAACATTTAAGAATTGCTTAAAAAATTCTAAGCCTTCTAACGTCCTAAAAAAAAAAAAAAAAGATGTTTACAAGATGATGCCAACATGAAGTGGACATCTGGAAAATGTACAGTAATAAATATTTTATGCGGTATCACAATCTGCTTTAAAAGCAGAGACATTCAGATTTCAAAAATTGTGAATTTTTCCAATTTTTCTGTAAATTTTGGATTGTTTTATAAATAAAGGTGAAACATATTGACTCAAATTTACCACAAACATGAAGTACAATATGTCACGAGAAAACAGTCTCAGAATCGCTTATATAAGTAAAAGCGTTCAAGAGTTATTACCACATAAAGTGAAACATGTCAGATTTTCAAAATGTGGCTTGGTCCTTATGGTAAAAACTAGCTTGGTCTTAAAGGGGTTAATGAAGTTCAGTACCGAGGCATTAAAACGCTTAAAATGCAATGCTATGGAAATCAGTATGCAACTTGCTAGCTTACAGGAAAAACACGTCATTGTTAATAATTATTAGCTTTCAGAAAGTGCCTAAAACGGGCACAATTACATATAGACTTACACATTTCCTGCACTAATGATTATTATTAGTGTAGTGGATACATAAAGAGGGCTCTTGATGGTACTTATCGTAGCTAAAACTATATGGCCAGCAGGTTCACTTACAGATGATAAACATTTACCATCTCTAAAGTCTAGTATGAGTTAGGATATATTATGGGTATCTGTGCAGTGTGCCCAAACATGACCAGTTGGTGAATTAATGTATGCACTGTTCACATTAATTCATAAATATTCATGACTCTTTATTATGTATTCTAATGATGATTTTATTATACTGTACTATTGTTTATCTATTACTTGCTTACTGTCATGTACAGTATATCATGTACAATACTAGAATATCATAGTATTAGTAAATAAAGGATTTTGTGTAAAACTACAAGGAAAAAATAAATGTATTTATGTCACAGATAAAAGTAACTGTGTTAATAATTCAGAAAAATGACTTAAAATAATATCTTATTAAGATTCTGTGTATCCTCATTTAATCATGGTTTGCAGTATTTTTGACTGTAAGTACAGGGTAGCTTGCATTCTAATTCTTGCTGCCGAGAATACTAATTTTTTTACAGACCCTGCAATAATCACAATATCTAAGGTACAAGGCCACCTTAACCGCTTAAGGACACGGCCATATTTCACCTTAAGGACCAGGCCAATTTTTGCAAATCTGACATGTGTCACTTTATATGGTGATAACTTTAAAACGCTTTTACTTATCCAGGCCATTCTGAGATTGTTTTCTCATCACATATTGTACTTTATGATAGTGGTAAAATTGACTCAAAAAATTTCATTTTTATTTATTAAAAAATACTAAATTTACAAAAAATTTGGAAAAAATTGAAAAACCACTTTTTACCTCTTAAGGACACAGGGCGTATGGGTACACCCTAATGTCTGAGTCCTTAAGGACAGAGGGCCTACCCATACGTCCTGAATAAAATCGCATGTAAAAAAAAAAATCACGATAGAAACATGATTCCTGCTGCGATCGTGCAGCAGGAACCATGCTCACATGCCCAGGGGGTCCGGTGACCCCCCTGTATCGGTGATCACTGAAAACCGCAGGTCAATTCAGACCTGCGCTTTGCAGTGCTTTGCGATTTATCTGATCCCTGCGGTCATAGACCGCGGGGATCAGAAACTTTAAAATGCTGCCAAATGTTTTTTTTTATTTCTGTAACCTCCCCCCCCGTTCCCTCATTGTGATGGGCTAGCGGGCGGTGCACGAGCGGTGCGGCAGGCTGCGCGGGGAGCGTGCAGGCGCATGATCCTCTGCCCACCCCCCCGATCATTTTCAGGATGGCCAAGCTTAGCAAGCAGAAGGTCAGCACATTGCTGACACTCTGCTTGTAACGGCTGACAACCGTGCAGGCACGGATGTCAGCCTTTTAACCCCTTGCATGCCACGGTCCATAGGAACCGCTGTATGGAAGGGGGTAAGAGGGAGGGAGTTGCTGTGGGTGGCTGCTGTGCCTGGTGCACTCCCCTAGCTCCTGTCCGCAGCCTACCTCCCTCCCCATCCTACGCTGCTCTGTTATAGCTGCAGAGGAGGCAAACCATGGTAGCAGGACGCCTTCAGCTTGCCATGTTAACAGAACACTGATCAGACTTCTGCTAAAGGCAAAACTCTGATTAGAATAAGTGTCAAGTAAAAAATACAGTATAGAACAATATATTATGTACTGTACTGTATTATAAGGACAAGAACCAAGTGGGTCTGGGTCAAAAAGATGTAAAAAAAAAGTGATAAAAGGTAAAAATGAAAAAAAAAAAACATTTATCACTAATAAAAATTAAAAAAATTAAATACACTACACATGTTATGTATCACCGCGTCCGTAACGACCTGATCTATAAAATGAGTTTGTTACTTTCCCCGCACGGTGAACGTCATAAAAAAAAAAAAAAAACATGATAAAATAGAAATTTTGCCCACCTCACTTCCCAAAAAAGTTAACAAAAGTGATCAAAAAAGTTGTATCAACACTTAAATAGTACTAATCAAACCACCTGATCCCGCAAAAAATTATACCTTACCTAAGAAAATCACCTAAAGAATAAAGAAATTATGGCTCTCAGGCTATGCAGACACTAAAACATGATTTTTTTAAAATTCAAAAATATGATTGTGTAAAACCTAAATAAATAAATAAAAAGTAGACATATTAGGTATCACTGCGTCCGTAAGAACCTGAACTATAAAAATAATACATGACCTAACCCCTCAGATGAACACAGCAAAAAATAAAAACTGTGTCAAAAGCCATTTTTTGTCACCTTACATCACAAAACATCTAATAGCAAGCGATCAAAAAGTTATATGTACTCCAAATTAGTGCCATTAAAACTGTAATCTCATCCCGCAAAAAATGATACCCTACTTAAGAAAATCTTCCAAAAAATAAAAAAATTATGGCTCTTAGGCTATGCAGACACTAAAACATGATTTTTTTTTGTTTCAAAAATTATATGATTGTGTAAAACCTAAATAAATAAATAAAAAATAGACATATTATGTATCGCCGCCTCCGTAAGAACCTGAACTATAAAAATAACACATGAACTAACCCCTCAGGTGAGCACCGCAAAAAAAAAGAAAAAACTGTAAAAAGCTGTTTCTTGTCACCTAACATCACATAAAGTGTAACAGCAAGTAATCAAAAAGTCATATGCACCCCAAAATAGTGCCATTAAAACTGTCATCTCATCCCTCAAAAAATGAACCCATACCTAAGACAATTGGACAAAAACTGACTCTCAGACTATGGATATACTAAAATGTTTTTTTGTTTCTTTAACAAAAGATATTATAGTGTAAAAGCGAAATAAATTTAAAAGAGTATACATATTAGGTATTGCGTCTGTAAGAATCTGCTCTATAAAAATAACACATGACCTAACCCCTCAGATGAACACAGCCACAAAAATAAAAAATAAATGGTCCCAAAACAGCTATTTTTTCCAAATTTTCCATTTTAATCATTTTTTTCTGGTAACAAAGCAAGGGTTAACAGTCAAACAAAACTCTATATTGATTTCCCTGATTCTGTAGTTTACAGAAACACCCCATATGTGGTCGTAAACTGCTGTATCGCCAAACGACATGGCATAGAATGAAGGGAACGCCAGTTTTTGGAAGGCAGATTTTGCCGGACTGTTTTTTTGACAACATGTCCCATTTGAAGCCCCCCTGATGCTCCCCTAGAGTAGAAACTCCATAAAAGTGACCCCATATATGAAACTACGCCCATCAAGGTATTTAAAACTAATTTTACAAACTTTGTTAACCCTTTAGGTGTTCCTCAAGAGTTTATGGCAAATGGAGATGAAATTTAAGAATTTCAATTTTTAATTACCTTGTCTCACAAAGATGTATTATAGAGCAACCAAAAATCATATGTACCCTGAAAATAATACCACCAAAACTACCACCTTATCCTATTCAGTAGTTTCCAAAATGGGGTCACTTTTTTGGAGTTACTACTCTAGGCGTGCATCAATGGCAAAATCTGCCTTCCAAAAACCATATAGCGTTTCCTTCCTTCTACGCCCCGCCATTTGGCCATACAGCAGTTTACAACCACATATGGGGTGTTTCTCCAAACTACAGAATCAGGGCAATAAATATTGGGTTATGTTTGGCTGTTAAAAATGGATTCAAATGGAATATTTGCCCAAAAAAAATATCTAAATTCTGAAATTTTAAGTCCATTTGCCATGAACTCTTGTGGAATACCTTAAGAGCTAACAAGGTTTTTAAAATCAGCTTTGAATACCTTAACGCTGGTTTCAGACCTGAGCGTTTCTGAGACGCGCGTTTTCCGCACGTTTTTGTGCACGTTTTTGGCAATAGTAAACGTGCGTTTTATGCGCGTTTGTGTGATTGACTGCAGTATTGTCCAATGACCAAATATCCCTGTCTATATGAAGTTTTGCCTTTCCAGCATGTTGCAAATTCATAGTGTTTGAACGCGCGTTTTCAGTGTCAAAAACACGCAAAATACAAACGTTGCGCGTTCCAATTGAAGTCTTTGGGCCAAAACGCGCGATAAACGCCCCAAAAGAAGCTCAAGTACTTGTTGCGTCGGGCGTTTTTCAGCGTGTTCGAATGCGCTGTAAAACGCGAAAATGTGAACCAGTCCCATAGGGAAGCATTGGTTTGCATCGGTTATGCATTTTACAGCGCGTTCGAACGCGCTGTAAAACGCGGAAGTGTGAACTGAGGGTTAGGGATGTAGTTTCTAGAATGGGGTCATTTTTGGGTGTTTTTTTATGTAAGGGTGGGTTCACACTAGCGTTATGGATTCTGTTATTGCTTTTTGTTATAACATGTTTATAACAAAAATAACGGAATGTCCAGACAGAATGCAAAACGGAAGCCTTTAAAAGGTATTCTGTATGCTTTCTGTCATAATACAAGTCTATAGGAAAGCATGATGGATCAGTCTGGGTCCCGTTATGCAAGACGGAAAACAAAGTCCTGTCCACCGAAATCAGCCATAACGGAAATCATAACGCTAGTGTGAACCCACCCTAAGCCTCATAAAGTGACTTCAGACTTGAGCTGGTCCTTAAAAAGTGGGTTTTTGAAATTTTCTGAAAATTTTCAAGATTTGCTTCTAAACTTCTAAGCCTTGTAACGTCCGCAAAAAATAAAAAGGCGTTCCCAAAATGATACAAACATGAAGTAGACATTTGGGGAATGTAAAGTAATAACTATTTTTGGAGGTATTACTATGTATTATAGAAGTGAAAAAATTGAAACGTGAAAATTTGCAAATTTTTCAAAATTTTTGGTAAATGTTGTATTTTTTTATACAAAAAAATGAACTTTTTTGACAAAATTTTACCAGTGTCATGAAGTACAATATGTGACAAAAAAACAATCTCAGAATGGCGTGGATAAGTAAAAGCGTTTTAAAGTTATCACCACATAAAGTGACACTGGTCAGATTTGCAAAAAATGGCCTGGTCCTTAAGGTAAAATAGGGCTGTGTCCTTAAGGCAGGCATGTCCAAACTCTGGCCCTCCAGGTGTTGCAAAACTACAACTCCCATCATGCTTTTCAGTAGGTTGATAGCTGTAGGTTGTCCTGGAATGATGGGAGTTGTAGTTTTGCAACATCTGGAGGGCCGGAGTTTGGACATGCCTGCCTTAAGGGGTTAAGGACCAGTTCAGGTCTGAAGTCACTTTGTGAGGCTTACATAATAGAAACCACCCAAAAATGACTCCATTCTAGAAACTGCACCCCTCAAAGTATTCAAAACTGATTTTACAAACTTTGTTAACCCATTAGGTGTTCCACAAGAGTTAATGGCAAATGGAAATAAAATTTCTGAATTTCAATTTTTTTTTGTGCTTCTTTTTGTGCCCTGCTGTTTGGCCATACAGCAGTTTACAACCACATATGGGGTGTTTCTGCAAACTACAGAATCAGGGCAATAAATATTGAGTTTTGTTTGGCTGTTAACCCTTGCTTTGTTACTTAAAAAAAAGGGTTAAAATTGAAAATTTGCAAAAAAAATAGCTGTTTTTATTATTTTTTATCTACATCATTGATCGGACAGGTTAGATCGTGTGCTATTTCTATAGAGCAGGTTGTTACGGACGTGACAATATCAAATATGCCTACTTTTTGTGGGTTTTTGTTCCAGTTTTACATAATAAAGCATTTTTATAAAATGAGGATGAGATGACGGTTTGAGTGGCACTATTTTAGGGTGCATATAACTTTTTGATCACTTTCTATTAGACTTTTTGTGATGTGAGGTGACAAAAATGGCTTTTTTGACACAGTTTTTATAAAAAATATTTTACAGTATTTACCTGAGGGGTTAGGTCATGTGATATTTTTATAGAGCAGGTTCTTACGGATGCGGCAATACGTAATATGTATACTTTTTTATTTATTTTACTTTAACACAATAACAGCATTTAAGAAACAAAAAAATCATGTTTTAGTGTCTGCATAGTCTGAGAACCATATATTTTTATTTTTTTTAGGCAATTGTCCTATGTAGGGGCTCATTTTTTGCAGGATGAGATGGCGGTTTGATTGGTACTATTTTGGGAGGCATTCATCTTTTTGATCGCTTGGTATTACACTTTTTGTGATGTAAGGTGACAAAAATGGCTTTTTTTACACCATTTATTTTATTTTTTTATGGTGTTCATCTGAGGGGTTAGGTCATGTGATATTTTTATAGAGCTGGTTCTTATGGACACAGCGATACCTAATATGTATACTTTTTAAAATTTATTTTACTTTAACACAATAACAGCGTTTTAGGGGGGGAAAAATATGTTTTAGTGTCTCCATAGTCTGAGAGCCATATTTTTTATACTTTTTGGGCGATTGTCTCATGTAGCGGCTCATTTTTAGCAGAAGTCTGATCAGACTTAGCATTACCATTGCAAGCCGGAAGCCTGTGAAGGATTCCGGTTGCCATGGTAACCATCACCCACTGCCACAACAGAGCAGCGGGTGATGGGGAGGGAGGGGGGCCCCCTCCCTCTGTGATCCCTTTAAAAATCTGGGACTAAAACGGCACCTTCCCTGTTAACCCCTTCCATACAGCGGTCCCTACGGACTGCAGCATGGAAGGGGTTAATGGCTGCGGTTTGCAGCGATCGCTGATACCGGGGGTCACAGGACCCCCCTCAGCATTGTACCAAGGTGCCTGCTGAATGATTTTAGTAGGCACCTTGTTCCGATCATTGCCCGCTGCGTATCCTTAAGGACTGGGACATCAGGGCGTACCTGTACGCCCTGTGTCCATAAGAGTTTAAAGGATTTTTCCATGTTATAAATTTTGATGACCTATCCCTAGGATAGGTTATCAATATCAGATCCATAGGGGTCTGACACCAGGCACCCCCATTGATCAGCTGTTTGCTGCAGCTGTCAGCATCAGAACTACCAAAGAGAACAAAACTATAAGTATAACTTTATGTATTGGATGTGCCGGGTTACTGAAGACTATTTTAATTTTAAAAAAAATATACCTGCATCCACCTGAAAAAAAGCTGTATAGTCATGACTAGAGATGAGTGAATCTAAGCTGACGAAGTGGAATTCATTCCGAATTTCAGGAAAAATTCAATTTCAAAGAATTTTTCCTAAAATGGCAGCTAAAATTGAGGCTACACTTGTGAGGACATGGGGCAAGGAACTCTGGGAAGGCGGGATGACCCGTAATGCCATGCATGCAGCCAATCAGCAGCCAGCCAGCCCTGTCACAGCCCTATAAATACGGGCTGTCACAGCCCTATAAATACGGCAGCCATCTTGGATTCAGACATTTTCCAGCAATAGGAAAAACCTCATTGTGAAACAAAACCCCCTGGAAAAAACGATTTATAAGTGCAGGGAAAGGATAGGGAGGAATCATTTCACAGCATGTTAGTGCAGGGACAGACGTCAGAAGGCGTTAGGGGCAGTGATAGGAAAAACCTCATAGTGAAAAAAAGCGATTTACAAGTGCAGGGAAAGATTATTTGAGGATCCAAATAGCCAATAGACAGCTCTGTCATTCCAGCAATTTGTTCTTGGGGTGCAAGTGCTATGTTGAAAAGCCTTTAGTGGCTTCTATCTGTGGAAAAAGAAAAATATATACGCAGTTCACTTCTGCAGCTATATGTGGTGAAAGTGTTTAGTGGCGTATTTCATTACAAAAATATATATGCAGTTTACTGTTGCAGTTATTTGCGGTAAAAGCATTTAGTGGCTTATTTCAGTACAAAACGAAAAATATATACGCAGTTCCCTTCTGCAGTTATATGTGGTAAAAAGGTTTAGTGGCCTATTTCAGTGCAAAAAGAAAAATATCTATGCACTTCACTGTTGCAGTTATTTGTGGTTAAAGCGTTTAGTGGCCTATTTCAGTACAAAAAGAAAAATATATACACATTTTAATATTGCAGTTATTTGTGGTGAAAGCGTTTAGTGGCCTATTTCAGTATAGAAACAAAAATATATACATATTTTACTTCTGCAGTAATATGTGGTAAAAGCGTTTAGTGGCCTATTTCAGTACAGAAAGGAAAATATATACGCACTTCACTGTTGCAGTTATTTGAGGCGAAAGCGTTTAGTGGCCTATTTCAGTTCAGAAAGAAAAATATATACTCCACTGTTGCAGTTACTTGTGGCTACATATTTTCCTTCTGCAGTAATATGTGGTGAAAGCGTTTAGTGGCCTATTTCAGTACAAAAAGAAAAATATCTACGCACTTCACTGTTGCAGTTATTTGTGGTTAAAGCGTTTAGTGGCCTATTTCAGTACAAAAAGAAAAATATATACGCATTTTAATATTGCAGTTATTTGTGGTGAAAGCGTTTAGTGGCCTATTTCAGTATAGAAACAAAAATATATACATATTTTACTTCTGCAGTAATATGTGGTGAAAGCGTTTAGTGGCCTATTTCAGTACAGAAAGGAAAATATATACGCACTTTACTGCTGCAGTTATTTGTGGCGAAAGTGTTTAGTGGCCTATTTCAGTACAGAAAGAAAAATATTTACGCATTTCACTTTTGCAGTTATTTGTGGCAAAAGTGTTTAGTGGCCTATTTCAGTACAGAAAGACAAAATATATATGCACTTCACTGTTGCAGTTATTTGTGGTGAAAGAATTTATTAGACTATTTCAGTACAAAAAGAAAATTATTTTTGTTGCTTTTAGGGGTGTTTTTATTTGCTTTTAATTTATTTAGTTCAGCTAAAAGTATGTCATACAGAGAAGTGCCAGGCCATGCACAGAGGAGTGGCAGAGGCCTACATTTTTCTGGCGCAGGCAGAGTCGCAGCGAGAGGTCTGAGCTCCCGGTGTCATCTAGCGGTCATGTCTTGACCAACAACACAGCGGTTCTTGATTGGTTTACTCGGTTATACACTTCATGCCAAGTGACATCAGACAACCCCAGCCAAGAGTCGGTGGGTTCGTCAGACAAAACCCTTGGCATGGCCTGGGAGCAGGAACTGTGCCCACACCCGTCCTCAACCTGCCTCTGTCCTTTGCTGTTCCCTCAGCCACAGAAGTATTGTATGCTGTGGACTCAGCTCCACTATACGGCGAGGATGAGCTACTAGAGGACAGTCATCAGCTACTGCCCAGCCAAGATGTGGAGGAGACATCCGCCGCTTCCTCCGCTTGGCAGGCAAGTAGTGATGGTGAAAGTGGCGTGGGAGGTGGTGTTGCGAGCGGTCAGGCTCCTGACCCAGAGATCGTTGAGGAGGACATCAGTGACGTGTTAACACTACTCGATGATGATGAAGCCAACTGCACTTGGGAAACGGGTGCAGAAGGGGCTTCATCATCATCGGGAGAAGAGGGTGTCAGCTTGCCTGTGAGGCAGCGGCTGAGCCAGCAAGGTGGTAGCATGGCTGGGAATCAGCAGGGTGGAAGCAGTGGAAGGTCGGGAGCCAAACGTCCCCGGGGTAGACCACCTGCTTCGCAGCAGCCTACCTGCCCGGGAAGTAGTGGTGCAGGGGTTCACGGAGGCAGCGGCGGTAGCAGTCAGTTAGTGCGGACTGTTGGGGAAAAAATCACCGGAGGAGGTGAACATGGCCATATGTAAAATCTGTGGGCAGAAGGTGAAGCGTGGCCAGGGTGCCAATGTTTGCACTACGGCCCTGCGTCAACACATGCAGCGTCGCCATACAGTGGCCTGGGAGAACCGTGGCTTCGATGTGGTGGTCCAGCCTGCCACAGCAACCCCTGCATCCCCCAGTGCCACGCACCTAGTTTTAGGCAGTCAAGGCTACACCACCTCAGCCGAAAGAAGCTGTCTGTCATTCCTATCATCTGCTGGTCCAGATGCTCCTGCTCCTCCTCCTCCTACTCATCGTCAGTCATTCCGTCAGCAATCGATCACCGAAGCGATTGCCAAGAGACAGCAGTATGCGTGCACTCATCCAATGGTGCAGAAGCTGAATGTGCTCCTGGCCACGTTGCTGGTGCTGCAGTCCCCTTCCTTTCCAAGTGGTGGACTCTGCACCTTTCAGAGAACTGATGGCTTGTGCCGAGCCGAGGTGGAGAGTCCCAAGCCATCATTTCTTTGCTAAAAAAGGCAGTACCATCCCTGCACAAATATGTAGAACAGAAGGTGGGCCAGTCCTTGAGCCTGTCGGTGTCTGCCAAAGTGCATGGTAGCACCGTCGTGAGGAGCTGTAACTACGGGCAGGGACAATACATGTCCTTTACGACCCAGTGGGTGAATGTGGTTTCTGCACAGCCACACCAGTAACTTGGCTAGGCCGCGCCGCTTCTGCCTCCACGTTGTCTTGCTGTTGGTCCTGCGACAATGTCCACCTTTGCCTCCTCCTCTTCCACCATGTCCTCAGCCTCCACTGCAGGGACAAGTCACAGTGTCCCTGCAGCATACCACATGTGCAGGGCACGGTGGTGTCAGGCTGTTGTGCACCTGGTTTGCCTTGGCGAACCGAGTCACACAAGGGAGGAACTGCTCCGTGTGATTCATCAAGAAATCGAATCCTGGCTTTCTCCAAGACAACTGAAAATTGGAACCATGGTGACCGACAATGGGAAGAACATGGTGTCGGCGCTGCGTCAAGGAAGGCTGAGCCATGCGCCCTGCATGGCACACATGTTCAATCTGGTTGTCAAGTGGTTCCTGAAGTCTTCCACCCATCTGCAAGACATCCTAAAAATGGGCAGGAAAGTTTGCATGCACTTTAGCCACTCGTACACCGCAAACACACCCTCCTTGAGCTGCAGAACGGTATCCCTCAACATAGGCTGACATGCGATGTTTCCACTCGTTGGAATTCCACCCTCCATATGTTAGACCGACTATACGAACAGAGAAAGGCCACTCCAACGATTTCTTGATGATCCAAGTGGATAGGAGTACTCCCCGTTAAAACTTCGATGTCAGCCAGTGGCAGCTCATGCGTGACACCTGCCGTTTGCTCAGGCCCTTTGAAGATGCCACGTTATTTGTCAATCACCAGGAGTAGGGAATGAATGACGTCATTCCACTGCTTCATGTCTTGGAACAGATGGTGGTAACAATGGCTTGTAAGGGGAAAGGAGACTTGGCGGCTAGATCTCACGGCCACATGAGCCCTATGGGGGCTGAATTCAAAGAGAAGGAGGAGGGGAAGCAGGTCATTGGAGCACAGGCAATGTGTAGCGAAATGGGTGGTTTTTCTACTCAGCTGACATCAGAGGAGGAGCAGCCAGATGAGCTACAGGGCGATGAGGAAGATGAGACAGAGGACCCAGACACACCGTAGCAGTATGCAGTGGAGATGGAGGCAGGGAGTCCCTCCGAGTCACTTGCACAAATGACCCAATGCATGCTCACTAGTTTTGAGAGCGAATTTTCGAATCACGAATTTTAAGCACGAATATCGCCACTTCGAGAATTTGCGAATATTTCAAATATAGTGCTATTCGTATTCGCGAATAGTGTTGATTGCGAATATTCTAGTCGCAAATTTATCGCGAATATCAGCACTTAGCAACATCCCAATAGGAACGTTGCCTACCCCTTAGTGTTGATTGTGAATATTCTAATCGCAAAATTTTATCGCAAATATATTACATTGCTGATTTTCGCAATCAAGTAAATAATGACTAGAGATCACGAATTCTCGAATTTGCAAATTTATGGCGAATATTCGGGCAAAAATTTGCAAACTATCGCAAATCGGAATATTGCCTATGCCGCTCATTACGTAGTGACAGCCGTATTGTCACCATTTGGCAGACGGATGACTTCTGGCTCTCCACCTTGTTGGACCCTTGCTACTGATCCAAAATGGGGGCCTTTTTTACACCCACTGAGAGGAAAGACAAACTTAATTACTACAGAGACATCCTATGTAGTCAGTTGGCCGATGCCTATCTGCGCTATTGTCCATCCTCTCGCAGGTCTAACCGGGGGGGCCCTCTGCGCTCACATTCCACTGCCATGGCTGCTGGGGAGGGGTGGGGTGGCAGAAGCAGTACCAGCTCCATCAGCAGCAGTCTGAGTCTACAGTTGCTGATGAGCAGCTTACTTAACCTGCATAGTGAAGAAACTACTCACCAGCAGCAGCAGCAGCAGCAGCAGGTAAAGTAGACCTGGAGCAGGACCTGAACCAGCAGGTGGTGGCATACTTGGACAGGACCCTGCCACCCCACATTGAAGATCCGCTTGACTACTGGGCAGCCAAACTGGATTTGTGGCCGCAACTTTGCCCTGGAAAAGCTGTCCTGCTCGGCCAGTAGTGTGGCATCAGAGCGGGTGTTTAGTGCGGCGGGGGCCATTGTTACCCCAAAGAAAACTCGCATGTCCACCCAAAATTTGTCAAGATAAATCAGGCATGGATCAGCCAGGATTTCCACCCATCAATTCCCGATGCATCTGATTAGATCATCCATGCCGCCTCCCCCAAATCTTGAAAAAAGAGACAGTTTTTTTCTGGCTACCTGCCTCAGCTACTTCTCTGATGCTGCCATCCGCCTGATGCTCCTTCTTTCACCCACCTTTGTCAGCGGGTACTGGTATTGCCAGTTTGCCACCCACCGCCCCACTCTGTCACCGGGTCACTTTGTGGTCTCCTGAGGCTGATGCTGCCATCTCCACACTATGTCACCTTCACACTCTGTGGTATTCTGATGCTGCTGCCATCTACACACTTTGTCAAATTCACACTCTGTGGTATCCTGATGCTGCTGCTGCCATATCCACACTATGTCACCTTGCCACTCTGTGGTATCCTACTGCTTCCATCTCCATACTATGTCACCTTGCCACTCTGTGGCCTCCTCCTGATGCTGCTGCTGCCGCCACCTCCACACTCCTCATGCTGCCTCCACTTCAAGACTCTGTCATTGCACCACTCGCTGGCCTTTACCTGATGCTGCCAACTCCAGACTGTGTCATTGTGCCACTCGGTGGCCTCCTCATACTGCTCGTACTCAGTGGCCTTCTCCTGATGTTGCTGCTGCTGCCGCCACCTGCAGACTTTGGCATTGTGCCACTCGATGGCCCCCTCATACTGCTGCCCTCTCCAGACTGTCAGTGTTTCACTTGTGGCTCGGCATACTGCTGCTACCTCCACACTCTGTCATTGTGCCCCTCAGTAGCCTCCTAATTAGTGATGAGCGGCAGGGGCAATATTCGAATTCACGATATTTCGCGAATATATATCTTCAGGCCTTATTTTCTTGATTATGAAAATTCGCATTAAAAAATTTGCATAAAAAATTGCATAGACTGGTATTTAAAAAATAAATATTCGCAATTTACGAATATATTTTGAGATATTCTAAATATTCGCAAATTCTCGAAGTGCCGATATTCGCGATTAAAATTCGGAATTCGAATATTTGTGATCAACACTACTCCTCATACTGCTGCCAACTCCAGACTCGGTGGCCTTTCTCCTGATGCTGCCAACTCCAGACTGTCATTGTGCCATACGGTGGCCTTCTCCTGATGCTGCTGCTGCCACCACCTCCAGACTCTGTCATTGTGCCACTCGGTGGACTCCTCCTGCCGCCACCTCCAGACTCTGTCATTGTGCCACTTGGTGGCCTCCTCATACTGCTGCCCCCTCCAGACTCTGTCATTGTGCCACTCGGTGGCCTCCTCATACTGCTGCCCCCTCCAGACTCTGTCATTGTGCCACTCGGTGGCCTTCTCCTGATGCTGCCACCTCAAAACTCTGTCATTGTGCCACTCAAGGGCCTTCTCCTGGCGTTGCTACCGCCACCTTCCGACTTTGGCATTGTGCCACTCGATGGCCTCCTCATACTGCTGCCCCCTCCACACTGTCATTGTTCCACTCGGTGGCCTCCTCATACTGCTGCCAACTCCAGACTCTGTAATTGTGCCACTTGTGGCTCTGCATACTGCTGCCACCTCCACACTTTGTCATTGTGCCACTCGGTGGCTTCCTCATACTGCTGCCACCTCCGGACTTGGTGGCCTTCTCCTGATGCTGCCAACTCCAGACTCTATCATTGTGCCACTCGGTGGCCTTCTCCTGATGCTGCTGCTGCCACCACCTCCAGACTCTGTCATTGTGCCACTGAATGGCTTCCCTATACTGCTGCCAACTCCAGACTCTGTCATTGTGCCACTCGGTGGCCTTCTCCTGATGCTGCCAACTCCAGACTGTGTCATTGTGCCACTCGGTGGCCTCTTCATACTGCTTTCACCTCCAGACCCTGTCATTGGGCCACTCTGTGGTCTCCTCATGCTGCTTCCACCTCACCACTATGTCATAGGTCCACTCTGTGAACTTCTCATGCTTTTCTCACCCTCCCCACTTCATGACATGCAATTAGCCAGTCCTCTTGGCGATCTGGTTTTCTCCTTTTTGGACGGTGAGCCCGAATGTTTTCGGTTTCCACGACAGGTGGGGCAGGCTGTGTGTGGGTTTGGAATGTAGGGGTGGGATCGGGTGGAGAAGGACTTAGTGGCCCGTAGACGCACAGGCCTCACTGTCCCTGGTGGCCTCCTCCGCTTCCTCCTCCTGCTGTTGACTTTGCGACCAGCTACTAGCGGTGCTGTGAACATTAAAATATACATAAGTATGTGCAATATATGAAAGTAAATGCATGTCATACCACACCCTCTCCTGCATGTGTATGCACTGGACTCACCTACGCATTTCAGTGCATGGTATTAGAAAGGCCATTTGCTCCGCATGGTCATAGCTGGACCGTGCACTTGGCGAAGCTCCGCTCCTCTGTTCCCTCTCCTTGCGCCGATGACGAATGAAGGCATCTTTGAGGCTCTTCCACTTGTTTTTTAGTAAGTTTACTATAATAAAAATTACAAAACATCCATTAATTTTTATCTTTATTTTCTCACCTTTTTTGCAGCTATTTAGCTACTGGCCAGTCTTTGATCAGTCTTCACTACACCTTCCTGATCGGGAAATCCACAGCCAGTGTGATCGTGAAGGAAACCTGCATCGCCATTTGGGATGTCCTTCATACTGCTGTGATGGCCCAACCCAACAAGGAGGAGTGGCTGAAAATTGTGGATAATTTTCAGCAAACATGCAATTTCCCAAACTGTGTAGGAGCAATAGACGGCAAACACATCCGCGTTCTAAAGCCAATGAGGCGTGGCAGTCAGTTTTTTTATTATAAAAAATACTTTTCTGTTGTACTTTTTGCGGTATGTGATGCTAACTATTGTTTCCGGCAGGGGAGCACCCAGGAATTTTGTCTAGGGGGGGTCCTGGTGTAAAAAATGCTGATTCCAAAAAACAAAAAAACAAAACCACGCCCATTGTTATAAGCCACTCCCATGTGTAATAGGCCACTCCCACAATAAAAGCTGAAATTATATAATTGTTCTTACAGCAGGATTAACAGAACAACATGTTATGTATTTTATGGCTAGACAACTGCTCTGTCTCTCTCCTCACAGGTGCCCCGTAGTGTTTTCAAGTTCAGTGTACAAGGCAAGGTTTGGTTTTTTAAAGAATTCCGTTATGGATTCCGCTACCTGGTAGGTACCAATGTACCATAAATAACTTAGGGTCTGTGGAAGCGGAATCCATAACGGAATTCTTAGATAACCCAAACCTTGTACACTGAACTTGAAAACAGTAGTTTGCTCATCCCTAGTGCCCAGCACACCAAGTGTTACTTTAAATGGTAAAATGGATTACTATTAAACCACCTTCTCCTCACACAGGCCCAGCCCAACACACAGTGTTTGAACATCAAAATGGTGGATTATTCATCCTTCTCCTCACACAGGCCCAGCCCACTGAGTCCAGAACACATCAAAATGGTGGATAACTATTGTTCCTTAGGCCCCTTTCACACTTGCGTTTTAGCTTTCCGTCCTAGAGATCCGTCCTCGGGTCTCTAGGACGGAAAGCTACTGATCAGGATTCTCCTAATGCATCCTGAATGGAGAGAAATCCTTTCAGGATGCATCAGGACGTCTTCAGTTCAGTACTGAGACGTTTTTTGGCCGCAGCAAATACCGCAGCATGCTGCGGATTTTGCTCCGGCCAAAAATCCTAAAAGCATGACGGAAGGACGGATCCGGAATTAATGCCCATTGAAAGGCATTAGTCCGAAACCGGCCTTTAGCTAAAAGTCGTTTCCGCGCATTGGCGGATCCGACGTTTAGCTTTTTGTGAATGGTTACTATGTATCAGGACGCTAGAGTCCTGGTTGCCATGCAAACTAGTGGGAGCGGGGCGGCATTCAGCGGGCGCGCTCGGAGCTCGACGCCAGAGCGCCCGTATGCATAGATCACGCTGACCGCATGTACCACGTGATCTATGCACTACTGGCAGCTCAGGACATTCAGGCGCCCTGAGCTGCCCACTAGTAACACTCCGACTAGCTATTACCATGGCAACCAAGACTAATCAGTGTTCAAATGCTTTCAGTTCACTTGCGTTGTGCCGGATCCGGGTGCACTTCCGCGACGGAAGTGCACGCCGGATTCACACAACGCAAGTGTTAAAGAGGCCTTACTTCACACATGCCGAACTCAGCACACCAAGTGTTAGTTTAAACGGTAAAATGGTGGATTACTATTTAACCAACTTCTCCTCACACAGGCCATTGCCCAACACTTGTTTTAACATCAAAATGGTGGATTATTAATCCCAGTATTATGCATTCAAAAGCTTGATGTGCTGGGCTATACACACGTGTGAAAAGAAGGATTTATAATCCACCATTTTTATATACCAGTTCCAAGTTAACTAACACTTAGTGTGTGTGCTGGGCAGTGGCACCTGTGAAAGAGAACAGAGCAGCCAGTGGCAGCAGACATTTCAGTCAGAGCCAAAGCTGCAGACTGGCTTTAATCTGACTAAAATGGCTGATACTGGGCTCAGTCTCTCTGCCACTGGCTGCTGAGTGCCCACTGCCCATCACTATTCTACCAAATACTTTTTACTGAAGCAGCCAGCAGGACAATAGTAAAATAAAAATATTTCAAAGTCCTATATTGTTAAATCAGTTATATGACTGACTGAAGGGTATCAGGGTAATTACTGGGGGTAATATAACTGAGCTGAGGAGGGGTGCTGCAGGCAGGGCAGACTGACATTCTTTTACATTAACACTTAGTCTGGAACTAGTTGACTCACACTCACTGACGACTAGGGACAGGAGGACTGGATGGAGAGCAGAAGGCTGCAGCTGGGAGCCGGGACGGCGTGGTGATGGTGAGTCAGTGTGACTGTGACTGACCTGTGACAGCAGCTCAAGCAGGGCAGGCAGCAGGCTCTAAGTTCCTTCACTAGTTCAACTTCACTGGCACTAGTCTGAGCCAGTGAACCGCCCAGACAGGGCCACTCCTCTCCCCTAGCCTAGCTGAGTGCTGCATTGGCCGCACGCACAGCTCTGCCTGACTAGCCCCGCCCCCTAATTGAGTTAACTAGTTAGCAGCCCGGCCGCAGCACAGGTATTGCAATTGTGCGGGCGTCGGGCGTGCAGTGTGGCCACACTGGCCAGGGGAAAAAGGAATTATTTAAAATTTCTGCTGGCAATCTAGAGGGGGTCCAGACCCGTTGGACCCCCCCTGTGGGTGCGCCCCTGGTTTCCGGTACATCGATGTGGGTTCCTATGGCAGCAGCTCTGACTCTGCAGTTTTTGGCCATTCTGACTTTGGTCAAATGCTCCTTAATAATGCACTTGACCTTACCGGGAACACCACACTGCCTGGCACTACTTATCCGTCTATGCCATTTGTTTTTGTTGGTGACGAGGCATTTGCTCTAGGTGAGCATCTTATGAGGCCATACTCCAGCCGTGGTCTCTCCATTGCGCGGCGTGTTTTTAATTATCGTCTGACAAGAGCACGCAGGGTGGTGGAATGTGCATTCGGCATATTAGCCAACAAATGGCGAATTCTGCACTCACCCATACATCTTAAATTGGAGACCGCCATCTCGGCTGTGAAGGCAGCATGTGCTCTTCATAATTTTGTCAGACAAAGGGATGGCTTCAATTTTGAAGATTCTTTGAGCCATTCCATGGAGAGTCCGACTCGCAGCGGTGTTCGTGGGACCACACATGGTGCCGCCATTCGGGACCACTTCACTGCATATTTCATGTCACCACAGGGGGAGTTACCTTGGCAAATGCAAGCCATATAAATTTATATTATTTTGTCTTTTTCTGCTGCAAAGATTGTTTCTTTATCTTTTAATTTTCCATTTTCTTTGTTTATTGTAATGGCTGAATTAAAAGATTTGAAGAGTGAATTTGTGCAATGCCGTTTTTTAACCTATATAGTGCCCCTTGTAAAAGCCTCTATAGTGCCCACCAATACTCGTCCATTAACAAGGGAAAACAATGTGGGCGGAATTAGGGGTCCCATTTATGTGCCCAATACTCGTCCATTAACAAGGGAAAACAATGTGGGCGGAATTAGGGGTCCTATTTATGTGCCCAATATTGGTACTGTAGACTTACAATCACCTATAATGTGCCAGTGCTGCAATAGCCCACAAGCACAATAATGTTTCAACGTAGACAATATCCATATGAACTTTATCACACAAATCCGCACCACAAATGTAGGCCAACATTAGAATTTAAAATACATTTCCCGATTGGAACAGCGCCGTCAGGCGAAACACATTGGAACAAGTTCATACTGGGCCACTACATTGTGCCAGAATGTGGGTGACGGGGAACCATTGACTGGCCATATACTAAAACAGGGATGGTGAAGCTGTGGCCCTCCAGCTGTAGCAAAACTCCAACTCCATGCATGCCTGGTCAGGCTACAGCAAGTAAAATACAGCACAGCATAATGTGAGTTGTAGTTTGACAACAGCTGGAGGGCCGCAGGTAGAGTGGACTGGACTATTTCATATAGTTTTTACACCAGTGCACACAAGGATTTCCTTTTTACACTCAGAACACACATGTTAATACCTTTGCCTTCTTTCCCTGTTTTGGATAATCTCTTCCACTGTGGCCAGATGTTTTGTCCAATGTCCTCCCATGCCTGCTGCCTGCTTCTCCTGTTTTTGTATTTTGCATCTTGGATGTCATACAGGCAGCGTTTTGCCTGCACAAGCCCGATCAGTGTCTTACTATCACAGCCTGCTTCCTCCATCTTGGTCAGGCTAGACATTTGCCTGTCACTAGGGTGTGGCCTTTTTTTGCTTGTTGCTATGTGCCAAACGCGCGTTCGTACGCGCGTTTTTCTGGTCACAAACGTGCAAAAGAACATATTTGCGTGTTCCTATGCAATCCTATGGCCTCAAACGCGTGACAAAACGCCCCAAAGAAGCTCAAGAACTTTTTTGAGCGTAGGGCGTTTTTCAGCGCGTTCAAACGCGCTGTAAAACGCTCAAGTGAGAACCAGGGCCATAGGGAAGCATTAGTTTTCATGTGTTGAGCGTTTTACAGCGCGTTTGAACGCGCTGTAAAACGCGCAAGTCTGAACCCAGCCTTAGACTACCTGATCGATACAACATCATACCTGATCGTATACACACACTGGATGTTTTAAAGCATGTTATTTCAAACAATTTAGTAATGTTAGGTGATTTATGCCCTTTATGGATTAAAACCCGACTCTGCGTCAACTACGTAATTTTCCATGGGAGTTTTGCCATGGATCCCCCTCCGGCATGCCACAGTCCAGGTGTTAGTCCCCTTAAAACAACTTTTCCATCACTATTGTGGCCAGAAAGAGTCCCTGTGGGTTTTAAATTCGCCTGCCTATTGAAGTCTATGGCGGTTCGCCCGATTCGCTCGTTTGTGAACATTTGCGGAAGTTCGCGTTCGCCGTTCGCGAACAGAAAATTTTATGTTCGGGACATCTCTAATCCTGACATGATTTCTTTTTTCTGGAATACAGAAAGTTTTCACTTGTAGTTTCTAGTGTCATTTTTCATACAGTATTTGAGCCAAATCCATGAGTGGATTAAAATAAAATAATTTAAATAAAATGGAGGCAACGTATTTTTGTTTGTGGCCTACTTCTTCACTTCTAGTGCATTTTTTGAGTCCAAGGCCTTTCTGTTAGAGATGTGGTGTTCTTTTTTTCAGACATTTTCCCTTAAACCTTTTTACAGAGTTTGGAAAAACCTGAAAAAGTGCATGCTAAAAATTTTATTTAAAAAGCCACACAAATTGCCTTGTAAAATATGCCTAAAAATTCATGGCAACAGTCCAAATAAAATGCCACAAAAAAACCATGTGCAGATTTACTAATTACCGTATGTCTAATAGATTTGTATACTACACAGTCTAAAGATCAGCCAGATTTATCACAGTAGAGAAATTTGTAAAAAACTGCGCTGCCACGGTGTGATCACGATCCCATTCACATTTGCATGTACCGGTGCGGTTCTTTTATATAAAATTCACCATCAAAAGGTCCGGCTTGACGGTGTACCTGTGGATATAATCGCACTAATAGGATAACACCGTAAGGTTCCCTTCACATAGGACAAGGTAATGCCTACTCACATACAGATTCTTGTAATGAGCATATCCAAATAGGCTCCCGCTGTTCCACCTACAGCGTCGGTTCTCTCTCCTCCACGTGGGACGCCAACAATCTGTGAATGTGAGCCCGGGCACAAAGATAGTGAAGCACCGTTTATGTTCTTAAAATTGGATGTTTATTATGTACTCACAAAATTCGTAAAAGAATCGCATAAAACACCACAATGTTCCAAACGCCCGACCCGGGTTTCGCACCAAAAGCTTCCTCAGGGGCGAGATTTATCACAGTGGCTAATCCTCAATGATACATTTTTTGAACTTTTAGACTGTCTAGTCTAACTTTACACCACCCTTACTTTACTTTGCAACAGAATTTTCTGGCAAAATATGCCTCAAAATTGTATTTCCTTTCCTGCTATTCCAGGTCCCTTTCACCTGAAGTCACACCTCCTTCGTGGAAGCAATACAGTGGATTATTCTTTTTCGCTTACTTGCTTCATAAATATTTCTAAAATTAGATGTGTTAAATTGCACTAAACCTTTTTTACTATTTTCGCCAGAATTCAGGCACAGCTACAATAGTATAGTAAATGTGGGCCAGATGTGTGCAGGAAGCTTTACACTGGAAAAACATATGCAGTGTTTGATTGAGCCAAACTCAGAAATGGATTCATTAGGAAGGAGATTTATAAGTCCATCTTATATCCCATTCCTTTTAAATTTATTTTATTTTACTAACGTTCCACAGCACTTTACAGATATCTTCATCACTTGCAGCCCTAATGTAATCTAAGTTCCTTATCAGCATGTCTTTGAAGTGTGGGAGCAAACCCACACAAACACAGGGAAAACATACAAACTCCATTCAGATGCTCTCTTTGGTCGGATTTGAACCTAGAACCCCAGCTCTGCAAGGCACCAGGGCTAACCACCTCTGCCACTGGCTATGCCATAAAAAAAGCTACATCAATAACTGCCACTAAACTGCATGTGTGATTTCAGCCTTGGTGTTATGTTCTATTCTGTCAGGTTTCTGGAGTATGTTGATAGCAGGAACAGCGTCATCTACAGCCAGCGGCGTACCTCCAATAGAGACAGACCATGGGGTCCCTCGGGGAAGGAAGCCCACAGTGGAGGATAGGCCCCGGCCACTAATTACAGTTGTATAGCTAGCTACCTGTGAAAAGAGAATGTAAGAAGTGGAGAAGGACCTTTAGTGATGTCATCAACCATGTGCCCAGTGTAGGAAGCCAAGGAATAGCAGGGCAGAAGAAGTCTGAAGGACCTTTGGTGATGTCCTCATCATGTGACCAGTGCAGTGGACTGATGAAAGACCTGTGGGATGTTGCTGTGAGGGGGCGGAGCTTCTGTGTGGTGCTGGAGGAGAGGTTAGTGGTGTTATGGGATAGCCCATATAACGTCCTATAATAGCTGGGAGTTGCAGTTCTCTCCTATTATATCCCTCTCCATGTAATTTCAACTTATGCCCAAGTACAGTCTGGTAATGCTGGAAGTTGTAGTTCTCTCCTATTATATCCCTCTCCATGTAATTTCAACTTATGCCCAAATACAGTCTGGTAATGCTGGGAGT
Source organism: Bufotes viridis (assembly GCA_033119425.1). Lineage (NCBI taxonomy): Eukaryota > Metazoa > Chordata > Amphibia > Anura > Bufonidae > Bufotes > Bufotes viridis. The sequence goes on from CM065592.1 coordinate 242,491,887, forward strand.
TGTAGTTCTGTCATATTATATCCGGGGGCGGAGCTTCTGTGTGGTGCTGGAGGAGAGGTTAGTGGTGTTATGCGGAGTTGTAGTTTTCTCCTCTTATACTTCCTCACTGTAATGTGTACTGATGCCCCATAATAAATCTGGTCGTACTGGAGGTTATAGTTATTTCCTTTTATCCCCTTAAGGACCCATGACGTACTGGTACGTCATATCTTTAAAACGAGAGTGCGGCGCGGGTTAATAGGAACAGGATGTCCGCTGAAATTAATCAGCGGGCATCCTGTCACAACGCCGGGGGTCATGTAACCCCCCGTATCGGCTATCGCAGCAAACCGCAGGTCAATTCAGACCTGCGATTTGCAGCGCTTTCTGCGATCTCTGATCCCCGCAGTCAATCAGAGACTAAATGCTCCCCAAGTGTAATATTTTAACCCCCCCTGCAGCCCCCAATCATATTGTGGCTGCGGGGGTGCAGGGGGGGTGGTTGCGGGCGGTGCAGGAGGCCGCCTCCTCTGTAATGTTTCCCTGGTGGTACAGTGGTTTTAGCAGAGTGTCAGCACATTGCTGACACTCTGCTAAAAACTGCTGACATCTGTGCTGCATATGTCAGCAGTTTTAACCCCTTCCATGCCGCGGTCCGTACGGACCGCTGTATGGAAGGGGTTAACAAGGAGGGAGATCCCTCCCTCTCCCATCGGGGAGCTGCTGTGCCTTTGCAGCCCCCCGACAGGATGGGATCACAGAGGGAGGGAGCCCCCCTCCCCATCACCCGCTGCTCTGTTCTGGCAGCGGGTGATGGTTACCATGGCAGCAGGATGTTTTCAGAGGCGTCCTGCTTGCCATGGTACTGTAAGTCTAATCAGAATTCTGCTAAAGGCAAAAGTCTGATTAGACTATGTAAAGTAAAAAAAATACAGTACAGTACACTATATGGTGTACTGTACTGTATTAGATAGACACCAGATCCACTGGATCTACAAGAACCAAGTGGTTCTGGATAAAAAAAAAGTAAAAAAATGAAAATAAGTAAAAAAAAAAAACACATCACTAAATAAAAATTTTAAAAATAAAATACACTACACATATTTTGTATCGCCGCGTCTGTAAAAACCTGCTCTATAAAAATATCCCATGACCTAACCCCTCAAGTAAATGCAGTAAAAAATAAAAAAATTAAAATGGTGTAAAAAATGCAATTTCAACTAAATCACAAAAAGTGTAATGACAAGCGATCAAAAATGCATATGCCTCTAAAAATAGTACCAATTAAACCGCCATCTCATCTTGCAAAAAATTAGCCCCTACATAGGATAATGGCCCAAAAAAATATGGCTCTTAGACTATGGAGACACTAAAACATTATTTTTTTTTCTGTTATTGTGTTAAAGTAAAATAAATTTAAAAAACGTATACATAAAACGTATATATAAAAGTCACACGCACCCCAAAATAGTGCCAATCAAACCATCATCTCATCCCACAAAAATCATACCCTTCCCAAGACAATCGCCCAAAAACTGAAAAAACTATGGCTCTCAGACTATGGAGACACTAAAACATGTTTTTTTTTTTTTATGAAATCATTGTGTAAAACTTACACAAATAAAAAAAATATACATATTAGGTATCGCCGCATCCGTATTAAACTGCTCTATAGAAATACCACATGATCAAACCTTTCATATTAATGTTGTAAATAACAAAAAATAAAAACGGTGCCAAAACAACTATTTCTTTTTACCTTGCCTCACAAAAAGTGTAATATAGAGCAACCAAAAATCATATGTACCCTAAAATAGTACCAACAAAACTGCCACACTATCCCATTGTTTCTAAAATGGGGTCACTTTTTGGGAGTTTCTACTCTAGGGGTGCATCAGGGGGGCTTCAAATGGGACATGGTGTCAAAAAACCAGTCCAACAAAATCTGCCTTCCAAAAACTGTATGGCATTCCTTTCCTTTTGCGCCCTGCCGTGTGCCCGTACAGCAGTTTACGATCACATATGGGGTGTTTCTGTAAACTATAGAAATCAGAGCAATAAATATTGAGTTTTGTTTGGCTGTTAACCCTTGCTTTGTAACTGGAAAAACATTATTAAAATGGAAAATCTTCCAAAAAAGTGAAATTTTGAAATTTTATCTCTATTTTCCATTAATTTTTGTCGAACACCTAAAGGGTTAACAAAGTTTGTAAAATCAGTTTTAAATACCTTGAGGGGTGTAGTTTCTAGAATAGAGTCATTTTTGGGTGGTCTCTATTATGTAAGCCTCACAAAGTGACTTCAGACCTGAACTGGTCCATAAAAAGTGGGTTTTTGAAAATGTCTGAAAAATTTCAAGATTTGCTTCTAAACGTCTAAGCCTTATAACATCCCCAAAAAAATAGAATATGATTCCCAAAATGATCTAGACATGAAGTAGACATATGTGGAATGTAAAGTAATAACTATTTTTGGAGGTATAGAAATAAATAAATTGAAACTTGGAAAATTGCAAATTTTTACAAATTTTTGATACATTTGTTTTTTTTATGAATCTCAGAATGGCCTGCATAAGTAAAAGCGTTTAAAAGTTATCACCACATAAAGTGACACTGGTCAGATTTGCTAAAAATTGCCGGATCCTTAAGGTGAAATAGGGCCGAGTCCTTAAGGGGTTAAAGCTCTCACCTAATACAACTGGATGATGGGATTTAATAATCTAAACGTGCGAGGAGTTGTAGTTCTCTCTTCTTAGGCTGGGTTCACATCACTGTTTAGTTTTACGTTTTGGGATGCCACAGATGCCAAATATGCAGAACTGATGCTTGATATACGAGAACTGTTTTTTATTTTATTTCTCTGTTCTGACGGATCAGTGATGTGAACTTGGCCTTATACTCTCTCTGTGTACTATCCACTTGTATCCAATAATAACAGTCTCGACATCCTGGGAGTTGTAGTTCTCTCCACTTTTACCTCTCCCTGTGTGATGATGAGACTTGTAGTTCCCTTGTCACTATTATAATGTTCTGCAGCTTCTGATGTGTGATTAGACTTTGCTCACTTCTGTACTGGTGATGTCCGCTGTTCTGTCCTGTCATAGAGCACAACAATGAAAATCACCGCAATGCCGGATTTGGCACTTCAGGGACAATAACACCTGCAGGATCCCACTAAATATGATGAGATCTCATGGGTTTCCATCTGCCAGGCTAGAAAATTGTGTCCAGCATTTGTGACCTGATCTGTGACTAAGGCCCCTAACACAGATGTGATCAAAGCCTTATATGTTCTCTAGCATCAGATTATGATGTTCTGCAGCAGCTGAGGTGAGTGTTAGGGGGTTCTGCAGCAGCGGAGATGTGTGTTAGAAGGTTCTGCAGCAGCGGAGGTGTGTATTAGGAGGTTCTTCAGCAGCTGAGGTGTGTGTTAGGAGGTCCTGCAGCAGCTGAGGTGAGTGTTAGGAGGTTCTGCAGCAGCTGAGGTGTGTGTTAGGAGGTTCTGCAGCAGCGTAGATGTGTATTAGGAGATTCTGAAGCAGCTGAGGTGTGTATTATGAGGTCATGTAGGAGCTGAGGTGTACTAGAAGGTTCTGCTGCAGCTGGGGGTGTGTATTAGGAGGTTCTGCAGAAGCTAAGGTGTGTATTAGAAGGTTCTGCAGAAGCTGAGGTGTGTATTAGGAGGTTGAGCAGCAATGAGAGAAACATCAGTTGTGACTGGATTAAATTCTTTAGTTTTCTGTGTTGGCACTTTGTAAAATGTCCCTGTCCTGTTCCTCTGCCAGCACTCGTTGCACTGTGACCTGACTAACCAGTATGAATCTGACCACATCGAGCAGCGTCACTAGTCCAGACTCCAGACCAGCTCCATGAAGATCTGCCCCAGGCCCCCCCGGGGGGGGACGGGGGGGGGACGGGCGGGGGTAAAGCAGGAGCAGGAGCAGGCACAGTCTATGGGGGAAGGATGGCACGCTAAATAAGAAGTAGCAGCAGCAGGCACAGTCCATGGGAAAGGGTGACACACTATATAAGAAGTAGCAGCAGCAGCAGGCACAGTCCATGGGGAAGGGTGACACACTATATAAGAAGTAGCAGCAGCGGGCACAGTTCATCGGGTAAGGCTGGGTAATTACTTGCCATCAGATTTTGGTATTCTGTTCCAGCATACCAGCAGACTTCCAGAATCTCCAGATCCAGCATATGCCAAACACTGTTGGCACCTGCCGGATCCCATTCACACTCATGTGGTCATTCGAGATCCCGCATGTAGCGGTGTTTTGCCCTTTGCTTTTGCCAGAATCTGCTATGGAGGCTTCTGCTGGAACCTCTGCAGCAGATGTGCATGTACCCTAAGGGGTGCGATGGGTCACTCACAAGGGGGCCTAATTCAGATTCTTGCCATGGGTCCCAGTGATTTCTATGTACGCCCCTGTCTACAGCACTGTTCTCAACAAAACAAATCCTGAAAGAAACCATAAGGACTCCATTATAGCTTAATGAAATCCATCAAGATCAGTTTCAAAATGGATCTACCATATCATTAATGATGACTCCATTAGGAATGGAAGCCATATGAACAGAGCATAAATGCTTGAATATCTATAATTCACTTTCTCTTTTAGATGAAATTATGGAGATGACATGATATACACATCTGTGACTACAGCTTTGGCTGTCTAAGAAAGTATAAAGTTTCCTTTCATAGAAGCGACACCACTACCTGACATTCAAGAAGAAATTCTTGCTGTAAAATGCGTGGCTTCTCTTCATGCTTTGTGATGTGTAACCTATTTATGCTTTAAGTCATGTACTAAGGAAATGTAATACTAATGCCACTGATTACAGGCCAATACATGTTTTCTGCATCGCATAGGCACAGATTTTTACTCTGTATCTTTTCAGAGGACTAAACATGAACATACTGTATATAGACATAAATAAAGTATAGGCTAGGATCACAAGCAAGATAGATTCTACTAGGCTCCGTATATGCAGATGATAGTACTTATGTATGGGTCGCTGCCTGTGAGTCATTCACTGATTGCAATTAGCTTCCTATTCTATTATCGTATTACAAACAGAACATAAAGAAATAATTATCTAGTGCAAAGCCTACCAAAGACAAGATTACATGGCATACTCTTTGAGAGAACTTATTTCCCACGAATATCTGACCTTTCTTTAGTTTGCATTTATTCATTTAAAGCTCTTACAGTTAATCCTGTAAATGTATTGTATTGTGTTAAAATGAACATTAAATGTAAAAAATGCATAAAAATCTCAGCAATTTCTTTTTTTTGCCTGTCCACCTTTAGACCTTATTCTCTCTCCTCATGCTATGAAAACTAAAACATATTTAAAAAAATTCTTCTACATGTGTGCTAGCAGAAAAAATATCCACCCTTCTCCTTCTTACAATCCTGTACCTGGCTGTAAGACAGCTGGCTGTAGAAGGAGCTTCTACCCACTGCTCTAATTGCAATAGGAGACCCAGAATGATAGTCCCCGCCTTTTTATGAAAAAATTGCAGGGATGAGGATGAAATGAACCCCTGCAAGATTTCTACAAGACTGATTGAAGAAAATCCTGTTATTGTAAAGTATCAGAAAAACCTCAATTTTTCTTTATATATCAAATAATTTATCAGCAGAATTAGATAGATAATTTCACCCAGGCAGCACCCCTGATGTTAGCAAGCTCTCCCTTGCCCTGCGCTGAATCGCGCAGGGCAGGGGCTCTTTTTTTACAATAACACACTGCCAGACGGAATCTTCTGCCCGGCAGTGTGTTTGGTGACGTCACCGGCTCTCATGGGAGGGCTTTAATGCTGCACTAGCCGTTTTACAGGCTAGGGCAGCGCTAAAGCCCGCCCATCAGTGCCGGTGATGTCACCAGGCTCACTGCTGGGCAGAAGCCTCCGCTTTTCAGCCCCATGGAGAGTGCGGTTTGTCACCGGAACTCCAGAAAATGCCTTTTCCCTGTGTGATTCAGCGCGGGGCAAAGGAGAGCATCGGAGTATAAACTGCTCCGATGCTCTAGTCAGGGGGCTGCCTGGGTGAAAATGGGGATATGTCTGGGTGTAGCTCTGAACCCAGACAACCCCTTTAAGGGAAAAAAGCAAATTGATCTTTAGGGGCAGATATTCACTTTAAGCTAAGTGAAGAAATAATGTAGCATTACTGTTTAACTCCGAAAGGAGTGAATGGAGCATGCTGCGAGTCGTAGTTTCACAACATCTGGAGTGCCGGAGGGAGGTTGCTGATCACTGCTCTACAAGATAATATGAGTGCACATTTATTAGTATAAAAATAATATTGTTATACAGCAAGTGACCAAAGTAACTTGCTCCAAAGGTTTGCTACATCTTCTAAGGTCAGCTGGAATGCAGTGGGACCCACTGTGCTACTGAACGGATTTGATTTGTCTACTCCTGAGGTGGTCCCCTGGTATTTACCCATTCACCTCCAAACAGGGATCTGGATTTCACCCCAGTGGTCATCAGACTGCTTCTTCTTGGAGTGGACTCTGTTCAGAGGCTAATGACCCTAGTGGTCAAGTGACACCTGTGTGTGGTACTAAGGGGACATGATATAGTGTGATCAGAGGGCAAGCCAAGGTTAAGACATGCAGAGCTCATGCAATACAGTAAAACAGGCAATAGGTCAGGGTAGGCTTCACAGGGTAAATTCAGTAGAAGTGGCACAAGGTCAGTATGGCATGGGGAATTAGAACACACAATAGTAGCAGTCTTTTGTAGGAACTAGACAAGATAGGGAATTTTCCATTGGTGAATGTGCTATATATACTCCAGGGAGCCATGTAATAGGCGGGGGACTGACTTGCCTGTGAGTTCACTTTGATATCCGGAAAGAGCATGCAAACATTATGGGAGTGTGCACAAGCCAGGAGGAAGGATTGGCATGGAACTTAGTGCAGGGAGAGGGATGAGTACTCTGGCGGCCATGATCGCCGGGAGAGGGAAGATGCCAGTGGACATGGACTGCTAGCATTACACCTGCAGAGTCTCATGAGGAGTTATAGCTAGTATGTTTGCTTGAAATACCTAAATAGAATATTTATGATTTAGTCATATGAAGTACAGAATTATTGTGCAACAGTAACAGTATCAAGTACAACTACCAATAGCTGGCAAATTCAGTTGTATATAGTGTAATGTCAACTTAGTTTACATATTTTCTGATTCAAATCTTGAGTATCTATACTGATTGAATGGCTTAATGTGCAGTTTCTAATGGGTATTGCAATAAAGCCTATAAGACGTCATACTTTACACACAGGTGACTCTTAGAAGTCCCCATTTTAGGCATCTCCTGATGAAAGCCTATTAACCTTGGCTTTGTAAATAATATTATTAGGTCAACATATTTTGAAGCATTATAGGCAAAATAGATTGACCCAAATTGTCTCATGGGGCTGACATGATAATATCACTATCTCAAACCCATGCTTGAGTAGTCCGATACATTGGTGCTCTGTGCTAGACTGGCTCACAGGAGCAGGGTCCCGTCATAGTCCTAACTTATGACAATAAAATGCATCCATCAGGTCCATAGACAGTTCTGTTGGGTTGCTGGTTTTAATTTTTCTTTTCACTATTTCATAAACACAATATTGATCTTTATGGATCTGGCAATGTGTACAATTGCCAAATCTATATATTCAAAGTGCAGATGTCTAATAATTAACACTGTTGAACTATGGTCTATTAGATCATATTATGTTGCTTCCCTGGAGCACGTAAGCTCAACCTTTGCTGTGTAGATGCTTGAAGAAATTCCCAGAATGCTGCAATACTAAATGGTTATTAACCCTTTCAGCCCCAGGAGATTTTAAATTGTTTACATTTTCATTTTTTAATCCCTGCCTTCCCAGAGCCTAAACATATTTTTTTTTCTGTGCACATAGCCATATGAGAACTTGTTTTTTGTGGGACAAATTGCACATTCTAGTGGCACCATTTAATATTGAATAAGAAGAAGTGGAAAGTTGGAAAGAAAATTCCAAATGGGGTGTAATTGGAAAAATAACTCGCAATTCTGGGAATAGTATTGTGGGTTTTATTTTTATTGTGTTCTCTATACAGTAAAACTGACCTGTGAGCTTCATTCTTTGGCTCATTGCGATAACAGCGATACCATATTTGTATAGTTTTTTGTGTTTTAATAGTTAAAAAAATAACTTTGGAAAAAAAATAATTTTTTTCATCGTCATATTTTAACCCACATAACGTTTTTTTAAATAGTTATGACTATGAAGCTTATTGAGGACTCATTTTTTACTGGGTGATCTGTTGTTTTTATTGTTACCAATTTTAGAGTGTTTACGACTTATTTTTTTAAATACATTTTTATTCATTTTTTGGAAGATAAACAATGAAAAACGACAAATCAGCCACTTTTTTTCCCCTTATGATGTTCACCGTATGAGATACATACATAGATAAATTAATAGATAAATTAATAGAAGGGGTGTTTTGGGATGCTGCAGTGCAAATTTTTTTTTTTTATTATAAATTTATTTTAATTTTATTTTTGCTTTATTTATTTTACAAATATTTTAAGCCCCTTAGGAACTTTAACCAGTGATTGTTAGATTGCATTTCCCACAGACTTCAATGAATTACCATCACCACCTTTGGGAATCGTGCTATGTTTCTATGGAGCCCTGCCACCTACAGGGCTCCATAGGAACTACTGCTTTGGTAGCCATGGATCCTTCAGAGGGGCTGAGGCTACCACAAGGAGTGAATGGCTCCCCGATTTATGCCACATTTGGGCCCCTGAGGAAAGCCACCTCAGATGCCATGGTCTCAATTGACCATGGCATCTGAGGGGATAAATGTCTATGATCAGTGTTATTGCCAATCACAGTCATTAGTCATGCATGTCTGCTTGTAAAACAGAATAATGGGCACTATCTTTAAAGACATGAACAGCACTGATTGGGAAGGCATTATTATAGAACTGACCTGATCAGGTATATAAAATGTATTTTCCAAGCACAGAATCTACCACATACTAAGTAATAATACCATGTTATGCTTACACAAGTCAGAGAAGTATGAGCTGAAATTAATTAGCTGTTTTTTTATTATAAAGTATAATGGGTTTAATATCATGTTGATCCATCCTGTTTCTCGTAAAGGAAATGTTGCAAAAGCGAAACAAAGCAAGCTACATATTATGTTAGTCCCATAATTAAACATGCTGTCTAAAGTGCCAATGAACATGCATTGCTTTCTAGAAGTGTCTTTCTTCACAATTTCCTTGAATATTGGCACTTGACAGCTATTAAGGTGACTGACCATTATAAAGTTAATCATTTGGAGGTTCAGTTGCACATAATGTGCATGTGAGAGGCATAATGTTTTTTCCACATTCAAATTTTGGCAAAAATACTGGAAACAGGTTTCTCTGCCAAAAAAGGCACTATTCAAAATTAAAAAGATTTTTTGATCTGCTGGATTATTTTAACACATCTAAGATAGAAGGGAGAGTCACATACTGTATGTACAGAAACAGTAGAAATAGGTTGATAGAGGATGTTTAGAAAAGAGTATTACAAAAACGACACAGATTTTGTTAAAGTAAATAGGAGAGTATTGTCCAAATTTATTCGATTTCATTAATATACTATGAATAAGAAAACTAAGCTTGTTAACATAGAACAGTTTGCATTGAAACCAACCTCCAATGATCCACTTGAAAAACATCTTAGGACATGCAAAAACTAAAAACGAGTACTCTGTGCTATATGGTAGTTCAATTCATTGTAGACTGCACTCCCCGTTAATTTCAGTATATGACAAAGTAGTGAGAGTAAGTAAGGTGGCCATATACATTAGAAGTTGGTAGACGGTTGAACAGCAGTTGAACAATCACTTGGTGAATGATCCTTTCACAAACATAGCCGTACACATTTTATTATTTATTGGTGGTTACCAATAATGGCCATGCATGTTCAATGAGACAGGGTGATGGACAAACGATTTTTCATCTGCAAACGGTCTTTTTTTAGAATGAAAGATTTGACATCCCATGTTTGGACAAAATTATAAAAAGATAAATGGAAAGATGGATGGCACTCACATCAAATAGAGTACATGGATTTTATTATATTATCTTGATAAAATTTCACACTTTTAAAACAACTTCTGTAAATAAATAACTTTTGGTGTTGTTCGGATGTGCGCACTCCTTTAAATTATGTAGTATATACCAGTACCTAAATGTGTACTGGTACATCCACAATATAGATATATATGAATTAAAAAATTATTCAAAATTTTTTTCTTAAAAATGTAGAAAAAATAAAAATAAAAATATATCCAGCGAAATATAGATATAGAGATAAGTATATATATATATATAATATAATAAAATAGATATATAATTATCCACAAGATATTAGGAGAAATTGTCCACAAGGATGATCAGAACTTAGACATGATTTTAAATCAAATATTGAGCATCATTAAAGATCAAACATGTAAGAGTAGTTCATATCTGTTTCATCTGTATACTCTAAATAGAGAAGTCCACATATATAGAATTATGTCATAATATATGCCAGCCAAAAGTCCTATTTTTTACAAGGTTCTCCTGGTACTTGTCTCTACTTGAGATGTAGATAGTTCAATTATTCCCTTATAGGGCTTCAGGCTGTATACTATGTATTGTATTTAGTAGGTCAATTGTTTGGAAGGGGTTCAGTACATTACCCTACTTGTGCCCCGTTCAGTCCTTCCTTGTTGGTCTCAGTAGTGTGCTGCTGCGCGCGCAGACAGCACGTGTTTCGGACGCCTAGAGAGCTGCGGCTTGTGCCGGTGACGTCCCTTCCGGGTATCGGCGTTATCTTCCTCCTGTCGGCATTCCACGTGGGTTGAAAGGCGCGCTTTTTCTTGCGGTCTGACAGTCAGACAGGATATTGAACATTCATGGATCCTGGTTACATTAATGGCCAAAATGTTTTTTATGAAACTTGTATATGGGACTTATGGCTCCTCTATTTCCCCATACGCATTTCAGAACATACAGCTCCTTCTTCAGTGGGTGTAGGTGGCCATAGTCCTTTTGCCCATATTTATTCAATTTTTGGTGATGATTGCTTCATTGCTGGGAGGGGCTTAACTTTAACTCCATATATCCTGATAGGGGAATCAAGTGTTGTGTCTCTTATACATTAGTTATTCATATAATACAAAAGGATAAAAGGGATGAATTCTCAGAAGATAATGGTGGAATGGTATTAAAATCAGAAGAAATATATGAAATATAAATAAGATATATATATATATATATATATATATATATATATATATATATATATATATACATAGGGTGCAATACATTAGGATCATGGATAGACTTAATTTCTCAGATATTGTTTTTATTATGTATGTATATCTCCGGATATTAGCTTGTTGAGGATAGTATGTAATTTTTACTACAATATTTGTGGATGTATGTATACAAATAAATAAATAAATATGAAAATATATGGATATATGAATATATATTTCTGGATCATTCTTTGAATTGTTGAGATGAATTTATATAATGGGATGTTCATATACAGTGGGACGTTCATATGTGGTGGCTAATGAGGTGAGAGGTCACCTGGGGAGAGGGGGTCGAGGTGCTGGTAGACAGCCGGACTCTCGACTCCCCATCATCAGGAGACCCCAGCACCCAAAACAATGTTGGGTCATAAGAAACCAAACAGTTCCATTTCTGCGTTCATGCCGGAGGGTATCATTGTGTCAAATTCAAAAATTCGTCTTGACTCTATTCTAGACATGTTTTCAATGTGATTACCTCCTCTCCAATGTCGTTTCACTCGTTCAAAGGCTATAAAAGTTAGTAGTGAAGGATCACTGTTGTGATGTTCTTTGAAGTGTTTAGAAACTGAGTGTAGTTCATACCCATTCCGAATTTTAGTTATGTGTTCTGAAATTCTATTTTTGAATAATCTTTTTGTCCTGCCTACATATTGTTTGTGGCAGGGACATTGTAACAGATAAATCACATCAGTAGAATTACAGGATAGATGTTCTCGAATTTGGTAAATAAAATTGTTCTGTGTAGAATTAACTATGACTGTTTTCTTAGGAAAGTTCGTAATTTTACAATTTTTACATTTTCCGCATTTGAAAAAACCTTTTAGTGATAACCAGTTTGGGTTGTTTTTCATGGTTCTTCTAGGTATCGTGGGGGCTATTTTGAGGCCTAGATTTGGGGCCTTAGTATAAGTGATTGGAGGTTTCTTTGGGAGCATACAAACACTGGCACTATTTATTAAAGGACAAATTAATTGGTAATTTTTTAATTCATATATATCTATATTGTGGATGTACCAGTACACATTTAGGTACTGGTATATACTACATAATTTAAAGGAGTGCGCACATCCGAACAACACCAAAAGTTATTTATTTACAGAAGTTGTTTTAAAAGTGTGAAATTTTATCAAGATAATATAATAAAATCCATGTACTCTATTTGATGTGAGTGCCATCCATCTTTCCATTTATCTATACGTATCTGATCAGGAAGCATCGGGTAAGCTTCCAAAGGATTGAGCACCACTTCCATACTACTATTCTGGAGTGAGCCACCACACCTATTAATACTTCCAAAATTATAAAAAGGGCCATGTTTTTTCAAACAATGATGGTCTTTGACTGGTCAGCTAAAACAATCATTTGTTGTTAAAATTGACCTGATGAATGATTGTTTTGGTTCAAATCATTTGTTTTGATCAAGTTAATAGGGAGGGGGGGGGGATTTATCAAAACTGGTGCAAAGGAAAACTGCCTTAGTTGCCCATAGCAACCAATCACATTCCACCTTCTCAGAGCTCCTTTGGAAAATGAAAGGCTCCCACTGATTAGTTGTTATGGTCAACTAAGCCACTTTTCCTTTTCACCAGTTTTGATAAATCTCCCCAAACGTGGTTGGCCACCTTTAACAGTCTCCTTGCTGAGAGACATAGATAAGGAGCGATATAGGTAAAATAATTTATCTTACCCATACAGAGTATTTGTAAAGTCCTGTGAATACAGTAGCATTGGCAGGCTTCTAGAGATTGTGAGCAGTAATCAAGCTGAGGATAATGGCAATCATAGGAATCTTAATTTTACTGACTGTTAGACCTCTTGCACACGACCTTATGCCCTCCGAGACATATACGGTCCGTGAGCGGGCCATATGTCCCAGAGCGGCATACATCATGCGCACTGGAAAGCACAGCATCATAGGTTACTAAGATGCTGTGCACATCGGGCCATCCGTGGGACTATTGTCCTGCACTCATATGATCTTATGAGTGTGGGACAATAGTCCCGCAGGTGGCCCGATGCGCACTGCATCACAGTAACCTATGATGCTGTGTGCTCCCGTGAGCACGATGTATGCCGCTCCGGGACATATGGCCCACTCACGGAACGTATGTCTCGGAGGGCATACGGTTGTGTGCAAGGGGCCTTGGCGTGCCCATACAGCTTAAATAGCTGTAGGCTGAAGTCTTGTTTAGCCAGTTGCTATTTCTCTGAGATATCTTTTCCTAATAAAAATAAAGCTCAGCTCAACCAAGCATGTACAGTGAAAAAGCTGAAGCAATATAGCTCTGATGATGACTTAACTCCTGGGATAACAAAGGATCAGGTCCTTCTCTCCTCAAACATCATCTGTCATGGGATAGTTGGGAGGTCTCCAAACACATAACACCAGTCTGACCTAACATGGAGTGTTCAGCCAACAATAATATAATGTGTATGGGGACATAATATAGATATGTAGCTTATATATATATAGATAGTTAGCGTTGCTGATTTTGCCATGGAATGGTTACTAAGGTAAGACATTTATGGCCAAAGGATATCCTAAAATGTTATAAAATTAACTTTTACAAGGAGCAGTCAATTGCTTAAGTTAAAAACTTATAAGAATTAATTTTTAAATATTGTAAACTTTGAAAGACTAGTTATTATTATGCATGTAAGCCATTATGCTTCATAGCACTTTTCTTTAGCACAGTGTGGGGAATTGCTCTGGTAGACAGGCTTGCGGACTCAGTATAGAGGCAAGGTACACAGTTCTCTGGGTAAAGCAGAAGTGTTTTATTCACACTCGGCAAAACAGAAACAGTCTTTAGTGCTTGTTCACACAAGGCAAAACAGAAACAGTCTTTAGTGCTTGTTCACACAAGGCAAAACAGAAACAGTCTTTAGTGCTTGTTCACACAAGGTAAAACACCCGGCAAAAACATAAGTCCCACAGCAAGGTCACCTGAGTGGTCGGTGTTAGTTCACACCTGGCAGTTAGGTCGGCCACGCAAAGTTTCCACCAGCGGCTTCCAGGTAGACTGCACGCCTGTTTGCAGACTCTTGCTCTCAGCCCTGAGAGCTCCACAGTAACACCAGCAGCTTCCAGGATAATCACCTCCCACCTGCTGAGGTGGCTGCCTTTTAAAGGCCCAGAAAAAGTCCGGCCTGGACCGTGGGGAATAGTCTCCCACCCAGCACTTGACTATTCCCAATAAGAGCCGGCCCGGATCGGCTTTGTAGCCATACTAAATATCAATGTGTCAAGCAGCACTAGCTTCTGCTGACACAAAAAATCCGGCTCTTATCTCACCGAGGCCAGGAACCTCGGTGACACGTACCTTCCGTCGACGACGGAACCTTGCGCCCTCTTACATACCCCCCCCCTTTGTTCAACCCTGAGGGGGTGAACACACATGAGACAGTGGACGCGCGACAGGGCATCCGCGTTACCCTGCAAGCGGCCTGCCCGGTGTTCTACTGAGAACTTGAAGTTCTGTAAGGACAGGAACCACCTGGTGACCCGAGCATTCCTCTCCTTGGCCTGGCTCATCCACTTGAGAGGGGAATGGTCGGTCACCAGACGGAACTTCCTCCCTAACAAGTAATAGCGGAGAGACTCGAGTGCCCACTTGATAGCCAGGCACTCCCTCTCCACTATACTATACCTGGTCTCGGCTGGGTTGAGCTTACGGCTCAGGAAGACAACGGGATGTTCTTCGCCGTTGACTTCCTGAGACAGTACAGCGCCGAGGCCTACCTCCGAGGCATCCGTCTGTACTATGAACTCCCTGTTGAAGTCGGGTGTCACCAAAACCGGGGACCCACACAGGGCCGACTTCAATGCAGAGAAAGCCTCTTCTGCCTTCTCACTCCAGTGAACCTTTCCGGACTTCCGTCCCTTCAACAGGTCTGTCAATGGTGCTGCTATCGTGGCAAAGTGGGGCACAAACCTCATGTAGTACCCTACAATTCCCAGGAAGGACTTTACCTGCCTGGTGGTGACCGGTCGGGGCCAGTTACGAATGGCCTCTATCTTATTTACCTGAGGTTTGATGAGTCCCTGCCCAATGACATACCCCAGATACTTGGTCTCTTCTAACCCAATGGCACACTTTTTTGGATTAGCGGTTAGTCCAGCTTTTCTAAGGGCATCCACTACCGCCTGTACTTTGGGCAAATGGCTTTCCCAGTCGGTGCTGTGGATGACTACATCATCTAAGTAGGCCGAGGCGTACCGACGATGAGGTCGCAGCACAATGTCCATTAACCTTTGGAAAGTGGCAGGGGCGCCATGCAGGCCAAAGGGTAATACCTTGTAATGATACAGGCCCTGCGGGGTAACAAAAGCAGTTTTTTCCTTGGCCGACTCCGTTAAGGGTACCTGCCAGTACCCTTTAGTGAGGTCTAGCACAGAAAAATAACGGGCTTGCCCTAAATTCTCAACAAGCTCGTCTGCCCGGGGCATGGGATACGCATCAAACTTGGACACTTCATTTAACTTGCGAAAATCGTTGCAGAACCGCAACGTCCCATCTGGCTTGGGTATTAGGACTATGGGACTTGCCCATTCACTTTTCGACTCCTCAATGACATCAAGCTTCAACATTAATTGCACTTCCTCCGCGATGGCCCGTCGCCGAGCCTCGGGTACCCGGTATGGTTTTAACCGGATCTTGGCCTGAGGCTCCGTGACGATATCATGTTGGATGAGGGAAGTGCGGCCAGGGAGATCCGAGAACACATCCGTGTTCCGACTGATGAACTCCCTTACTTCCTGAACTTGTTTGGAAGACAGGCTGTCTGCAATTTTTACCGTGGTTACTGCTTCACAGGCCTCGAACTGTGGGGCTGGACCCTTCTCACCTAGAAGCCCTGGACGGGGGCTGTTGTCGGACGAGTCCCTATCTTTCCACGGCTTTAGTAAATTCACATGGTACACCTGCTCCGGCTTGCGCCGCCTGGCTGGTGTACTTTGTAATTTACTTCCCCTACCTTCTCGATCACCTCATAGGGCCCCTGCCACCTAGCTAGGAACTTGCTGTCAAGGGTAGGTACCAGAACCAAAACCCGATCTCCCGGATTGAAATCCCGTACCCGAGCCTGACGATTATACACCCTACTCTGAGCTTGTTGCGCTGCCTCCATATGCTCCCGGACCAGCGGCAACACCCTTTCCATCCGTTCCTGCATCTGGGTGACATACTCAATGACACTTTTGTGGGGGACGGGTTGTTGTTCCCACGCTTCCTTGGCAATGTCTAACAGGCCCCGAGGGTGTCGGCCATAAAGCAGTTCAAGGGCGAGAACCCAGTAGAGGCCTGGGGCACCTCTCGCACTGCGAACATGAGATAGGGCAGAAGCAGGTCCCAGTCCCTCCCATCTCTAGACACCACCCTTTTTAACATATTTTTTAACGTTTGGTTAAACCTTTCGACGAGACCATCCGTTTGCGGATGGTAAACGGACGTCCGCAACTGTTTAATACGCAGCAATTTACACAGTTCCCTCATAACCTTGGACATAAAAGGGGTCCCTTGGTCTGTCAGAACCTCCTTAGGCAGGCCCACCCGGGAAAACATTTCCATTAACTCCTTAGCTATGAGCTTAGCTGATGTATGTCGCAGGGGCACCGCCTCCGGATACCGAGTGGCGTAATCGAGAACGACCAGAATGTGTTGGTGGCCCCTAGCGGACTTCGGTATGGGCCCTATTAGATCCATAGCGATTCGCTCAAACGGTACCTCTATGATTGGTAGAGGTACCAGAGGACTACGGAAATGTGGCTGGGGGCTATTTACCTGACAGGTTGGACAGGACTTACAATAATTTTCTACCTCTTTGAAAACACTGGGCCAATAAAACCGCTGCAGTATGCGGTCCTGGGTTTTCTGCCATCCCAAGTGTCCCCCAAGAACATGTTGGTGGGCAAGCTCCATAACGAGCTTGCGGTACGCCGTGGGCACCACCAACTGTTCAATATTCTCACCCGGATTTGGTTCACCCGATACAACATTTCCTGGTGAACAACAAAACGGGAAGCATTAACTCCGCCCCAGGTTTTTGGGGTTTACCATCAATTACCACAACGTTCTCCCAGGCCCTGGCTAGGGTTTGGTCCCGGTGTTGTGCGGTCCCAAAATTTTCTCCGGAGACATTGAGGTCTGCCAATTCCGGTCCCGGTGGCAAGCCCTCCACGTCTCCCACCATTACACTTAGTGGGGTTGTCTCCCCCTCTATCACGGAAGTAGTGGTCACCCCTACCGCTGGTGTCTCTGCTTCGGGGTCCTCAGGTTCGGGACCCGGACATTTTTCTTCCCCACAAGTAGGCAACCCGTTCCTCCACAAAGACCAGAACAGGGGAAAGTCCCTCCCGAATATTGTGGCATAAGGGAGCCATCTCCCCACTCCCACGACATGTGGCACCTCTTTCCCACCCACCGTCAGGGTAACCATAGTAGTGGGATACTCCCGGCGATCCCCATGTATACAGACAATGGTAAGGGTTCGCCCTTCTGGGAGTTTTTCTGTTACCAACGACTCATGGACCAGAGTTACCAGGCTCCCAGAGTCCAGCAGGGCCTGCACGGAGTGTCCATTAACCATGATGTCACACATCGGAGGGGTGTCCGCGGCCAGCAGGGGGTCAGCTATATACACTGGTTGGGCAAAAAGAGAGGACCGGCGAGCGAACCCGCAGTCCATGGGTTCGGATGCCCTAGGGCAGTTGGCGGCCACATGTCCCCAGTCCTGACAATGCCAACACCTGACCCCCGCAGCCTCCCTCCTCCCCAGGGTATTCCTCCCACGGACTGGAGATACACTCCCTCCTTATGAGGTAGGATCCCTTTCCAGGATCCCGGGTCGGCAACTGGGGCTGACGTGACTTCGGTAGTACAGCAGAGTCCTTCAACAAATCCTGAGTGGCCATATACCTCTCCACCAGGCTAACCAGTTGTTCTAGGTTGCCTGGATCGCCTTGTCCCACCCAGCGCTGTATGGCTCTCGGGAGGGTACGCACAAACCTGTCGACCACGACCCTTTCAACCATCTGAGAAGGGCTCAACAGTTCAGGCTGGAGCCATTTTTTTACTAGGTGAAGTAAGTCATAGGCTTGTGACCGGACGGGTCGGGACTCGGAAAACACCCACTGACACACTCTGTGCGCTCGTACATAGGTGTTTACTCCCAACCTGGCCAACACCTCACCTTTAGCCTCTCATAGTCCTTTGCTTCCTCACAGCTGAGGTCAAAATAGGCCTTTTGTGCGCCCCCACCAGAAAAGGCACCACCACCTCAGCCCATTGCTCCAATGGCAGCCTCTCTTGCTCGGCGGTTCTTTCAAACACCATCAGGAATGCCTCTATATCGTCTTCTGGACCCATTTTCCTGAGGGCAGATCGGACTTTGTCCCTGGCGTTAGACACAGTCGGGGCTGTCGTGGTTGCAACTCCTGGCTGGGACGTTCGCACCGACTCCTGCAAGGCTATCAGCTGCTGCACTAGGAGATTGTTCGTCTGCTGCTGTGCACACATAGCCTCCTCATGTCTTTTTGCTGTAGCTCATTAGCCTGTTGCTGCTGTAAAAGTAGCTGATTGGTCTCCCTCTGCTGCACGTTAGCCTCCATGAGAGCTTTCACAGCAGCCTCCATGTTGCCAGAAACCACAAAAGTTGCAGGCCTGATATATGACATGCAGTCCAACACAGCAAAAACAAAAACTTTCGGCGTTCACGCCAGCCTCACTGCGCATGCCCGCATCCTCCACCAAATGTGGGGAATTGCTCTGGTAGACAGGCTTGCGGACTCAGTATAGAGGCAAGGTACACAGTTCTCTGGGTAAAGCAGAAGTGTTTTATTCACACTCGGCAAAACAGAAACAGTCTTTAGTGCTTGTTCACACAAGGCAAAACAGAAACAGTCTTTAGTGCTTGTTCACACAAGGCAAAACAGAAACAGTCTTTAGTGCTTGTTCACACAAGGTAAAACACCCGGCAAAAACATAAGTCCCACAGCAAGGTCACCTGAGTGGTCGGTGTTAGTTCACACCTGGCAGTTGGCGGCCACATGTCCCCAGTCCTGACAATGCCAACACCTGACCCCCGCAGCCTCCCTCCTCCCCAGGGTATTCCTCCCACGGACTGGAGATACACTCCTCCTTATGAGGTAGGATCCCTTTCCAGGATCCCGGGTCGGCAACTGGGGCTGACGTGACTTCGGTAGTACAGCAGAGTCCTTCAACAAATCCTGAGTGGCCATATACCTCTCCACCAGGCTAACCAGTTGTTCTAGGTTGCCTGGATCGCCTTGTCCCACCCAGCGCTGTATGGCTCTCGGGAGGGTACGCACAAACCTGTCGACCACCGACCCTTTCAACCATCTGAGAAGGGCTCAACAGTTCAGGCTGGAGCCATTTTTTTACTAGGTGAAGTAAGTCATAGGCTTGTGACCGGACGGGTCGGGACTCGGAAAACACCCACTGACACACTCTGTGCGCCGTACATAGGTGTTTACTCCCAACCTGGCCAACACCTCACCTTTAGCCTCTCATAGTCCTTTGCTTCCTCACAGCTGAGGTCAAAATAGGCCTTTTGTGCGTCCCCCACCAGAAAAGGCACCACCACCTCAGCCCATTGCTCCAATGGCAGCCTCTCTTGCTCGGCGGTTCTTTCAAACACCATCAGGAATGCCTCTATATCGTCTTCTGGACCCATTTTCCTGAGGGCAGATCGGACTTTGTCCCTGGCGTTAGACACAGTCGGGGCTGTCGTGGTTGCAACTCCTGGCTGGGACGTTCGCACCGACTCCTGCAAGGCTATCAGCTGCTGCACTAGGAGATTGTTCGTCTGCTGCTGTGCACACATAGCCTCCTCATGTCTTTTTTGCTGTAGCTCATTAGCCTGTTGCTGCTGTAAAAGTAGCTGATTGGTCTCCCTCTGCTGCACGTTAGCCTCCATGAGAGCTTTCACAGCAGCCTCCATGTTGCCAGAAACCACAAAAGTTGCAGGCCTGATATATGACATGCAGTCCAACACAGCAAAAACAAAAACTTTCGGCGTTCACGCCAGCCTCACTGCGCATGCCCGCATCCTCCACCAAATGTGGGAATTGCTCTGGTAGACAGGCTTGCGGACTCAGTATAGAGGCAAGGTACACAGTTCTCTGGGTAAAGCAGAAGTGTTTTATTCACACTCGGCAAAACAGAAACAGTCTTTAGTGCTTGTTCACACAAGGCAAAACAGAAACAGTCTTTAGTGCTTGTTCACACAAGGCAAAACAGAAACAGTCTTTAGTGCTTGTTCACACAAGGTAAAACACCCGGCAAAAACATAAGTCCCACAGCAAGGTCACCTGAGTGGTCGGTGTTAGTTCACACCTGGCAGTTAGGTCGGCCACGCAAAGTTTCCACCAGCGGCTTCCAGGTAGACTGCACGCCTGTTTGCAGACTCTTGCTCTCAGCCCTGAGAGCTCCACAGTAACACCAGCAGCTTCCAGGATAATCACCTCCCACCTGCTGAGGTGGCTGCCTTTTAAAGGCCCAGAAAAAGTCCGGCCTGGACCGTGGGGAATAGTCTCCCACCCAGCACTTGACTATTCCCAATAAGAGCCGGCCCGGATCGGCTTTGTAGCCATACTAAATATCAATGTGTCAAGCAGCACTAGCTGCTGCTGACACAAAAAATCCGGCTCTTATCTCACCGAGGCCAGGAACCTCGGTGACACGTACCTTCCGTCGACGACGGAACCTTGCGCCCTCTTACAACAGACAGTATGATGACAAATGAAATCAGTAGTGTTGAGCGAGCATGCTCGGCCAAACACCAGTTCAGCTCGAGCATCACTATGCTCGGCCGAACACTGCGTGTGCTCGAGTCAGTGTATTTAAATCTAATTTAGCCTCTATTTCTATGCATAAGATCGCTGTACAGTGAGGGAATCCCTCATTTTAAGTCCGCGGCTTAGGAGTCCCTGCTCTGGCTCCATATATAGCTATGTCCATATATGGAGTCAGTGCTTGGGGACACCTAGTGTATTTAAATCTAATTTAGCCTGTATTTCAGAAAAGTTTCTGCTGGGATTCAAACTCATGACCTTCTGCATTAGAGGGAAGGCATTCAGCTATAATAGCTGCATAGCCAGTTACTTAAAAAAAAATGTTTTAGCCATAATATATTTACATATATTATAATATATTATATATAATAATATGTGTAAATATATTATGGCTAAAAACATGAGTTCGAATCCCAGCAGAAACTTTTCTGAAATACAGGCTAAATTAGACTTAAATACACTATGTGTCCCCAAGCACTGACTCCATATATGGACACAGCTATATATGGAGTGAGAGCAGGTACCCCTAAGCCAAACTAGAGTACCGACACCCTCCCCTCTTCAGAGCAGTGGAGTGCCTGGTTTAATGCTTGGGTTCTCTCATTGACCTCCATTGTGCTCGGGTGCTCGGCAGAGCACCTGAGCACTGCAAAACGTTTTGAGCACACAAGCACTTTGGTGATCGATCAACACTAGAAATCAGTGTTCATGAAATACTTGTTAACAATGAAAGCAATTTGCTTTTGCATAAGGGGGGAGGGGAACTGACTTACTGCTTATGCATCCCATCAGTACTGAATATTTCATAGGACTGACCACGTGCCAGTCTTCCATAGGTATTACTGAGTGAATTGAAGTGAAACGAATTGACCTCGATCTTAATTTCATGAACAATTTGATTCACTACAACGCTGAATTTCCTGGCACTTCGTGGTAACGAATAAATTTTTCCTGAAATGACAGTAAAAACTAACAAACAAAAAAAATCACCTCTTGATTGAAGAAAACACGCCAAATCATGCTGGCCGGTGCAGTGACGTGATTAGAGATGACATCACCGTGTCTGCCCTGCGTCAGGATGTCATCACATCATCGCGTGCGAGATTTGGCATGTTATCTTCAATCAAGATAGCCACAACAGCCTTCACAAGCAAATAGATGAGGTGAGTATGCATTTTTTTAACCCCTGAAAAGGCCTCAATGTGTCTGTCAGATGCCGCGATCAGCGCTGAACACAGCATCTGAGGGGTTCAATGACAGGGGGTGGCTTGATTTGAATAATAAATGTGTCGAAAAAGAGGTGCTCCAAAATCTTGCCCCATAAACTTTTTGGGATACCATAGTTTTTACCATAAATTCTTTTACCTCCTTGGATTATTTGGGATAAAATATAGAACTCCTCATCATCCTATTATTAACTATCTCATACCAAATTTAACACTTATATGGTCTTACAAATCAGGAGATGTATGGATGTGTTTTTGCAGGTCGCTCTTGCCACCTGCTTGCTTGCTGAGGTCCTGCACTATGGTTGTCATAAACCATACATCATTTCTCTTATTCTCGTTATTCCTAAAGTGACATATTGCTAGGATATGCCATCATGGTATGATCAGTGGGGTCAAGCCCTCACTGATCTTGGGATTTAAGGTTTCACAGCACTGATTTAGTACAAGTTCCTTGTTCCACAACTATAAGGGGACTGAAGGGACCTCAAGACCATATATGTGGCCCCCACTGAGAGAGGGAGGATCAGAGACTTGTCCAGAGCAAATGCTTTATGATGCTGTTACCTGTAGTATAGGTAGTAAATGACAGCCTGCAAAATACTTCCCTATTCCAACTACTGTTTTATAACTTCCCTCATAATTCTAATATCCTAGACCTCCAGGAATGTAATAGTTATACAAATTGTGTTATTTCATTTCTTGTAAAGGTGGAACAAAGACTACAATTCTGTACAAATATACAAATGAAGAAACTTAATTTTCCAATACAATATTCCTTTTCCAGAGGTTATTCCAAGTGTTTATATTATACGTTATGGTATGATATAAATGTATGTAGAGAGCACAGCTGGATCTTATGCAATCCACAATGTCAACATTTATTTCTAGAGCAATGATGAAAATGTTATAGAAGATTAAAAAAAATAAACCAAATACAGATAGTCAGCACTCAATCCCATGTAATATTATATGACATGCCTGATTTTAGCAATATGTAAAAGGAAGTATGACTACAAGTTCAAAAGTCAAATATAAATTCTCTTGTTCTTTTTGTAATTTCTAACCCACAGGAATTATTTATTTAAAAGAAAATGTTACATGAGGTGTGAACTCGTCTCTGCTTTCCATATTATGCCCTTATGGCTTTAAACTGTTTTTCACCTCAGTGGCTCTATAGTAACATAATGTAAGACTTTGTACAATAACATTCCAAAAATGTGTTCCTTTCAATAATTATTTTGTATAACTAAATCTTTTGCTTTTTTTGGCAAGTTAGCATTAACAATTTTTTTTATTTCTATTTAATTGTATGCCAAAGATGTTCTGTATATGCTAAAGTTCACTGCATGTGCCAAAAGCGATGTGTGTTCATTATTTACATGTATGGTACCAACTTTTATGGACATGGTGACCCAGATTTACAAATCCTAATTTGTAGACAAAGTAATTGTAGACAGATGGTTTTAAAATATGTCAAAATTTATCACAGTTGCCAATGCTGGATTCTAAATCTGGATGTGGTGCATCTTTTGACTACCTAGTCGGGTTTATACCACCTATTGGATGGCTTAGTTTACACAAAAAAAGTATGTCCACATGCCCCAAATGCCAACGTTGTGCCCACCAAGACCTTAAATCAAGGGACCTTTCAGACGACTGTATGGACACTAACAACGGGTCAACAAAAAATGGGCACTGGCTGTGTCAACTCTGCATCCCAGATGTGGACCCATTAACCTGAATGGGTCTGCGATCTGCAAGATACGGCAAAAGATTGGGCATGTTCTATCTTTTGCGTGCGGATGCACGGATCAGAAGCCCTCGGAAACACTCAGAAGCCCTTCCATGGACTTTCAGGTCCGTGCCTCGACTCTGCAAAAAATAGGACATGTCCTATCTTTTGTCGTATCTTGCAGATTACAGACCCATTCAAGTCAATAGGTCTACACTGTAATACGGAGTTCACACAGCCGATGCCCCTCATTTGCCTACCGCTATTTGTGGTCCACAACAAAGGCACGATGACCATATGGTTGTGTGAATGGGCCCCAACAATTAGTGCCACTTTTTTGTGCACACCCACATTCTATTTTAATAACGAGAAATGTTGAGGATGTCTGAAAGAGCCATTCATTTTGGTGCATCTGAAAAATAATTGGAGGACATTTATAAAAAGAAAATATGTCTGTTTTTTGGCTTAAAAAAGTCACGTCATGGCAAATACATTATTTTTTGAGATATATGGTGACCCTCACCACTTTTCAAATCTGTCAATAGTTTTCTGATGTTCTAACTAAGGGCAACATAAACAAGTGACAGATCCCTGTAGCAAAATGCTGGGGCACTTTCTTTAATTGATCCATCTGTTTTGGTAAAATCTTGTATTGAACAGCTCCAGCGCACAATGATGAGTCCTGAATATTCATGAGCTCCTGGCTTTCCACACCCACCTGCTGCTGATTCAGTTGGGAAAAAACCTGTTAATCGAAGGCAGGTGAGGGGGGCGGGGCATGAGCTCATGAATATGGATATATGAATATACTTATAGTCTTTCTTTGCGCAGACACTGCTACATATGAACTTCCAATGACTATGTGCCATTTATAGTATGGGTAATACTTATGTGATATTACAGCAAGGAGTGTCTGCTGGCCCTGCACCCCCATAGCTACACGCTTGATTCTTGATTAGAGTTGAGCGAATAAAACTACACAAAGTAAAATTTGATTGGAATTTCAGGGAAAAATTTGAGTAGCTGCAAAGCAGAATTTCCTTCGTGGTAGCAAATTGATTTTCAAAGAATGGCCGCCATCTTGATTGAAGATCTCACACGAAATACCATGCGCGGTGACGTAGGACGTTAACATGCTGGCAGATTTGAGGACGTCATGATGGGCCACGCCAGATTGTGCGCTAGATCTTCAATCAAGATGGCGACGGCCAGCTCCTTGAGATCAAATGGATGAGGTAAGTATGAATTTAATATATTTTTTAAAATTTTACACTATAATATCAATGTCAGATGCTACAATCAGCTATGATTGTGGCATCTGAGGGGTACAATGACGGGAAGTGGAGCAATCGCCACTCCCTGTCATTGCACCCACTGCTTACAAAGAAATGGGCTTTGTGATGAAGTAATTCATCACAAAGCTAATTTTTTTGTAAAATCGTCAAAGCAGCCAAATCTAATTTTTCAATACTTTACCCATCTCTGTTCTTGATGTATCCATGAAAGCTGTTAGATCAGGGCTTGAGGATGGAATTTGAACACAAAAAAAGGACTAAAATTACAGAAATCTGATGGAGCCATTCACATGCAGTCCTAGGCAACAACAAAAAATTCAGAAAACATGGATAGCTTGTGATCTCAGACTGACCTTTACAGGATTTGATGGCAAAAGCTTTCTTCAAAGAAAGTCTAAGGGCCCTACTAGAATGGCCAAAATTTGAGCAGATTGACTGATCCATCTGCTCTCATTTGCGTGGGTCTATAAGACTGTCACTCCTCCCCCATTCTATTCCATTGATTATCAATAGCACATACCTGATTAGAAAAGGAGATGCACCGATGACAATTGAGCATCTTTCGTCCTTTGAAAGTAAATAATCTGAAAAACAAGTGTTTGCTCATTCATTAGCGGCACAATTATACGGGACAGTTATCGGGAATAGGAGTTCCTACGAACACTTGCTCCTGATATTGTCCCAAAAATCATTTGGTGTAATAGGACCCTTACTTTTAATTACAGGTAATCATGAAATCTACTAGTGCAAGTCAAAGACAGTGGCACTCATAAATACAATATGTGGTTGTTTACTATAGGTAAGATTATTTTTCTATTATACATTGCTTACAGAAAACATCCATATTTTTTGTACTGTTAATTCCCATCCCAATTTAGGATGACATTTGTGGTTTATTGGGTACTGAAGATTTAGAGCCCATTTACATGGGCTGCTACTCAGTGCATTGACTGGGAACGAACTGTCCATTCCTGATCATTGCCCACTGGTTAAGCTGTATTTGCTTGCAGTAGTCATCCCTTTGGTAGGGGCATGAATGATCTTTACTGCGTTAGTTCATCCCATACAATTTCATTCAGGTTCATACTGGGCCACAGAAGAACCGGTTAATTTCACCTTGGATCCCTGAGCAAGATGAGCCCCTAGTCCCCCACCCCCTGCACAGTACACTCACTGCACTACATCTAAATAGGCAGCATACAGCACTTCAACCAGCCTACCTTCATATAAAAAACTTTGTAGATGATTTAGCAAACTACCCATTTTATTATTATAGAAGCAACAGATGGCTGAGATGACTTAAAAGTACAGAAGAAGGCAAGCCAACATCCTCTTTCCCCCTTCTCGAAGTCGCTGCAGGGACTCCCATAATCAATCATCTTGTAGCATCTTGCTGCTGGTTTAACTGTTTGCCAACAGAATATGCCTGTCCACACAGGACAATAAGCTGCCAAGAAACAATTTTATTTCCCACATAAATGAGGGGATCACCAGACAAACAGGCTTTATGCTCATTTGTTCTGTGATCAGAAGCATATTTATATAGAACAGTTATCAAGAACTAGCATTCATAAGAACATTAATTTCCAAAAATTGTCTCTAATCTGGTGACAGTTATCCTAGTTAACATAATTACTTATGGGTAAAATAAAAAAATGTACTTACTATTAGAGATGAGCGAATCAAAGCTGACGAAGTGGAATTCGATTCGAATTTCAGTAAAAATTCGTTTCGTGCCGAAGCTGAATTCCTTGCGATTCGTGATAACGAATCGCATTTTTTCCTAAAATGGCTGCTGCACGAGTGAGGACATGGAGCAAGGAACTCTGGGAAGGCAGCTCTGTGATGTGACAGCCCTATAAACAGCATCAGCCATCTTAGATTCTGCCATTTACCAGTGTACTTAGTGCAGGGAGACGTCAGCAGGCGCTAGAGACAGTGTTAGGAAAAAATTCATTGTGCTAAAAAAATGATTTACAAGCGCAGGGAAAGATTATTCAAGGTGTAGGGAAAGGATAGGGAGGAATCATTCCACAGCATTTATGTTGAACAGGGTTCAGTAGAGGGGGTTACAGCCTGGGTAATAGGAACAATCCTATTACACCTTGCTGCACTGACTGGGGATCCAAATTGCCATTATACAGCTCTGTATTTCCAGCAAACCGTTCTTATTAGGGTCAAGTGCTGTTTGATACAGCCATTAACAGAATTTATTACAAGGAAATATTTATATGTCTTATTTGCCCTTGTGCGGTGCAGTAATATGTTCTAAAGCATTTTTTGACTTGTATTAGTGGGAAAAAAGGGCTTATTAGCTGTTTAAGTGAGAAAATTACAGCCCTTTCTGGCATGTATTAGTGGCAAAAGTAAAATATATTTGCCATTCAGCTGTGCAGTTACATGTTCTAAAGCCTTTTGTGGCGTATATTAGTGGAAAGAGAAAAAATATATTTGCCGATCAGCAGTGCAGTTATCTGTTCTAAAGCTTTTTGTGGCGTGTATTAGTGGAAAGAGAAAAAATATATTTGCCGATCAGCAGTACAGTTATATGTTCTAAAGCTGTTTGTGGAGTGTATTAGTGGAAAAATAGAAAATATATTTGCCGATCAGCGGTGCAGTTTTATGTTCTAAAGCCCTTTTTTGTGTGTATTAGTGGGGAAAAAAGGGCTTATTAGCCGTTATGTGGTGAAGTAAGAAAATTACAGACTTTTTGGGGGTGTTTCAATTTCCTTTTTATATATTTATTTGATCTAACAGTATGTCAGACAGAGAAGTGCCAGGCCCTGCACAGGGGATTGGCAGAGGCTAGTGTTGATTGAGCACCAAAGTGCTCGAGTTCTCCAGTAGAACACTTTGGGATACTCTGTAGAGCACCCGAGCACAATGGAAGTCAATGGGAGAACCCGAGCATTAAACCAGGCACCCCCTGCTCTACAGAGCACCCGAGCACAATGGAAGTCAATGGGAGAACCCAAGCATTAAACCAGGCCCCCCCTGCTCTGAAGAGGGGAGGGTGCCAGATCCCAATGAGGTCTATGCAGAAGATCGCTGTACAGTGAGGAAATCCCCCAGTGTGAGTCCACGGATTATGAGTCCCTGCTCTGACTTCAAATATAACTATGTCCATATATGGAGTCAGTGCTTGGGGACACCCAGTGTATTTAAATCTAATTTAGTCTCTATTTCTGAAAAGTTTCTGCTGGGATTTGAACTTACAACCTTCTACATTAGAGGCAAGGACCTTAACCACTCAGCTATAAAGCTATACAGAAGTATCATTTTATATTTCAGTGCAGGTTAACATGTAGCTGTATAGCGTAGTGTTTACGGTTCTTTGCTCTAATGTAGAAGGTTGTGAGTTCAAATCCCTGCAGAAATGTTTCCGAAATAGAGGCTAAATTAAATTTATATATTTAAATTTTTTTTTTAGTGATTATAAAAAATGTATGGCACAAAATAAATGTGTAATTACTTAAAAAATAATATATATATATGTATATATATATATATATATATATATATATATATATATATAATGAAAAACAGGCGGCACTCCAATAAATAAAGTAAATAAAAGGAAGATTTTTTCAAACATGTGACACCGCGCTGTTTCGGCTCAAAAGCGGCAGAGAAAACATGAATCCCATGATATCTAATAATAATTTTTTTAAAAATAATTTTTCACAATTCAGAATCCATCTGGTCCCATGGATAAACTTCCATCTGTGAGAATGTCCCTTGCTTGAAAAAATCTGTAAAGAACATAAGAGAAATAACAAACAATTAATAAGTGTTTAAACAGTAAAAAGAAAATTTTCTCCATACATAAAAAAATTCCTTTTAGAATAAAAAACTTTTCTAGAAAGAGAAAACCACTGAACACTTCATTTAGTCTCCCTCCCAGGTATAGATGGGGCGAGAATACACCACGGGGCAAGTCAACGCACAACATCCTATGTCACACGGAAATCAACATTGAGTCCCCTAGGTTTAAGGGTTCCCAGTGTGTAGATCCAATATAGTTCTTTATTTTTTAAAAACTTCACCCTATCTCCCCCTCTTCGTGTCAAAGGGATGTGATCTATAACTCTAAATTTTAGATCCTTTTCCGTGTGTCCTGCCTCCTTGAAATGTCTCGAGACTGGGAAATCCATTTTTTGTTTTCTGATGGAAAACCGATGCTGATTAATCCTGGTTTTTACATCCCAGGTCGTTTCTCCCACATAACATAAGGCACATGGACATGTAAGCATGTACACTACATATGTGGAATCACATGTCAATAAGGCTCTAATTTTAACCTCTCTACCTGTAGATGGATTAAAAAATGTATTTCCTCTGATCAATAATGGACAATTTACACAATTGTAGCATGGATAACATCCAGTTTTCTGACAACCAAAAAGGCCTCCTTCCCTGACTTCCCTTATATTGTGAGGATTCGCTCTGGTAGTTAGGCTTAGCAGGTTCAGCACAGAGGCCTGTAAAGTCCCATCAGAATTGCCTTGTGATTTGGTAGCCAAAAGCAGGAGTGGGTACAAAACACAGAAGACATGCAAATATTCCATTCACATGTCATCTCTGTTTTGGATCCACTCCAGTTTTTTTTTTTTTGCATTAGCAATACTGATGGATTATTGACCAAATTCTGACCGAGTTAAGGCAAATGCTCAACAGATAGGATCTGTTTTTTTGGCGTTATTGTTCTGACGGATCAAAGGAAGGGCAAAATAATCAGTGACGTTGATACAAACTAACTGCTAATACCCTCTCCACTCTGTTTGGGGGCTCTATTTGTATAAGCGTTTAATAGAACAGGTTCTGTAGACATCTATGTGGAATCAGCTGACCATGGTGTAAAAGGAGTGCGCTTCTTCTTGGCGCTAAGGTCAACCTGTAAGGTTGAGTTTTTTGCTCAGTTTTGGCCCCGTGACTGCCCAAATAAGTGAAGTGTGCAGTGATTCTAAGATCGACGCCTGTCATCTGCATGTCATACTGACTCTCAGTATTATTTCACTACCACAGCAGACTCCCTATGCGTGTTAATGCAAGGCTCAGTGTTCTACACCACTATAAGGCTCTCTACAGCCAGGAAATAGCTGTTTTTTAACTAAATTTGCCGCGAATAAATTCGTATCGAACCACATTTTTTCCCACAAATTCTACGAATTGAATTTTTGAAAAATTCGCTCATCTCTAGTTATTATGTTATTAAAGGGATTCTCTGGGAATTAAGAAAATGAAAATACTTAAATATTTCTTTATTATAAATATATTCCCAAATACCTTTCATTAGTTATAATGGCTCGTTTTGTCTAATTAGCAAGCATTAGGAGAAATAAAATTGTCACCATTCTTCAAGTACATACAAAACCTGTCCTCATGAACCTGTCCTTCATGTCTCCTCATGAACTCTAAGCCCACAGAGATTTACCTACGGTCCTTATCAGCTGTATTTAGTATAATAATCTCTAGGAGAGGACGATGAGGCAGCTCTTTACCTCTTGTGCTCTTGTGTGATTAGGACAGGTTTTGTGTGTACTAATAGGATAGCAGCGATTTTATTTCTCATAATGATTACTCACCAGATAAAACAAGCCATTATAACTAATTAAAGGTATTTGGGAATAGATTTATAATAAGATAATATTGAAGTATTTTGACTTTCATCATTCCCGGAAAACTCCTTTAAACAATGGACAAGTGGCCTTTTCCAGTTCTCAACTCCCATGTTCACTGTGCATTTGTGTTTGCCATTAGTTACAATTTGTCTGATGAGCGAAGTATTGAGAAATGTGATTTGACTGCTTCGTCAAATTTTATAAAAATATTTGGTTTGTGACAAATTACTGTCACAATGCGCATTTCTTTGGAAGTAGTAGGTGCAATGACAGTGAGCGGCGTTTGCGCTGCCCCCCATCATTGTACCCCTCAGATGCCGTGTTCATAACTGATTGCAGCATCTGATAGCATTATTACAGTGTAAAATGAAAATTTTTTTTTTCAAAGTCATAGTTACCCTCATCCATTTGATCGCAAAGAGCCAGCCTCTGCCATCTTGAGTGAATATGTGGCGCCAAATTAAGCACGGCCTTTAATGATGTCATCACGTCAGTTAGCGTGGGAGTCATGACTTATTGAGGTTTTTTACTGTTATATATTTATTTTTCAGTTAGGTCCTTGAAAATAGTATCAGATGTTTATTAAATTAATAAAAATTGACCATAAAACAACCCTTTAATGAGCAATTTCGGACATGAGAACTATGAAAACCATGCTATTTTGTGAGGTTTTTATGTGATGAGTTGATCATTTAACTTTATGAATAATTTTTGGTTTTCCCCTACTGTTTTATTTACTGCTATTCACTGGTTATTAAAAACTAAGGACCAGATTTATCAAGACCGGAGTGTGCTACACCAGTCTTGATAATGCCTACACCACCGAAGGAGGCATTTAATTTATGAAAAGGTACAGGCTTCTTTATAAATTAAATGCTTCCTCTGACAGTACATGTCCCAGAAGGAAATCTTTTCTAGGTCGTAGCTGGAGTATATTTCAGTCATTATTTACAATAGTTTCTGGTGTAAATAATGATAAAGACACCTGCACCCCAACCTTGCCGCCTGCCCTTTGTGGAAACTGGCAAGGTAGGCATAAAAATACCGGTTGTAACTAAAAAGTCTTAATGGCATTTAAAAAGTCGCAAGACCGGGTTTTGCCACTTTTTAATGCCAGAAAACTGGCATCGGGGAAATGGTAAATCCCCCTGCCCCCCAAATATATTTACAGCATCTATGTGAAAACATTTATGTGAATGGTTTCATGGCATACGAACTTAACATTATTTTCCTTAATAACACTCAAGCACAAATGATACAAAGAGGCAATCCCTAAGTTTTCAGTCTTGAACAATTCCTGTACTTAGTGCTAAGGGTACACAATGATAAACAAGAGCTGCTTCAGCAAAAACGATTGTAGAGAGATAATTTGTTAGTGGAAGCCTCCTGGGATCACCACACTCAGGAAGATAAGTGAAGCTCGAAAGTAAGATCTACAGTAAAATCAATTTCTATGAACAAGCAAAGCAATGAAGTAATACCATTCCAAAAGGCACCCAGTAGCCAAAAAAAGCAATAAGTGAAGCAATAAATTAGGCTAGTTTCACTCTAGCATTAAAATCACCCAGCAGGCTATTTCAGCAGAGAAACCACGTGCCGAAATTCATTGTATCCAGCATAGCCAGATACTGCCTGCACCACCGGAGCCCATTCACTTCCGCCACTAATACCGGAAATTGGTCAGATCCCTGCCTGGTCCCATTATAGTAAATGGGGTCCAGCGGAGAAAGGTAGTTTCCAGCTATGCCAGAAACTATGAAATCCGGCAGGCCTTTTCTCTGCCAGAACAACCTGCTGGATGATTTTTTACTAGTGTGAAACTAGCCTTAGAGTTGTGTTACATAACTGAATTATATCTATGATTATTTCTGTGACTATAATTATTGCACGACATTACTTGATGGAGACAAAAGAAATTTTATTCTCACAGTGTACATAGATTTTGTAGGAAGTCAATCATTGATTGTTGAAGATTGTTCAAGATAGCAAGTATCAATTAACATACAGATGTAGCCGAGCTAAACTTGACTCTGATATCACATGGTACAGTGTTAGGCCTCATGCACATGACAGTATTTTGCGGACTGTATACTGGCCGTTTTTTCAGTTCAGTATACTGACAGTATACTGAACCATTCACTTCAATGGGACCACAAAAAATACTGAAGTGTCTCTGTATGCCTTCCGTTTCCATTTTTCCGTTCCGTTTAAATATAGAACATGTCCTATTCTTGTCCGCAAATCACGTTCAGTGGCTCCATTCAAGTCAATGGGTCTGCAAAACAAAATTGAAAGCATACGGAAAGGCACCCGTATGTCTTCCGTTTTTGCTGAACAATCTATTGAAAATTTTAAGACCAGCCCAATTTTTATTATGGAATTACTGTATACTGTATATGCCATATGGAAAAACGGAATGGAATAACGGAACCGAAACGGAAACACAACAGAAGGAAAAAATGGAAAAACGGATTCGATAATAGCGGGCCGCAAAACACTGAAAAAGCCATACGGTCATGTGCAAGAGGCTTTATCTTGGTTATCTCGTGACAAAAGCCATTGAAATTTATTGAAAAGTTAGTTATCTTTTTCTTGACATTCTTTACTTAATGCGTTAACCATCAGGTTTAGCTCAGCTGCATCTGTATATTCAGAAAAATGTCATTGGTTCTGGATTAGATGAGCAAATTAATTTAAATCAATGTAAATTTCCCCCGTAAATTCAGATTCTAGGAAATCCCAAAATTTGGGATTTATTTTGGATGAATTGCTTAAAATAGCATCTGCCTTTATACAGATCAGTAGACAGCACAATGGGGAAGGGTTAATGAAGAAGGGGGATCCCATGTCCCCACAGGGCACCTTGGCCAGTGGGCTTGACCATAATGCCTTACAGACAGCCTCAGCCAATAAGGAGGGACTATACTGACACAAGTCACAGGCACTATATAAGATCCTAGCCAGGAAATGCATGTGTTTAATGTCAAGGAGAGTTTAGTGAGACAATAGTCAGTGATTTAGATGTAATTAACGGACAGACAGAGAAATACTTAGGTTTTTACCTAGTTACAAGACAAGAGTCAGTGTAGTTTATCACTGTGTAACTCAGGCTTCCAGCAGTGAGTGCTGAAGCAGCATTCAAAGCTATACTACTCAATTTTTATTAATGTGTATCACCTCAATGTACATTACATTATTACTAATCACTAGTGATGAGCGGCAGGGGCAATATTCGAATTTGCGATATTTCAAGAATATGTAGGCGAATATTCAAGAATTCGTGATTATTTTCTTAATTGCTTAAATTGGCAGTGTAATATTCACGTATTGCGCGTGCAATACAGGCGTGGGTAACTTTTGCTACATTTTTAAAGCTGCAAGATGTTTCCTGAGACTGGAGAAAATGGTTGGCATGGCAGAACATTACAATAGCTTTACAATATATTCGCGATTGCACAAGTCGGCAATTAATGCGCATATTTTTGCACAATACAAGAAACTTCACATTTTATCAGGTCTGACTACATATTACTCATTGGTGCACTAAGTATTGTTGTGACATCACAGCACTATGTCTGTAGCATGTATGTATGGACAGTAGAACCTATTACACTACCTAACACCCTGCACTGGAACCTGTCAGCTACACTATATCACAATCTAACCTACACTGACTATCTCCCACTAAATACCTGTATTATATATATAAGCTAACTAACTATCTAATGCAATGACTCAGCAAAGCACAGAGCACAGCACTGACACTGCTGTCTCTCTAAAAACTGCCGAAAATGGCTGCTGGGGAGGTTGTTATATAGTAAAGGGGTAGGCAACTTTCATATTGGTTGCTATGGATGTTGCTAAGCTTAGACAAAGACATTGCAGCCTTCTCATTGGCCGACAAGCAAGAAGCAGGAAGGGATCATGGGTCCAGAGGAAAAAAATGACAAATATTCTCAAATACGAATATATAGCACTAAATTCTAAATATTTGCGAATTCTCAAAGTGCTGATATTCGCGATAAATATCCTTTACAACATCAATTCTGGTGCTGATAGTATACCGCCTGATGCATTTTGCTGTGTCATAGTTGCTGGGTATTGTAATGGACTCTGTCCGGATGTACTGGTTGTGTCATAGTTGTCATATATTGTACTGGTCTCTGTCCAGCTGATCATTTTTTTTATATTGCATGTGGTTTATAAAGAAGCATATAAAGAAGCAGAGTATATATGTATCCAACACCAAACACCTAACCTGTTACTATTCCACAAACAGTGCAAATTGTTGGATCATTTTTTATATTAAAAAGTATTTAAAAAGTCTGGCAGTGCAATAAACAGGCTGGTTTCAAGGAATTCCTTCATCTCTAGTTACTAGCCATACCTGTGTCCGTGCCTGCAGTAGGAATTCCTTCATCTCTAGTTACTAGCCATACCTGTGTCCGTGTCTGCAGTAGCTGGAACAGCCAGCTTTAAGCACAAGCCTCTGTGCCAGTGGCGTACCTCTAATAGAGGCAGACCACGCAGCTGCTATGGGGCCCGTGGGGGAAGGTGGCCAGCAGTGGAGGATAAGCCCCGCCCACGAATTACAGTTGTATAGCTAGCTACCTGTGAAAAGAGAATGTAAGAAGTGGAGAAGGACCTTTAGTGATGTCATCAACCTTGTGCCCAGTGTAGGAAGCCAAGGAATAGCAGGGCAGAAGAAGTCTGAAGGACCTTTGGTGATGTCCTCATCATGTGACCAGTGCAGAGGACTGGTAAAAGACCTGTGGGATGTTGCTGTGAGGGGGCGGAGCTTCTGTGTGGTGCTGGAGGAGAGGCTAGTGGTGTTATGGGATAGCCCATACATATAGCGTCCTATAAAAGCTGGGAGTTGCAGTTCTCTCCTATTATATCCCTCTCCGTGTAATTTCAACTTATGCCCAAGTACAGTCTGGTAATGCTGGAAGTTGTAGTTCTGTCCTATTATATCCCTCTCCGTGTAATTTCAACTTATACCCTAGTACAGTCTGGTAATGCTGGGAGTTGTAGTTCTCTCCTCTTATACTTCCTCTCTGTAATGTATAATAATCTGAACATGCTGGGAGTTGTAGTTCTCTCTTCTTAGGCTGGGTTCACATCACCATTTAATTCTACGTTTTGGGATGCTACGGATGCCAAATATGCAGAACTGATGCTTGATATACAAGATCTTTTTTTTTTTATTTCTCTGTTCTGACGGATCAGTGATGTGAACCCGGCCTTATACTCTCTCTGTGTACTATCCACTTGTATCCAATAATAACAGCCTTGGCATGCTGGTAGTTGTAGTTCTCTCTACTTTTACCTCTCCCTGTGTTGCCCCCTAATTTCCAATAATAACAATCTGGTGATGATGAGACTTGTAGTTCCCTTGTCACTATTATAATGTTCCGCAGCTTCTGATGTGTGTCTTAGGCTTTGCTCACTTCTGTGCTGGTGATGTTCACTGCTCTGTCCTGTCATAGAGAAGAACAATCAAAATCACCACAATGCTGGATCTGGCACTTCATGGACAATGACACCTGACGGATCCCGCTAACTATGATGAGATCTGACTGGTTTCCATCTGCCAGGCTAGAAAATTGTGTCCAGCATTTATGACCTGATCTGTGACTGAGGGGGGCAACACAGATGTGATCAAAGCCTTATATGTTCTGTAGCATCAGATTATGATGTTTTGCAGCAGCTGAGGTGTGTGTTAGGAGGTTCTGCAGCAGCTGCGGTGTGTATTATGAGGTTCTGTAGCAGCTGAGGTGTACTAGAAAGCTCTGCAACAGCTGGCGTGTGTATTATGAGTTCTGAAGCAGCTGAGGTGTGTATTAGGAGGTTCTGCAGCAGCTGAGGTGTGTATTATGAAGTTCTGCGACAGCTATGGTGTGTATTATGAGGTTCTGGAGCAGCTGATGTGTGTATTAGGAAGTTCTGCAGCAGATGAGTTATGTACTAGGAGGTTCTGCTGCAGCTGAGGTGTGTATTATGAGGTTTTGTAGCAGCTGAGGTGTACTAGAAGGCTATGCAGCAGCTGAGGTGTGTATTAGGAGGTTCTACAGCAGTCAGAGAAACATCAGTTGTGACTGGATTAAATCCTTTAGTTTTCTGTGTCTGCACTTTGTAAAATGTCCCTTTCCTGTTCCTCTGCCAGCACGCATCATACTGTGACCTGGCTCACCATTCCGGACCTGACCTGATCCAACAGCGTCACTAGTCCAGACTCCAGACCAGCTCCATAAAGATCTGCCCTAGGCCCTGACTGCGCTCTGCCAGCAGCACAAACAGTAAGTCAGCATTGGGGGGGAGGTGAAGCAGGAGCAGGCACAGTCCATGGGGGAAGGATGACACACTATGTAAGAAGTAGCAGCAGCAGGCACAGTCCATGGGGAAGGGTGACACACTATATAAGAAGTACAGCTGTGTTTAAAATTATTAAACCCCCAATGCTGTAAAGGGTTTTAGGGAATTTAGTGTACATTTGTATTTGTGTTCAGAATGAAATCTTACAAGGACTTTTTAAAGAACCAAATGCAACTAAAATGACATCAATTGTTTTTGTAATACAGTATTAAATGTTTTTTTTGTGATTTCTTCATTGACACAATTATTCAGCCCCTTAAAGACTACCACTCTTAAGAACAGAGGTTCATTCAAGTGTTTTCGATCAGGTATTGAAAACACCTGTGGAGGTCAAGGAGCAGCAATCAAGCATAATAAGCACCAATTAGGCAGATTTAAAATGACTGTGATACTCAGCTCCTTCTAGACATTTACTAGTGTGTTTACAAACATGGTGAAGTCAAGAGAATGGTCCAGGAAGACAAGAGAAGAGGTGATTTCTCTTCACAGGAAGGGCAATGGCTATAAGAAGATTGCAAAGATGTTAAACATACCAAGAGACACCATAGGAAGCATCATTCGCAAATTCAAGGCAAAGGGCACTGTTGAAATGCTACCTGGTCGTGACAGAAAGAGGATGCTGACTTCGACTGCTGTGCGCTACCTGAATCGCAAAGTGGAGAAAAGTCCCTGTGTGACTGCTGAGGAACTAAAAAAAGATTTGTCAGATGCGGGTACTGAAGTTTCAGCTCAGACAATAAGGCGCACACTGTGTAATGAAGGCCTCCATGCCAGAACTCCCAGGCGCACCCCCTTGCTGTCTCCAAAGAATAAGAAGAGTCGACTGCAGTATGCCAAAAGTCATGTGGACAAACCACAAAAGTTTATGGATAGTGTTCTGAGGACTGATGAAACAAAATTAGAACTGTTTGGGCCCATGGATCAACGCTATGTTTGGAGGAGGAAGAACAAGGCCTATGAAGAAAAGAACACCTTGCCTACTGTGAAGCATGGCGGGTGGTCAATCATGCTTTGGGGCTGTTTTGCTTCTACAGGTACAGGGAAGCTTCAGCGTGTACAAGGTACCATGGATTCTCTTCAGTACCAGGAGATATTGGATGAAAATGTGATGCAGTCCATCACAAACCTGAGGCTTGGGAGATGTTGGACCCTTCAACAGGACAATGATCCCAAGCATACCTCCAAGTCCACTAGAGAATGGTTGCAAATTAAAGGCTGGAACATTTTGAAGTGGCCATCGCAGTCACCAGACTTAAATCCGATTGAGAACCTCTGGTGGGAATTAAAGAAAGCAGTTGCAGCGCGCAAGCCTAAGATGTGACTGAACTGGAGGCTTTTGCCCATGAAGAATGGGCGAAGATACCCGTAGATCGCTGCAAGACACTTGTGTCAAGCTATGCTTCACGTTTAAAAGCTGTTATAACCGGAAAAGGATGTTGTACTAAGTACTAAGATTGAATGTCACTTGGGGGTTGAATAAAACTGATAATGATGTGAGCACAGATAAGACATTTGTGGTTATTTCATTATAAATGTTATGTTATATTTCTCTGACTTACAAGTGCCTCTTTGATTTAATTGTAAACAAGATGACTGAAATGATCAAAATCAATGTCAAACTGGCCAAAACACTCAATTTCAGTGGGGGTTGAATAATTTTGAACAAAACTGTAGCAGCAGCAGGCACAGTTCATCGAGTAAGGTTAGGTAATCACTTGCGAT
The DNA here is from genome assembly GCA_033119425.1 of Bufotes viridis. Taxonomy (NCBI): domain Eukaryota; kingdom Metazoa; phylum Chordata; class Amphibia; order Anura; family Bufonidae; genus Bufotes; species Bufotes viridis. Next base: position 242,531,015 of record CM065592.1, read on the forward strand.
TAGATTTTGGTATTCTGTTCCAGCATACGAGCAGAATTCCAGAATCGCCAGATCCAGCATATGCCACACACTGCTGGCACCTGCCGGATCCCATTCACAATCATGGGGTCATTCGAGATCCCGCATGCAGCGGTGTTTTGCCCTTTGTTTTTGGAGGCTTCTGCTGGAACCTCTGTAGCAGATGTGCACATACCCTAAGGGGTGCTATGGGTCACTCACAAGGGGGCCCAATTCAGATTCTTGCCATGGGGCCCAGTGATTTCTATATACGCCCCTGCTCTGTGCCTACTAAAATAATGAAAAGTATTCAGAGAGCACAGGAGTGGCAAAGCTATTTTGGGGGAGCCTTCACATGTAGCAAATTTTGTGGCAGAAAATTCTGCGACTAGAAATTAGTTACATCTGGGGGGGCGTGTCCAACTGCCGAGCTGGAAAGAAGCAGGTCTGTGAGCTCCCGCACCCACCAAGCTAAATCTGCAGGAATCCGCCCTTACTTGCCTGAAAGCTCACCCCAAAAGAGCAGTGACTACATCTGGAGTGGGCTACGTGCTTTTTGGAACCCCTCTGGAGGAAATCAGACGACTTACTTCAGTAGTGGTGGCTGAGGCCTAGCCGCACCACTCGCCTCGCCGCGCGGCAGACCAGACCACACCTCACGGCTGCTTGCTTACCTACCTGATAGTCGGTCTAGCCGCCCGGTAGAGGAATCAGGTTAGACATGTCCGTGCGGCTGAATCCCTGCCCTCCTCTGTGTGAGACGAACGCTACAGGCCCCAGCCGCGTGACCCGTCCGCACCGCCGCCATCTTACCTTCTCCACCGTGCGCAGAGGGAGACCGCTCAGCAGAACCGCATACCGGGACTCTCAGCAGGTACCACATCTCTGCATAGGAAGAAAAGCCCATCGCTCTATAGGCCAGGCGATTTGCTCTGGGACATTGTAACCCTGAACACAGAAGGTTTGATAAACCACAAGTGCTATTAACTATTGCACTCCCTGTGAAAATGAGCAGCAAGCCCTAGCTGCTCCAACACAAGTTTACACTCATTCTGTAATCTACTATAAATCTAGGCTACTATTTTCACTCTAAAATATGGCTTTGTAAGTTTACTCATCTTTAGGGAGATATGTTTTTATAGTTACTGTTAGCTGCATCCAATACTACCTGTGGTGTCAGAAGCTATGTGATAGCACTGTGAACTGGCTAGAGATCCTCATTAGCAGCATCAATTTTCACTATCGCCCGACTACGGAATCTTCTATATGCTCTACTTATAATTACCCATAGCCCTTGCCCAGCTGCACTTGCTTACCAGTGTCACTAGACATTTCCATCTGCTTCTATGGTGAAAGTTGGAAAATACAGCGGTCCTGGATTCCGGCATCCTAAACTTAACCGCCTTCTAAGCTCTTCTCAAACTAGTCTCAAAGATTATATTGTTAAATCAACCCAAATCCCTGCGGTTATGCCAAATCAAACCGGAAAGATGAAATCGGCACGCTCTACACCCAAGCACTCTTCTAGAGACAGTGACACAGAAGAAATCGTAGACCCAGAAATGGACTCACAATTCTCTAGACATTTTTGTCACAAGCCTTATCAAAAGCGCTAAACCCTGTCATGGAGGAATTAGCGGATATAAAAAGGAAGTCGCACAAGTGGGCCAAAGGGTCGACCTTCTTGAAACGTCCTCTGCTACACTCTCCAACCATGCCACCCTGATCTCTGCCTCCATGGAGGGTTACAAAAACATCTAGACCATCTATATAACCTACAAGAAGATCAAGAGAACAGAGGCCGAAGAAATAATATTAGATTCAGAGGCATCCCGGAATCAGTAGCAGCAGAAGCTATACCTAAAGCAATAACAGAAATTGCCCAGGCACTGCTAGGTGAGGACTATACTGACCCAATTATACTTGAAAGAGCTCACAGAGCACTACGTCCAAAACCGAAATCAACAGAACCTCCTAGAGACGTCATCTGTAAATTCCTAAACTTTGCCCAGAAAGACCTCATAATGAAGAAAGCGAGAGAACAAACTTCCATCGAATACGAAGACACAAAAATCCTTCTGTTCCAAGATCTGGCACCATCCACCTTAACTAAAAGACGCATACTGAAACCCTTCACAGATCGTCTAAGACATCACAGAATTGCCTTTCGCTGGCTTTTTCCATTTGGTCTCCTAATCTCCTGGAAAGACAAAAACTGGTAATCAAGTCCCATGATGACCTGACAGAAGCCCTTCGCCTGATGGAAATCGAGGACATTGATATCCCGGATTGGATTCCCACTACAGATGTCGCTGTGCCTCCTCCACCGCCACAACCTGTCCCATGGGAAACAGCTCATCACGGGAAGGCTCACAAAAACAAGAAGAAAGGACAGATGACACCTAGACGCATCATCACGGAAGATGACTGATCTTCAAATTAATATTTACCCTGTTTTATATCTCATCTTCTTTACGTATAAGTATCCGATATATTCACCAAGCATACTATATTAATGTCGGTCATGTCTCCCGCTCACTATTACCCCAGTCTATTCAATCTGTACCTACACATTGAGGTACCATAGTTATGAGGGGAGCGGGACACGCGACTAGTTACGAGTTACGAGTTTAATTGACACCATACTTTCATTTATTATACTTTCATTTATTTGTCTGTTATGTTACTAAGACGCTTAAATTGCGTCTTTTGGATATGCTTGTAGTTTACATATCTCCCAACAACAATGTTGTTTATCCAACCCTCCAGTTACACCCTCTAGAATGGTGAGTGTCAGAAACTATGCAGGTTCTCCCCCGAGGAACCTAGTTCCCTTTTTGCCACTTTTCCCTATTTGGAGGTTTTCCTTCTATTTGTATTTCTTCTATTGATATCTGTTTTTGTTCATCCCTTATATCTTACACAGTTGCTGGACCGTCCCCAGCGTCCTCTCCTTCCCCCCTCCCACCGTAAGAAAGTTATCCTGTGTAAGGGCATCACTAGCCGGAAATTTTCACCAATACGCACGGAGATAAGGTATGTACGTTGGCTTGACATTACACTCTCAGAGATAACAAATGGCTGAATTACGAGTGGCTACATACAATGTGAGAGGCCTAAAATCACCTATAAAAAGGAATCAAATTTTTCGTCACTCCTATAGAGATAAAACACAAGTATTATTTTTACAAGAGACACACTACAAACATGGTAAACCCCCTAACTTATCAAGATCCATCTATAATTTATGGTTTCATAGCACATCAGACTATTCGAACAAGCATGGGGTTAGTATCGGAATCCACCGAAACACTCCCTTTACACTTAAAGATATCAGATCGGATTCAAATGGCCGTTTTCTATTTGTTAAAGGGATAGTAGACGACCAGATCTTTACTTGGATTAATCTTTACGCCCCTAATAAGGGACAGAAAAAATGGCTGCTTGATATCCTGCCTAAAATTGATGATTTCAGGGAAGGTTTTCTGATAGTAGCAGGAGATTTGAATATATCCATAGATCCCAGCATAGATTCTTCAGTAGGCAAATCAGCTATTACAAAAACAGCCCTATCAGCTATTTCTAAGGGTTTCCGCTCTAGAGACTTAACAGACATTTGGAGAGCTACACATCCCACTACCAGGGATTACACCCATTATTCACCACCGCATAACTCCTACCACAGGTTAGATTATTTTTTCATCCCCAATTCACATATACATTTATGCTCAGATGTCACCATTGGATCGCTACCCCACTCAGATCACTCCCCAGTCTCCTTGTCATGTCGAATCCCTAACTCCACCCCCAAAACTTACCTATGGAGATTAAATGAAACGATTCTCAGCATTCCTGAAATTAAAAAGCTATAAGTAAACACTTATCGGAATTCTTTGCATTAAATAATACGGAAGGAATTTCTCCTCACATTTTATGGGAATCTCATAAAGCAGCTGTGAGAGGAGAATTTATCTCCTGTCCTCTCACTTACACAAAAAAGGAGGGAAAAATAACCACTCTAGCTAAAACTGTACAGGTCTTAGAAGCATCTCATAAAAATAAGCCTACAGCAGAGATTCTACAGAAACTAACCCTAGCGAGAGAAGAATTGTGTGACACCCTGAACGCTACCTCAGCGAAATATTTCTTGTCTATGAAACAGAAATGTTTCGCCCATGGCAATAAACCTACTAAGTTCATGATTGCTATGCTAAAACAAAGACACAGGAAGTCTAGAATAGCATCTATAAAGACAGATAATAAATATGTTTCAGACGATACAAGTATAGCTAAAGTTTTTCACTCCTACTACTCAGCCCTATATAACATAGATGTAGATGACTCTGAATTGGTCAAATTGCAGAAACTAGAAAGTGCCTCACATTTCCTGGATCAGCTACAACTACCATCCTTGTCACCTGCCCAGAGAGAAGCCTTATGTTCACCTATCACACCTGATGAGATCCGAAAACGATAAAATCCATGGCGAAAGGTAAAGCCCCAGGCCCAGACGGATTACCTCTATTATATTATAATACATTTTTCGACACTCTTAGCCCTCATCTGCTTAACGTGCTTAACTCTTCCCTCCAAGGCACCCCTTTCTTATCACAAACTTTAAACGCAACGATAACCCTGATTCCCAAACCCCAAAAAGACATCACACTATGTGCAAATTACCGTCCCATTTCTCTTTTAAACCTTGACGTGAAAGTATTCGCAAAAATTCTAGCTTCTCGCATCAAACCTCTCCTCCAATCCTTAATTCATCCAGATCAACTAGGTTTCGTACCTAATAGGGAGGGTAAAGATGGCACTTATAAAATAATTGACGCTATAGCACTAGCACAGAAACTAAACAAGCCGTTATCCCTTATCAGCACAGACGCCGAAAAGGCGTTCGACCGTGTGGCATGGCCTTTTGTCAAGAAAGTACTATTGAATTTTGGTTTCCCTGCCCAATTTGTAAACTCAATTTTCACTATGTATTCTGCACCCAACGCCCACATCAAAGTTAATGATACCCTTTCCCCTATGGTCCAGATTACCAATGGGACGAGACAAGGATGCCCCCTGTCCCCTATTTTATTTATATTAACCCTTGAACCATTATTACAACGCATTAGGCAAGAACCCTTGATTCGAGGCCTCCAATGCTCTTCGTTAGAAGTCAAACAAGCTGCATATGCGGATGACCTCTTTCTGCTGATCACTAACCCAACACATGCACTCCCTGCATTGATTAAGATATTTGAGGAGTTTAGCTTTGTATCTAATTATAAGATAAACCCTCTAAATCCAAGGCAATAGGGATTAATATATCAGATAATGAAATATGTAATCTACAATCTTCTGCACCATTCCAATGGACCAAAGGCGCAATCACATTCCTAGGAATTAATATAACGTCTGACCTGACTAAGTTATATAACCTGAATTACAAGCCACTCCTAGATAAAATACCCTCTCTGCTAAATTCTTGGTCCCCGTCATATATATCTTGGCTCGGACGTAAAAACATTTTCAACTCACTAATTTTACCCAAAATTACTTATGTACTACATACTCTTCCCATTCCAATACCCGCACAGTTCTTCACCCTCTTTAGAAGACTTAGCTCGAGGTACATTTGGGACAATAAAAACCCAGGCTAGCATACAGAATACTACAATTGCCATACTCTCAAGGGGGCCTTGGATATCCTTCTTTACGGCGTACATATATAGCAACACACCTTGCAAGAATAATTGATTGGATGAGAGAAGCTAAAGATAAACAATGGATTACACTGGAAAAAGAGCTGATAGATTACCCCTTAAGTCATATTATTTTTGCTAATCCAGATCAACATACCCCAATCTCAGATTCCCCTCTGGTTAGAGCCACAATTAACGTATGGAAGAAAATAGAGGTCAGATCCCTTTGCTCCAAGTTCCCCTCACCCTTAATCCAAATAAGAGACTGTTTAGACCCCTTACATCCAGGTTTCAAGTCCCTTTCGCCTGTTATAAGATCTAGCAAAGCCACCCTAGACCGCACATTAGATCAGGACGGTTCTGTTTGGAACATATCCTCCCTAGGTCATAAACTGCACTTTCCAGATTTAAATATACTGCAATATCAGTTCCTTAGATCCCGCATTCTGAAACACCTTCACTCCGGTTCAGACAATAGAGATCTAACGTGGTTTGAAACACTAATATCACAATCATCCACACCAACTAAAGTTGTTTCGAAAATAAGCAAACAATTAGTAGAGATTGAAAAGCCAAAATTCCTTTATTACGTCAAGGATTGGGAAAAAGACTTACATTTGACATTTTCAGCAGATGATACCAAAGCACTATTAACTGTACCTAAAAAGATATCCCGATGTGTGACTATCCAGGAAAATGCGTTTAAACTCCTCACAAGGTGGTACATGACACCTGAAAAATTACACAAAATATATCCAAATACCCCAGGTGTATGCTGGAGATGTTTGGAACAAAAAGGTGACTTCTTGCATATTTGGTGGACTTGCAGGAAGATTGTTCCATATTGGGAGGAGGTATTCAGACAAATTAGATCCCTTTTATCGCGTCCAAATGACAAACTGCGTCCTCTTCCAGAGACGGCTCTTTTATCCTTGATTACGGAACAAATTGCACCTAGGGAAAAACACTAATTAGAATATTACTAGCGGCAGCTAGATTGTTGATTGCTTCACATTGGAAAATGGAGACCCCACCTACCATTCCCCATTGGGTTAGCAAGGTTAACGATATAGCCAGATTAGAAGAGTTGGCGCATTGGGAAACTCGCACACACTCTAAATATATGGAGATCTGGTCACCTTGGAAGTCAAGACCTTCTTCCTAAATTCTTTCCACAGTAGATTTGTTGGGTAAGCCTAGTATATATAGCCGTAATTCATGCTCTTCCTATATGTCAAGCCACCGTATATGCTATATGCTTAATGTATATGATCCTCATATATATTTCTATGATGAGTCGCTGTATTTGTCTCTCATAAATGCTCTCTGGAAACAGCTCAACCTCAGTGCAGATCTTTAATTCACGTGCCTTTTTTGCGCATACTGTCAGTACGCTAATACGACATGAACAAGTCTACCTCATAAGCCCTCATATATTCTTAAGGGAACTTTCCTCTTATTTATAATGTGGTGTGTTTTAGACTTATTGCACTCAGTAAGAATATCTGTGGAATCAGACAGGATTGACAATGATCTCTTTTCATGTTATTTGATTACTACAATGTAATTAGCATCTGCACATAATCTTACCCCTTGTATCCTGCACCACCTCACTGCCGGTTTAGTCAAATTATAAATTTTTTCTTGTACAGCAATACCACCCCGGCTACCTTCAGCGTCTCTACGCCCCTCTCTCCTTCTCTGCTCTCAATTTGTCTGTCTATGGAGATGTCCCTTCTAATTCGCTTCTCTGTCGATCTCCCCCCGCCTCCTATCCCTTTGTTCTTGGTCTACCCTCCTCCCCCCCCCCCATCCTTCCCAACAGTCCCCCTTTGGGTAGCCTCTGCAAGCTATATTAATACATTGCTCCCACCACGACATTGGGACCGCACCTCAAGTTAATGTTACAATTACTGTTCTATAATAGATTGCTGTACAATGTTTTTACAGATGATTGCTGTCTACCTCATTTTTCATGATGTACGTTGACACTGTTTGTAATGAATAAAACTAATAAAAAGAAATTTAAAAGAAAAAGAAATTAGTTACATCTATCTTAATGGGGCTTGCAGAAATCCATGTGCTTGTTGCTGCCCCATTCAAATGAATGGAACTGATTTTCAGTTACAGAATTTTCCGCCACAAAATCTGCTGCGTGTGAAGGCTCCCTTAGGCTACATGCACACGACAGTTCTTTTTTGCGCCCGCAAAAAAAAACTGATGCGGCATCCGTTTTTTTGGAGGATCCGTTCTTTTCCACCGATCCCTTGTAATAAATGCCTATCCTTGTCCGCAGATTTGAAAAAAGTAGGACATGCACTATTTTTTGCTGAAGGAAAACACGGACAATGGACGCGGAACACAAACGGAGCAGCATTTTTTTTGCTGACCCATTAAAATGATTGGGTCCCCATCCTATCCGCAAAAAAATCAGAACGGACGCATAGGAAAAACAACTGTCGTGTGCATGAAGTCTTATTGTGTTCATTGGCAGGGGTCCCAGAGACACTGTAATAGAGGACATATGCTAAAGAAGACATATTCTAGGGATAGGATATCAAACTGCATGGAGGAACTCTTTAAAATGTATTAAAGGAGAATAAGAATTTCAGTTCTAGGAAATGTCCCGATTCAGCCATTAAAAAGACAAATGCGGATATACAGATTTATATACCCCCACTTCTTGAGATCCAGCCCTGGTTTTTGGCAAGAAAATGACATGCACAAAAATACATCTAAACTACACAGTCTAAGGCCACTTGCACATGACAGTATGCCCTCCGAGACATACGGTCCGTGAGCGGGCCATATGTCCCGCAGTGGCATTGATTGTGTGCACGGGAGCACACAGCATCATAGATTACAATAATGCTGTGCACGTCGGGCCGCCCGCGGCGCTGTTGTCCCGCACTCATATAAGTGCGGGACAGTAGTCCTGCAGGCGGTCCGATGTGCACTGCATCATTGTTATCTATGATCCTGTGCACTCCTGTGCGCACAATCAATGCCACTGCGGGACATATGGCCCGCTCACGGACCGTATGTCTCGGAGGGCATACGGTCGTGTGCAAGAGGCCTAAGAGCTCATGCACACTACCGGTGCCTGTTTTGCATCCCGCAAATAGCGGATTCGCAAAACAGGGATACCGGCCGCATTTTGAGGAAAGCACCGTCTGGCCCATAATAGAATAGGACATGTTCTATATTTTGTGGATGCCACGGAACGGACATACGGATGCAGACAGTACACGGTGTGCTGTGCACATCTTTTGGGGCCCCATTGAAGTGAATGGGTCTGCATCAAACCCACAAAAAATATGGATCAGATGCGGACAAAAAATATGTGTATGGATTCTAAAGCCGCTTTCATGCAGTTTGAGCTGTGATTTCCATTAGTGATTGTGAAACCAGAAGCAGAGCCTATACAGAAATGAGGCTCAGTATAACTGAAAGATTTGCATGTGTTTTTGACGAACACCTGGTTTTGGCTCACAATCACAGATGAAAATCACTGACCAAATACTGACCAAACACTGACATGTGAATAAAGCCTAAGGCCTTATTCACACATCAGTGATTGTGAGCCAAAAGCAGGTGTGGGTCAAAAACACAGAACGAGTGCAGATGTTTCCCTTATACCTTATATCTGTGTGGGTCCAATCCTGGTTTTGGCTCACAATCACTGATGGAAATCACTGACCAAACAATGATTGTGCGAATAAGGGCTTATGTACATGGCCATCGCCTGCTGTGCCTGTATTGCGTTCACACAGCAAGTTGAATGGGTCTGGATCCGTCTGTGGAATCCGCACGGATGTTGCCCGTGCATTGGGGACCGAGCAATGGCCAATAGGGTTGAGCGAACTTGTATTTTAAGTTTGGCATCCAAAGTTTGGGTTCGGGTTATCTTAGAATCCCGATATGGATTCCACTACCATGTACCATAACGGAATTTGGGATCCATAAGGGGATTCTTCAATGAACCCGAACCCGAATGCCGAACTTAAAAAACAAGTTCGCACAACCGTCTTTCACTGCTCTACTTCCTTCTTCTCCTCCACACAGAGCACAGGAGCTCCACCCCTCATGTCACATGATCATTATACTAGGCCATTTACCACCTCTTATCCAATCCAGTACTGAGCCACGCCCCTGCACTGATCACATGATAGTGACTTCACCCCAGGTCCTTAGTGTTGAACTTGTTTTTTAAGTTCGACGTCCAAGGTTCGGGTTTATCGAAGAATCCCCTTATGGATTCCAAATTCCGTTATGGTCCGTGGTAGCAGAATCCATAACGGGATGCTACGATAACCCGAACCCAAACTTTGGACGCCGAACCCTAATGGCCAAGTGTATGAGGCCTAAGGCTTAATTCTGGCCCTTTCTGCAAAGACCGTTTGCTCTGCTTTCTTTTGCCTTGCTTAGTTTATACAATGCTTACATTGCTATTTGCTTTGTGAGACTTGCCGTCTTAACCCATTCTAGACAATTTGCTTAGTACACCATTATGTTAGAATTTTTATAGCGTTTTCTTTGTATTCTTGTTGACAAAATATTTATTTTACCAGCTTGATTCATTTATATAGGCTATTAATGAGAATTTAAGTAAAGTTAATATAACTGCCTCCATACTGTTTTACGAGCCTACAGACTTTTGTTCCCCCATTTCAGAGCTGTGTAATGAAAAAACCCACAAGCACATTTGAATAACGGTGCCCTCTCTGCCTGTTCTAATCCAGGGTTGTTACAGTCCAGATCCAGCCATGCGGTCACCATCACAAATTGATTCAAACATCAATTGCAGCAGTCATTAAAACTGCTAGAAGTCCCAGCCAAGCTGATGAATTGCAGCTGAATGTGAAATGAGACTCTGAGTCCTTTTCCCACCATCTAATATCAAAGGCTATTGTGTTCCTGAAAAGTAAAGGTCGGAGGTTCAGCATGAAGTTCAACAATAGACTCAGCCAAATGAGAGGGCCCTATTCACATTGGCATTCCACAGCGCACTTGTCTGTAAGTGGACTGTCCATATTTTCTTATGATGCAGTTACAACTAAGTCTGCAGCCTGGTCAGAATGCAGTGAATTTCTGTTCTGAAGTTTATTAAATATGGACAATGACATGCCCTGTGCGTAATAAACTTGACTAGTAGCTTAGTTCTTATTAGACAGAATGTTCAGCCAACAGAAACACATGGACGATTTAGAAAGTATGACATGACATCTAATAAGTTCTATGGTACTGTCCTAGGGTGTATTCACACGACCGTATTTATGGGTCCGTATCCGTTACTCAGTTTTTAAGAACGGATGCAGACCCGTTCATTCCAATAGGGCTGCAAAAGACGTTGACAGCACACCATGCGATAGATTGTCCCGCAAAAAATTAGCTCCTATACAGCTCAGTAAACATAAGTATAAAAAAGTTATGGGGGTCAGAATATGGTAATGTCAAAAAAATTTTTTTTAGCAAAGTTAAAATGTCATTTTATACTATTTTGACATAGAAAACCTATACATATGGAGTATTATTGTTGTAATCATATTGATCCAGAGAATGAAAGGCATGAGTCAAATTTGCCGCAAACGAAACGCCTAGGGAACAAAACCGTAAAACGGTGGAGGCGGTTTTTTTCTAATTCCACCCCATTTGAAATTTTTTTACCGCTTCCCACTACATTTTATGCTTAAATTAATGGTAGCATTAGAAAGTGCAACTTATCCCTCAAAAAATAAGCCCTCATACAGCTATGTGAACGGATATATAAAAAAGTTATGGCTCATGTAAAATAGGGAAGAAAAATGAAAACGCAAAAATGAAAAACCTCCAGTTAATGACAAGATGGCACATTATTTTTTTCCCCTTAAAGGGGTTCGCCCATGAACAACATTCCACTGGATAGATCATAAATGTATGATTACTGGGGGTCAGACCACTTAGACGTCCAGCAATCACAAGAGCGAGAGTCCCTGAGTCCCTTGTGTGAATAGAGTGGTATTGTGCATGTGTGACGACTATGGGACTGATAGAGAAAACAAAGTGTTGTGCTCAGCATACATGCAGACTACTGCTCCATGCACATAAGGGACCCAGGGAATCCCATTCTCAACATTTATCTCCTATCCTGCAGACTCCCAGCTATCATACATTTATCACTTATCCTGTAGACTCCCAGTGATCTTACACTTATCTGTCCTGTAGACTCACAGTGATCATACAGTTATTACCTATCCTGTAGACTCCCAGCGATCATACATTTATCATCTATCCTGTAGACTCCCAGTTATCATACATTTATACCTATCCTATAGACTCCCACCAATCATACAACTATCACCTATCCTGTAGACTCCCAGTGATCAAACAGTTATCAACTATCCTGTAGACTCTCAGCAATCATACATTTATCACATATCCTGTAGACTCTCAGCAATCATACATTTATCACATATCCTGTAGACTCCCAGTGATTATACAGTTATCATCTATCCTGTAGACTCCCAGTGATCATACAGTTATCATCTATCCTGTAGACTCCCAGCGATCATACATTTACCACCTATCCTGTAGACTCCCAGTGATCATACAGTTATCATCTATCCTGTAGACTCGCATCGATCATATAATTATGGCCTATCCTGTAGACTCAAAGTGATCATACAGTTATCATCTATCCTTTAGACTCCCAGCGATTATACAATTATCTCCTATCCTGTAGACTCCCAGTGATCATACATTTATCACCTATCCTATAGACTCCCAGTGATTATACATTTATCACCTATCCTGTAGACTTCAAGCGATCATACAATTATGATCTATCCTGTAGACTCCCAGCAGTCATACAATTATCACCTATCCTGTAGACTCCCAGCAATTATACAATTATCATCTATCCTGTAGACTCCCAGTGATTATGCAGTTATCACATATCCTGTAGACTCCCAGTGATCATGCAGTTATCACCTATCCTGTAGACTCCCAGTGATCATACAGTCATCTATCCTCTAGACTCCCAGAGATCATACATGTATCTATCCTATAGACTCCCAGCGATCATAAATTTATCACAAATGCTGTAGTTAGGGGATAAATGTTATTCATGGGCCAGCCTCTTTAAAATTAATCCAAAGCTTGACCTTTACCATCCCAATTCACTTTAGGTAAGGTAATGAAGGAAGGAAATAAAAAGCACCTGTGTTTACAGTTCATTAATGCAATGATTGGGTGACTCCAGACTGAAAATCCTGCATACAAATGTATATCCCATCTCTTATGGACTCCAATTTCTAATTAAACTAATTCAATACAATATTGTGACATACTTACAAAATCCTTGACAGGATGCAAAGCACATGACAGCCACTGGGTGGACACACATGGAAACATATAGCATAGGCATCTTGTGATGGTGTCGAGTTTTCCTCCACTGCACACTGTGACAGTAGGAAAACAGGGAAGCAGCAAGGCCTGGACATCAGGAACAGGGAGCAGGTCACCTCCTAAAGCCACCCTAATCCTGGCCCTGAATCCTAACCGTATGAGAAGACCCAGATGGATGGTGGGCTCATACACAGGAACCTTGGACCCTGAGTTGCCCTGACGATCCCTGAATAAAGGTTAGGAGCTAGAGGTAATCTGTTTCTCCAGAATGCGGATGAATAGGAGTCTCACAGGCCAAGCTTCAAGGGTAAGGGAAGACAGTGAGCAGCAACTAGGTCGGCAGGAAAGAGCCCAGAAACAACACGCCTTTACCTGCAGCGGCAACAACGACAACCGGACCCCCATGCGGAGAGAATGCATGGTGGCCCCCGGCAGAGCTGCACACTTACTTGTGGTTGCCCCTCCAGAGAACCCAGACACCCTCTTCTGGAGGCGCAGACAGACAGGGGACTGTCTAGCAACCATGCTGGACAACACACCAAACAGACCAGACATGGAACACAACACTAGACATAACAACACACCCTGTACATAAACCCTCACCAAACATAAACAAGTGAAGGAAGGGTATAATACATAAAGATTACATCGGATGACCTTGATGTCTAACTTAGGCCTCTCTGTACTAACCTTCGGAAGAGGGTTTCAGCTTGTTTCCCCTGCTGTCTTCTTGCATGCATGCTTGTCCTCCGGAGGGAGGGTGTAAAGAGAGATGCTGTTAACAGTGCTGTTCACTGTGACTGTGGTTGCAGTGTAGGTGTGAACAGTTACTTGTGTTTGTGTCTCCCCTTGTCCGTTCCTCAGTTGTTCTGTCGCTTGTGTTATGGTGGCTGGCTGCATTTCTGTGTACGGGCTTTGGTGTTTGCTGGTTGGGGATGCTTGCTGGCAGCGACCTGGTGTGTGAACTATGTCGGAGGTGGACGCAGTGTTCAGTGCGGTCTCTCTGAGCTGTTTGTTGGCTGGTTGCCTGGTTCCTAGTTGGTGGTTCGGGCGTGCTGGCGGCAGTCTTGGGGAGACTTGCTTGCACTGTTGCTTTGGGTGCTCCACCTAGCTTCCCCTTTTCAGTTTTGGAGGGCTTTGAGAGGGGAGGAGTGTCACGGCTCTGTCACAGTCTTCTTGTTGTGCGCCTTGACACGTTAGTCTTGTATGCTGGTTGCCAGGGGCAAGGCGTTGTGGTGCAGCATGTTTGTGCTTTCCTCCTTCTCCTGGTTCTTTCCCTGGCTGGTGCTGGAGGGGTTAACTTCCTGGCTAGGTGTGATCTGGGTGTGGCCTCATGGCTCTTTTTAGACTACGTTCACACGACGACATTTGTCGCTCGACAAATTGGGAACCACTACACTGCAACATTTGTTGCGCGAAATTGATTCACATTAATGTCGCACGACAATTTTTATAATGGGAGTCTATGGTGTCGCATTGCGACATGCGACATGTTGCAACTGCGACACAACAGTCGCCAAGAATCCATCCCGGATGGATTTTTTCCGACTGTCGTGACGCAGTCGCAGCATGTCGCATGTCGCAATGCGACACCATAGACTCCCATTATAAAAATTGTCGCGCGACAATAGTGCGACTTTTTGTCGCGCGACAATTGTCGTCGTGTGAACGTAGCCTTAATCTTGTGTTGTGAGCCTGAGGTCTGTATTACTCTAGCCTTGGAGTATGGTATTACACCTACTATAAATAAGTTAATTTAAGCTCTTAGCGCACATTTTAATGCGTCGGGCCCATCTACCAGGCGTCAAGGTGGCTTCCGCACATGGGTCCCTAACACTAATATACTGCCTCTCTTGGACTTACCTAAGCCTACAATTTTCAGGGCATGTTTGCTTGATGGATATGCACCAGTGATTCTGAGTGTTCTAGTCTAAATTTTCTGTCCAAAAGTTTTTTAAGATGTTATCTAGCAAAGCCCTTTCTAGCCTTCTTATTCTTGAGTGGCTTATGAGTGGCTTGCACCGTGCAGTGAACCCTCTGTATTTACTTTCATGCAGTCTTCTCTTTATGCTAGATTTGGATATTGATACGCCTATATCCTGGAGGGGTTTCTCTTCACCATGGTAATTATTTCGCAATCAATCACCACTGTTGTCTTCCGGTCTTTTTGCATTGTTGGGTTCACCAGTGCTCTCTTTCTTCCTCAGGATGTACCAAACTGTAGATTTTGCCACTCTTAATAGTGTTGCAATGTCTCAGATGAGTTTTTTCTGTTTTTGCAGATAAAGGTTGGCTTGTTTCACCTGCATGGAGACCTCTTTTGACCGCATGTTCACTTCTCAGCAAAATCTTCAAAATGTAAGCACCACACCTCAAATCAACTCCAAGTCTTTTATGTGCTTAATTGAGAATTAAATAATGCAGGAATTGCCCACATCTGCCCATAAAAACAGCCTTTGAGTCTATCGTCCAATTACTTTTGGTCCCTTTAAAAACAGGGTGCCACTTGTAAAGGAGCTGAAACTCCTAAACCCTTCATCCAATTTTAATGTGGATGCCCTCAAATGAAAGCTAAAAGTCTGGACTTTATGTCCATGTCCATTATATAATTAGAACTTGAATATGTTTTAGTAAACAGATAATAAAAAACAAAATTTGTGTCAGTGTCCAAATATATATGGACCTAACTGTATATGAAACTCCGCGAATAGTCAGCTACTGTATATGCTACTGAATTCTCTGCCAGAAGCAAAAAAGGGACAAGATGAGTTCTTTTTATGATGGTAACATTAATGTTCTATAAGATGTTTTTTTAAGATCCTAGACCAGAGGCTTCCTAACTGTAAATTGCAATATGTATCACATCCAATTTTACACAGTAAGGTATATATATATCAGTTGTAGGAAGTAGTTCTGGTGCTACGGTATGTAAAAATTGTCATGAAAGCTTACCCTTTATTGGTGGTATACTTTGATTTCCTGAAGATTTCCTGATATATACCCTTGATGGAAAGCCTGACCTGCATACTTATACAATGGCATTTATCGCCCTAACAGAACCATTGTGAGAAAATCTATACCACCATGACAGAGGCCCAAAGGAAACTCTTTTTTCTTTTGTTGGCTCATTGAAGCCCTACGAATATATCTAACATATTCTGGACGTGTATGCAATAAAGAGCTGAACCTAAGTTCAGTATTTGAAGCTGCACATGATTACTGTTTTCACACCTTTTATTTTCTAATATGCCTCGGGATGAAGGTAGTGAAAGGGATATTTGCAACATCCCTACAAGGTTAATACCAGGTTCCATGCTCAGGTACTGGAGGGGTCAATAGCAAGATTATTGATTGTCTAGTGTATTGAAGATGTTAATTAGTGTTTAGCAAAGTGAAGCATTCAAAGCGGAATTTGGTCCGTAGTTTTGGAAAACTTTGATTTGCAATGAATCCGAATTTTCTCATGTTTCGTGGTAACAAATCATGTTTTTCTAAAATGGCAGCTGCATGTGTTACAAAGTGAAGCTAAGTGTAGAGGAGACCGGGAACTCAAGATCACCCATAATGCTGTGCAGCCAGCCAATCCGCAGATAGTTATCACCCGTCATGTCACAGCCCTATAGAAAGAACTCTTATCCCGCAGGGTCCCTGGCATTGTACTGTGAGTTGAGCATAGTAAGAGACAAGTGCTCATGCTCTAGGGACAGTGTTGCTGAAAATGATTAAAGGGGTATTCCCATCATAATGATCACTGTTAAATCTGTTAATGTAAATATATTTGATTAACCAATTCCCACCCTTTAGGAGAAAATTCATCCCCACTTACCTATAGTTGTCATTCAGTCTCCCCTGGTTATGGCCACTGTTCTTCTCTGGAATCCCGGTGACCACGCTTGCGCAGAAGACTCCTTTTCTCCCGGCCGCGCCGCACACTGTCCTGAATGCGCATGCCGCCGCGCATGCCGCCGCGCATGCGCGATGGTGACTTCTTCCTGGCCAGAATAGTACAGAGCTGCGAACGCGCATGCTGGCTCTGTACTATACTGAACAGAAACACAAAAGGGGGGTCAGTCAGCACGTCCCTGTATGCAGGTGCACGTAACTGTGGCACATATACATACAAACAAAAAATATAACAGCACTCTGCAGCCAGAACTCTGCCCTGCCTCTATGATAGAAGCTATAAGAGGTCGTTAGTGTACATTTTGATCAAAAGGTAATAAGCCCCTCGCCACGCAAAGGTCACCTCGTGAGTAGAGATGAGCGAACACCTGGATGTTCGGGTTCGAGAGGTTTGGCCGAACTTCCGGAAAATGTCCGGGTTCGTGATCCGAACTCAACCTGAACTTCATCCTGAACCCGAACCCCATAGAAGTCAATGGGGACCCGAACTTTTGGGCACTAAAAAGGCTGTAAAAGACACCCAGAGGGATAATATACCGCAAAAAACGCATTGCGATTACAACTTTGAGCTAATGATCACCATGGGAACGCCTCCTCCAGTAGAATGTACTGTTGGATCTGAGAATTAAGTTGAAATCGCAATGCGATTCTTATATATTTGCTTAATCGCATTGCGATTTCAACTTAGCATTGCTAAATAATTCCATCCATATCGTTAACTTACTGAGTCAGTAAGTTAGCGAATATGGATGGAATTATTTAGCAATGCTAAGTTGAACGACAATGCGATTAAGCAGATATATAATAATCGCATTGCGATTTCAACTTAATTCTCACATCCGACAGTACATTCTACTGGAGGAGGCGTTCCCATGGTGATCGGTAGCTCAAAGTTGTAATCGTAATGCGATTAAGCTAAATACATAAGAATCGCATTGCGATTCCAACTTTTAGTACTCAACTTTTAAAATCGTACACCACTTTAAGTTCCAAAGTTGCAATCGCGTTCGAATAGAACTTAAAGCTGTCTCTTAGTCAGTTTTAGTATTGGTGTGCTGTAATAGAAGTTACATTCGATGCTGAATATAACAGAGCAATACAGTCAACTTTACACTGTTAGTTTTATTATCGCGATAATACAACTATTCAAGAATCGTGTACGTGCGTCTGTACGTGTGTGCGTTACCTCGGACACTATTCTATTTTGCCAGCCACAGCTGAAACCACTGATTTATGGTATTGCTATTTTGGCAATTGAATTTAACCCCAGAAAATAATCTATCCTTTGCCAGACAGCAGACAGTATTATACTTGTCTAGCCAAAGCTGGAACACCAGATTTAGGGGATTGGTATTTGGGCAATTGTATTTAAACCCTTAATAAAATATAGAAATTTCTTTCCTGAGTTTCTAGGGGTGACAATTAGCACAGCCAAGCCCCTGATGTAGGATATAGCAAAAAAAAAAACTAGTATTGATGGATTGATGGACTTGGTGGCAGCTTCTTCTGGCGCACCACAAGTCACAAAATGGCCGCCGATCAACCCAGAAAATAAGTGACAGAAAACGCTCTGTGCAGCCTAAAAACCAGCGAGCAAGTAACTAGCAGAAGTTCAATGATTCTCAGCTGTAAATTGATCCATTCATTAGGTGCTGTTGCTGACTTTAACCTGCCTAATCTCGCCCTGATAGAAGCTGCGTCCTCTCCCTACACTAATCAGAGCAGTGTGACGTGCAGCACTACGTGACTCCAGCTTAAATAGAGGCTGGGTCACATGCTGCACTTGGCCAATCACAGCCATGCCATTAGTAGGCATGGCTGTGATGGGCTCTTAGGGCAAGAAGTAAAATGCTAACTGATTGGCTGCTGTGCAGCCCTTCAGAAAGCGGGAAGAAATCGACGAACACCGGACCCGAACCCTAAACTTTTTTGAAAATGTCCGGGTTCGGGTCCGTGTCACGGACACCCCAAAATTCGGTACGAACCCGAACTATTCTCGAACTGTTCGCTCAACACTACTCGTGAGTGGTCCTAACGCTAAATCCTACCTGTTATGGGCCATGACAGCCACATAAAATCCAGGGAGTGCTGGCCCAGCATGCATGCGGGGATCAATCGTACTTATTAACCCTTTCTGGTGCTATAACAGCCTCGATTAGATCCAGGGACGCAGGTACCAACATGCATGCTGAGCGACTGTGTACTCCTCCTGGAACCGGATGGTTACTAGCAGGCACTATGGTTACTAGCAGGCACTAGCAGGCTGGTTTTAATCAGAGTGAGTATAAAACTGAACTTGCTTTCATAGTGCCTGCTAGTAACCATCCGGTTCCAGGAGGAGTACACAGTGGGCTCAGCATGCATGTTGGTACCTGCGTCCCTGGATCTAATGGAGGCTGTTATAGCACCAGAAAAGGGTTAATAAGTACGGTTGATTCCAGCATGCATGCTGGGCCCGCACTCTCTGGATTTTATGTGGCTGTCATGGCCCATAACAGGTAGGATTTAGCATTAGGTCCACTCACGAGGTGGCCTTGGCGTGGCGAGTGGCTTATTACCTTTTGATCAAAATGTACACTAACGACCTCTTATAGTTTCTATTATAGAGGCAGGGCAGAGTTCTGGCTGCAGATTGCTGTTATATATATATATATATATATATATTTTGTTTGTATGTATGTATATGTGCCACAGTTACGTGCACCTGCATACAGGGACGTGCTGACTGACCCCCTTTTGTGTTTCTGTTTAGTACATGTTGGAGGTGTGGCAGCTTCCTTCTCAGTCGTGCACACCTGACTAGTTTCTCTGCCTTAGAGGCTGGTTTTAATCAGAGTGAGTATAAAACTGAACTTGCTTTCATAGTGCCTGCTAGTAACCATCCGATTCCAGGAGGAGTAAACAGTGGGCTCAGCATGCATGTTGGTACCTGCATCCCTGGATCTAACGGAGGCTGTTATAGCACCAGAAAGGGTTAATAAGTACCGTTGATCCCAGCATGCATGCTAGGCCTGCACTCCCTGGATTTTATGTGGCTGTCATGGCCCATAACAGGTAGGTTTTAGCGTTAGGACCACTCACGAGGCGGCCTTGGCGTGACGAGTGGCTTATTACCTTTTGATCAAAATGTACACTAACGACCTCTTATAGCTTTTATCATAGAGGCAGGGCAGAGCTCTGGCTGCAGAGTGCGGTTATATTTTTTGTTTGTCTGTACTATACTGGCCAGGAATGTCACTATGGCGCATGCGCAGCGGCATGCGCATTCAGTGCAGCGCCCGGCCCGGCCGTGAGAAGACTTCAATCAAGATGAAACCCGCCCCCAGCCAGAATCCAGGAAGTAAACAGCATGCTGGCAAAAGGTAAGTATGAAAGGGCGTCGTGGGACAACCCTTTTAATAGAAATATATTGGAGAGGTAGAGTGCAGGGACAGTGCAGGGAGACTGCAGGGAGACTTATTCTGCTTCAGTTTTATTTATTCCTACATCTACTTATTCCTACATCAGCCATAAACTAAGATATGCAATTCAATACAAATAAGATAGAAGTCTTTATTATTCCAGAGCCAGCGTTTCAACCAATACAATCCAGTCTGCACCCTGTAGGGGGGCCAGGTCTTAATGACAACCATCCTCATCTTTTGCTGGCTTTACTTCTTCCAAATCATCCTTCAAAGTCTCTATGTCCTAGAAAAGTCAGCAAGATGCAGAGAGAAGAGGAGCTGGATGTTTATGATTACATATTCTCACTGATATCAGATGATATGAAAAAAGGAGGAAAAGCAGATGGCAGAAGAAGGGGTCCCATCTGTTGGGCAGGAAAGTGCTGGGGTTGGAGAAGTGAGTACAGCTCCTGTTTAAAGGTGCATCAAAGGTGCAAAGCCCGCTCCGTGTGGCCATACCCTAAGGTAGAGTGGCCTGGGCAAATCTGTTTTATAGCACTTCACGTCAAATGAAAACTAATAGAGAATCTAGAGTGTGAGTCCCTTTGATATGTAGGCACTCTATAAGAAGGAGAAATAATACAACAATTTAGTTAAAAAAAAGCTAATATATGATGATAAGGTCTCATGTACAGTACATGGCTCTTTTATAGCTCCATAAATGCTCCATGTTGTATGAAATGTAATACACCAATAAGGCCAGCCATACTTATGAGATAGTAGCTTAACACTCGTTCAGCAACCTGAGCCTAAACCTGTAATACAAAGTTTTGGACCCTCGTCACAGTTTTATTCCTGCAGAGGGATGTAATGACCGTGTAAACCTATAAATCTAGTGACACCGTATAAGACAGTACATCGTTGCTAATGCAGATGCCGAGTTATCTGTAAATACTATTTAATATTTGTTGCATTACAATGTTTTTAGACACACAATTCTGTAGGATATGAAGCCGAAAATGAATGGTTGATTTGCAGTAATACTCTAGAGGATGCTTTTCCTCTAATGACAAACAAGAATGAACCCCTGTTCAGCATTAACAGCGTGAACGCACTGATTTGTTATATTTCCTTTTGCTTATCCAGAATGAAGTTTTTATCATGTCTAAATTACCCAAAGGCACCATGTGTCTGCTTGAAAACATCACTTTTCATGCACTAAAATGCAAATGAGGCCTCATTTTTCGACCATGCTACTGTTAAAGCCTGTGCATTCAATGTTCTCACTTAGCTTTAGAGACATCAGTTACCAAGGTAACAAGAGTCGGATTCATTCGGTGGTGGAAGCTGGGATTTCAGGTGCTTTACTGTAGACACGATAAATATTGATACTTCATGTAATTCATTAATCTGTCATTTTCTGATGCTTTTGAAGTTGGCTTTGGTTTTATTGACATTTTGGTCACAATCCAAAATGGTAATATCCAGGAAGTATAGCCTATAAATCTAGAAAACTATACAGAAAATGCCTGAATGTCAAGCATGGTAGTCTAAATGATCATTACCGTAATTAAAACAGCACAATAATGTAAAAAATAAAGTAAAGTGTAAGCCCTTAAACACACAACCTATTTTCATTTTTGCATAAATAATAATTACCATAATTAAAACAGCACGTGAAAAATTAAGCACTTTAAAATTAACCCCTTAAAGACCAAACCTATTTTGATTTTTGCATTTTTTTTTTCCTCCCCACGTTCCAATAGCCATAATGTTTTTATTTTTCCGTAGCCATATAAGGGCTTATTCTTTGCGGAACAAGATGCATTTTTTAATGCCACCATTTAATTTACCATTTCTTGTATTGGAAAACGGAAAAAAAATTCTTTGATGTGTAAAAGTGAAAAAAGAACACAGTTCCAACAAGGTTTTTGGAGTTTTGACATCACGGTGTTCACTGTGCACTAAAAAATAACACAATGCCCTTATTCACAGCACAATACAATTACAGCGATACCAAATTTGTAAAGTTTTTATTTTGTTTAATTACTTTAAAAAAAATAAAAACCTTTGAAAAAAATCTAAATTTTTAATGCATCACCATTTTCTGACAGTCATAACTTTTTAATATTTCAGTCTACAGAGCTGTATGGGGGCTTGTGTTTTGCATAACCATTTTTGTGGTATATATGACTTTTTGATCACTGTTATTCAATTTTTTGGGGTGGACCAGATGACTAAATAATGGCGAATCTCGTGTTTTTCTTTCTGTTGTGGTGTTCACTGCACAGAATTTTTTTTTTATATTTTAATAGTTGACATTTTCAGATGTGGCAATACTTATATACATATAATATATGTTTATTTTACTACCTATATGTAAAATTGGGAAAGGTGGGAGATTTAAACTTAAAATGTTTTGGTGTTTTTTTTTTTACTTTTCATTTGATAACTATTAACTAGAACCTGGGATCTCTTAATCCATTGTCCTATTAACCCTAAGGCCCCTTTCACATGAGCAAGTTTTCTGCGCTGGTGCAATGCGTAAAGTGAACGCATAACCCCCGCACGGAATCCTAACCCATTAATTGCAATGGGTCTGTGCACATGAGCGTTGTTTTTCACGCATCATTTCTACGTTGCGTCAGAATCGCAGCATGTTCTATATTCTGCGTTTTGAATGGGGCTTCAGTGAAAAACGCATTACATCTGGATACAATCCGGATGCAGTTCGGGTGCAATGCGTTTTTCGCTGATGGTTGCTAGGAGATGTTGTTTTCATGCCTTTAGTTTTTTTTTTCGCGTGTGTGAAAAAACGCATCAAAACTGATTGCACCCGCATGAAAAAAACTGGAAACACTGAATGCAATTGCAGACAAAACTGACTGAACTTGTTTGCGAAATGGTGCGAGTGTCACTGAACGCACCCTGAACGCATCCTGACACAATTCGTATTGTTTGTGTGAAAGAGGCCTAATAGAGATCTATTAGGGTGAATAGGATTCTGACACTGTCCCTGCTGAGCTGTGTCTCATGCACAGGTCAGCAGGAAATTTACCGTGACAGGCCTGGCAGGCTTCAGAAGCATCCAAGTTGCCATGGTAACTGATCGGAGCCCCGCAATTTCACTGCGGGAGCTCTCATCGGAAGGCAGAGGGATGTGCATCTCTCCGCCTCACCTCACAGATGCCACGATCAGTGTTGAACATGGCATCTGAAGGGTTAAATGACGGGATGTGGCGTGATCATTGTTCCCTGTCATTGAGGCCCTGTGACGGCTGTATGATATAGCCAGCAACCACCGTTTATGGAGCAGGCTCACCACAGCAGCCTCTCAATGCAAATGCAGGCGCATAATGCCATACGTGTATGGCATTATGCGATAAGGGGTTAATATGACACGTCTTTGTTTTTGGCTCTGTGATTTCCACTGATTTATGTTGTTAATGTTTAATAATTTTTTCCTAGGGACACTGGCTTTGACAGAGTTCTGGATTTGGTCTGCCATTAGGTATAGTTTCAGTGTATATTCTCCTCACTATGAGGACCTTACAGTGAGGACAGTATAGAGATAAGGGATTGCCCTCTGATCTAATTCTAGAACTAAAAATTTTGAAGAACACATACCAGACCTCATAATATAGACTCCAAACTCCACAATTCACACCTTATTCCACTGCACTGGGACCTATTTTAACTGATTCTGCAGAACACGGATTAAGTTAAATTAAGGATGAGCGAATTGATTCTAATGTTTCAGAATTCATCCAGAATCCAACTTTTTTGTGATTCATTTTGAGGGGTGAGAGAGAAGGGACAAGTAGGCTTCTCTGGATTTATGAGCAATATACATGCATTGTCTGGGGGTGATCTTTCTCATTACGGAGAGCGCTTAGTATGCATAGTACTATATAATACCCATACATTTGCACCGCATACAGTATAATACCTCTCTATGTGTCCCTCATATGGTATAAATTATGCTGTATGAGGAGCAAATGTAGTGAACATTATATAGTATAATGAACCCTACTTGTGCCCCGTGTACAGTATAATACCACTACACGTGCCCCTCATACAGTGCAGGAGAGGTAAGTGATACTAGCTATTATTTATTGAATTATATCCAAATGGATAACAGATAGTGTCAGGCCTTAAGTCTAAAGCAGCAGTAAAAGGTAGTAACATTTAGCATACCAATCCCAACCTGACTGCAGGTCTAACAGCCATCATAGAGATCTGTTATGTTTAGATGAAACTAGCCTAGGACCTCATTCACATTTTTATATGATAAGTACTTTATTTTCAGAACCTAAACCAGGAGTAAATCCTGAACACAGAAAAAAGTAAAATGGAAGCATTTACTTTTTTACCACCACCTTTAGCTGGCCAGCTAAGGCCTGTCCTAAGTTGCTTATATGGCTAATATGTGTATACAGCTAGACCTGCCAATAACCTTAATACAGTTCATATGTTTATATGTTAAAGACAGAAAGAGAGTTATTTACATTGACTTCATGTTTTGGATGTGATATAACAGTTATCTATTGTGTTCACAGAAGCAGAAAAGATAATATGCCTTTAAGATTCATTCTATGAATGTAAGGTAAGCTCAATGACACAGCAAAATTAACAACAGAAATCATATAGTTAAACTGTTGTTACTGCCCAAGAGTATTAACCAATCACAACCAGCCTCACACTGAGCCTGTGTGGGAAATCTCCTATCTGGAATCATTATTCACCAGAGAGAGGAGCTGAACAGACACACAGTTCCAGTCAGAGCTGAGTTTTATGGAAGCAAAGAGGCCAAATAGGTATTTAGAACAGTTATATAATGACAAACCAATAGCAAATCTCAGATATACTTCTCAGAGAAATCATAAAGTGCTTAAATAACTTAAAGTGAGAGTATACAGTAGTGGCCAAAAGTTTTGAGAATGACACAAATATTAGTTTTCACAAAGTTTGCTGGTAAACTGCTTTTAGATCTTTGTTTCAGTTATTTCTGTGATGTAGTGAAATATAATTACACGCACTTCATACGTTTCAAAGGCTTTTATCGACAATTACATGACATTTATGCAAAGAGTATTTGCAGTGTTGGCCCTTCTTTTTCAGGTCCTCTGCAATTCGACTGGGCATGCTCTCAATCAACTTCTGGGCCAATTCCTGACTGATAGCAACCCATTCTTTCATAATCACTTCTTGGAGTTTGTCAGAATTAGTGGGTTTTTGTTTGTCCACCCGCCTCTTGAGGATTGACCACAAGTTCTCAATGGGATTAAGATCTGGGGAGTTTCCAGGCAATGGACCCAAAATGTCAATGTTTTGGTCCCCGAGCCACTTAGTTATCACTTTTGCCTTATGGCACGGCGCTCCATCGTGCTGGAAAATGCATTGTTCTTCACCAAACTGTTGTTGGATTGTTGGAAGAAGTTGCTGTTGGAGAGTGTTTTGGTACCATTCTTTATTCATGGCTGTGTTTTTGGGCAAAATTGTGAGTGAGCCCACTCCCTTAGATGAGAAGCAACCCCACACATGAATGGTCTCAGGATGCTTTACTGTTGGCATGAAACAGGACTGATGGTAGCACTCACCTTTTCTTCTCCGGACAAGCCTTTTTCCAGATGCCCCAAACAATCGGAAAGAGGCTTCATCGGAGAATATGACTTTGCCCCAGTCCTCAGCAGTCCATTCACCATACTTTCTGCAGAAGATCAATCTGTCCCTGATGTTTTTTTTGGAGAGAAGTGGCTTCTTTGCTGCCCTTCTTGACTCCAGGCCATCTTCAAAAAGTCTTCGCCTCACTGTGCGTGCAGATGCGCTCACACCTGCCTGCTGCTATTCCTGAACAAGCTCTGCACTTGTGGTACTCTGATCCCGCAGCTGAATCCTCTTTAGGAGACGATCCTAACGCTTGCTGGACTTTCTTGGACGCCTTGAAGCCTTTTTAACAGGAATTGAACCCCTTTCCTTGAAGTTCTTGATGATCCTATAAATTGGTTATTGAGGTGCAATCTTAGTAGCCACAATATCCTTGCCTGTGAAGCCATTTTTATGCAATGCAATGATGGCTGCACGTGTATCTTTGCAGTTCCCCATGGTTAACAATGGAAGAACAATGATTTCAAGCATCACCCTCCTTTTAACATGTCAAGTCTGCCCTTTTAACCCAATCAGCCTGACATAATGATCTCCAGCCTTGTGCTCGTCAACATTCTCACCTGAGTTAACAAGACGATTACTGAAATGATCTTAGCGGGACCTTTAATGACAGCAATGAAATGCAGTGGAAAGTTTTTTTTGGGATTAAGTTAATTTTCATGGCAAAGAAGGACTATGCAATTCATCTGATCACTCTTCATAACATTCTGGAGTATATGCAAATTGCTATTATAAAAACTTATACTATAAGACAAAGTTCAGACTAAGCACCTATATTTCTACACTCAGAAGTGCATGACCATAAGGCAAATTAAGTAGGTTAAAAGATGGCCGCACAATACATCTCAAACTAACAGAAAAACAAAAAAGGGGCTCATTCCAGAAATAGGAATGAAGGAAGTTCTTTGCGCACATTTTTGATCAAAAGTATGTCGGGCCCAAATGCCACTTCACGGCGACTTCCGCACATGGGTCCCTAACACTACAGATACTGCCTCTCATGGACTTACCAGTCTCCTTATTTTCAGGGCACTGTAGGAACCAGCTAAATTGCTTTTGTGCTGAGAAGTCCCAGGAACTTGGGCGGGTCTCAGTCCAAAAGAGGCGCCACCCTCAATATACTATAAGACAAAGTTCAGACTAAGCACCTATATTTCTACACTCAGAAGTGCATGACCATAAGGCAAATTAAGTAGGTTAAAAGATGGCCGCACAATACATCTCAAACTAACAGAAAAACAAAAAGGGGCTCATTCCAGAAATAGGAATGAAGGAAGTTCTTTGCGCACATTTTTGATCAAAAGTATGTCGGGCCCAAATGCCACTTCACGGCGACTTCCGCACATGGGTCCCTAACACTACAGATACTGCCTCTCATGGACTTACCAGTCTCCTTATTTTCAGGGCACTGTAGGAACCAGCTAAATTGCTTTTGTGCTGAGAAGTCCCAGGAACTTGGGCGGGTCTCAGTCCAAAAGAGGCGCCACCCTCAATATACTATAAGACAAAGTTCAGACTAAGCACCTATATTTCTACACTCAGAAGTGCATGACCATAAGGCAAATTAAGTAGGTTAAAAGATGGCCGCACAATACATCTCAAACTAACAGAAAAACAAAAAGGGGCTCATTCCAGAAATAGGAATGAAGGAAGTTCTTTGCGCACATTTTTGATCAAAAGTATGTCGGGCCCAAATGCCACTTCACGGCGACTTCCACACATGGGTCCCTAACACTACAGATACTGCCTCTCATGGACTTACCAGTCTCCTTATTTTCAGGGCACTGTAGGAACCAGCTAAATTGCTTTTGTGCTGAGAAGTCCCAGGAACTTGGGCGGGTCTCAGTCCAAAAGAGGCGCCACCCTCAATATACTATAAGACAAAGTTCAGACTAAGCACCTATATTTCTACACTCAGAAGTGCATGACCATAAGGCAAATTAAGTAGTTTAAAAGATGGCCGCACAATACATCTCAAACTAACAGAAAAACAAAAAAGGAGCTCATTCCAGAAATAGGAATGAAGGAAGTTCTTTGCGCACATTTTTGATCAAAAGTATGTCGGGCCCAAATGCCACTTCACGGCGACTTCCGCACATGGGTCCCTAACACTACAGATACTGCCTCTCATGGACTTACCAGTCTCCTTTGTCTTATAGTATATTGAGGGTGGCGCCTCTTTTGGACTGAGACCCGCCCAAGTTCCTGGGACTTCTCAGCACAAAAGCAATTTAGCTGGTTCCTACAGTGCCCTGAAAATAAGGAGACTGGTAAGTCCATGAGAGGCAGTATCTGTAGTGTTAGGGACCCATGTGCGGAAGTCGCCATGAAGTGGCATTTGGGCCCGACATACTTTTGATCAAAAATGTACGCAAAGAACTTCCTTCATTCCTATTTCTGGAATGAGCCCCTTTTTTGTTTTTCTGTTAGTTTGAGATGTATTGTGTGGCCATCTTTTAACCAACCTATTATAAAAACTTAAGCAGCAACTTTTCCAATTTCCAATATTTATGTAATTCTCAAAACTTTTGTCCCCGACTGTAGAAACTGAAGAGAGAAATATATCCATCATTTTATGTTTAATGACAAGATTGAACAGTCAAACCACCATTTTGTCATACTTTACATCGACTATCTGCTGCAGAGGTGGCAGTGTTATATATGAAGAAAAGTTGAAGTTAATAAAGAAGTTATCTTAAGCATTTGGTGTGCTCTTTAAGCCTACTGTTTCCATAGAAAGGTGCTAGAAGAATTAAAGCAGACAGACAGTCTGGTTGGACTAAAAGGTTAGAGATATCAAAATTCTTCTAATACCACAGCGCAAAAGACACTTCATAGTGCTGCGCCTGCCACACCACCCTTGAAAACAGATGCAAAATATTGACCAAATAAGCAAGTATAAATGACATCCAAGTGTTTACTGTCATTTTGACTGACCAGTACGCATCCTCTTCCATAGTATCACCGCTTTTGAGAGCCCTGAATGGATCTCACAAATGGAAATCCAAAACGCTAGTATGAAAGTAGCCTTAGGTGGAAAATGTCCTCATCAAATTAATTACATTTGGGACAATTAGAAGAAAACTATAGCCAATTTTATTGATAGAAGGGGAAAAATTAGAATCTTAAAGGGATTTACCATATTTTATGTGTGCTTGCTCCTTGGGTCCCTTTTGCTCTTTATTGGTCCTCCGTTCCCATCAGTAAACTTCTGGATGGACAAGTTCACGTGTTTAGCTAGAGCCAATGACTTGTCTCAGCAGTGACCTGTCCTCAAGAGGCACATCACTGCTCAGTCACATGCTGCTTGGTGACATGTCACCACTGGCTGCAGCACTACAAGTAACCTTTCCCATCCAGAAGTTTACAGGATAGGGACAGGAAGAAGCAGACGAGGAACGAGGAAGACATGGGTAGAAGATAAGTATGATTTTTTTCCATAGGTACTGCAGGCTGGGGTGGGAATTTAAAAAAAATAAGTTTGAAAACCCCTTTAACCAGGTCCCAAGGTTGTTGAGTACAGTAGCATTAGTGCATCCATTTTATAAGCCGGGTTCATGCAGTGCAGTTTGTGTCATTTAATGTGTTCCTTTTAGCCAAAACCATGTGTGGACCATAAAGGGAAGCAAATACTACTCTTTTTTTATCCACCATTTTGGATAAAAAATATGCATTAAACTGTACTGTGTAAATTGGTCCACAGAGTATACATAGCTATCAGAGAACTACTATTAGCTACTGTAGATGCTTTCCTTTTTCTACTTTGTTTTAAAGAGGTTCTCCGACTATGTCGCCTAATTCACAGGTGTTACTAACCTGGGGAAGGAAGATGTTTTACATAGTACTTACCCATTTTTGGCAGCTGAACAGGAAAAGAAGCGGCCACATCTGGTTAGGATCAAGGTGGAAGATGTCCATGTTGACACAGCGTAGACAAGCATTAGCAGAGCCAGGAATGGGTACTGTGTAGTGTCCGTGCCCCGGATGGAATACATGCAGGTGAGAGCTGTGAACTT
Organism: Bufotes viridis; assembly: GCA_033119425.1. NCBI lineage: Eukaryota > Metazoa > Chordata > Amphibia > Anura > Bufonidae > Bufotes > Bufotes viridis. The sequence goes on from CM065592.1 coordinate 242,561,063, forward strand.
TTTGACAATGTGTAGTAAGTAAGTACTAAGTACCATGTATAACATCTTCCTTCCACAGGTTAGTATTACCTAAGGATTTGGTGAAATGGTAAGAGAACCCATTAAAATCCCCTTCTCTATATCATTATTCTCATCCTTCCAACAATACAGTAGCTGAAAATCATTATCAGTAGGACAAACCTCAAAGAAGTACTCCAGCATTTCTTTGCTCTTATTATGTGGCTACACTATTAATAAAAGTTCAGCAAAAATTTAAATGTGTATTATCAGGAATAACGAGCCGTATAATTTACCATAAATTATAAGGAAAATTGGAAAATGTGACGTTCTCATATTATCTTCATAAATTATGACACTGAAATAAATCTGTCTTCATGTAATTACGAGTGATAATGTTTTCACTATTGTGTGATGTACAGTGATGTAACAACTACCATGATATGATTTATAACAGTGTCAGACATCCTTAAAAATTATTTGCTATCCTCAATGTTGAAACTTTTATCAGAAGAGGACCATTTTCTGTAGTATTTTATACTATTTTATTACATATCCTTTATATTATACTGTACATGTATACTTAAAATGATACACTGGACAAGATGGCGCAGGGGTGATGATAGGAATACAGTAATTATAGGGACACGTCCACATGGGGCAGTTCCTAAGCAAAAGTTGTAAAAAATAAAATAAAAATGCAGCAAATCCACACAAGTTGCTATTAGTGATGAGCGGCAGGGGCAATATTCGAATTCACGATATTTTGTGAATATTTGGGCAAATATTCGTCATAAATTCGCAAATTCGAGAAATCGTCATCATTTTCTTGATTGCGAAAATTAGCAATGTAATATGCGCGTATTGCGCGCGCAATACAGGTGTGGATCACTTTTGCTATTTTCAAGCTGCTAGACGTTTCCTGAGACTGGAGAAAATGGTTGGCACAGCAAATCATTACAATAGCTTTATATGCAGATAGAGTGCTCCAATATATTTGCGATTGCGCAAATCGGCAATTAATGATGAGCATATTTTGTCGCAATACGTGCAACTTCACATTTTAGCAGGTCTGACTACATATTACCGATTGGTGCAGTAAGTATTGTTGTGAACTTGTGACATCATAGAACTATGTCTGTATGTATGGTTCTTATATGGTAAAGGGTAGGCAACTTTCCTATTGGTTGCTAGGGATGTTTCTACGTTAAGATAAAGACATTGCAGCCTTCTCATTGGTCAAGAAGCAGGGAGGGATCGTGGGTTCAGATGAAAAAAAATCTAGAATATTCGTGAATACGAATATATAGCACTATATTCTAAATCTTCACGAATTCTCGAAGTGGCGATATTCGCGATTAAAATTTGTGATTCGTATTTTCGCACACAACACTATTTGCTGTAGATTTGCTGTGGATTTCACCCTATGCATTGAAATCCATAGCATAAAGTGACATGCACCACAGGTCAATTTATGCTTCAGATTTTGTTTGCAGCATGCAGATGACATTTATTCAAATCCACTTTGCTGGTATTGAAAATGCTTCAAATTTATGGCGATAAATTCACATGGCATTCGTTTCATGTGGATGTGCCCTAAAGAAATGGCTGTTTTTGAGTGCAGGGTTTACCCATGCCATGTAATGCAAGCCCCGAAGCAGGGTGGTAGTGGGTCTGGCTGCAATAATTATTAGGGCGCAATGCTTATGCAAAATCTAAGCCTGCCAATATTATTTTTGCAATGGTGGTTATAATTCCCAACTCAGGAGCACAGTATTAAAGGGGTATTCCTATCACAGGCAATGGAGGCATATCGTTAGGATATTCCTCCATTGTCTGATAGGTGCGGGTCCCACCTCTGGGACATGCACCTACAACGAGAACGGAGCAGGGAGAGCTTTACCAGGGTCTGTCCACCACCAAGCGCTGCTCCACGCTGCTAACATAGAAGTGAATGGGAGCGCACTGCGCATGCGTGGCCCCTGCTCCTATTCATTTCTATGGGGCAGACGGAAATAGCCGATCCAGCACTTGTCTATTTTCAGGGGCCCCATAGAAATGAATGGAGTGCGGTTGCACATGTGCAATGCCCGCTCTGTTCCCGGAGGTGGGACCTGCACCTATCAGACAGTGGGGGCATATCCTAGCGATATGCCCCCATTGTCTGTGATGGGAATACCCCTTTAACCGCTTCCCGACCGCTGTACGCACCGATGCGTCCAGGAGGCGGCTGGTTTACTCCTCCTGGACGCATCGGCGCGTCATCTTGCGAGACGCGAGACTTCCTGTGAACGCGCGCGCGTGTACGCGCGCGTTCACAGTGCCGCGCGTCTCACAACTTGAACTGCAGCATGCCAGCGATGATCAATCACTGGCAGGCTGTAGATGCGAAATAATTCGCATCAAACAACTATATCATACGCTGTTTTGTGAACAAGAAAAGGGCGGACAAGAAAAGGGCACGTTCTATATTTTTGCGGAACGGAAGTGCACACCCGGAAGCGCGGATCCGTAATTCCGGATCCGAGCGGGACAAAGTCTGTCCCCATAGAAATGAATGGGTCCGCAATTCCGTTCGCAAACAGAATTGCGGACGTGTGAATGGGGCATAAGGGTCCCTTATCACCGCCAGTTAGTTAGCTACTTGTTAGGTAGCTAGCGCCCAGCCCACCGCACCGCAGTCACTGATTTTGGCAGAGATTTTTTCATCCACATTGATCGATGCGAATGAAAAAATCTGTGCCGTTCATTTTTTTTTTTTTTTCAGCCCAGAGGCTGAACGGAAAAAAAAAATCTCATTACCCGTATGCTCAATATAAGGAGAATCGCAGATACTCCTAATGCTGGCCATACGTGTAATGATTCGGAGACCCCTAAAATGCCAGGGCAGTACAAAAACCTCACAAGTGACCCCATTTTAGAAAGAAGACACCCCAAGGTATTCCGTGAGGGGTATGGGGAGTTCACGCAAAAAGATTTTGTAAAAAAAAATAAAAAAAAAATCAATTTCCGCCAACTTGTGGCAAAAAAATTTTTTTCTGTGAACTCGCCATGCCCCTCACAGAATACCTTGGGGTGTCTTCTTTCCACAATGGGGTCACTTGTGGGGTATTTATACTGCCCTGGCATTTTAGGGGTCCTAAAGCGTGAGAATCCAAATGCGTAAAAATGTCATGTGAAATCCTAAAGGTACTCATTGGTATTCGCTGAGGTGCATAGTGAGTCCATAAAAAATTTAACTTTTTGTCAAAAGTTAGCGGAAAGGGAGACTTTGTGACAAAAAATAATAAAAAATCAATTTCCACTAACTTGTGCCAAAAAAAAAATCTTCTATGAACTCGCCATGCCCCTCACGGAATACCTTGGGGTGTCTTCTTTCCAAAATGGGGTCACATGTGGGGTATTTATACTGCCCTGGCATTTTAGGGGCCCTAAAGCGTGAGAAGAGAAATGCGTAAAAATACCCTCCTAAAAGGTACTCATTGGAATTTGGGCCCCTTTGCGCATCTTGGCTGCAAAAAAGTGGCACACATGTGGTATCGCCGTACTCAGGAGAAGTAGGGCAATGTGTTTTGGGGTCTATTTTTACATATACCCATGCTGGGTGAGAGAAATATCTCTGTAAATTGACAACTTTGAATAAAAAAATGTAAAAAGTTGTCGTTTACAGCGATATTTCTCACACACAGTATGGGTATATGTAAAAATACACCCCAAAACACATTGCCCTACTTCTCCTGAGTACGGCGATACCACATGAGTGACACTTTTTTGTAGCCAAGATGCGCAAAGGGGCCCTAAAACCAATGAGTACCTTTAGGATTTCACAGGGCATTTGGATTCTCACGCTTTAGGGCCCCTAAAATGCCAGGTCAGTATAAATACCCCACAAGTGACCCCATTTTGGAAAGAAGACACCCCAAGGTATTCTGTGAGGGGCATGGCGAGTTCACAGAATTTTTATTTTTTGGCACATGTTAGCGGAAATTGATATATTTTTTTTTTTTTTTTTTTACAAAGTCTCATATTCCACTAACTTGTGACAAAAAATAAAATTTTACATGAACTCACCATACCCCTCACGGAATACCTTGGGGTGTCTTCTTTCCAAAATGGGGTCACATGTGGGGTATTTATACTGTCCTGGCATTTTAGGGGCCCCTAAAGCGTGAGAAGAAGTCTGGAATCCAAATGCGTAAAAATGCCCTGTGAAATCCTAAAGGTACTCATTGGTTTTAGGGGCCCTTTGCGCACCCAGGCTGCAAAAAAGTGGCACACATATGGTATCGCCGTACTCAGGAGAAGTAGGGCAATGTGTTTTGGGGTGTATTTTTATATATACCCATACTTTGTGTGAAAAATATCTCTGTATACTACAACTTTTAAAATTTTTTATACAAAGTTGACAATTTACAGAGATATTTCTCTCACCCAACATGGGTATATGTAAAAATACACGCCAAAACACATTGCCCTACTAATCCTGAGTATGGCGATACCACATGAGTGACACTTTTTTGCAGCCTGGGTGCGCAAAGGGGCCCAAATTCCAATGAGTACCTTTAGGTTTTACATGGCGGCTCACAATTTAGCCCCGCCCAAAATGCCAGAACAGTAAACACACCCCACAAATGACCCCATTTCGGAAAGTAGACACCCCAAGGTATTCACTGAGAGGCATAGTGAGTCCGTCTGAGATTTTTTATTTTTTTGCCAGAAGTTAGCAGAAATTTAAACTTTTTTTTTTTTTCTCAGAAAGTGTAATTTTCCGCTAACTCGTGAAAAAAAATTAAATGATACATGAACTCACCATGCCCCTCCGCGAATACTTTGGGGTGTCTTCTTTCTAAAATGGTGTAATTTGGTGGGTATTTATACTTTCCTGGCATTCTAGCACCTGAAGAAACATGACAGGTGCTCAGAAAGTCAGAGCTGCTTCAAAATGCCGAAATTCACTTTTTTGCACCATAGTTTGTAAATGCTATAACTTTTACCCAAACCAATAAATATACACTTATTGGACTTTTATTTTATCAAAGACATGTAGAACAATAAATTTAGAGAAAAAATTATATAAAAATGTAGTTTTTTTTGAAAAATTTTACAACAGAAAGTGAAAAATGTCATTTTTTTGCAAAAATGTCGTTAAATTTGTATTAATGGCAAAAAAAGTAAAAATGTCAGCAACAATGAAATACCACCAAATGAAAGCTCTGTTAGTGAGAAGAAAAGGAGGTAAAATTCATTTGGGTGGTAAGTTGTATGACGGAGCAATAAACGGGTAAAGTAGTGTAGTGCAGAATTGTAAAAAGTGGCCTGGTCATTAAGGGTGTTTAAGCTAGGGGGGCTGAAGTGGTTAAGATACAGCGGGCCAGACCGTGTCAATGAGTACAAGGTGTTTTAGCAATGTCCATCTCACTGCATTGAGTTGTGAGTTTTAAACATTGAATACCTTACAGTTCTTTCCTTTCTCTTTTCCTGGAGTACAGTGGCGTAGAAATGGTTTTCTGTGGATCTCTCAGAAATAGTGGTTCTCTGGGTTTCAGGGTTAGTTCTCTAAAACTTCAGGGCTAGATTCTCACACTTCCTCCACTGCCACACTAGTTACTGAGCTCGGGCGGACCTAAGTCCAGCACCTAACTTCCTACAGGAGACAACGCAGGATTATTAACCCTGACTGATCCATGCAGAGATATGCTGGTGCATTACATGGGATTTACATATTAAATAACATTAAATAACATCACATAGTAAGAACAGCTTGCAAGTACCTTACTGTGAGATACTGCACATGCCATCACAGATGGATGGGTCAAGAGCATGGGCTGGAGGGTCCCCTATTGGTTCACCAGTGTATGCGGTAAAATCACAGTGGAGGTGATGTCATAGGAATATTGATGTCACAAGGACAAAGATGTCACAGGAGAAACTTATGATCCTAAAACCCCAAAACGGATGATAAAACCTTTATTATATATACACACCGAGTATACATATAATAGATGTATATCATAATAATAATAATAATAATATATATATATATATATATATATATATATACATAAAGAAAAAAATGGACTGCACTCCACAAAAGCTTCAGAAGTACAAAAGTGTAATTTATTCACCCATAATGGCGGTGAGCGACGTTTCGGCTCAGTGTGAGCCTTTCTTCTTCTCTTTCCTGAGAAAGGCTTACACTGAGCCGAAACGTCGCTCACCGCCATTATGGGTGAATAGATTACACTTTTGTACTTCTGAAGCTTCTGTGGAGTGCAGTCCATTTTTTTCTTTATTTATATGGGGTAAGTATTACAACACTTACGGTCAAAATGGGGGTATAACGCACCCTATGTATACTTATTGGGAGCTCTCCCCAGATATGTACACTAAACACACTAATATGAATCACAAAAAACAAATGATAAATAAAAAATATAAATTTTATTATACTCAAATCAAAATATAAAATATAGCAAAAAAATACAGGACACAGCAGGTAAATAATACCTTCACCCTAAATACATACTGAAAGGAATGCCTAATTAGAGGAAAAATATGCAGGAGGAGCGTCTGTACTTATTTCCCTCACCCTGACACTGGTAAACTATTAGGTAAAAAAATTGTCTTATTGCCGTTAATGTTACTTCGTAGTCTGCTGACTCTTACTCATAGATTACTGTTTTGTTTATTGAGGCGCACGTTTTTGCACGCCACCACGGTCTTTGGCTGATGGTTAGCAGCTTGTCTGAAATTATATATATTATATTGGCCGTGTAGGGTGCATGCTGCAATTACAAATATGTGCATATTTTTCCTCTAATTAGGCATTAGGCATTCCTTTCAGTATGTATTTAGGGTGAAGGTATTATTTACCTGCTGTGTCCTGTATTTTTTTGCTATGTTTTATATTTTGATTTGAGTATAATAAAATTTATATTTTTTATTTATCATTTGTTTTTTGTGATTCATATTAGTGTGTTTAGTATATGGGGTAAGTGCCTAATCCCTGCTTGTGGACATTGCACCCAATCTCCCTTTTTTGTGTATTTTTGGATGGTGCTATCATCGTTTTTCAAGTTATATAAATATATATATATATATATATATATATATATTAGAAGAATACATTAAGGCAAAATAAGTTTAATCATATGTTTGTACACAGCAGTTCAATAATACTATATGCTGTATGATTGATTGCTGAAATGTTATTTTATAGCATTGTTTCCATTGATTTAGACACAGAGCCTCTTCAAATAGGAACATGTGTATCTGCAACAACATATCCAATGTCACAGCAGAGTTTGGAAATGCACTATTGATGGAGCGGCTGAGTCAAGCTTAAAGGATAGATCTTTAAGGTCATTGTTGGTTACTAGGCAACAGTGTTGAGGCCCAAAAGTGTAATGTGAATTTCAGTAACCTTCTCACACTGCCTGTACATGGTTTCCGAGGGCAGCATAGGCATGCTGGATTTTGGAAAGGATATATAGATGCAACTGTACATAAAGTTAAGGTTCAGTAACATATCACTAAAACATGGTCAGACAGGAAATTTACTAAAACAATCTGCAAATTTAAACTGCAGAGATACAAAGTAGGCATTGTTCACACAGTGCAGAATTACTATATGCTCCCTTCCACATGCTGAAGACTTTACGTTGGCTCTCGCAGTCCATGCAGATCTGTACTACCTACTCTGTGTACTTGTCACTTTTATCCATTTGGCTAATATTACCCATTTCTCATTTACACTAATAAAGTGTGCTGCTTAAAGGGAACCTGTCATCCACTTTATGCTGACCTCACTAAGGGCAGCATACAGTAGTGACAGATGCTCTGATTTTGGTGGTGTGTCACTCATGAGCTAAAAGTAAGTGGTTGCCGAGAACCAGCATCATAATCATTGTAGCCCAGGCCTTGAAAAGAGTCAAATCTACCTGAGAAGATCCATGGTTATTCATAATCTCCTGCTCTCTCGCCCATCTGCTGATGATTGGCAGTTCTCTCCTAGAGAGAAAGGGAGAAAACTGGGTAGAAGACTGTCAGTCATCAGCAGGTGAGCAGGGAGTCATGAATAACCAGGACTCTTTTCAGGTGGCCGTGACTCTTTTCCAGGCCTAGTCTGCAATGATTGTGATGTTGGTTCTCGGCAACCACTTACTTTTAACTTATAAATGACAGACCACAGAAATCAACTCACCTATCTCTACGTTATGCTGCCATTAGTATGGGTAACATAAAGTTGATGACAGGTTCGCTTTAAAACATAGTAACATACCGTAGTTTGTAAGGCTGAAAAAAGACATCTGTCCATCTACTCTATTCAAGATGGGTTTTTCTGCGACTGTTGCGTCACAGTCGCAGCATGTCGCAATGCGACACCATAGACTCCCATTATAAAAATTGTCACGCAACAATAGTGCGACAAAATGTTGCGCGACAAATGTTGCAGTGAAGTTGTGCCCTATTTGTCGCGCGACTTTTTGTTGCGCGACAAATGTCGTCGTGTGAACCTAGCCTTAGAGGGTAAAACTTTTATTGACTCCAATGTTGCAAGAGATGACTGCTTGTACATTCTCTCTGGGGAGGACTTTGGGAAGAACTGGAGTTAAGCGAATCAAATCCAGGAAGTGAAATTCGATCAGTACTCCGGGATAAATTCGATTCGCCACAAAGCCAAATTACCTTGTGCTTCATGGTAGTGAATCGATTTACCCTGAAATAGTGTAAAAAACCAAAACAAAAAAAAATCATACTTACCTCCTCAATTTGGTTGCAACGGGCCGGCCTTCTTGATTTAGGATCTCAGCCGAAATCCTGTGCGTGGTGAGGTATGAGGTCACCACACCGGCCGGCGTGACAACGTCATCTCGGGCCGCGTGAGATTTCGCAGCTGATCTTCAAGCAAGATGGTGGTCGCAAGCAAATGAAGGTGGTAAGTATGATTTAATCTTTTTTATCTGTTAATATTACACTGTTTTGTATGAACGCAGCATCTGAGGGTTACAATGATGGGGAGCGGCGCTGTCATTGCACCCACTTCTTACAAGAAAAATAAGTAATTAGTCACAAAGTGAATTTTTTTGTAAAATTCGGCGAAGCAGCTGAATCTAATTTTCCAAAACTTCGCTCATCTCTAGGAAGAACTTATCGCTTGATCCCCTAATACTCATCAGAATGTATTTTTGCAGCACTGACTACAATATTGACACAGGCAGATGTTCTTAGACTAACGAGACAACTAATCTACCAGTATCATCTTTCATGTATTAATATCAATTACTGCATTGACAAAACATATCAAGGCAACTCCAGGTGAAATTGACTTCACTTTAATATGGGGGTGTATTAAGGTATAACACATGATTAAGTGAAACTGGAACCTCAATTATTTTCTTAAAGACTTCCAATTTATATAGCTTAAAATACTTTAATTACAACTTGTGTGTGTTTTAATTAAGGCTGGATGTGAGCAAAAAGAGGAGGGTATGAATAAGTCTGTACTAGTTGCCATAGCAACACTTTTAAGCATCTGTTGACTGCGGGGTGATATTGATTTAATCGTTCATGCTATTTTTGCTCTTTAGATTAAGAAAATCATGTAAGAAAGCTCTTAAGCACTGCTTACTTCAATACGTATAATTGACATGATCAACAGTGACAATATGTTTTTTTCATGAAGCACTGGGAGCACACGAAAGTGCCATATAATATTAAATGATATGTATTATCAAAATCTGCACTAAGCATGTGTTGTAAGAGGCACTCTATATTAGCATAGTAAAACCCTAGATTCCAGGTAAATAACTATCACGCAATATGTTCAGTACTCACCATTCAGTTCAATCTGCTTGAGTTTGATTCCATAATTTATGTATATTTTATCATATAAAGCCATGGTCTACTTTAATATTTTGAATGCTGCATTTAAAATTTGTGTATTAAATATTAATACACAATGTCAGTGCCAAGAAAAAGCTGAACAAGTGTAAAGATAATCATTTTTCCATATTTATGTGTTTCATATGCAGTATTTATTGATGATGTTAATGAAAGTCAATATAAAGATGACCCAGGAGGACATGGAATTTCAAAATATTTTCGAGTGGTTGTTGAAAAAAAAAAAAAAGCTCCAAATCTGTCCATGGGATGTGTCAGGTATTGCAGCTCAGGAATGCAATCATGTTTTTCTAATCCTGGATGACCACTGTTCTGGGTTAATGATATTCAATGCGACACATTCTGGCATTGCTATGTGTGATCTGTTGTTACATTGGGGCTTTTTCCAAGATCAACTGCCTACCATCCCATATCGGTGCCCAACGGCTTAGATAACAGATCTTTTAGTCATATAGTAAAGTAGATGAAATTCGTGGCATTTCCACTGATGCAGTAACCTCTTGATATGAACAAGATCATAGGCTACAGATCAAGAGACAAAGCCCATTTTGCATAGGTTGATGCTTCATCCCAGGCCCTGGCATCCTTCAAACTACTGCTCCTTTTACACACAAAAGGGAGGCATTTATGATCAGAAATACGCCTATATTTGTTGTATTTCTGACGCAGATTAAGGCAAAAATGTTTTTTTTGCGCCGCAATCTGCAACTTTTCCCTGCTCAGGGTAAGTTTAAAAAAGTGGGAGTGGTGTGGATGGGGAAGGGGACAGGCCAACAGGTCCTTCTCAGTCATCATTTTCTACGCCTGTTTTAGGCATAGAAAATGGTCTAAATGTAAGACAGCAAGGAAGCTTGCCCATCGCCTCTACATAACTTTCGCAGATCCATTGCCAGTGTAGGGATTTATTAATATGGCGCTGGCCGGATCTTTAAAGATGGCGCCCGCTCCTGAGCGCTGCAGGCGCCATAGCCGCGGCTGGCCGTCTGCTTCTTATAGCAGACACCCGCGGCTCATGTCTGCAACCAGCAGTAATGCAGATCGCGGACATTTAACCCCTCATGCTGCGGTCAATCCTGACTACAGCATCTGAGCATGCTGAAAACCGAAAATGCACGCTTTCAGTGGTGCTCGGGCTCCCCCGTGTGGAGATCGGAGGAGCCGAGGCTTGTGTGCAGCAGCCCCTGTCTTTGTGAATGACAGGAGGCTGCTGCATAGTATTTCCTATGAAGCCCTTGCCTGTAATAGGGCTCCATAGGAAAGTAGTAAAATCATATATAATAGCAATCAGATGATTGATTGATTGAACTATAAAAGAGTGTAAAAAAAATAAAAATAAAATAAAAACATAAAAATTCAAATCACCCCCCTTTTTCCAAAATAAAAATAAAAGAACTAAAAAACTGTAAAAAATACACAGCAAAACAGAAAAAAGCATCCAAATGGCCAATTCGCCGTTTTTGGCCGCGTCATTTTTACAAAAAATTAAATAACAAGTGATCAAAAAGTCATACACACCCCAGAAATTTTTTCCCCACTTTTTTTTATCACTATTAAAATGCAAGAAAAACTATACAGATGAGGTACCGCCAGATTCGCACTGACCTGTAGAATAAAAGTAACTGGTCAGTTTGATCACACATCGAACATCATAAATAAAGAACCCGTAAAACTGTGGTGGAAATTATTTTCTTTTTGCAATTTCACCCATTTCGGAATTCTTTCCCCGCTTCCGACTACATCATATGCAATATTAAATGGTGGCATTGGAAAGTACAACTTATCATGGAAAAAATAAGCCCTCAAAGGGATTTGTGAACAGACAAATAAAAAATGTATGGCTCTTGGAATGCAGGGAGCGCAAAACGAAGACTCAAAAAAAAAACTAAAAACCTCCGCGGGTGAAAGGTTTAAGATCAGCGTTAAAAACGCCGGTCTTAATAAATGACCCCCAAAGTGCTTACACAGTAACATTGCAATTCCAAAACACTGGAAAAATCCAAATGCAAAAACTAAATAGTAACATAGGCTCAGATTCATCCTTAGGATACGCCACATTTGGAACATGAAAAATTCGTAAACTGCATGTTTGCAACTTTTTCAACACCACTTGCTCAAAAACCTTTGCTAAGTGGCGTATCTCCACCAGCTTGCCACTGTCCTGAAAAAGGGGCGTGCCAAGAGCTATCTCTCCCATACACATACATGCTTGATTGAGCCTAGCTTGTATCTGTTTTTAATAGAGGAGATAGCTTGCTGCCAGGCACTTATGGTGGTTGCTTATCCCATAGCAAAGCAAAAGAATTGGACATTGAAATTCAAAGTGCCCAATCCTTTTCTTCTCCAACTTGAAAATGTTCTTGTGGGACTTTAATTTGATTTTAATCCCTATGTGACCAGCCTGTTTTGAGCCTTAGTGACTAACCAATTTTTATAACTTTTTTATTTTTCTGCCAATGTAGCGATATGAGGGCTTACTTTTTTATGGTAAAAGTTGTAGTTTTTATGGCACCATTTTGGGATATACATATTAACTTTTTTGGGGGGTAGGGAAAACAGCAATACTGCCTCTGACTTTTTAAGTTATAAATGCAGCGTTATTTTTGGCATAAGTAACATTATAACTTTATTCTCTAGGTGAGTATGACTAAAACAATTGAAAATACAAATAGTTTTTAATACATTTTACTATTTTTTTCCAATAAAAATCCCTTTTTTTTAAAAAACAGAAAATGTTTTTTGCATTTCCACATCCCAAGACCCATAACTTTTTTTTTTATCTTTTGCTCTACTGAGCTGTGTGAGAGCTTGATTTTTGTGGATCGACTTGCAGTTTTTATTGGTATCATTGGGTAACTATAACTAACACTTTTTAATTCCATTTTTTGTTTCGAATAAGCAAAAAACATCAATTCTTGCATTTTTTTTAGTGTTCAACGTACAGGTTAAGGATTCTGCGGAACGGGTGCGGACCCATTTATTCTCTATGGGGACAGAATGGTTGAGAGCACACTATGTGCACACTATCTGCATTTCTGGAGCGCGGCTCCGAACTTCCGGTCTGCAGCTCCGCAAGAAAATAGAGCATGTCCTATTCTTGCCCGCAGCTGTGGACAAGAAAAGGACTTCTCTATTTAGTGTCGGTGTTCTGTCGAAATCTGCTGCCCGTCAGAATCTGCTGCCCTCGTCATTTCCGGGGAGGAGTTTCTCGCAGCGGGCCACTGCCACTGCTATGACTGTTTGCAGTACTGCTCTCATACTTGGTATATGGGGGGCGCACCACCAGATCACTATCTAAAGCAGGCATCCTCAAACTGCGGCCCTCCAGCTGTTGTAAAACTACAACTCCCACAATGCCCTGCTGTAGGCTGATACCTGTAGGCTGTTCGGGCATGCTGGGAGTTGTAGTTTTGCAACAGCTGGAGGGCCGCAGTTTGAGGATGCCTGATCTAAAGCTTCCCTTGTCCCACTGCTGTCATCCATAGTATATGGGGGGCGCTCTATTTGACCACTATCTCCTCCTGAGGGCATACGGGTAGGCAAATTTCACAACGCGCCAAAAGTAGGTAAAGAATCGGGCCACTGTGCATGCGCCACGCTGAGGGTAGGAAACAGTTAAGGGACACTGCGCTGTAATTTTTCCCTACCCGCGGCGCATGCGCAGTGGCCCATAAATGTAAGCTGCTCCGTAAATATAATCTGCCCTGGCGCGTTCATGGCTCTTCCTGGGAGCAATCACATAGAGCACATGCGCACTAGCCCATCAATATAAGCTTCCCTGGCACTCTGGGAGCGTTTTACATAGCGCGCATGTGCGCTAACCCGTCAATGGAAGCTGCCCTGGCGCATTCACAGCCATCGGCTGTAAAATACTGCTACCTGGAGCGATGGTGTGCAGCCACAAACACACCTCCTCTTTTAGCTTATCAGGTGGCCCGCTGCCAGAAACTCCTCCCCGGAAATGATAAGGGCAGCAGATTCTGACGGCAGCAGATTTTGACAGAACACCGGCCATGTGCAGCCCGGTGTATTGCGGATCCGCAATACACCACTGATGTATTAATGACTGATAACTGTGTGGGTTTTTACAGATGTGACAATACCAAATATGTGGAAGGGATTTTAGGGTTTTTTATTTTTGCCCAGTTTTCCCATTGAAAAACATTTTTTTTTTCAGTAAAAAAAAAGGTGCATTTTTTAACTTGGGGATTTCTTTTACTTAATGAAACTTTATCTTTTTTCTAACCACTTACTAGTCCCACAAGGGGTCTTTAACAGATGATCCTTTGATCGCTTGTATAATACAATGTACTAATTTTACGCAGTACAGTGTATTATACTGTCGTAGTCTACTGACAGGCACAGCATGATAGGCTTACACTGCAGGCAGGCCTGCGATAATAAGCTGAACTGGATGAATGAAGGTGTTTTTTCAGCTTTACACACTTGATGCTATTTTTCTAGTGATTCAAAGTGCAACATAAACGCATCAAAAACACTCTGTGTAAATCTAGCCTAATAAGAAAGAGAGCACACAGGGCAGCAGTGATATGGTCTTGATGTTTTTCAAAAACTGTGGCTGCACGGGCCCCTGTGGTTTTTCAGTTTATGCCATCTGGCCTTGGAAGAGGCCACAGTGCTCACCCGAGTGCAGCTGATCAGCAAAGTTGCTGGATGTGGGACCACCACTAATTAGATATTGATGGCTTATCCTGAGGATAAACAAGGCCATCAATATTGAACTCCCAGATAAAACCCCTTTTTCTGCTGTTAGGGGAACCTATAACATGGAAGGAGGTTTTCTAAGCTTCATAATGTTTTTCAGATTGTTTTCAGGGCATGGGAGAGATAATAAGATTCCCAGGAGCACAGCATATCGTTTTAGGAACCAGCATGTCATGTATTTGTATTATATTTTTGAGATTCTGCAAGTATGTCTGCACCTACGCTTCTCATTAAAATGTAAAATTTAGTTTTACTCTCACATCTCCTTGAACCCACCTACACATTCCAAATATAGACTTCTATTTGCATCATTTTGCAGTGGCTGCCACTCTAGAGACAAGAATAAAAGCTGTAGCGTGTTCTTATAGCCAGTATTGGTCTTATCATACTTATTGATGTGCAACAGATTGCACTAGGATGGTCATATCAATATATTTATCACTAGATGAAGTCCCCGGCTTCGCCCGGGTATATTTAATCTATTTCATTTAAGGTTTGTGTGTGTTGCTAAAAGATATCAACGCTATCCACTATAACAGTGACATCTACAGCACCCTGCCTCTTAACAGCGACCTCCAAAGCCCCCCACCCCTTAACATTAACCCCCACAGTGCCCCGTCCCTTAAAATGGCACCTCCACAGCAGCCCACCCCCTTAACTTTGACCTTTACAGCAGGCTTCTCCTTTAACAGTGAATTTCCAGCACACCACCCCCTTGACAGTGACCTCCACAGGTGCCCACCCCCTTAACAGTGGCCTTTACAGCAATCTGCCCCTTAACACTGACCTCCATAGCGGACCATTTCCTTAACTGTGACCTCCACAGCAGCCTGCCCCTAGGGTGGCTTGAGGTAAAGTTTTAGGCTGGACAGTCTGGCTTTCAGACTCCATGTCCTCTGTGTGGCGCAGGGCCTGGACGGAAACAGGGATGTCCTTTTGAACAGCTCACTCTCAGACAGTAGCACTGTGATGTCTGAGCGTGAGCTACAAGAAGAAAGTCACCCTCACTCCCACCCCTACAGCTGACAGAAGTTGATTTTTAACGCGTGGCCTAACCAGGTCAGGGTTGTGGCTTAGCGGGACCTAGAAGTTGATTTTTAACATCATTTTTTCAATCCCTTTTGGCTGAAAAGGGGAAGTGGGTGTGGCCTAACTTGACAGGGGGCCGGGCCTTGTTAACAGCTCACCCTAAGACAACAGCACTGTCCTGTCTGAGAGTGAGCTGTAGAGAGAAAGCTACCTCTGCAGCTGACAGAAGTTGATTTTTAACGTCATTTTAGCAACCACCGTTGGCTGCGGAGGGGGGCAGGGTGTGGCCTAACCATGTCAGGGGCGTGGCTTAGCGGGACCTAGAAGTCGATTTTTAACTTAATTTTTTTAATCCCTGTTGGCTGAGTAGGAGGGGGCGTGTCCTAACAGGATCAGGGGCGTGTTCTTTTGAACAGCTCACTCTAAGATAGCAGTACTATGCCGTCTAAATGTGAGCTGCAGGGAGAAAGTCCCCATCCCTCCCACATCTGCAGCTGACAGAAGTTGATTTTTAACTTAATTTTTTTTAATCCCCATTGGCTGAGGAGTGTGAGGGGCTTGGCCTAACTGGATCAGGGGTGTGTCCTTTTGAACAGCTTACCCTCAAACAGCAGCACTGTTCTGTCTAAGTGTGAGCTGCAGGGAGAAAGTCACCGTCCCTCCCACCCCTGCAGCTGACTGAATGGCTTTGCCTGTGAAATCGCACAGTTTCCACTGAATGCATCCACAAACGCATCCGGACCTAATCCGGACACGCTCGTGTGAAAGAGGCCTAACAGTGTCAACAGGCCTAACAGTGTCAACCACAGAGATGGAAACCTCAGGAAATAAGGTACTAAGTGCTAATAGGCCATGGCTTTACTTCAATAGTGATTATCCTGGTGACAGATTTCCTTTAAAACTCATCTACAGCAGTAAAGAAACATGGCGGGGTTGTTATGGTTATCTGGAGTAAAACTGTGTGTGTGGAGATGAACTGCCAGCGAGCTTCTATTGGCTGATAATGGTCATGTGACCAGGCTTCTATTGGCTAATGAATTTTTTGGGAATGTCTCAGGAACGGTACATCCCAGAGAGCTGAGACCTGGTCTAAAACCTTCCCAGACACCTGATGTACCGGTGTGCTAAATTCGTGATTGTAAATGCGACGGATTCCTTTAGCGGACATACACACATACACTCAGCTTTATATATTAGATCATTAGAAGTGATAATTTCGATACATCCTGTAATTTCACACAAATCGGAAAGATAGCATTTTTTCCATGTACTGTATTTCTATGTTTTTATTAAAACTTGTCATTGGGGATCATCAATTAATTTAATCGATGAATAGATAAAAAGTAATGTAAAAAGTAATAAGGTTTTATATGCCACACACATTATGCAAATAGGCCGACTGATCTCCAAAGTCTGAGCCAAGATTTCTGTCAGGCTGTTCCTGTCATGTCCAGCAGCATCCACATCATCTTACCATAAATCTCGCTGGCAGTGAAATCTTGAGGCTGTAAATAAAAAAGAATTATAGCAGCAATAATGTCAGAATCTGCTCTAGAGACGTAGCTATCTAATGGTGACAGGTGAAATGAAGGGAGTGCATTCTCTTACTGCCCTCTGTACTCTCTAAGCTGTGTTCTCTGGAACTAAAAGTGTTAAAAGTTACAAACTCTGCAGCAGGTAAAGTTTTGGGCTAATTAAAGGGGTTTTCTGGGATTTTTATATTAATGCCCTATAGTCAGGATAGGTCATAAATATGATATTAGAGTCTGACTCCTAGCACCCACATGTTCTGCACTTAGGCCTATTCCTAGGCCATGTGATGTTACGTCCATCTGTCACATGGTCTAGGTGCAGCTCAGTCTTTTCAAGTGAATACAGCTGATCTGTGATACTATGTATAGCCGCTATCCAATGGCACTGTGCTTGGTAAGCTGCAAGGAGACCTGGTCGCCCACCATAACTCTTCCACGAGCAGCTGAAAACCCCATAAACCCTTGTTAGCATGTTGTTTTAATCCTCTCCTTTCCAGAAAGCACATCTTAGTGCCACAAGGGAGTTACTGTACTCATACCAGGAAAGCACCACAAGAGCTCAGCAGGCAATGTAAGCAGCCTTACTGGCACATGTTATTGGGACTTCTGCTTTGTGTCAGGATGAGCTGCTCCTTTGGACTCCTGGTGAGGAACAATGTGCAGTGCGCCCAGGAGAGGGGGAAAGGAGAGGTGGAGTGATAGTTGAAAGAATGGTGGTTGTAGTTGCTACTCACTCGCGCTCTCCTGGGACATGTAGTGATGGGAAGGGAGAACCTGTCTTCTCTTTGGTGGACACCCTGGTTCTGGGATTTCACCTGCCTGAAGGTGGTTCAGGGAGCCCCTGATGCTGATGAGATGTGATGTGCATAACAGGGTCCCCTGAAGCATGTAGGCAATGATGAGGCAGTTTTTAACAGTAGAACAGTGATTTACTTGTAGATAGAGTTGAAGTACATTAGTAACAGTTCTTAGCATGCACGGACTGGCAGTTGTTACACAATGTGCAATTTCCACAGTTCTTACTGGTTACACAGCTGCAAAGGTAGTTAATAGGCTAATATATATATTTTTTACAACTATTTGCCTCACATTGCACTTCTCAAGCTGACTTTAGCATAAGCATCCATAAATTGGGTTGCAACACTTCTCATTGTGCAACCATGTGTGGCCCCCAATGTCAGACTAAGTTCTGCACTGGTTTCACAGGTTGTTATACTCACAGTAAATTGTACTACAGGTTTCCATGGTGGGGTGTGGTATAGTAGGCATATCCTGATTGTGCCTTTTTAATATATAAAAGTATTTGTGTACTGTGAACATCATAATGGGAAAAAAATGCCCAAATCGCCGTCTTATGGTCACTTCATTGTCCAAAAAAATTTGTCCATCAAAAACTCATATATACCCAAAAATAATAATAATAATAATATATTAATAAAAATGAAAGCACACCCTGCAAAAAAATTAAATAAAATGCATTACACAGCTTTGTGAATGGAATTAAAAAGTTATCAGAATATGATGATGCAAATATTTTTTATTATTTTGTATGTAGCAAAGCATATATTAAACATAAATTTGGCATTGTAATTTTAATGACCTGTAGACGAGCGGTAAAAAATCATTTTTACCACTCAAGGACCACTGTAAAAATGAAACCTGTAATAAAATGGCACATTTATTTCCAATTCCACCCCATTAATAATTTTTCACAGCTTTCCAATAGACCATATGGAGTATTAAAAGGTGCCATTAGAAAGGACAACATGCCCCTCTAAAAACCAAGCCCTCATAAGTCATAAGGCTATGTGAACAGATATAAGTATACATATATATATATATATATATATATATATATTTATATATAAACAGTGACCAAACACTGACTGTGTGAAAGCAGCTTTAGAGATATCAAATGCATCTGCTTAAGGCCTCATTCACATGTTCATATCCATGATGACATCTGTGATATCTATGAGGATGTCCATGAAGTATCCATGTTTGTTCCGTGTATCCATTTTTTGCTCTCCCTGTGTCATCTGTATTCCACAGACACTGCTAGGCTAAAAATCAATTTCCAGAGCATGCTTCCGTGATGTCACCATAGACCCACAGTCCATGGAAAACCACTTATGTGTAAATATACACATTCAAGTTAATGGGTACGTGTGCTGTCTGTCTGCACAGGTCCATGATTTACTGACTGTGTGAAAGCGGCCTAAGGCTGGGCTCTCATGTAACTGCTGCATGGTGG
Source organism: Bufotes viridis (assembly GCA_033119425.1). Taxonomy (NCBI): domain Eukaryota; kingdom Metazoa; phylum Chordata; class Amphibia; order Anura; family Bufonidae; genus Bufotes; species Bufotes viridis. Next base: position 242,580,500 of record CM065592.1, read on the forward strand.
TAGTGTGTCGCACATGGTGTAGCAAACCTGCAGCGGTTTGCCGAGAATTGCTGTGGAGGTAAAGCACATGTCTTTTATGTGTTTCTCTTCTGCTTGCAGAGAAACCGTAGTGGCCTCAGTGGTTTGCCATGATATGCAGCTTGGTACCACCCCAAGCTAAACTGTGTTAACATCACATTTTGTTCTCATCTTAAACATATATGTTGTGAAAAAAGGATGCAAAAGTGTAGTTTCTGTTTTTTTTTTTTTTTTTACAGTGGAACTCTGTGAGACAGATTCCACTGTATGGTATCCGTCTAAGGCATCTACATTAAAGGAAATCTGCCACCATGATTTTGGACTAATATCTGCTGTCATACATGAGTAGTAATGATGGACGAACATTGGCAGAGACGGTTCTCGACCGCGCGTTCGCGATCAAATGTTCGCGTACCACACGTACGCAACGGGCCCCATTGACTTTAATGGCAGGCCAACCTGAAAAACCTTCAGGTCATATTTGCAGCCACCAAATACTTACTAGAAGTGCACAAATAGTCCCACAACATGGACAGTGACATACCAGAGGGGGAGCATTGGCAAAAATTCCCACAAAAAATATGTATTTTAATGAGAGGCCATTTTTATGCATCTTAAAGTGAAACTCTAAAAAATGTGCCCTGCTGCAGCCTAGAAAATTTTTATTTTAGGCCACGAGAGTATAGTTCCCAAAAATTAGGCATTCACCTGACAGAAAAGAACTTGTGATTATGTGGCTGGAGGCAGGACCGGCTCCAGGGTCATGTGGGCCCTTGGGCGATAAATCCCAGTGGACCCCCTTGAGGCATTTTTGTACATTTACATGTCCCTCTGGGGCTCCCACACGGTATAATGACCACCAGTAGCCCCAATACAGTATAATGACCACTAGTGACCCTTCACACAGTATAATGACCCCACAGTGGCCCCACACACAGTATAATGACCCCCACAGTGGCCCCCCGTCCAGAATAATAACCCCCAGTCGCCCCCCAAGAACTTGTTGTAATGATGTGGCTGGAGGTACATTAGGTATTCACTGGATAACAATTTTACTGTAGTCCAGCAAAGGCCCCAAAAATTAGGCATTCACCGGACAGAAAAGAACTTGTGATTATTTGGCTGGAGGTACATTAGGCGGTCACTGGATAAAAATTTTACTGTAGGCCACTGGAGTAGAGGCCCCAAAAATTAGGCATTCACCTGAAAGAAAAGGCCTTTTATGCCACTGTATATACATAAGACAAGGAGAATTTTTTGTTCTGGGTGGTGGCGTTTATGTGTGGGCTGGCATGAGGAAATTCAATTACACGTGGTTGTCACAGGTGTTGAATTCCTTCGAGATCCCTGCCTCATTCATTTTTAGAAATGTGAGGTAGTCCACACTGTCGTTAGCTATGCAAGTGCGCTTATGGGTCACGATCCCCCCTGCTGCTCTGAACGTCCTTTCGGACAGGACACTCGATGAGGGGCAAGTCAAGAGTTCCATGGCAAATAGTACCAGCTCTGGCCACAGGTCAAGCCTTCACACCCAGTAGTCCAGGAGTTCCTCCCTTCTCAGAGCGTCCACCTCGGCCGTTAACCCGATGTAGTCAGACACCTGTCAGTCTAGGCATTTCCTGAGGTTGGATCCAGAGGGCGCCTGTCAATGGGTTGGCTGCAAGAATGATCTCCATCCAAAATGACCAACACATCTTCTAACCACCCTCTTCTTGGTACCTGCACCTGTTTTGCTGTGGGTGGAAATTCCTCTGCCAGCGCCTGTAACAGCAGAATGCAGCATCTCTCGTAGCAAGGCCTGGAAATGCTGCATTCTGCCAGCCCTCTGCGATGCTGGTAACATGTCCGTCATTTTGTGTCTATACCGGGGTCTAAGTTTGTTGCCACCCAGTACTTGTCCTTGCCTTTTATGCTTTTTATATGGGGTCCCTCTTCAAACACTGGAGCATGAAGGCCCCCAATTGCACTAAATTAGAAGCGGTGGAGTGCCCTGGCTCCTGCTCATCTCCCAAGAGAATGTCGTCCTCGGTTTCTTCCCCCCAGCCATGAACAACACCAGGGATCCCGAAAAGTCTAAAGTCCCCCTCGAAGCCTTCTCTTCTTGCTTCTCCTCCTCTTCCCCCCAGCCACCATCCTCCTCTGACTCCTCTTCAGACTCCTGCGGACTTGTCTCAGATGGAGTAGCCCCCCCTGGGAATTAATTTAGCATTGCAGCTTCCTCATCTTCCAGCTCCTGCTCCTCGACGGCTTGATCAATGACACGACGCAATGCACGCTACACAAAGAAGGCATAATATATGAGGTCATTGATGGCGCCCTGGCTGCGACTGACCAGTTTGCTGATCTCATCAAATGGCCGTGAAAGTCTGCATGCGTCGCGCATGAGCAGCGACTGGTGCGGTGAAAAGAAACCAAGCTCCCCAGAACCTGTCCTGCTGCAGAGTTCATACAGGTAGTCGTTAACGGCACTTTGCTGCTGGAGCAGCCTATGCAGCATATACAAGGTGGAGTTTCAGTGCGTTGGGCTGTCACAAATTAGATGTCTGACGAGCAGGTGGTGTCGCCGCTGAACGTCAGCAAGGCGAGCCATGGCCGCGTAAGATCTTCTAAAATAGCCAGAAATTTTCCTGGCCTTCCGCAATATGTCCTGGACCCCGGGGTATTTGGCAACAAATCTCTGCACGACTAAGTTCAGGACATGTGCCATGCATTTTGACCTGTTTAAACAAGCTCAGCAGATCGGTACCGTTGTTGCACACCACTTTGCCAACTGTCAAATTGACTGGGGTTAGCTACTGATCAGCCTGTGATCGCAGAGCTAAAAGCAATGCAGGACCGGTGTGGCTCTTGGCTTCCAGCCACAATAGCCGCAGCACAGAATGGCAACGTCTCACCTGGCACGTTGAATAGGTTCTGGGGAGCCTGGGGGTTGCAGTGGAAGAGGCAGTAGCAGTGGAACAGGAGGAGTCAGCCGAGGAGGAGACGGAGGATGGAGTAGAAGGAGGAGAAGAAGAGGCAGGCCTGCATGCAATCTGTGGCGGAAACACCAAATCCACACGGGAGCCACGAGAGCCACATGTTACATGCTTGACGGCCGTCAGAAGGTTTACCCAGTGGGCAGCAAAAGTTATGTACCTTACTTGCCCGTGTTTGCTAGACCACGTATCTGTGGTGAGATGTATCTTGGCACAGATACTGTGTGCCAGAGGTATATTCACTTGACGCTGAACGTGGCCATATAGCTCAGGGATGCCCTTCTGGGAGAAATATTTCCTTCTGGGGACCTTCCATCGCGGTGTGTCAATGGCCACAAATTTTCCAAAGGCCTCTGAGTCCACCAGTTTATATGGCAGTAGTTGGCGGGCTAGCAGTTCCGACAAGCCAGCGGTCAGCCGTTGGGCAAGAGGGTTATCCAGCGTCATCAACTTTTTACGCTCGAACATTTGGGCCACGGAAGCCTGCCTTCTGCCAGATGAGCACAGTGGAAGATGGAGTGGAGGACAAATGAGAGGAGAGAGTAGAAGGAGAAGGAGAAGAGGCAGGACGTGGAGCGCCGGGAGTGCGGCTTTGTGAGTTCTGACAGTGTTGCTCCCACTGGTTTCGGTGATGGGAGGCCAGGTGCCTTCTTAAGGTGGTTGTCCCTAGGTGAATGTTGGGCTTACTGCGACTTGTGCATTGACAGCACAGGCTGCAGATGGCAACACTATTGTCAGCAGCTGACACGTTAAAAAAAGCCCAAACTGCGGAGCCATGTGCCGGCGTCCTGGCAGCGCCAGATGTAACCGTGCATTGTGGATGGCTCGCTCCAGATACATTTGCAGTCTGCTTTTTGCCTCCTGTCTCCTGCAAGCTCTGCCTGCTTCTCCTCCTTCTCCTCCCTCTCTGCTGCTCCGTCTCTTTCTCTGAACTCCCCTCCTCTTACTCTCTTGTGGGCACCCATGTGACGTCCATCGACACATCATCATCGTCACCTTCACCACCACTGACATTTGAGATCTTGGTGTAGGAAGCAACAGCGGGGACCTCCCTCCTTGGGCTCATCTGGGTACTGTTGTCAGACCGCTGGGTGGCGGCCTTTGCTACCTCCTCTTCCTCATACGATGCCAAGAATGTCAGCGCATCGGTAAGGTCTGGGAATGGATGGGAAAATAATTCCTCTGACTCTAGTGGAGGGGCTATGGTGGTGGTGGTGTCTTTGGGGTGCACACAGCAGAGAGTGAGGAGGGTGCAGATACAGAGGATGAGGAGGGTGCAGAAGCGGAAGGCTGAGTGAGCCACTTAACCAACTCTGGTGTGTCCTTTGAAGTAATCGCACTCACCTTCTCCAACTTCCCACTTGGGCTCCTGCCTGGTGCATCTGCCCAACCCCTACCACCCCAGTGGAACGGCCTGCCTCTTCCTATGCCTGTCATTTTCAAAATGGACCTGTGCCTAAGTCCCTAGAGAAGAGCAGTATTTGTGGAAGCAGGTATATCGCAGCCCTCAATCATTATTTTGTGGAAGAACGTATATCAAACCCCTTAATCAGTACTTGGTGGAAGCAGGTATATCAAACCCCTTAATCAGTATTTTGTGAAAACAGGTATCTCGCAGGCCTCAATCAATATTTGGTGGCAGAAGGTATATCAATCTACTTAATCAGTATTTTGTGAAAGCAGGTATCTCGCAGGCCTCAATCAATATTTGGTGGAAGAAGGTATATTAATCCCCTTAATCAGTATTTCGTGGAAGCAGGTGTATCACAGGTCTCAATCAATATTTGGTGGAAGCAGGTATATCAATCCCTTTAATTATTATTTTGTGGAAGCAGGTATTTCGCAGGCCTCAATATTTAGTGGAAGCAGGTATATCAATCCCCTTAATCAGTATTTTGTGGATGCAGGTGTATCTTAGGCCTCAATCAATATTTGTTGAAAGCAGCTATATCAATTCCCTTAATCAGTATTTTGTGGAAGCTGGTATATCGCAGGCATCAATCAGTATTTGATGGAAGCAGGTCTATCAAACCCCTCAATCAATATTTAGTGGAAGCAGGTATATCAAACCCCTTAATTAGTATTTTGTGGAAGCAGTTATATCACACCCCTCAATTATTTATTTTGCCACAACAGTTATATCACACCTCCCTGTTTATTTGGGGCAATAGGTTACATGTATATCACAGGCCGTCAATCAGTATTTTGTGGAAGCAGGTATATCGCAGGCCTCAGTCAATATTTGGTGGAAGCAGGTATATCAATCCCCTTAATCAGTATTTTGTGGAAGAAGGTATATCGCAGGACTCAATCAGTATTTGGTAGAAGCAGGTATATCAAACCCCTTAACCAGTATTTTGTGAAAGCAGGTATCTCGCAGGCCTTAATCAATATTTGGTGGAATATTTTTTGGGGCAACAGGTATATCACACCCGTTGCTAATAGTTGTTCCAATAGCGCTAGTCCCTCTATATACCTGTGGTTTCGCAGCAGAACCGCACACAACTGCTGCATAATACAAATGCACTATAGACTTTCTATGCTAGAAAGTATATTATAGGTATATCACAACCCTAATCTGTTTTTTTTAGGGCAACAGGTATATCACACCAGTTGCAATTAGTTATTCCAATAGTGTTTGTCCCTCTATTAGTGATGAGCGGCAGAGGCTATATTCGAATTCGCGATATTTCGCAAATATATGGGCGAATATTCGCTATATATTTGCAAATTCACGGTTATCATAGAAAGTAGAAAGAGAAGCTGATTTTTCCCTAGGGTAGATATCTGATTGTTTAGGGCCCGACTACCAGCACCCCACCAGTCAGCTAGTTGAAGAGGCACTCTGGTTAGCACTGTAACCTCTTTGTAGACCAGTGATGCCACGTTTATTGGTCACATGGCCTATGTGCATCTCAATCCTATTCATGTCTCATAAATGTTCTTAAAAAGGTCAAAGAAAGTGTGCATATATGAAAGAATTGTGAACAGATTACTACAGTTTGGGAAATCTCATTTCAAGGCAGCGGTCTCTTAATAACAATCCAATTTAATTTGTCATTACATTTTCCCTACTGTGTATAGCAGAAGAGCAAATTTCAACAAGTTATAATCGATTTGTGCAAATCACATTCTATGAAATGATCTATGAATGTTTAGCTTCTTGTGCTCCATTAAAATGAAAACTATATAAGTTTTATGACTGTACTAATATAGTGAACATATCATCCGGTAATTTCAAGGGTTCATTTTTATCTCTTTTTTTTAACATGTAAAGCACATTTTACTACATGATACTACTTAAAAAGGAGTAAGGCCTTTTTTCCCCAGTGGGCATATGCACTTTAGTGTCTGCATTCTATTTATGCAACACCCATACAATTTTACTAAACCAGGCTTAGATGACCATTTGATCCTAGGGTCCTTTTACACAGCCTAAGGCATGGCCATAAGCCAATATAACGCATTTACTAGCACTTGTTTAAAGGGTCCTTACACTAGAAAATGCAAGCTTGTATTATTATTTATTTATTATTTTTGCAACTGCATAAATGATCGGATCAAATGAAAAATCATTGCTGGGATGTTAAGTGTAGGTAATTAAGATTGCCGGGTTTGTGAGAATGGAGGCGGGGCATGCCCTATTTATGCCGGCCTCTGCTGCTCCCACTCGTCGGTTCGAGCGCTTCGGATCGACATGTGCGGATCGTTACCTCAGAGAGTTGGAAAGTTGAGGCACGTTCGCGCACTGAGCTACTTTTGTTTCGGCATAGGTACATCCTTGCTAATGCATGACCGCTCCGGCTCATGCGGTGCTATTATGTTAGCCACAGGTCCGCCAGGCACTACGGCTCAGCCGCAGCATATTCAGTTATTTTTTCTTCTTCTCTTTTTTGTGTTTGTTCAGGTCTGACCGGCACTATGGCCATCGCTGACCACTCTATGTCCCCCATGGGTCCGCCCGGCGCTGCGGTGGCTCTCACCCTCCTCCCGGTGTTTCAGGCTGCGGCGGTCTGGTTCGTCTGGGCTGCCCAAAACGCTCCGTGTCCTTACCCTCTCACCTCCTTCGTCCTGCAGTCGACTCACGCATCCTCCAGCCCCTCACCGGCACCTCGTCGCTCCTCCAGCGTGCCTGTCAGCTCCCCATGCGTCGGCTCTGCTTCTGCGGCCTCCGACGGAATGACACGAGCACTGGTTGGTGGTGCATGTATCATGTTCGCCACCTACCGGCCGCTCTCGGTATTGCACCGCTCTAGTGGTGCCTCGTGTAGTTCAATTAGTAGTGGAAATTCAGAGGTGTATAATTAAAGGAAGAGAATGGAATAAACAAAAAGGGGGGGAATTAAAAAAAAAAAAAAGCAGGAAAAGGAAAGAAGAAGAAGAAAAAAAGGGTATATATATTTATGTAGTGAAACCTCCAAGTATCTTGCCGGTTCGGATACTTGGGGAGCGCGTTTAGCCTCCGTGTCCTTAAGTGGCATCGGGGCTTGAGACAAGCCTTTTTCCGTTGGCGACAGTCAGTGCCTACACACGCGTGCATCAGCGTGTTACTCCCGTTGAGCGACATCGGTAGGAGTTCTGAGGAGCGCCACTTAGGTTAGGATAGGGGCCCACACCGATGGTATGTTTGCTCACCGATTCACTATTAATTGTTTAGGTCTGCAGTTTCGCCAGCTTCTGTGCCGGGACACTGCCGGACTAAATTGCTGACATGGCCGCCAGGTGAGTTAGGCGCGACTTACGTGCATCACCTCCCGTTAGTGTATGTGGGGATGGCACGGGGGCTTGCGGCCAAGGTCGGGTCATACGGACACACAGCCCCACTTTTGTAGTTCCGTGTGGTGGTGCCTACTGTCGTGACCACTGGTGGGTGTTGGGTGGGTAGGTAATAGGGTAAGAGGAAAAAAAAAGGAAAAACAAAAAAGGTCTGTCACGTCTACAGACTCGTTATAAAGCCCTGCCACGACTGTAGGCATTAGTCTCTCATGACTACAGACTCGTTATAAAGCCCTGCCACGACTGCAGGCATTAGTCTGTCGCGACTACAGACTCGTGATAAAGCCCGGCCACTACTGCAGGCATTAGTGTGTCACGACTGCAGACCTGTTACGTAGCCCTGCCACAACTGCAAGCATTAGTCTGTCACGACTACAGACCCATGACGAAGCCCTGCCATGACTGCAGGCGTTAGTCTGTCACGACGGCGGACCCATTACGTAGCCCTGCCATGACCATAGGCTTTACTCCACCATGGCCACACAGTCTGTTGGCCTCCCCTCACGTTTGCAGACACTTGTCAGTCACGTCCATAGATTCGGCGAGTCTCGTCACATCCATATACGCTAGTCGGGCAGGTTTCTACAGTTTAATAACGAGGTCAGCCTTGTCCTGCCACGCCCACAGCCTGCCAGCAGGTACCTATCTAAGCGCCACCCTCGGCAACACTGGTAGCCGCTGCATCAGCACTCCGCCACTTTATGCAGGCGCGACCGTAGGCCCAGCGGGTTTAAGTCCTCCTTGATGCTTTCCACTTCCCGAGACGGTAACCGGCCAGGCCGACAGACCTTGCAGCCTTGTGGATATGACCGTGGGCGCCTTTGCCCTTAGGCATGGGGGCAGTGGCTACTTCGTGGTGCATGTTTGAGGCTTATGCGGCCTGTGGTTGTTGTAGGTCTTGGTGTGGTCACTTGAGCTAGTACTTTCTTTTAGTAGGGAGATGTCTCAGGCGTTTCTTCCCGAAGGTTCCTCGTCCTCCCTGGACAGCAGGGAGCATCAGTCTGATCGGGTCGCAGAGTTACCGATTAGGCTGTGGACTTTCCCTAAACTGACGACGATGTTGTCTAGGAGGGGAATTCCGTTCCCAGCTTCCGTGAGGAAGGCAGAACGCTACCGCCTTCTTTCGTCACACCCGGTGGCTCCTGGTCAGGATGAAGTTTCCCTTACTACCATCCTCACGTCGCTCAATCAACTACATGCGGCTGTCAACATGATGGGTTCGTCCATGTCGGACATGCAGGCTAGGCTGGAGACTTTCGAGGATGGGCCTGCGGTACTTCGCACTGGGGTGCAGGTTTCATCATTCGCCGGCTTGTCTGCCTCTGGTGCTCAGGGTGGGTGCGGTCTTTCTACCACGATAACACCATCCCATTTCGTACCCACTAGTATCCAACAGAAAATTTTGGAAGGCAAGGACATCAATCTGGCGTCTCTTCTCGTGGCTGCACACGAAACCCCGGGCAACAAGACCATTTCATGCGGAGAGGTCTCTGTTGTGCTTAAGTCTAGGGACGTCAGGTTGAATAGGAAGCTGAATATTGCTGAATTCGTGTTGGCCTTCAGCCTCTATCGGGATGTGCTGTGCACCGTTAACCCCCTCAGAAGGGAAGAATTAGATTTGTATTTATTTAAGGTGGTCGATTTAGGGTACAAATACGGTGGCACCGCAATTTACGACTATCACCGCTCTCTTTCGGCCAAGGCGGCAGCCACCCTCATCCAGTGCAACCATTCTGTGGATTGGTCGCAGGTTGATACGGAGGTGATTTGCCACCACTTCGCGGGGCTTAAGGCCCCGACTTGCTCAGGTTGCGGCTCCTACGCTCATACGGCCGGCTGGTGTTCTGAGAGTGGTAGCTCGCCAGGGCCTTCCGTAGCTAGTGCTTCCCTGGCCCAGCCGGCTAGTAGAGTTCTCACGGCTGTTGACAAGTTGGGTCGGCCTGTGAAGTATCTTGGCAAGTCTACATTATGTAATAATTTCAACTACACAGTCTGCCACTACAATCAATGTAGGTTGCTTCATTTGTGTACGCTGTGTTTCAGAGCCCACCCCGCGCTGCTTGCACGCAGAAGGGTAGTAGTCACGCATGACTAAGCATGGTCAATGTGGATCTCCTTGCCTGTTTTCTAGCCGGTCATCCAGACTCAGCCTGGGTACAGTTCGTACTCAACGGCCTACGTTTCGGCTTCCACACAGGTTTGCTTGCCCTTCCTCAAGCCCCACATGAGTGCAGGAACTTGTTATTGGCAATTAGAGACCCTGAGTTCACATAGTTGATCCAGCTAGAGCTAGACAAAGGATATTTGGTCGGCCCTGTGGCACAGCCCCCATTTAATTGTTGGAGGGTCAACCCGGTCGAATAAAAGGAGGTTAATTTATGATTTGTCGGCCCCGCATTCCTTACCTGTTCCTAGCTTGAATTCGCTGATTCCCTCAGACGAGTTCTTTATGATGAGGTTATTGAGGTTATACTTAGGTTCGGCAGAAGCGCCTGGTTTTCTAAGGCTGATATTACGGACGCCTTCAAATTGCTCCCCATCCAGCCGGACCTGTGGCAGTGGCATGGCATTAAGTGGCAGGAACAGTACTATTTTGCCAAAAAATCGAGCCCTTGGCTATTTGACCAGTTAGCGACCGCCTTGTATTGGGTGTTGTCGGATGTCTTTCAGGTCAGCCATGTCACACATTACCTGGGCGACTTCCTTCTCATTGAACCCCCGTCGCAGCGACCCCAGGACCTAGAGTGCTTGCGTACGGTGCTTTCAGACTTGAGCGTGCCTATAACTTCTCACAAGGTTGAAGCCCCTGCTACCGCCATCATGTTCCTGGGTATTCAGCTGGACACAGTGCGCATGCAAGCCAGTCTCCCTGCAGATAAGTTAGATAGGGTTAGACAGGTGGTGCATAGGTGGGCTTGAGTGAGGGTGGCGACCAGAGCGGATCTTCAGTCCCTCTTAGGCATGCTCAACTTTGCTATGTGCATCATTCCCCAGGGTAGGTCCTTTATTTCGAGGCTCCTAGCGTTACTCCCACAGGTTCGCACGCAGGACGACATGGTGACTCTCGGGCCACAGGCCATGGCGGATCTTTTGATGTGGGATAGGTTTTTAACTGAGTGGAACGGAGTGTCACTGTTTGTTCCAGTGATCTCAGGTCAGTCTCCGGTAGTACACACTGATGCCTCATCATTAGTCGGCTTCGCCGCTCTGTACGGCGATCATTGGTTTGCTAGTCCATGGCCACTAGAGGTCGCAGCAATTCCGGGCTTTTTCTCATGTTCCTCCTTGTTTGAGGTGTATCCTGTTGTAGGGGCAGCAGTAGCATGGGGTGAGCAGTGGAAGAACCGTACGGTGCTGTTCCTGACTGACAATGCGGCAGTCATGGACATCATCATGAAAGGCAGGTCTAGTTCCACACAGGTGATGTCGTTTGTTAGGAGGTTCGTTTGGCTGTCCCTGATGTATAATTTCAGTTTTGTTTGTAGACACGTTAGTGGTCACAGTAATGTCGCAGCAGATGCGCTGTCCCGTCTTAATTTTCGACTTTTCTTTCAGGTTTGTCCGGGGGCAGATCGGTTGCCAAGACCGACTCCGCACCAGTCCCAGTTGCGGTTGGAATAGTCTCCCATCTTGCCGTAGCGAGGAGACTGATGGCCAAGTCCCTCTCCACTAATACCCTGAGGGCCTACAAGACGGCTTGACGCCTCTTCCTAGATTATAAGAACACCTACCCAGCCATGGGTGATCTAATTTGCTATTTTAGAGTATGATTTGTGGCAATTTAGGTTGATTCAGTAATACTTCTTGTGCATCTGCCATGTTCATGTGGCCTTAAAGAGATTATTTCTAAAGATAGCACCACTCCTGTCCACAGGTTGTGTGTAGTATTGCAGCTGAGCCCCATTCAGCTCAATGGAGCTGAGCTGCAATACCAGACCCAACCCATGGACAGCTGCGGTGCTGTTTTTGGAAAAAAGCAAACGTGTTTATCTAATTCTGGACAACCCTTTTAAAGAAAGGCAAAACAAATTACTTTATTAGTTTCCAATATTTTTTTTTCATAGGTTGTTCACATAAATCTATTCAGATATGTCTTTAGTAATTCTAACTGTTCCAGATATTGTATTTTTGTGATTAACTCTAGTGTGAAGAACAAAAAAAGTTGTATATTGTGAACTGTGCAACCTGCAGTGACTTGTAATAATAAAGTCAGCATGAAAGGATAATTGCTAATTTTACTTGCTGCTTGCCTAATGATTTACATTATTTTCTCTGTGTTTCCTGTCTATCTCTGTAAATGATCTTACACTTTCATTTTTTGTAGGCTTCTTACTAATTGATCTACCTGGACAGTATAGCATACTGTTATATTAGTTACATCCTCAGGGGCTTGCCATTATAATTATTGAGGTTTATTAGGCAATAGAATTGTCTTAGTACTTAAAGCACAGTGTCTTTAATTTGGTGACTTTTCAAAATAAGCTGCCATATGTAAGCCAATGAAAAAAAACACTGTATATGGCTATTATATGACTTGTATTATGCAATATTATCCACATTTCCCCCTCAGTAAGCCTCATCTTTAATTGTCAGTTTTCCCTGAGCTCAGCTCCAGAAATGGTGGAGACTAGCTGCTATGATGTCTTCCATACATAGCACACAGATGAAAGAGAATATCCTACTCCCCTGTATCTCTCTTAGGCTTGTTTCACATCTGTGTTAGACATCTTCGGCAGGGACCAGCCTGGTGGAGTTGTCTGGATCTGGCACTGCCGGATGCTACCTGCTACCCATCGGCCGCATTAACTATAATGGGGACCTTCCGAGATCCGGTCCCCAGGTTTTCTTTCTTTCAAATCTTTATTTTTCAATTCAAAAGTCAAGGTATGAAATTTGCACAGTAAAATGCACAATACATTAAGGCACATAGGCAGTAAAATTGACAAGATTAGCATCAATACCAAGCTACAATTAACAATCAGAACGTAACTAACAAGGATCACATTTAAAGTTAGAGCAGTAATAAATCTGCGTCAAGACAGAGTGGAACAAGATTGCTGAGGTATAAGTCGTTGAAGCTAGTGAACTGGTCATCTAAGCAAGGAGGTAGGACAGGCCCAACTAGCTGACCCAGGTGAGGCGACCAACAAGCTGAATGTACCCACTACTATGGGCAAGGGATCTATATATGTAGAATATGGAAAACCTATATTTTATAATATATAAGTCAAGATACGATAGGGAGTCTTGTGACATTATACCAATTAAACCAAGGAGCCCATACTTTTAGAAACTTATCATGGGAAAAAGATTCCCAGCTAGATAATTCCTCAAATCTGCAGATTTCACAAACTTTGTCTATCCATTCCTCACGGGTAGGGGCTACTGTTGGGAGCCAAAAACAAGGTATTAGTACTTTGGCCTCTGCTATAAGATGTGGCACTAAAGAGTGTTTTGTCAGAGGATATTCCTAGGATAGCAGATTCAGGAGGACCACAGTGGGAGACAGGGGAGTGTCCACAGAGCAGACGGATTGGATGACACTCGACACCAATTTCAAGAAAGGGGTGAGTATTGGGCATGAATACCAGATGTGGTAATTCGTGCCAAAATTATTATGACATCTCCAACAACATGGAAAAGTGGAGGGATCTATTTTGTGCAAAATAGTGGGGGCTCGGTACCATTGAGCTATTAATTTATAAGAATTCACCTGAATTCGGACGCATCTAGAGTAGCTATGGGAATGTAGGAGAATCTCCGTAATATCCGCAGTTTCCAGGGACACCCCCATGTCTCTCTCCCACAAAGAGATAAAGGACGGCTTGACCACAGGCTGAGCCTCCAGTAGCTTGTTATATATCAAAGAAAGTACTTTCTTCTTCGAGGAGGTAGTTGTCAAAAGAATGTCATACCAAGAGGGGAGGTAATCAGGCTGAAGCAAATCCAAATACTGTTTACAGAAAAATCTAAAGTGGGCAAAGTGAAGTGGGGACCAGCTGTCTAATTTGAATGATGTCTGGAGATCCCCACGGGGGGTATAGACCTGTTGTGCAACAAGTCACCAACTGTGGAATCACCAAGATTTGGCCACATGTTTTATATGTCTGAATATCCATTTAAAAGATAGTATGGGAGGAGTTTAATTGTCATGAAAGGTGAAGGGCTTGAATGGAAACCAATAAGGGTTGTCAGTTTCCGCCAAGAGAAGAGGATGACCTGGTAAAAGGTTTAGGAGTTTAAGAGGACCTGGCATTGTCCCTGCATGGAAGAAGTATCTGAGGCTTTGACTTCCCACAGGTTAGTCAATTCAGTTGGGGTGAGAACTTGTCGCCCTATTTGACAACCTAGCTTTTGGTTGTTGGGGTTCAGTATTTCTGGGTGCAACCGGAGGAAGGACGACCAGTAGCAGTACTTGAAATCTGGCATACCAATGCCGCCTCTACTTTTTGGACGGATCAGCATGCTGTGAGATATTCGAGGTTTGGTATGTTTCCAAGTGAAAGAGGAAAGGAGTTTTCGTAGAGCTGAGAAAAAGGAGCCCGGTACATACACTGGGAGCGTCTGAATTACATAAAGCACTTTAGGTAAAATATAAGTTTTAACTAAGTTAACCCTGCCTAGCCAAGACATAAAGGGAATACGCAACTCAGCTATTTGTGTTTTAATCTCCTTTAGAATAGGGGAAAAGTTTAGATCAAATAGCTGTGAAGGATTTGAGGAAATATTTAATCCCAAATACCGGATATGCGAGGTAGCCCATTGAAAAGGGAAGTTGGAAGCTAAGTTAGAGACAGTCGACTGGGGGATATTTATTGCCAGAGCGTTACATTTTGAAAGGTTAATTTTAAAATTTGAGTCTCCAAAGGTATATAACAGTCTGAGTATAGCTGGGAACGATTCAGTGGAATTCGACAAGAGAAGGAGCATGTAATCTGCGAATGCCGTCACTTTATGGGGCATCGATCCCACCTGTAGTTCCGCTATTGTGTCGTCTTGTCGTATCGCCTGTATCAACATCTCCAGACAAAGGATGAAGAGTGTAGGGGAAAGATGGCATCCCTGTCGGGTCCCATTCGCTATTGGGAAGGGGGGAGACAATGGACCATTAACCCGCACCCTAGCATAAGGGCAGGAGTACAGAGAAAGAATAGCTGAAATAAATACTGGAGGGAAGTCAAACTTGATAAGAGTGGCTTGAATAAAGCCCTAATCGACTCTGTCAAATGCTTTTTCAGCATCAGAACTGAGCAGAGTGAGTGGGACCTTTGTTTGTAGTGCAAAATCAACGGCTTGCAATACCCGGAAAGTGTTGTCCCTGCACTCCCTACCCTCTACAAAGCCCGTCTGTTCTGGAGACACTAATCCAGGCAACAACGGGGCTATTCTATGTGCTAAAATTTTTGCCCATAATTTCAAGTCTGCATTGAGCAGTGAAATCGGTCTATAGCTTGCTGGGAATTTTGGGTTCTTATCAGGTTTAGGTATAACAACAATATGCGCCTCTAAAGATTGTCTCACTGGGAAGGCACCGGAAAGCAGAGAGTTGAAGTATTTAACTACCTGAGGGCCCAGGGTGGGAAAAAATTTCTTATAATAAACCACAGGGAGGGCTTTTACCCTTGGGGACTGTGGATAAGATCTTACTGACCTCTTCTAAAGTGATTGGGGCAATCAATGAGGCTTTAGCTTCTTCTGAAATAACGGGCAATTCAAGGCTATCTAAAAAGGTATTCATGGTATGGGATTTAGGATTGGAGTCTGCGCCACATGTATCTGTTCTAATGTTATAGAGAGATCTATAATATCTGGAGAAGATAGTAGCAATCTCAGGTGAGGAAGTATGTCTCCGGCCCTCGTCGTCTACCATCTTACTGATGAAGGAGTTCTGGATTTGTTTCTTGATTAACATTGACATAATTTTATTGCCCTTGTCTCCGTGGGCGTATTGCCTGTGCCTGAGGCGCAGATATGCATGGGCAGCCTTAGAATTCAAGACTGATTTTAGCTCATTTCTGAGGGTAGTTAATTTGGTAAGGACCTCTGTTGTCAGGGACTTTTTATGGGATGATTCAAATTCTGAGATTTTAGTGAGTAGTGAGTTGAGATGCTCCTGTCGCTTCTTTTTAACCATTACAGGACCGCCTAACGTACGGATGCGTCCGGCCGGCCGGCAGTCCTGTTGTTCTGGCCGGACGCATCCGTGCGTCATCTCGCGAGATGCGTGATTTGCTGTGAACGCGCACGCACGCGTGCGTTCGCAGCGGCGCGCGACTCTGCAGTTATACTGCAGCCTGCCAGCAATGTTCAATCGCTGGCAGGCTGTAGAAGTTAAATAAATGAAATCAAACATGTATATCAGACGCTGTTTTGTTAACAGCATCTGATATATCTGCTACCTGGTCCTCTGGTGGTCCCATTTGCTGGGATCGACCACCAGAGGACCAGGTAGCTCTGTAAAGTTGCACTAAGCACCACACTACACTCCCCCCCTGTCACTTATTAACCCCTTGTTAACCCCTGATCACCCCATATAGACTCCCTCATCACCCCCCTGTCATTGATCACCCCCCTGTAAGGCTCCATTCAGATGTCCATATGTGTTTTGCGGATCCGCGGATCCGCAAAACATGGACACCGTTAATGTGTTTTCCCCATTTTGCAGATCTGCACATTGCCAGAACTATATAGAAAATGCCTTTTCTTGTCCGCAATTGCGGACAAGAATAGGACATGTTCTATATTTTTGCGGAACGGAAGTGCAGACCCGGAAGTGCGGATCCGCAATTCCGGATCCGAGCGGGACAAAGTCTGTCCCCATAGAAATGAATCGGTCCGCAATTCCGTTCCGCAAACAGAATTGCGGACGTGTGAATGGGGCCTAAGGGTCCCTTATCACCGCCAGTTAGTTAGCTACTTGTTAGGTAGTTATCGCCCACCGCACCGCAGTCACTGATTTTGGCAGAGATTTTTTCATCCACATTGATCGATGCGAATAAAGAAATCTGTGCCGTTCATTTTTTCATTCAGCCCAGAGGCTGAACGTAAAAAAAAAATCTCATTACCCGTATGCTCAATATAAGGAGAATAGCATAAACTCCTAATGCTGGTCCAAATTCCAATGAGTACCTTTAGGATTTCACAGGGCATTTTTACGCATTTGGATTCTCACGCTTTAGGGCCCCTAAAATGCCAGGGCAGTATAAATACCCCACATGTGACCCAATTATTGAAAGAAGACACCTCAAGGTATTCCGTGAGGGGCATGGCGAGTTCACAGAAAAAAAATTTTTTGCCACAAGTTAGCGGAAATTGATATATATATTTTTTTTCTTACAAAGTCTCATATTCCACTAACTTGTGGGCTATTTATACTGCCCTGGCATTTTAGGGGCCCCTAAAGATAGAAAAGAAGTCTGGAATCCAAATGCGTAAAATTGCCCTGTGAAATCCTAAAGGTACTCATTGGAATTTGGGCCCCTTTGCGCATCTTGGCTGCAAAAAAGAGTCACTCATGTAATATCGCCGTACTCAGGAGAAGTAGGGCAATGTGTTTTGGGGTATATTTTTACATATAACCATGCTGGGTGTGAGAAATATCTCTGTAAATGACAACTTTAAAAAAAAATTATACAAAGTTGTCAGTTTACAGAGATATTTCTCTCACCCAGCATGGGTATATGTAAAAATACACCCCAAAACACATTGCCCTACTTCTTCTGAGTATGGTGATACCACATGTGTGCCTCTTTTTTGCAGCCTAGGTGCATAAAGGGGCGTAAAGTCCAACGAGTACCTTTAGGCTTTACAGGGCTGCTCACAATTTAGCCCAGCCCAAAATTTCAGAACAGTAAACACACCCCACAAATGACCCCATTTCGGAAAGTAGACACCCCAAGGTATTCACTAAGGGGCATAGTGAGTCCGTGGGAGATTTTATTATTTTTTTTGCCAGAAGTTAGCAGAAATGGAAACTTTATTATTTATTTTTTTCCTCAGAAAGTTTCATTTTCCGCTAACTTGTGAAAAAAAATGAAATGATACATGAACTCACCATGCCCCTTCGCGGATACTTTGGGGTGTCTTCTTTCTAAAATGGTGTCATTTGGGGGGTATTTATACTATCCTGACATTCTAGCACCTGAAGAAACATGACAGGTGCTCAGAAAGTCAGAGCTGCTTCAAAATGCGGAAATTCACTTTTTTGCACCATAGTTTGTAAACGCTATAACTTTTACCCAAACCAATAAATATACACTTATTGAATTTTTTTTATTAAAGACATGTAGAATTTTACAACACAAGGTGAAAATGTCATTTTTTTGCAAAAATGTCATTAAATTTTTATTAATAGCAAAAAAAGTAAAAATGTCAGCAACAATAAAATACCACCAAATGAAAGCTCTATTAGTGAGAAGAAAAGGAGGTAAAATTAATTTGGGTGGTAAGTTGTATGGCCGAGCAATAAATGGTGAAAGTAGTGTAGTGCAGAATTGTAAAAAGTGGTCTGGTCATTAAGGGTGTTTAAGCTAGGGTGGCTGAGGCGGTTAAGAAAGGAGCCCAGGGAGATTAATTCGCCTAGGATGACAGTTTTGTGAGCTTCCCATATTGAAGCCAGTGAGACATCCGGAGTTTCGTTAGTCAGGAACTAACTAGGCAACTTCTCACTGAGAGCTGTGACATGGGAGCCAGGTTCACACGCCAGGTCCATTCTCTCTCACCTAATTCGGGTGTAGTACTAGTGACTACACAGACTACAGGGGCATGGTCAGAGACCGTGATCCCAAGAATATCAGCCCTACACACATGTTCTAGGGCCCTGTCAGGTAGAAATATGTAGTCCAATCTGTGATAGGACTTGTGTGGGACCGAATAAAAGGTGTAGTCTTTAATGTCCCCAAGGATAGATCTCCAGACATCACACAACCTCATGTCAAGTAGTTGCTTACGTAATTTCCTCAGCGCCGAGAGGGACAGCTGATCTTCCCGTGAATGAGTCAAGCACCGGATTCAAGGTGAGATTGATGTCGCCTCCCACGAGTAAAAGACCTGAGGAGAACTGTGAAATGGTGGTAAGTATTTTGCACAACCACTGCGTCGTACCATGATTAGGTGCATATAAATTGCAGATCGTGAGCTCTCCTGAACCCAATTTACCTCTTAATAAAATATACCTCCCTTCCGAGTCCGACACTATAGAGGACAACGACAAAGTTTTGTGAATGCCTATGCTGACGCCTCTAGAGGCTTTGTCGAAGCAGGCGTGATACCAAGTGGATTAACCTGATTTATTCATGTTAGGGGTTCGTCCTTTCTAGTAATGGGTCTCCTATAGCAGGAGAATGCCTGCTGACTCCCTCCTCCGAAACTGCATAATTCGGCTCCTTTTGATAGGGTTGTTACACCCCTTAACATTGAAGGAGGCTACTGTTAAATTAGCTGGGGCCATCTTGGTCGCTCAGGGGGGAGTCCGCATCTCAGCAACTCGTCCACTATGAGGGTGATCCACAACAATTTTAACACACAATGAACGTGCGAAAACAAAATAAACATTTTAAACCAAAATTTCAATAAGTAAGAGAAAAAGCAGAGCTCCAAAAGAGCCGGAGAAGGGGCGGATAAAACAAACAAGGTGAGGCCTGATCTAGCCAAACTCTCAACTCGTAAGCCTGTATGTTGATTGAAGAGGAGATGTTTACCTCTATGGTGGGTGAGTAGGAGCGTAGACAGAGATTAATATTGTAGGCTAATACAGGTCTATTGGGGGGGGGGGGGGACCTGCGTAAGTCTTCTACACTCATGCCAAAGGCTCCAATAGGACCAGAGGACAAATGTGGGGATATGTCAATTACGTTTCACATGCTATCCGGTCCTATAGGGGCTGTGCTACTGCCGAATAGTTAACACTGAGAAAATATAAAGGTTGCAAATAGTCATAAAACAAAACTAAACACAGTGCTGAATACATTAATGTTATGGCTGGCTAGTCTTTAGTACGAAAGACATAGTACTGAATATATAGCGCTGAATACATGAGGCTGAATACATATACTGAATACAAATTGCTGAGTACAAAGTGAGTCGCAGGGCTAACTGCCTAGAATTACGCTAGGCATGGCTTGTCTGAACAGGTAAGGAGATCTACAGCAAGCATAGACCAAGTAACAGAGTGGAGCACAAGGCTGAATACATATATGACAGTGAAAACCATTTAAGGTCAGGCTAAGTACATAAAAAATAACCAAGAACTATGGTAGCATAGTAGGCCAGGGGAGAGGAAAGGAGGAGGGGGGGAGGGCTAGACAAATTAAACAGATCTGCTACCAGAGGATCTCAGTGATCCTGAATGCAAGGAACCGGGCTATAAGCCTCCACCGGACTCGTCTTAGTCGTTGGTATCCAGTAAGGAAGATCTCTGGGCCTTGGGAGGCTTGTGTCTCCGGACATTGGACCAGCCAGCTGACAACATGATGGTAGGAAGATCCAATGCAAGGGAGACTGGAAGCCATGAACGGATCTTCAGTGGGGACAAACCCAGAGGTTCCCAGATCTGCTCCAGATCGCAAGGGGTACAGATGGTGTATCTCTTGTTCCCCGCTGAGATCAAAAGGCCAAATGGAAACAGCCATCGGTAGTTGATCCTGGCGTCTCGGAGGGCTGTAGTCAAGGGCTTCATCATCCTTCTCTTCTGCAGGGTAGTAGGGGAGATATCCTGGAACACCTGGACTACTGTTTCTACAATAAATATGTCTGGCAAGTCCCGAGCTTTGGCCAGCAAGGCCTCGGTGTCCCTATAGCTCAAGAGGCCACATATGATGTCCCTTGGGTTTTCTGATGGCGGAGGTTTAGGCCTGAGGGCGCGGTGCACACATTCCATAATTATGGAGGACGGTCTTTCAGCGCCTACCAAGTAAGAGAATAGCTCTTTCATAACTTTGAATAGGTTCTCCTTATCAGGAGCCTCAGGGAGACCCCTTATCCGCAGGTTTTTTTTGCGGCTCCTATTTTCTTGGTCCTCTATCATCATAAAGGAATTATTGAGGGCTTTCTGGTAAGAGGAAAGAGAATGTCGGATCACATTATTAAAGGCATCTTGTTCTTCACATGTCTGGTCTAGGGTTTCCACCCTATCGCCAATATGGCAGATGTCAGCCTTTATGGAAGAGAGGTCTGCAGCTAGTGGAGCTAGGGCCTTACACAGGGCACGATCCAAATAAGCTGTGGTCAGGGAGTCACAGCACTCACCTCCAAAGAGGCAGTTGGTGAGTCGTCTTCTGCGTCGGTGCCCTCGTAGTGGTCTCCGATATCTGACTCGTGTAGCGCCGCGCTAGTCGGCGCCATTTTAGTTGGGCCTCTGTCTGAGCGCGGTCACGGTTTGTTCAGGAATTTCTCCATGGATTTGGTCTGTTTAGAGGTTTTGCCCGCAGTAGACTTTGTTATCATGAGGTCTTTCGGCTGAATCTTCACCATAGCAGGTAAATAGAGCTAATTACAGGCTAACTGAGAGTTTGGTGGCGGGAGCGCTACTTAGAAGCAGCCGCCATGGAGCAAATGTCAGGCTCTGCCCCCCCTGGTCCCCAGGTTTTTATCCAGCTGATTCCCTGCATATTTGCAGGGTTGTGGCCAAATCTCTGCTGGTCCCCATTATAGTTAATAGGGCCGGATGGAATTCTGGCAGCACCCAGCTGGAACACCCTGCTGGATCTGTCAAATGCAGATCTGAAACAGGCCTTACGCACACTTAGAAGCAGCAATAGCATGAAGGACATCATACAGCAGTAACTAGCAACATAGCTATGAATCTATCACTGGACTGAAACTGAAAAACAATTACAAGAACAAGCATGGTTGGTGCGTGTCTCTGTCTTACTGCAACTTCTCTTACTCCTACCCCTCCCCTTTTGATAAACTTTTATGGGTTTGCCTCTCACCCAGAACAAACCCATGGAACCATTGGGAAAACATGGAAATGTCATGATGACATTGCCCTAGGTCAGACTCCAACCTTAGATCCCAGTGCTTTTTAAGATTTGGTTAAACCCTACTACTTATTCCTGTGTGGGGATACTGATTTATGTTACATGATCAAAGCATGCAAATGCTTTACACCAATTTTACCATGGCAGCAATTTCTGTACTCTAGGAAATAATCATAGAGATATGTACAACACCTGACACCTTCTGTCAGGGACTCCTGTTGGTAGGATTGAATGTCAATGTGAAGAACTACATTTCTCAAGATTCCTTTCTTCTCTCACACATGTTGCCTCTATTTACCATTGTGTGCATGCCCCTCTGTTACAGTTTTAAAGGCAGCATTGTAATTATTCCTTTTCTGCTTTGCTATTCTGTTGCTCACTGACTCTGTATTATCTGCTGTCTAGCATGTTAAACACAATCCCTCCTCAGACAAGGAGGGAGAGCAGTGAGCAATAGACATAGAAGCCACATGATCTGTAACCTCCCACACTACGAGAAGGGTGAAAATGGAGATAACAATGTGTCTACTGTATGGAACATCAGAAAAGCATAAGAAAAACACTTGCATCATGCTCTTGAGACTGGCATACTGAGGCATTCCACCTACAGACAGTCCATTGGCAAGTCACTAAACGTACATCACATTCATTTACCCATCATTTTTAAGATAGTAAATCCTATTAACTAGAATGAATAGCTGTAGCTAGGATGCAGTCCATATAAAGTCTTAGTATATATGTGCTAAACTGCCAGACTACATCACAGAATGTGTCATTATGGAGTTTAAAACACAAAGAAAAATGGTGGGTCACTTGATAGCCATCTCACCATGATACAAATGTAAACAGAGTAATATACCTCAAAGCACTTAAAAAAGTTCACTTCATCCAACAAAAAGCAAACCCTTAGACAACATTGTGAAAATAGTTATGACTGTCAAAGTGGACTGGCATTCTGTTTTTGATGTCAAGTTATTTGTCTGTATTCCCATTCTTTTTTCATGCATCAAATACTTTTAAACATCTACATAAAAAACATTTAGTTGACTGCATTTGTACTCATAAAAGGTAAACAGAATGGCTTGTCAAGACTTATCCATCACAAATTCATACTGTGATTGAGTACATTTTCCTTCACATATTCAACCATTAGTTGTCCAAAATCCATGTCTGTGGTTACATTACATAATACATAATACATTGTAACAGTTGTTTTATACAGTAGGAGCTGGGGCAGAATATTAATTGTACTAAATTAAAAAATACTGTCTGATAAAAAAAAGTGTATGCCCTAGAATATCCATTCAATTACGTCTTGAACCTGTAGTACCCAAATAATGCTTTCGTATTGTGTTTTGGTAATGTTGCTGTGCACTACCCGCATAATAGTTGCATATATTTCTTTAAAACATTAAGCACAACATCATACATTGCCATATAATACCTAATGCTAGTGCCATACCTTAAATAATAAAAAAAATCACCTCACTGCTCAAATTGATTTCTTTATATACAGTAGTACTTCCAAATATTGCACAAAAACAAGGCATCATATGGCCAAGTTGATGAAAAAAATGTTGCATACCAAAGACCGAAATCATTAAAGGTTAAAGGTAAACTCCAATAAAAAATATAGTTTCCCATGTGCATTTTTGCTATTTTTTTAACAATTTCTAATGCCACCATTCTCTCTAGTAAGTTTCGCTGGAACATTGCTTATCAAGAATCTAAGAATGAAAATGTGAAAATTATAATATTATAGCTCTTTATATTCTGCTGTTGTCATAG
Source organism: Bufotes viridis (assembly GCA_033119425.1). Taxonomy (NCBI): domain Eukaryota; kingdom Metazoa; phylum Chordata; class Amphibia; order Anura; family Bufonidae; genus Bufotes; species Bufotes viridis. The sequence goes on from CM065592.1 coordinate 242,604,036, forward strand.
AATCTCTTTCAGACTACCTCTTGTTTCTTGCAGATGCAAGGATTTGGCAAACTAGTTATTCTATCCCTCCCCACAGTCATTTGGAGTTTGCACAGTGCCAGTTGCATGCATGCTGCTACACGGGACATGGTCTTTAGCCTCTCCTGAGTTTTTTCCTGTGAATTACACCTGAATCCACCATACTGCTCACAATTTGGAATAATACACTTATTCACTTACAGCTTCTGATAAATCTGGAAACACCTTCTTGTGTCACCCACAGATCTCCCCATAACACTGTCCTTGTGTAAATAGTGACCCCCCCCCCCAATACAGGGGGTGGAGGCCGGCAAAATGTGTTGGAAACCGCTCACAGCATTATTTATTAAGTGAAGTCATGGGTAAAGCTTTGTTAAGGTATAGCAATCCTCTGCAGCAGTAATGCATGTAGTACTCACTATGAAACTCCCGTAGCAGGCAGGGCGGCTGGTAGCGCAACTCCACTCACTCCATCACGCACCTGCTCCGCCTGCTTCATTCATAAAGTGGGAGGAGCATGCGCGTGAGGAAGTGAGTGACCGGCCAGCCTGCCTGCTATGGGAGTTTCATAGTGAGTACTACGTGTTCTACTGATGCAGAGGATTGCTATACCTTAAGCTTTACCTATGACTTCACTTAATAAATACTGCTGTGAGTGGGGCCCGGTGTAATAGAGAACAGTGACTGCACCAGTCCCCGCTGCGATTCCAACACAAGTTGCCGGCCTCCAGCCCCTCCTCCAGCATTGCAGCCGGCGATGTATCAGTGTTAGCGAAGTAAAAATGGCAGCATTCGCCTCATAAGACGCACTGCCATTTTCTGCCCATTTTTTTGGGGAAAAGTGCGTCTTATAGGGTGAAAAATACGGTATATAAGTGTTATACCATGCAAAAGAAGAATGTAAATAGCAACTTTTACTGATATGTGAATCAGTGTAGTGGTGCTTTAAAGTTTTTGCTCACTAAAGGTGTTCATAGAACTTCAATAGCTGTCAGCCAAGCAAGAACAATAACTGGTCAGCAGCTATCTCTCTCTCCTGACTCCCCATATGCATACATGCTTGATTCTGGAGACCTTCAAAGAATAAATAAGAAGGATCTCCACCTTCAGCTCAGTTCATTATAGAAACAATCACATAAGTTCCATGATATAACAAAATAAGCCAACAGTTATCTCAGAAATATTGGCTATGAGCCATGATTAAATACAATGTCACATAACATGAGTAGAGACATAACATAATCTACAAAGAAATCACATGTGCAAAAACTAAAATAAATTGCTAGTGCAATAACCCAATAAGTGTGAAAATGTATTGGACAAAATATATGAGAGATACTATGACCTGAATACTGAAGGATCGTACATGGACCTTTGCAAGAGCTGTATGGGAAGAAGTCCCATGCGTATTGCCGCCATCAATCCAGGCTGCATCATCAGGGGTAAACTGGTGAAGAAATGTAGTCCCTTATATCTAACTAATAATAAAACAAAAAATGTACACATGTAGGTTGTTAATTAAATTACATATAATACATATGAATCTGGCAAGCAGAATCAACTGACTGCTCATGCCCAGGATGGAGCATGGAAGAACAAAGGTCCACCCAAGGATCTAGACATTTCGTGTAATGTCATGTGCCTGTGCTGCATACAATGAAGTAAAGAAATACAGACAAGTCTGCATCCAAGTATAAATAATGGCATACCTGACAGAATTTCCAAGTATAGTTGAAAATAGAACCAATACAATGAGGACATGATATAACATACCAGCAGTATATATATATATATATATATATATATATATATATATTGTACAAGCACATTACACAAGCTCACAGTACAGAATAAAGCAAGTACACTGAGAAGATAATATAACATACCTGCAGTATATATATATATATATATATATATCTTGGGGCAATGTGAACAATGTTATGGGCAGTGAAGTCCAAAGGAAGCATTTAAAAGTGGGGTTTTGTCACCAAGGAACGTGTCACCAAGGTTCCCGGCCTTGGTGGAGTAAAGGCCCTAGTTTGGGTGTCCACTAAAATTGTTAGCGGACACCATAATACATAGCATAGCTGGTTCCAGCTCTGGGGAGAGAGTCTTTGGTGACACAGAGGCCTAGAGCAGAGGCTCTGTGTGAAGTGGTCTCACTCTCAGTCAGGTGGACTGTGTGACCACAAGGCTATGCAAAGCCTGATCTCTCTGCGGTATGGACTGTCGCTGAAAAGCGAAACCTGCTAAGGCTTGGAGCCTGAGACACTAACCGGTGCTAAACTTAGAGGTTAGGTAGGGAACCGTAAATGTTTAGGCATAGCCCAGACGGGCAAGGTGTTTTTTTGTTTATGTTTATTTTATTATGCTGTGTGCCAAAATAAATCACACTGTTTGGACCAGAAATCAAGTGGTTATGAAGATCTTTGTGTGAATGATCCCTGAGACCAGAGCTAATCCCTTACAATATATAAATATTTGTGGTCAGGGCTACGGACACGAAAGCCGAAGAGCCCTAGTGGGATAAACACCGAGACCCACCGTAACTGCAAGACGCATCTTACCTAACTAAATGGCTAGTGGTGTGCCTGTAGCCATGTCCGTGGGTAGGCCTATAAAAGGGTGGCATACCCTGTAGAAGTGAAAATAGAAAGGGAGGGAGGGTGGGGCAACTGCGCCCCTCCCACAAATGCAGCCCAATCAGACTGCCATACATATACAGTACATAATAACTACGTTTGAATCCCATGTTCTAGTATATAAGCAGCTGAAAAAATAATAGTACTAATAATTATAATATAAAAATAACAATATACAGTCTATAAAATAAGCATATGAAAAATAGTATGCAAGGTGTTTGAAAGTCCTCCATGCTCCTCCCAGGCCGAAAAAAAAAGGGAAAAACAGCAGCAATTAAAAGTAAACAAATAAAAATGTAAAACATAGTAAACAACTCACCAATGGTTACCCTCTTACAAAATTGAAAAAGTGACTACAAATAAGAGAGTCAGTATATATAAATAAGTGCAGACTGGATTTCACTGGCTATAAATGCCGGTTCCAACTTGAGGAAGATGAAGTCACATTTTTATGAAATTGTTCATAAGTCTGTTATAAGCAACATTATTCTTGTGACTTCGCCTTTTTATTTAAATGTTTGTATATGTTGTCTATTTAGCTTCTCTTTCTTTTCCACTTTATCTGTGTTTTCCCTTTAATCAAATGTCCAACCGATCACATAAATCCCAGTTTACACATCAGTTATTTGGTCAGTTATTTCTATCAGTTATTGTAAGCTAAAACCAGAAGTGAAGCCTTCAGAGATAAGGTATAAGGAAAAGTTTTGCACTTGTTCTGTGTTTTGATCCTCACCTGGTTTTGACTCACAATAACTGATGAAAATAACTGACCAAATAACTGAAGTGTGAACTAGGCCTAATGGGTCTCTCTCCATATATAAGGACCTTCACTTATAGTCCTGGTGGATTGACTGCATACTGTTCACATGATATAAGGCATCCAATACTAGTGTCCATTTAATATGGGGAAAGAGGAGAAAGCCACTGCTGGAAACTTGGTATTTCCGGGTAGAGCAAAAGGATTAGGCGAAGAAATTCAATTCACATGATCCTTCTCTCATCCTTCTCTCATCTGACAAAGGAGAGTCGGAAGCTCCCAATACACATCAGAAGGTTGGCTGAGCCCTGTGTTCTCGGCGGGTTTGATCGTCAATAAACTAGTGTTTATAGGGGTGTTAGCCAAAAAAAATTCCCACCAGCGTCATACCTTTTGGAAAAAACAGTTCACAAACATTTGTATTTGTTGATATGCATTTCTTGTAGGTTACATAATTACAAAAATAAAATTAAAAAATGTATGTTAAAAGTTCTGTTCTCTGCAAAATATTTTGTACTATTTTGTGATATTGTATTACCCAAAAATATGGAGTTTTAGTGATGTGGTTATCACTAATGTAACTCAAAGACACAGTTATTATCTTGCAAAGGAAAGGTCGTCAAGTAATTAGTTATGGATCATTCACCATGTTCTTATGAGTCTGTATAAATTGTTTGACTAGAAATAGTATTGGCATTTGTAGATGTTAGCTATTATAAACCTGAGTACAGAAAGGTAACACTGAATGATGTCTTTGTTCTACAATACAGTCTAAACCCCTTTGAAGACAGAACATAAAAGTGAGTTCGTAAAACATTATACATGATCTGGGCTCGCTTATTATGTATTTATTGTGTGTATATTTAGAAAAATATAACCACTGCTTCAGAAAATGGGACAATTCTATGGAAATATTGATCATTACATTTAATGCGAAGACTCCATTCATTGTCTATTTTGCAGTGTTCTCTTTTCTCTTGACATGTATTCACAAATTGCACACACAACTGATGTTTGCAAGCACAGTGAATGATTCAAAAGATGTCCATTGCACAAAAGGCCACACTCTAGTTCCGTTTTTCACTGGTTTAGAAACACATTTGATGTGACTGATTTCATGAAATAGCCACCTAAAGTCTAATGTCTCTGAAAATCTCAAAAGTCAATTATGAGTATGGGAAACTGCAAAATCTGAATCTTCTGCCATGTCATGCGAACTGTGGAGTCCCAGAAGCAGATATTTACGTAGGGGAATGTTTTCACTATCTGCATACTGATTTAACTATCTATGTAGTGCCCTGGAGCACTATGAAGTCTAGACATTTGTTGACATTTTACCCTGTTTCCCCTATGTAAAGTTAAAACCTCTTATTTTACTTTATTTATTTTGAAAGGGTTAACTTATACGGTTAATCACTGCATTTTATATGTATGTTGTGATATATATCCTTTTCATTTTCACTGTATTCGCAAGGCTCTGTGGAAAGAGTTAATGAATACTGAGAGACTTTTGGGACTTTGAATAAGAAGCTGGTAATTTTCCACAGCTGCCATAGGGTTTAAAGAAGAGCATGTTTTGGAGGGAAAAAGCCAGACTTGTTTACCACCAAAAGCAGACGGTCTGACCTTTGGAATGTCTGGTTTAGCTATGTTGTTATGTCTGAAAACTTGTTTTTGTCTGGAAAAACTGATGTGTCATTGCCATTGAGTATCATTGAAGTTATAATGTAAGTCTATCATAAACAAGGGTTGAAACAATGTATCTGTTTGTGATGAGCTGCTCCACTCCAACTGCGACCCCTGCGACCCCTGTATGTACGCGCCTGCTCTCAAGTGCCCAGACAATTGTGACCTCCATTCAAATACACAGCACCTGCTATCTGCATTTGCACTGTTGAGAGTTTTGTGTAGGTGCAGTCAATGGAGAAGGATGAGTGATGTGTCTGGTCAAATGGTCCTCCTTCTGCGGACATCTTTTGGACAGGAACTCTATGCGGACAGCACAGAAAATTTATAAAACAAGGGGACATGGCTTGTAAAATATAGCGAAAGGCACTGAATATAAACAAATGCTATATTAGTAAGTTCCATATAGTCATCTTACATACACACTTCTCACAAGTAGTGGCCAACCCCTTTAATGTCTGCAAGGAGGTACAGTAGGGTATTTACGGGTCGAGTCCTCAGGTTAATGTCCCCAGAAAAAAAACTTACTATATTGGCCTTGCGTGTACTGTAGTAAAGTTCTTGTAGCTAAGTCAGAAATGTAGCCAGAATTTGTAATTCAAAATAAAAGCTGATACATGAGAAACATCTATAGTTAACAGACAATACCAGGATAGACTAAAAAAAAAAAAAGGTTTCAATACAGTCTAAACCCCTTTGAAGACAGAACATAGAAGTGAGTTCGTAAAACATTATACATGATCTGGGCTCGCTTATTATGTATTTATTGTGTGTATATTTAGAAAAATATAACCCAAAATATAAAAACCCAAACGACAAGACAGGAGTGTAATCCAGAAACATCCCTGAGATCTAGGTCAGGACTCAAAACAGAGTTGTTAAAGGGGTTATCTCGCTTCAGCAAATGGCATTTATAATGCAAAGTTAATACAAAGCACTTACTAATGTATATTAAATATTGTGCATATTTCCTTTTTAGCTAGCTTGTTTCATTTTTCCATCTTAATATACATTGTTTCTGTCCAGGGGTTACAGTCACCACTGCAGAGCTGATAAGATGTGGCTGGTACAGGAGCTGCTGTGCAAATGTGCCTATGCATGCTCCCACCAGAAGGGCTAGTGTTTTTTCCTATAGTGTGCAAGCATGGCTGGATTGCAGCAGTGGCCATAACCCCTACAAATGAGCAGTGTTTTTTTCAATTCCACCTCTTTTAAGCTCTTTAACGCAATGACAGCAATAGTAAATTATGTCACTGAAATGTGTAACTATGGGCAAATGAATGGTTGACAGAGTTAAAAGCATTCCAAAAATTATAACTTAACAAGGGCATATAACTATCCATGTTTCTACACACACACACGGAAGTGTTGGAAAAAAACAATAGCTTGTTCAGAACAAGCGTGCAAAAATTATGTCTTAGCAGGATCATATGCAGGCCTCACTTTATATACACACGTTAATGTCAAAAGAAACAGCGGCTTGTTCTAAGGAAGCCTCTAAAAATGTTCCTTTTTTTTGGAGCAGTAAAGTGTGGATGTCGAAGGGGTAAGCCGAGTAAGGTTAATAGTGGCAGCAAAAGTAGCAACAGTATTAGCAGCATAGCATGGAACAGACAAGGCATAGATGTGAAGCTATGTAGGGGTGGTAGTTGTAGTGGCAAAAGCAGTAGATGTACAGCTATGTAGGGGCAATGGTAGTTGCAGTTAGGTGAGTAGCAGTTATGATAGCAGCAGCCATACAGCAAGAAAGATGATGGTAAGCAGGGAGACCGAGGCAGTGTCATGATCAGGCCGTCAGTAAATAGCCACTGCCAGCAATGTCAGCAAAGGCAGATCCATCTGCCTCAGCCACAGGTGTATGGAAATCCTAACAGATCCATGCCTCATTCTTTTTGACAAATGTGATGTTTTTTATTCTTCCAGTTATCACTTTTGTCCATTTGGTTGTGACAGTGCCAGCTGCTGCTTCATGCAAGATATTACAACGAGAGCAAACTGGGCCAGTTCCGGCCACTGTTCCAATCTGCCTGCCCAGAAAATCTTAGTCATGTTCATAAGACTAAATTGGCTGCTTCAGCTTCTGCTACTTGTGCTCACAGGGGTGGTGGGAGGTGGGTGACTTAAGGGGAAAGGAGGCAGAAAGGAGCCTCCTGGTCAGACATGTGGGCCTCCTGGTTAGACACTTTTATGTCATTGTGGGCTCTTTGGCCCCCTTTCTGTTTCCCTCCTCTGTATTTATATTTTTATTTTATTTATACCTCTGCCCCTACCATTACCACCGTGGCTACAAGTACCACTACTACTACCAGCAACACAGCTATGTAATGGGCCCCCGCTTCCGCCTGAACCTCCTTCTCAAGACATCCTTACGCTGACTGTTCTCGCACAAATAATTAACAGGGAGACTATCTTCAGTATTTTGTCTTTGGTGCCCCACTAGGAGAGGGCAGTGAAAACAGAGATGATGCAACTTTAAGGCTTCTCTGGGGCCACAAAGAGGAGGAGCAGGAGGAACACAGGCACGGTGTCAGACTCAGAGTTGACATTGACATCATCCTGCTGTGACTGAGAGATTGAGTGAGCGTTCCAGTTCACAATGTCATCCTCTTTGTCCTCAATAATCTGGCGCCTACTGAAAGCAAGGGAGAACTGTGGCCTGCTGCTACTACTACTATTGGCCAGACAGGCAGTACCTACTGTGCTGATACTGCTGTTTCCACTACTATAGCCACCCACATTCTCACTTGCAAATGACTAGGTACAGGTCTTTCATTTTCCACTCTGTTGTTTACCAGACATTTTATTATGAGGCCTAATTCAACAATGCCAACCTATAGGTTTAGTACACTGATTATTAAATTGCAGCAAAGTTGCAAATGTTTTTGCATAATTAATGCTACTTTCACACTTGCATTGTTGTTTTCCGGTATTGAGATCCAGCAGAGGATCTCAATACCGGAAAAAAAGTTTCTGTTTAGTCCTCATGTATTCTGAATGGAAAGAGATCCATCAAAGATGCGTCAGGATGTCTTCCATTCTGGCAGCATTCCGTTTTGTGAGCTGACACAAAACCGTAAGTCAATGGTTAGGGATCCATTTTATTAGAAGCCACTGACTTTTAATGTATTTAGTGATGGATGCATTTTTTTCCATGATTTCACACAACAGCATCCTAACGGAACGGATGCATCCTGTTGTGCAAAATCAAAACTGATTCATTTATTCCGGTATTGAGATCTTCTGCTGGATCTCAGTACTAGAATTAACAATGCAAGTGTGAAAGTAGCCTAACAGAGTCACTAAGCATCCCTTCGTCTTCTTTGAACACACTGCACACAGGTATTGACAATGTACAGTGATATACTGACGTAGTCCAATGCGTTGAATTAAACTGGTATTTGAATAAAACAGTATAATGTGTTGAATTAAACTGGAATATTAATGCAGCAGTCCAATGCATTGAATTTAAATGGTATATTAATGCATCAGTACTATACGTTGGATTTAACTCGTATATTAACACAGTATAGTGTGTTGAATTTAACTAGTATATTAATGCAGCACTACAATACATTGAATTTAACTGGTATATTAGCACGACAGCATAATGCATAGAATTTTATTGGTATATTAAAGCGGTAGTATAATACATTGCCTTTAAAGAGGTTCTCCAGCTTCCAGGTTGAACCTGGATATAAGCTCCTCTTTATTCTTTTGCTATATATCAGTGGAGCATAGAAGCATTTCCTTGCTCTGACGATCCCTCTTGCCTTGTGCTGCTATGTAGAGACTTCCAACTAGCAGTGAGCCCGATGACATTGCCGACACAAATGGTAACCTATAACACTGCCGTGGGCTGTTTTGAAGGTTGGTGATATGCTGCTTTGAATTGAACTGGCATATTAGTGCAGTTGTACAGTTGAACTGCACAATTTTAAATAGTAGCAAAATTGCAACTGTTTTTTTTTTAAAGAAAAAGGAGAAATTGCACAAATTTATTCAGCTAGAGGTAATGGGAATGCCTGGGAATATGCCATTAACACACTTATGAACTGTAGAAGCTTGAGAGGGCTGGCTGCTCAAAAAATTCAGTATGCTTCTACAGGCACAGCAAGATTTTGGTGATTTCTTTCCACTTATATCCTGCTCCCTAATTGGCTCATAAACTGTCAGCCAAATAGGGTGGTAGCGGGAAAGCCTCTCTTCCTCCATGGTTCATGTGGTCCTCCTTCTTCATCCTCCCTACCTGTTTCTCTCCAATTCTCACAGTAAAATGGTGGATGTTGTTTTGTGTGATTCGTTCATAATGAATCTGATTTGTTCATGTCTAGTCCAGAAAAAAGTCTGTATATAGATACATGGATATATATATATATATATCATAATATATATATATACATATATATATGTATTTATATATATATATATATATACATAAGGGAAAAAAGGATGGATTTGCCGGTTTCGAGGCATTTTACTGAAGCCCGTCATACGGAGAGGGACTTAAGGTTTCGAGTGATAGATCAGGTCCCTGTCCTTAGACGAGGTGGGGATAGAACTATTCTATTGAAGCGTAAAGAACTTTTCTGGATATATCATTTACATAGTCTGAGACCTCAAGGTCTAAATGTGGAATTCAGGGTCGTCTAGTCATTTACCCTGTTGATTTTGAGTGTCCCGGACTTCGTTGACTATGAGAACCGTAGTGTGCAACCTTTATAGTGTTTTATTTGAAGATCCATATACATATATAGAATTTTCTAAAATATACTTTTTTTATCTTTTTTAGAATATATAGGGAATAGCAGAAATTTTGGATGACCTGGAATTGCCGAAGGGGGAACGCTCACCGCTTGATTTGAGATCATTGTCAGGGGATTTTTTTCAAAATATTGTTTTCTCTAAATAAATTTTTTTAGGACGCCACCCTGCCGTTGACCCTATATTTCAAAATGAAGTTTTATTTAATGGACCGTAGCACATCATGGAAGGATAAATTGGAGTACCTGTCCGACCCCTATAATATGGTGCCGGATAGGTCTCGTTGAATAACTAGGTACACCCGAGTTGCCCATGAGTGGGGGAGCGGGACCTTGGGAACTTGGTACATGCACTCTTTGAACTCGGGGTTGTGCGACAGTGGGACTGATCATCCTATGTCGCCACATCCCTAGATGGGTGACGGGTGTGTAATTGTTAGGATCCTTTTCCCATGGTTTATTACTGCGGCTGATATAAAACAATAAGATTGTAGTTGTCATGGTGATACGACGCCGGAATGACACTATTTAGAGGGGCCAACGACAGGGTGGTTTGTGTTCTATGTTTTCTTTGTTTTTCTTTGCTTTGTTTTGATCACATGATCGGATTATACTAGTGTTGCATCTGTATCATGTGACAGAACTGATGTCCGGTGACTATGACGTATGGGGTCACCTGACCCTTAGCTTGTGCTGCATCCCAGACAATGGATGCATGCGCATGCGCTGGTTTTTACTCTCCGATGCCGCGTCAACATCAGGTGACGGTGCTGACGCTGGTGGAGTATGACGTGTGAGGTCACCTGACTCAATGTGTGTGCTGCGTCCTAGATGTTGGACGCATGCGCAGATGTGTTTTCCTGACACTGAGATCCATGTGAATCAGCGGTGAGTAACCCCATGGTGCCAATAAGATTATCCAAATTGATTTTTAATTTTTCACAGGTGTACACAGTGGTAATAATTATGCACTAAAGAATGAATTTTGCACTTGAATTTATTTATTACGCTGCATAAGCACTTTTGCATCCACCAATGTAACTTTGGATGTAACACTGAGGTGTTTTAGAATTGCTGATCTGTATAATTGTACGATTTATGAAATTTTCTTATGAAACTTTTTCACGGTTTGATAATGGATTGATTGATAATGAATGATTGTTTTCACATGTGTAATGCACATATATATGTTATCTGCACACTATCATTCACTGCTTGACAAAGGCTGCATTGAGCAGCTGAAACGTTGCGGAGGTGAAATAAAAGGATCCACTTGATTTTCTAGAGTGCTGCCTACTTCCTTTATATCTATTGACCGGTTCTGATCCAGGACGATTAAGGATTTGCACCTGTGTGAAACTGTGGAGTGCTGCTATACAACGGTTTTTCTATATATATATATATATATATAGATATATATATATATATATATATATATTATTACTGTGGAAGACAGTATTGTAGACCTGTGCATTTAAAAAAAAACTTTACTCTTTCTTTAGAGATTTATGCAGCTACTCCTCTCATGTAGACAGTTCTCCCAACCAATGTTCATGTCTGTAATTATTTATTATAATTACCATATATGAATGATTTTTTATATATAAATTTGATACATTTACAATAGCAATAAATATGATAAAGCTATAAATTTCCTATGAGCTGAAGTGCTTCAGAAGAATTAGATATTTCTGTAAATCAGAAAATTCATCACAGTGGCTGTATGTAACACAGTGATTGTCTGTATATAGCTCATCATTTATCGCAGTTACAAAAATATTCATCCATTGGCATCTCAATCATCTAGCATGAATTGCTCATTAAACCTCCATGAGCAACATAAGCAAGAAAAAAGAGAGCAAACTTTTATTCTCTTGTTAAGGTGGACTGAGACAGAAACCAGATCAGTTATTATCTACTTTAGATCTTAGTCTTGATAATAAATCATACTGTACTGTTACCACTATAGACCATTTTACCTTTGCCTTTTGCCTGTTCTAATTTAGCCAAACCTAAAAATGTCACATGTGCCGCACCCACTTTCTAATTTATATCCCATAAATGTATACTACCGTAATTCCCCTGCAAACAAATCATTTCAGTAAAATTCAGCTTTATAAACTATGAGCATGAGGTGCTGTTGAGGTCACTGTTAAGAGGATGGGGCACTGTGGAGGTCACAGTTAAGGGGTCAGGGTGTTGTGGAAGTCACTGTTAAGGGGGTGTGGTGTTGTAGAAGTTGATATTAAGGGTGTGGGTGATGTTGAGTAAACTGTAAAAGGGGTGAGGTGCTGTGGAGGGTACTGTTAAGGAGGGTGGGGCTCTATAGAGGTCACAGTTTCAGGGGTGGGGTGCTGTAGAGTTCTTTGTTATGGTAGAAAATTAATAAAATCAACAGTGCGTAACTACCGGAGCATATAGGCCTCCTTGGTACCATTGGAATAAATCCAATAAGCACACAAACAGACCAACACTTCATACTTCATACTCGGGCAGCGTCTGGTACTTTTTCTAGTACCTACTAAATTTTCCTGTTAGAATGAAACTCAATTTTTGTACCTATTCACCTGATCATGTGTTAGCACCTAGTTCCACATGGAAATTGGGTAGTTAGGAAATTTGGAGGCATAAACCAAATCACTGAAAAGACCTGTTCCACAGCAATATTTACCTCATGTCCTATAAAGCCTGTTTCACACTGCCATTCGTAGTTCTGGCAAAATAATTGAAATTATGTCTGCATAATCTATCTGATGTGACTCTACCTGTATAATATTAAAATACACAATTACAGGGATCTGCCACAGTAGATTTTACAGGGGTGTAGGTGGATGGAGCAATGGCAGAGAGAGGCACAAACATGCAGAAATGCTGCATCTAGAAGGTATTCCATCTTATCCAAGTGGTGGATTTACAGCAACACTGCTCAGTACTGCTATAAAATGTTCTCCACGTTCTTGCTGCATCTATGCATGCTTCCTCAATTCGCATAAACTTGAATAGTTTCTGCTTGGATGTGACAGCTGTCTCACTTGGCTAAATAAGGTCCACAAACCCCAAAAATTGGCAAATTCTGGACATTTAATCCCCACTCCTAGGTGGTTGAGTTCACGGGATTGACCAGCTAAAACTGTGGCTGTTGACAAGTACAGATTCATGCAGTTGGATACCTACCAAACATTTGTTTAGGCTTAGAAAACATATATTATCATTTGTACTGGTTAAAGGCTATAGGCAGCAGGAAAAACAATATTTCACATATATTATTGTTTACTGTGGGTTGAGAAATGTAGTTTGGAACCTGTGTGTGATCCCCCCAACAATACAAACTGCATGTGAGTTATGTGAATCCAGAATGCTGCTGCTATCACTAGCGCCTACACACTGCTTTATTCCTGTACTGCTTTTACCTTGTAATAAGAGCAGTGGTGCTGGAAGAGTGGCTAACCTTGGCCTACTGGTATGGTGGGGCCCACTTGGGGCAGATTGGTTCCGACGAGCACCCCATTCAACTATATTGTTGTCAATGAGACACTGTTACATTTGAGGGGCATAGTAGGGCAGGGAAATTACTCAATGCTTTACCATTCCCCTCTCTTATAGGTCTCGGGACCCTTTAGGCCTAGAAGAGGCTGAACCATGCAATCGGCACAGTGGCGCCACTGCAATGCACCACATGTGCCTGAATGCTACAGTAACTGTGCATGTTGGGGGATTAGGGTAAGGTGATTGCAAGTTTTATTATTTTATAAGGGCTACAGGGTGCATATTTATATATTGATGGGGCAATATTATACACAGTAAAGCTCAATTATTATATAGTAAGGGTGTACTACAGTGCATTATTATATACTAAAGAGGCACAAGGAGCATAATTTATTAGGGGTGCACAATAGGCCTTATTATTTATAATAAGCGGAGCAATGGGTGAGTATTATATACTAAGGTGGCACAATAGGGCATTATGATTTATTAAGGGAATACAAAAGCCTATTATTTTGTATATAAGGGGGCACAATATGGCATTATTATTTATTAAGAGGGTGCAATGGACACTTTCCAGTAATGTTTTTGAAGGTGCTGTTTATGTGACATTATTTTTGGAGGGTGTAATTATAGTAATGACAACATTAGTTCGGAAATACAGTACTTGGGGGCACCATGCCACACTGCCTGTACAGTAATAGGAGCAGCTGGGATAGCAACAGCCACAGAACTGTAGTTGTCAGCAACATGGGGAGTTTGTGTAAGTCGGAGAATGTTAGGGCAGATGCTAGAAAAGTGAAGAGTCAAAGATGTTTCTGTACACACTTTGGAACTTGGATGGAAGAAGTCATCATGGTAGCCAAATAGATGAATTCAGCGCTGAGTCTACAGTAGTCAGAAGCAGTGTTCTGTTTGACTTATGTCAGAAGGAGCAGCACAGCCAGCCATGTGATGAGGTAGCGTAGACAATACAACAGCAAAATGGTTGGAAACGTTAATGACGAATATATTAGAAAGTTGCTAGATTTTGCATTTAGGCAGAAAATTACCACAGAAAAAAACTGTGCAAAAGGGGTCTATAAGCCTTTAACCCTTTCAGTACCGGTCACTTTTCACCTTAAATCCCAGGCCAATTTTTGCAAATCAGACATGTGTCACTTTATTTGGTAATAACTTTGTAGCGCTTTTACTTATCCAAGCCATTCTGAGACTGTTTTCTCGTGACACATTGTACTTCATGACAGTGGTAAATTTGAATCGATATATTTCACCTTTATTTATAAAATAATGCCAAATTTACCCCAAATTTGGAAAAAAATCACAATTTTCTATATTTGAATTTCTCTAATTTTAAGGCCTCATGCACACAATCGTTGTTTTGGTCCGCGTCCGAGCCGCATATTTTGAGGCTCTGGCATGGACCTATTCACTTCAACGGGGCCGCAAAAGCAGAGTAGCTTCCTTGTTTTGCGGATCCGCGGTTTGCGGACCGCAAAACACATACGGTCGTGTGCATGAGGCCTTAACAGATAGTAATATCTCATAAAATCGCTATCAGTCAACATTCCCCATATGTCTGCTTTATGTTGGCATAATTTTGTAAATGTAATTTTATTCTTTTTAAGGCCATTAGAAGGCTTAGAAGTTTAGAGGCTATTTTTCAAATTTTAAACAAAGTTTCCAAAACTATTTTTTTAAGCACCAATTCAGTTATAAAGTGATTTTGAGGGGCTTACGTAATGGAAATCACCCATAAATGACCCTATTTTAAAAACTAAACCCCTCAAATTATTTAAAACTGATGTTACAAACTTTGTTAACCCTTGAGGTGTTCCACAAGAATTAAAGGAAAATGGAGGTGAAATTTCAAAATTTCACCTTTTTGGTAGATTTTTTATGTTAATCAATTTTTTCTTGCAACACAAAAAGGGTTAACAGCAAAATAAACCTCAATATATATTACTCTGGTTCTGCAGTTCACAGAAATACCCCATATATGGCGGTAAACTGCTCTATGGGCACGTGGCAGTGGTCAGAAGGAATGGAGTGCCATATGAATTTTGGAGGCAGATTTTGCTAGACTGGTTTTTAGGCACCATTTTGTATTTGAAGAGATTCCTGACGTACCCCTACAGTGGAAACCCTCAAAAAGTGACACCATTTTGGAAACTACACCCCTTAAAGAATATATTAAGGGGGGTACTGAGCACTTTGACCCCCTAAGCATTTTACGGAATTTGAAAGCACTTGGCTGTAAAAATGAAAAGTTTAATTTATTCCAATAAAATCTTGCTTTAGCCCTGAAGACGGTATTACACTTTTTGTGAGGCAAGGTGAAAAAATGGCTGTTTTGGCATAGTTTTTATTTTTTTTACAGCATTTACCTGAGGAGGCATATAATGTGATATTTTTATAGAGCAGGTTGTTACGGACGCGGTAAAACCTAATATATCTATCATGTTTATTTTTGTCAAGTTTTACACAGTGAAATAATTTTTGAACCAAATAAAGTCTTGTTTCTGTGTTGCCATTTTCTGAAAGACCTATTTTTTTTATTTTTTGGGGCGATTGTTTTAGGTAGAGGCTCCTTTTTTTGTGGGATGCAATGATGGTGTGATTGGTACCATTTTGAGGTATATAAGACTTTTTGATCACTTGGTATTACACTTTTTGTGAGGCAAGGTGACCAGAAAATGGCTGTTTTGAGACTGTTTTTATTTAAAAATTTTTTACAAAGTTGACCTGGCATGGTGGATCATGTGATATTTTTATAGAGTTGATATGGATGTGGCGATACCTTATATGTCTACTTTTCTTTTTTCCCCTATTTTTTAAAATAAAATTACTTTATTTTGGGAAAAGGACGCTTTTTTTTATTTGAAACTTTTAAATTTTTTGTAATACTTAATTTTTTTTAGTTCTTTTTTTTTACTTTATTTTTTGTCCCACTCTCGGACTTCAACTTTTGGGGGGCTGATCCCCTTTACAATGCATTACAATACTTCTGTATTCAGGAAAAATTGAAAATCACAGCCCAAAAGTAGTTGAAATTGATTCAAGACTTGAATCATTAAAGCGAATTCTGAATATGCGGCAGTCATGTGCGTGCAAACGTTTTCGGCCTATATGGCCTTCGTCAGGCACTTTGCCGCCACGGAGAAAAGAGCCAGATAGGAAGGACACCAGGGAGGTGTATAGTAGAAAGGGGGGGGGGCCTGCCAGCCGCCCAAAGGAGAGGGTGTACCAGGGATTACAAGGAGACAGAGCACGCAGTGTCTTCCTGCTTGCTGCATTGCCATAGACAGCAGCAGTGAACAGGAAGAGAGAAGAGAGACGGCACATGCGCACTGTGCACGCTGTCTCCTCATATAGCTGATATAGCTGACCCCCGCCGATCTGATATTGATGACCTATCCTGAGGATAGGTCATAAATTTTAAAAGCTCGGACAACCTCTTTAAAGGGCATCTGTCAGCAGATTTGTATCTATGAAACTAGATGAGCTGTTGTATGTGCACTTGGCAGCTGAAGGCATTTGTGTTGGTCCCATGTTCATATGTGCCTGCATTGCTGAGAAAAATGATGTTTTAACCCCTTAACGACCAGCGCCGTACATGTATAGCGTGGTGATCGGGCGGGTGCAGGTGATGCGCACGCCTGATCCATGGAAGGGGTCCGGCAGTCACTGGTAGCCAGACCCCTGCTGTATGCGCCGGGACATCGGGGAAATCACTGATGCCGGTGCAGAAAACCTTGATGTGCCACGGTCAGCGCTGACCGCTGCACGTGCGATGTCCTTGCAGGGATCGAAACTGCCATTGGGTCCCCGCGCTGCTGTGACGGGGTCCCGATGCCAGGTAAGGCAGCCCAATGCCTTCCTTAGGCATCATGGCTGCCTCCCGTGACAGCCTGTGAGATCCAGCCCCTTGGATCTTACAGGCAGTAAGCTGTCAGTGTATTACTGAATGTAATACACTTACAGCCAATGCTTTACAATACAGAAGTATTGTAAAGCATTGTAAAGGGGATCAGGCCCTCAAAAGTTGAAGTCACCTTACATCACTAAAAGTGCAACACCAAGCGATCAGAAAGGCATATGCCCCCGAAGTACCAATCGAACCGTCATTCCGCAAAAAATTAGCTCGTACCTAAGACAATCGCCCAAAAAATTTAAAAACTATGGCTCTCGGAATATGAGGTCAGTAAATCATAATTTTTTTGGTTTAAAAAATGCTGTTATTGTGTAAAACTTAAGTAAATAAAAAAGTATACATATTCAGTATCGCCGCGTCCGTAAGAACCTGCTGTATAAAAATATCACATGAACTAACCCCTCAGGTGAACAAGGTAAAAATAAAAAACGGTGTCAAAAAAGCTATTTTTTGTCACCTTACATCACAAAAAGTGTAATAGCAAGCGATTAAAAAGTTATATGCACCCCAAAACAATGCCAATCAAACCGTCATCTCATCCTGCAAAAATGATATCTTACCTAAGACAATCACCCAGAAAAAAAAAAAAAAACTATGGCTCTCAGACTATGGAGACACTAAAATTATTATTTTTTTGTTTAAAAAATTATATTATTGTGTAAAACATAAATAAATAAAAAAATTATACATATTAGGTACCACCACGTCCGTAAGAACCTGCTTTATAGAAATATCACATGACCTAACCTCTCAGATGAACACTGTAAAAAAAATGTATCATCACAAAAAGTACAATACCAAGCGTAGTACCAATCAAACTGTCATCTCATACAGAAATAAATGAGCCCCTATATAAGACAGTCGCAATTAAAAATAAAAAAAACTACAGCTTTTAGAATGTGGAGACACTAAAAAATATTTATTTTCAAAAATGCTTTATTAATGTAAAACTGAAACAAACATAAACAAGTATACATATTTGGTATTGTTGCGCCCGTAACAACCTGCTCTATAAAACTACCACATGATCTAACCTGATAGATGAACATTGTAAATAACAAAAAATAAAAATAGCTATTTTTTGTTACCTTGCCTCACAAAAAGTGTAATATAGAGCAACCAAAAATCATATCTACCCTAAAGTAGTACCAACAAAACTGCCACCTTATCCCGTAGTTTCCAAAATGGGGTCACTTTTTTGGAGTTTCTACTCTAGGGGTGCATCAGGGGGGCTTCAAATGGGACATGGTGTCAAAAAACCAGTCCAGCAAAATCTGCCTTCCAAAAACCATATGGTGTTCCTTTCCTTCTGCACCCTGCCGTGTATCCATACAGCAGTTTACAACCACATATGGGGTGTTTATGTAAATTAAGAAATCAGGGCAATAAATGTTGAGTTTTGTTTGGCTGTTAACCCTTAACAGAGTTTGTAAATTCAGTTTTGAATACCTTGAGGGGTGTAGTTTTCCATTTGGCTGTTAACCAAATGGAAAATCTGCCAAAAAAGTGAAATTCTGAAATTTCATCTCCATTTTCCATTAATTCTTGTGGAACACCTAAAGGGTTAACAAAGTTTGTAAAATCAGTTTTGAATAACTTAAGGGGTGTCGTTTCTAAATTGGGTGGTTTCTATTATGTAAGCCTCAAAAGTGACTTCAGACCTGAAATGGTCCTTAAAAAGTGGGTTTTGGAAATTTTCTGAAAAATTTCAAGATTTGCTTCTAAACTTCTAAGCCTTCTGACGTCCCCCAAAAAATAAAATGGCATTCACAAAATGATCTAATTATGAAGTAGACATATGGGAAATATAAAGTAATAACTATTTTGGAGGTATTACTATCTATTATAAAAGTAGAGAAATTGAAATTTGCTAATTTTTCAAAAGTTTTGGTAAATTTGGTATTTTTTTATAAATAAAAATGAAATTTTTTGACTCAATTTTACCAGGGGCCATATAAATTATGGGAGTTTGATATCGTAACCATCACGGTTTGATCACAGGACACTTGCATGGCACTGGAGCACTTCAATGTGGGTGAAACTGTACACGGTGTATGTCACATATTGTTGGTGTGGTTGTTTTGTCATATTTGGAATTTTATATTTGGATCTGGGACATGTGTACTATGTATCTGCTGGGCTGGACCCTGCTCGGGATATGTTCCTTCGCTGCCGCAGATTGGTAGTACTGCCTTGATCTGATCTGGTTCAGTGGGTGTCGCGATGCGTTCCACAGTGGAGCGCATGCGCGTCACTTCTGGTAGGTGGCGTGTGCGCTCCAGTGTGGAGCACATGGACGTCACTTCCGGTCTCAATCTAGCGCTATGTGTGAAGTGTTTGAACAGGTGTGTATGATTTTCTGACTGAATGTGGTAATTTGTGGGGCTATATAAGATTGAGAGGGGTGGGCATAGATGCATACTATCCCTTGAGAAAGCCAGTGCGGGCGAAACGCGCGTCGGGACACGGGAGGCACTAGCGGGAACAGATATATCAGGTATTATTGCATTTGGGGCCTGTTGCTTATGTTGTACCTTTAGTAGGGCATATGCACTCTAGTTACCTTATACTAACTACTATGGTGTTTTGATAATGTTTTTGAAACATGGTATGTAGTGCCCTACTATTTTGACTACAAGCATCGATAGGGTTGCTGGGGTTGTACATGCCTCAGTAATCATACATCAATTATTATTGAGTTTTATGATACTCATGTTATGCTGCATGTAGTGCCCCATTAATGCTATTATATATTAGATAATCCTGATATTATATGAGCTGCGGTTATACTTTCTCCCGTGAGGGTTTAGATCCCTTTGTGTTTTTTGTACCACCAACCATATTTATGTGATTTTATTTGATGGATTTGATTATTTTAATCATGACAATAAAGATTGATTGAATAAAACCCGGAGGTCTTATGCTTGTGTATAAAGATGGCCCGAACTATCCGCCGGCAAACAGTTCCCGGCGAAAATAGCTTGTTCGCGTTCGCCGCGGCGGGCAAACACATGCGATGTTCGGTCCGCCCCCTATACATCATCATTGAGCAAACTTTGACCCTGTACCTCACAGTCAGCAGACAAATTCCAGCCAATCAGCAGCATACCCTCCCTCCCAGACCCTCCCATCTCCTGAACAGCATCCATTTTAGATTAATTCGGAATTTGCAGTCTTAGTGAGAGGAGGGACAGTGTAGCTGCTGCTGATTTAATTGGGAAATCGATAGCTAGGCTAGTGTATTCAGAGTCCACTCCAGTCCTGAAAGACTCATCTGATCTCTGCTGTAAGGACAGCGTCCTGACAGCACCCCAAAAAGCCCTTTTTAGGGCTGCAACATTAGTATGCTTTTTTTTTTCCCTCAATATATATATTGCAGTTGCCTGGCCTGCCCGTGTGTGAGGAGCTGCAGGCCCACAGACTGTAGTGTGCCCACTGCCAGTGCACACCCCTGTCATCCCGTGTGGCACAAGACTTTGCATCAAAAAAAGGCATTTCATTTTTACACTTTAGTGTAATTTCAGTTGCTTGCCTGCTAGAGTGTGTCAGGCCGACTTCCACTGACTGTAGTGTGCCCACTGCCAGTGCCCATCCCTGTCATCCGTGTGGCACAGGACTTTGCATCAAAAAAAGGCAATTCATTTTTACACTTTAGAGTAATTTCAGTTGCTTGCCTGCTAGTGTGTGTCAGGCCCACTTCCACTTACTGTAGTGTGCCCACTGCCAGTGCCCACCACTGATACCGGGTGGCACAGTAGCTTGCCGATAAATAAGGCATTTCATTTTTAGACAGTAGTCTAATTTTAGTTGCTTGCCTGCTGCCAGTGTGTGTCGGGCCCACTTCCACTGACTGTAGTGTGCCCACTGCCAGTGCCCACCACTGATACCGGGTGGCACAGTAGCTTGCCGATAAATAAGGCATTTCATTTTTAGACAGTAGTCTAATTTTAGTTGCTTGCCGGCTGCAAGTGTGTGTCGGACCCACTTCCACTGACTGTAGTGTGCCCACTGCCAGTGCCCACCACTGATACCGGGTGGCACAGTAGCTTGCCGATAAATAAGGCATTTCATTTTTAGACAGTAGTCTAATTTTAGTTGCTTGCCTGCTGCCAGTGTGTGTCAGGCCCACTTCCACAGACTGTAGTGTGCCCACTGCCAGTGCCCACCACTGATACCGGGTGGCACAGTAGCTTGCCGATAAATAAGGCTTTTAATTTTTAGACAGTAGTCTAAATTCAGTTGCTTGCCTGCTGCCAGTGTGTGTCAGGCCCACTTCCACAGACTGTAGTGTGCCCACTGCCAGTGCCCACCACTGATACCGGGTGGCACAGTAGCTTGCCGATAAATAAGGCTTTTAATTTTTAGACAGTAGTCTAAATTCAGTTGCTTGCCTGCTGCCAGTGTGTGTCAGGCCCACTTCCACAGACTGTAGTGTGTTCACTGCCAGTGCCAACCACTGATACCGGGTGGCACAGTAGCTTGCCGATAAATAAGGCATTTAATTTTTCGACAGTAGTCGAAATTCAGTTGCTTGCCTGCTGCCAGTGTGTGTCAGGCCCACTTCCACCGACTGTAGTGTGCCCACTGCCAGTGCTAACCACTGATACCGAGTGGCACAGTAGCTTGCCGATAAATAAGGCATTTCATTTTTAGACAGTAGTCTAAATACAGTTGCTTGCCTACTGCCAGTGTGTGTCAGGCCCACTTCCAATGACTGTAGTGTGCCCACTGCCAGTGCCAACCACTGATACCGGGTGGCACAGTAGCTTGCCGATAAATAAGGCATTACATTTTTAGACAGTAGTCTAAATTCAGTTGCTGGCCTGCTGCCAGTGTGTGTCAGGCCCACTTCCACTGACTGTAGTGTGCCCATTGCCAGTGCCCACCACTGATACCGGGTGGCACAGTAGCTTGCCGATAAATAAGGCATTTAATTTTTAGACAGTAGTCTAAATTCAGTTGCTTGCCTACTGCCAGTGTGTGTCAGGCCCACTTCCACAGACTGTAGTGTGCCCACTGCCAGTGCCAACCACTGATACCGGGTGGCACAGTAGCTTGCCGATAAATAAGGCATTTAATTTTTAGACAGTAGTCTAAATTCAGTTGCTTGCCTACTGCCAGTGTGTGTCAGGCCCACTTCCACAGACTGTAGTGTGCCCACTGCCAGTGCCAACCACTGATACCGGGTGGCACAGTAGCTTGCCGATAAATGAGGCATTTAATTTTTAGACAGTAGTCTAAATTCAGTTGCTTGCCTACTGCCAGTGTGTGTCAGGCCCACTTCCACTGACTGTAGTGTGCCCACTGCCAGTGCCCACCACTGATACCGGGTGGCACAGTAGCTTGCTGATAAAAAAGGCATTTAATTTTTAGACAGTAGTCTAAATTCAGTTGCTTGCCTGCTGCCAGTGTGTGTCAGGCCCACTTCCACAGACTGTAGTGTGTTCACTGCCAGTGCCAACCACTGATACCGGGTGGCACAGTAGCTTGCCGATAAATAAGGCATTTAATTTTTCGACAGTAGTCGAAATTCAGTTGCTTGCCTGCTGCCAGTGTGTGTCAGGCCCACTTCCACCGACTGTAGTGTGCCCACTGCCAGTGCTAACCACTGATACCGAGTGGCACAGTAGCTTGCCGATAAATAAGGCATTTCATTTTTAGACAGTAGTCTAAATACAGTTGCTTGCCTACTGCCAGTGTGTGTCAGGCCCACTTCCACTGACTGTAGTGTGCCCACTGCCAGTGCCAACCACTGATACCGGGTGGCACAGTAGCTTGCCGATAAAAAAGGCATTACATTTTTAGACAGTAGTCTAAATTCAGTTGCTTGCCTGCTGCCAGTGTGTGTCAGGCCCACTTCCACTGACTGTAGTGTGCCCATTGCCAGTGCCCACCACTGATACCGGGTGGCACAGTAGCTTGCCGATAAATAAGGCATTTAATTTTTAGACAGTAGTCTAAATTCAGTTGCTTGCCTACTGCCAGTGTGTGTCAGGCCCACTTCCACAGACTGTAGTGTGCCCACTGCCAGTGCCAACCACTGATACCGGGTGGCACAGTAGCTTGCCGATAAATAAGGCATTAAATTTTTAGACAGTAGTCTAAATTCAGTTGCTTGCCTACTGCCAGTGTGTGTCAGGCCCACTTCCACTGACTGTAGTGTGCCCACTGCCAGTGCCCACCACTGATACCGGGTGGCACAGTAGCTTGCCGATAAATAAGGTATTTAATTTTTAGACAGTAGTTTAAATTCAGTTGCTTGCCTGCTGCCAGTGTGTGTCAGGCCCACTTCCACAGACTGTAGTGTGCCCACTGCCAGTGCCAACCACTGATACCGGGTGGCACAGTAGCTTGCCGATATATAAGGCATTTCATTTTTAGACAGTAGTCTAAATTCAGTTGCTTGCCTGTTGCCAGTGTGTGTCAGGCCCACTTCCACAGACTGTAGTGTGCCCACTGCCAGTGCCAACCACTGATACCGAGTGGCACAGTAGCTTGCCGATAAATAAGGCATTTAATTTTTAGACAGCAGTCTAAATTCAGTTGCTTGCCTGCTGCCAGTGTGTGTCAGGCCCACTTCCACTGACTGTAGTTTGCCCACTGCCAGTGCCCACCACTGATACCGGATGGCACAGTAGCTTGCCGATAAATAAGGCATTTAATTTTTAGACAGTAGTCTAAATTTAGTTGCTTGCCTACTGCCAGTGTGCGTCAGGCCCACTTCCACAGACTGTAGTGTGCCCACTGCCAGTGCCAACCACTGATACCGGGTGGCACAGTAGCTTGCCGATAAATGAGGCATTTCATTTTTAGACAGTGGTCTAAATTCAGTTGCTTGCCTACTGCCAGTGTGTGTCAGGCCCACTTCCACTGACTGTAGTGTGCCCACTGCCAGTGCCCACCACTGATACCGGGTGGCACAGTAGCTTGCTGATAAATAAGGCATTTAATTTTTAGACAGTAGTTTAAATTCAGTTGCTTGCCTGCTGCCAGTGTGTGTCAGGCCCACTTCCACAGACTGTAGTGTTCCCACTGCCAGTGCCAACCACTGATACCGGGTGGCACAGTAGCTTGCCGATAAATAAGGCATTTCATTTTTAGACAGTAGTCTAAATTCAGTTGCTTGCCTGTTGCCAGTGTGTGTCAGGCCCACTTCCACAGACTGTAGTGTGCCCACTGCCAGTGCCAACCACTGATACCGAGTGGCACAGTAGCTTGCCGATAAATAAGGCATTGAATTTTTAGACAGTAGTCTAAATTCAGTTGCTTGCCTGCTGCCAGCGTGTGTCAGGTCCACTTCCACACACTGTAGTGTGCCCACTGCCAGTGCTAACCACTGATACCGGGTGACACAGTAGCTTGCTGATAAATAAGGCATTTCATTTTTAGACAGTAGTTTAAATTCAGTTGCTTGCCTGCTGCCAGTGTGTGTCAGGCCCACTTCCACAGACTGTAGTGTGCCCACTGCCAGTGCCAACCACTGATACCGGGTGGCACAGTAGCTTGCAGATATATAAGGCATTTCATTTTTAGACAGTAGTCTAAATTCAGTTGCTTGCCTGTTGCCAGTGTGTGTCAGGCCCACTTCCACAGACTGTAGTGTGCCCACTGCCAGTGCCAACCACTGATACCGAGTGGCACAGTAGCTTGCCGATAAATAGGGCATTTAATTTTTAGACAGTAGTCTAAATTCAGTTGCTTGCCTGCTGCCAGTGTGTGTCAGGCCCACTTCCACTGACTGTAGTGTGCCCACTGCCAGTGCCCACCACTGATACCGGGTGGCACAGTAGCTTGCCGATAAATAAGGCATTTAATTTTTAGACAGTAGTCTAAATTTAGTTGCTTGCCTACTGCCAGTGTGCGTCAGGCCCACTTCCACAGACTGTAGTGTGCCCACTGCCAGTGCCAACCACTGATACCGGGTGGCACAGTAGCTTGCCGATAAATGAGGCATTTCATTTTTAGACAGTGGTCTAAATTCAGTTGCTTGCCTACTGCCAGTGTGTGTCAGCCCCACTTCCACTGACTGTAGTGTGCCCACTGCCAGTGCCCACCACTGATACCGGGTGGCATAGTAGCTTGCTGATAAATAAGGCATTTAATTTTTAGACAGTAGTTTAAATTCAGTTGCTTGCCTGCTGCCAGTGTGTGTCAGGCCCACTTCCACAGACTGTAGTGTTCCCACTGCCAGTGCCAACCACTGATACCGGGTGGCACAGTAGCTTGCCGATAAATAAGGCATTTCATTTTTAGACAGTAGTCTAAATTCAGTTTCTTGCCTGTTGCCAGTGTGTGTCAGGCCCACTTCCACAGACTGTAGTGTGCCCACTGCCAGTGCCAACCACTGATACCGAGTGGCACAGTAGCTTGCCGATAAATAAGGCATTTAATTTTTAGACAGTAGTCTAAATTCAGTTGCTTGCCTGCTGCCAGCGTGTGTCAGGTCCACTTCCACACACTGTAGTGTGCCCACTGCCAGTGCTAACCACTGATACCGGGTGACACAGTAGCTTGCTGATAAATAAGGCATTTAATTTTTAGACAGTAGTTTAAATTCAGTTGCTTGCCTGCTGCCAGTGTGTGTCAGGCCCACTTTCACAGACTGTAGTGTGCCCACTGCCAGTGCCAACCACTGATACCGGGTGGCACAGTAGCTTTTGCCGATAAATAAGGCATTTCATTTTTAGACAGTAGTCTAAATTCAGTTGCTTGTCTGTTGCCAGTGTTTGTCAGGCCCACTTCCACAGACTGTAGTGTGCCCACTGCCAGTGCCAACCACTGATACCGAGTGGCACAGTAGCTTGCCGATAAATAAGGCATTTAATTTTTAGACAGTAGTCTAAATTCAGTTGCTTGCCTGCTGCCAGCGTGTGTCAGGTCCACTTCCACACACTGTAGTGTGCCCACTGCCAGTGCTAACCACTGATACCGGGTGACACAGTAGCTTGCTGATAAATAAGGCATTTAATTTTTAGACAGTAGTTTAAATTCAGTTGCTTGCCTGCTGCCAGTGTGTGTCAGGCCCACTTTCACAGACTGTAGTGTGCCCACTGCCAGTGCCAACCACTGATACCGGGTGGCACAGTAGCTTTTGCCGATAAATAAGGCATTTCATTTTTAGACAGTAGTCTAAATTCAGTTGCTTGTCTGTTGCCAGTGTTTGTCAGGCCCACTTCCACAGACTGTAGTGTGCCCACTGCCAGTGCCAACCACTGATACCGAGTGGCACAGTAGCTTGCCGATAAATAGGGCATTTAATTTTTAGACAGTAGTCTAAATTCAGTTACTTGCCTGCTGCCAGTGTGTGTCAGGCCCACTTCCACAGACTGTAGTGTGCCCACTGCCAGTGCCAACCACTGATACCGGGTGGCACAGTAGCTTGCCGATAAATAAGGCATTTAATTTTTAGACAGTAGTCTAAATTCAGTTGCTTGCCTACTGCCAGTGTGTGTCAGGCCAACTTCCACTGAGTGTAGTGTGCCCACTGTCAGTGCCCACCACTGATACCGGGTGGCACAGTAGCTTGCCGTTAAAAAGGCATTTAATTTTTAGACAGTAGTCTAAATTTAGTTGCTTGCCTGCTGCCAGTGTGTGTCAGGCCCACTTCCACAGACTGTAGTGTGCCCACTGCCAGTGCCAACCACTGATACCGGGTGGCACAGTAGCTTGCCGATAAATAAGGCATTTAATTTTTAGACAGTAGTCTAAATTCAGTTGCTTGCCTGCTGCCAGTGTGTGTCAGGCCCACTTCCACAGACTGTAGTGTGCCCACTGCCAGTACCAACCACTGATACCGAGTGGCACAGTAGCTTGCCGATAAATAGGGCATTTAATTTTTAGACAGTAGTCTAAATTCAGTTGCTTGCCTACTGCCAGTGTGTGTCAGGCCCACTTCCATAGACTGTAGTGTGCCCACTGCCAGTGCCCTCCACTCATACCGGGTGGCACAGTACCTAGCACGCGTAGTACCACTTATCTAAAAAAAAAATGAGAGGTAGAGGCAGACCACCCCGCGGGGGCCGTCGTGGTCGTGGTGCTGTGATTTCCACTGTCCCTGAAATAATGCCTAGTGTTCAGAGGCCACGTACCCTGAACCCGAAAAATTCTGAGGACATAGTTGACTGGCTTAGACAGGACACCCAATCTTCAACAGCTTCCGCTAAGAACCTTGACGCACCATCCTCCTCCAGCTCAGCTTTGGTCACCTGCTCTCAAGTTACCATGCTCCCGCACGCCGCCACGACCACCACTACAACCACAGCGACCACAGCCGCTTCACTTGATCCGTCAGAGGAGTTATTTACACATCAGTTGTATGCAATTAGTGATGCACAACCATTATTGCCAGATGATGTACATTACAGGGATATGTCTCAGTCGGGCAGGATTACACACATGGATGTACAATGTGATGATGATGATGATGATGTTGTTCCCGCTGCTGCTTCCTTTGCTGAGGTGTCAGATACAAATGAAGCGGTTGATGATGACGATGTGTCCACGGATGCCACGTGGGTGCCTGCTCGAAGAGAAGAAGAGGGGGAAAGTTCAGAAGGGGAGACAGAGAGAAGGAGGAGACGAGTTGGAAGCAGGGGGAGGTCGTCGCAAGGAGTTAGTGGCACAGTCAGACAGCATGTATCGGCACCCTGGGTCAGCTAGACAGCACGCCAGTCAACGCATGCTGTTGCCACCACCAGAATGCCGTCATTGCAAAGCTCAGCAGTGTGGCATTTTTTTTGTGTGTCTGCCTCTGATAACAGTGATGCCATTTGCAACCTGTGCCAAAAGAAACTGAGTTGTGGTAAGTCCAACACCCACCTCGGTACAACTGCTTTGCGAAGGCACATGATCTCACATCCCAAACGCCTATGGGATCAACACATGAGTACAAGCAGCACACAAACTCAAAGCCACCATGCTCCTCCTATTCCAGCATCTTCAGCCACGTCAACCACTGCTGTCCTCCCTGCCCCCTCTCAACCAACCGCCACTCCGCCTCTCACCTTCAGCAGTTCCTGCTCATCTGCCCACAGTCAAGTGTCTGTCAAGGACATGTTTGAGCGTAAGAAGCCAATGTCACAGAGTCACCCCCTTGCCCGGCGACTGACAACTTGCTTGACGGAACTCTTAGCCCGCCAGCTTTTACCATACCAGCTGGTGGAGTCTGAGGCCTTCAAAAAATGTGTCGCTATTGGGACACTACAGTGGAAAGTACCCGGACAAATTATTTTTTTCAAAAAAGGCAATCCCAAACCTCTACAATGTCATTTAAAAGGAAGTCATGGCATCACTGGCATACAGTGTTGGGGCAAGGGTCCATCTGACCACTGATCCCTGGTCTGCAAAGCACGGTCAGGGCAGGTATATCACGTACACTGCGCATTGGGTCAACCTGCTGACGGCTGACAAGCATGGAATGCTTGGCTCCGCAGCGGAGTTGGTGACACCGCCACGACTTGCAGGCAGACCTACTGCCACCTCCTCTACTCCTACTCCATCCTCTTCGATATCCTCCTCGGCTGAGTCCTCTTCTGCTGCGGCGTCTGGCTGCACATCAACTGAATCCCCCCAGCTCCCCAGGGGCTATTCCACATCCCGGATACTACAGTGTCACACTGTCTTGGGGTTGACTTGCCTGAAAGCAGAGAGCCACACAGGACCAGCACTCCTGACCGCCCTGAACGCACAGGTGGATCAGTGGCTGACCCCGCACCAACTGGAGATCGGCAAAGTGGTGTGTGACAATGGAACAAATTTGTTGTCGGCATTGAATTTGGCCAATTGTCACATGTGCCGTGCATGGCACATGTGTTGAATCTTATCGTACAACGCTTTGTGTCTAAGTACCCAGGCTTACAGGACGTCCTCAAGCAGGACAGGAAGGTGTGTGGCCATTTCAGGCGTTCCTACACGGCCATGGCGCACTTTTCCGATATTCAGCGGCGAAACAGCATGCCAGTGAGGAGCTTGATTTGCGACAGCCCGACACATTGGAATTCATCACTTCTAATGTTCGACCGCCTGCTCCAACAAGAAAAAGCCGTCAACGAGTATTTGTATGACCGGGGTGCTAGGACAGCCTCTGCGGAGCTGGTAATTTTTTTGCCACGTTACTGGACGCTCATGCGCAATGCCTGTAGGCTCATGCGTCCTTTTTAGGAGGCGACAAAACTAGTCAGTCACACCGAAGGCACCATCAGTGACCTCATCCCATTTGTTTTCTTTCTGGAGCATGCCCTGCGAAGAGTGCTGGATCAGGCTGTAGATGAGCGTGAAGAGGAAGAGTAAGAGTTGTGGTCACCATCACCACCAGAAACAGCCTTGTCATCATCGCTTGCCGGACCGGCAGCAACGCTGGAAGAGGAGTATGAGGAAGAGGAGTCAGAGGAGGAATGTGGCGGCTTTGAGGAGGAGGAAGACCAACCACAGCAGGCACCCTAGGGTGGTCGTTGTTGTCACCTATCTGGGACCCATGGTGTTGTACGTGGCTGGGGGGAAGAACAAACCGTCAATGACATCAGTGAGGACGAGGAACGGGAAATGAGTAGCTCTGCATCCAACCTTGTTTAAATGGGGTCTTTCATGCTGTCATGTCTGGTGAGGGACCCTCGTATAAAAAGGATGAAGGAGAACGACCTGTACTGGGTGGCCACGCTACTAGACCCCCGGTATAAGCAGAAAGTGGCAGAAATGTTACCAAATTACCGAAAGTCGGAAAGGATGCAGCAGTTCAAAACCAAACTAAAAAATATGCTTTACACAGCTTATAAGGGGGATGTCACAGCACAACGGGAATCTAACAGGGGAAGAGGTGAGTGTAATCCTCCTCCTACCACGGCGGCAAGGACTGGACGATTTACAGATGTGTTGTTGATGGAGGACATGCGGAGCTTTTTCAGTCCTACACATCGCCACAGCCCTTCGGGATCCAGCCTTAGAGAACGACTCGACTGACAGGTAGCAGACTACCTCGCCTTAACAGCAGATATCGACACTCTGAGGAGCGATGAACCCCTTCACTACTGGGTGTGCAGGCTTGACCTGTGGCCTGAGCTATCCCAGTTTGCGATAGAACTTCTGTCCTGCCCTGCTTCAAGTGTCCTGTCAGAAAGGACCTTCAGTGCAGCAGGAGGCATTGTCACTGACAAGAGAAGTCGCCTCGGTCAAAAAAGTGTTGATTACCTCACCTTCATAAAGATGAATGAGGCATGGATCCCGAAGGGACTGACAGTGGGGGATACGTTTGACTAACAAAAGGCCTGATTGCATGCCTTGGCTTCAAAATGATCCCCACGCTGCTGTATTTAATGTCTGCATACCGGATGACTTTCGTGAATTCTCCGCCACCAACTAGGGTTCAAGCCGCAATGTTTTAGTCACTTTTCTGCCTGGAAAACATAAATTTTTCCTGCCGCTGCTACAATAGCGGCTGCAACAATGCCATTATTTTTCAGACATGTGTACATAATTTTTCTGTCCTATGGTGCAGCACTGTGGCTGCAAAAACAAAACAAAAAAAAAAAGGCACATAGAAGTGTCAATTCCCCTTCGTGATCGTTACCTTGTTGTGGTGAAGGGGCTTGCGTATCACAATGAAGCAATCATCACCTCTATGAGTGTGTTGGCAATGTTGCCACACCCCAGATGATAAGGCCGTTGCTTCATTATGGTCAGACCAAAAGCGATCGGACGGCTGGATAATATTTCATAGAAAAAACATTAATTTACCTTTTTTTTTTTTTTAAGTTGTATGGGTTTTTAATACTTAAAATAAAAAATCATAATAAAGTCTCTTAATAGTTTATTAGAAATAATGCAGACAATTAAAAAAATCCCCATCAATTCCAATACAAAGCAAGTACAGAGCTCAGAACTAAATTATTTCATGATGTCGTAATGGTTCGTTAATTCAACAATGTTTAATCAATTGGACACACGTCCCCGGATAGGGTACGTAACAGGGATTAAACTGATAGGAATAGTACTAGTTAAGACACCACTCATATAGGGTGTCACAGCACATTGCTCTGTGCACGCGCAGTGCCTCAATTTGGGAGTAAGAGGACCGACCAAGCTGCTTTTTCCATCTCCCGGTTCCTGAAATCAATTCAGTTTAGTGTATGAGAGTTTGGTCTGTCATTGTGAAGGCAGTCAAAGGTACCCGGCCTAAATTTTTTTTCACAAAAGGCAATCCCTGATACGGGATGTAACAGGGATTAAACTGATGAGAATAGTACTACAGAAAATACCACTCATATGGGGTATGACAGTAAATTGCACGGCGCAGATGCAGTGACCGTGGATTAAAACAAAAGGGAGAGAGCCAGCGTTTTTTTAACCATCTCCCTGTTTGAAAAATCAATTCAATAAATGGACCCCAGATTGGGGACGTTAGAGGGATTAAACTGATGAGAATAGTACTACAGAAAATACCACTCATATCGGGTGTGACAGTAAATTGCACGGCGCAGACGCAGTGACCGTGGTTTAAAACAGAGTGGAGGGAGCCAGCGTTTTTTTAACCATCTCCCCGTTCGAAAAATCTATTCAATAAATGGCCCCCAGATTGGGGACGTTAGAGGGATTAAACTGATGAGAATAGTACTACAGAAAATACCACTCATATCGGGTGTGACAGTAAATTGCACGGCGCAGACGGAGTCACCGTGGATAAAAACAAAGGGGAGGGAGCCAGCGTTTTTTTAACCATCTCCCCGTTCGAAAAATCAATTCAATAAATAGACCCCAGATTGGGGACGTTAGAGGGATTAAACTGATGAGAATAGATGCCACAGAAAATACCACTCATATCGGGTGTGACAGTAAATTGCACGGCGCAGACGCAGTCACCGTGGATAAAAACAAAGGGGAGGAAGCCAGTGTTTTTTTTAACAATCTCCCCGTTCGAAAAATAAATTCAATTCACCTTTCGGGGACCCTTGGTGTTGTACGTGGCTGGGTGGAGGAAGAAACCTTCAATGACATCACCGGGACATGGCTAGCTTGGTATCCAACCTTGTGCAAATGGGGAGTTTGCGGTTGTGCAAATGAACTGTTTGCGGTTGTTTGGGGTGCATTAAAAGGGGAGTTTGGTCTGTCAATGTCTGTGAAGCGGGCGTAACCCTTACACTACCTGATAGATACAACATCATACCTGATCGTATACACACACTGGATGTTTTAAAGCATGTTATTCCAAACTATTTAGGAATGTTAGTTGATTTATGCCCTTTATGGATTAAAACCCAACTCTGCGTCCATTACGTAATTTTCCATGGGAGTTTTGCCATGGATCCCCCTCCGGCATGCCACATTCCAGGTGTTAGTCCCCTTGAAATAACTTTTCCATCACTATTGTGGCCAGAAAGAGTCCCTGTGGCTTTTAAAATTCGCCTGTCTATTGAAGTCTACGGCGGTTCGCCCGTTCGCGAACATTTGCGGAAGTTCGCGTTCGCCGTTCGCGAACGGAAAATTTTATGTTCACGACACCACTACTTGTGTACACTGTCAATATGTGACCAGAAAACAATCTCAGAATGGCCTAGATAAGTCAAAGCGTTTTAAAGTTATCACCACATAAAGTGACATATGTCAGATTTTCAAAAAGGTGAAATAAAGTGAAATATGGCAGGATCCTTAAGGCCCTTTTCACATGGGTACTCCGCACGGGTGCAATGCGTGACGTGAACGCATTGCACCCACACTGAATCCTGACCCATTCATCTTAATTGGGCTGTGTACATGACATGAGCGATGTTTTTCAAGCATCCCTTGCAGCATGTTCTATATTCTGCTTTTTCACGGCAACGCAGGCCAAATAGAAATGAATGGGGCTGCGTGATAATCGCATAGCATCCGCAAGCAAGTGCTGATGCGGTGCGATTTTCACGCATGGTTGCTAGGAGATGATGTAAATAGGGATGAGCAACCCCAGACCCCATTAAAGTAGATTCATTGTATTATTTTCCCTTCAAACATGGTTATAAGGGAAAATAATAGCATGCTTAATACAGAATGCTAACTAAAATGTCCATTGAGGCGTTAAAAAATGAAAAGAAATAAACTCACCTCATTCACTTGATCGCGCAATCGGTATCGTCTTCTTTCTTCTTCCTGCAGGACCTGCAAAAGGACTTGCATTGACATAATCATTCTCACCATGTGGTGAGCGGGGTGACGTCAGCGCAGGTCCTGCTGAATGTAGATAGAAGGATCCTTTTGCAGGTCCTGCAGGAAGAAGAAAGAGGACGATACCTGCTGCATGATCAAGTGGATGAGGTGAGTTTATTATTATTTATTTTTAACCCCTCAATGGACATTATAGTTAACATTCTGTATTAAGAATGCTATTATTTACCCTTATAACCATGTTAGAAGGGAAAATAATAAAATCAACGAAACACCTAACCCAAACCCAAACTTCAGTGAAGAAGTCCAGGTCTGCGTACCACTTTCAGTTTTTTATCACGTGCGTGCAAAACGCATTGCACTAGCACGGAAAAACTGAATAACGGAATATAAGACAAAACTGACTGAAATTGCGTGCCTACTTGCACAGGTTTCCCGCAATGCACCCGCATGGCATCCGGTCCTCACCCGGGATGCTTGTGTAAAAGAGGCCTAAGGGGTTAATATATACAAATGAGCCTCTAGGAGCTACTGGGGCTCATTTGTGTATATAAAAACTTCATTTTTGTCAGTAACATGGGACCAACCCAGATGCCTTCAGCTGCCCAGCGCATATGTAACTCCTCAGCCAGTTTCATAGGTACAAATCTTCTGACAGATGCCCTTTAAGTCAGCAAATTAACTCTATGCCTCTTTTGTGAAACTTTAATTAAAACTATCAATACACAAAGCAATGTTTATGGTGCAAAAAAATTCTAATTCACTGTGATTACTTCACTTTCAGTGTCAGATTTTATGTGTTACAACTGTTGTGCTAGTTTTCTTTTTGATGACTTAACATTACACAACCTGTTTCAAATTATTTGAGAATGATAAACACTCATGTGTGATTTTTTCCTAGTCCTATATACTTGCAGTCTTCCTTTTTGTTATATTCTCTAAAATACAGCAAAATACTGGTGTCATTTTCTTTAATTGACCTAGCCAGTTTGCTAAAATCTTGTATTGAACAGTTCTAGCGCATGAGCTGTTCAATATAAAGTTCTACCCAATAAGCCCCGATACTCCTGCGTATCCGTTGCTGTGAAATTGAAGGCCCTGCCCCTGAGCTAGGTTTAAACTCTTTAAACTGTACAGACTGCCTAGTCAGAGCAGACATTAACATCCCCAAGCTCCACATTTTAGACTGGAAGATGTCACGAGTAGACATACTGTAGGACAAGTTTTAACTATGA
This sequence comes from Bufotes viridis, assembly GCA_033119425.1. NCBI lineage: Eukaryota > Metazoa > Chordata > Amphibia > Anura > Bufonidae > Bufotes > Bufotes viridis. The sequence continues at coordinate 242,638,679 of CM065592.1, forward strand.
GACAATTGAGTTACCTCAACCACGACCATGTCCGAAAGGATAAGTTGTGGAAATAGGTCACACATGCCATTCTTGGAAAAGAATAGGAGACTTCCAAAATAAAGGATCGACCATCACTTGGTAAGTGCCTATTAGAGATGAGCGAATCGAAGCTGACAAAGTGGAATTTGATCCGAATTTCAGGAAAAATTCAAATTGCAACGAATGCGAATTTCCTCGCACTTCGTGGTAATGAATCGCATTTTTCCTAAAATGGCTGCTGCATGTGTGAGGACATGGAGAAAGGAAGTATGGGAAAGTGGGATCACCCAGACTGACATGCATGATTCAGACAATCAGCAGCCAGCCAGCCCTGTGATGTCACAGCCCTATGAATACGGCAGCCTAGAATAAGACATTTTCCAGCGTTCTGAGTGCAGGGACAGATGTGAGAAGGCGCCAGGGACAGCAATTGGAAAAACCTCATTGTGAAAAAAATGATTTATAAGTGCAGGGAAAGGATAGGGAGGAATCATTTCACAGCATCTTAGTGCAGGGAAAGACGTCAGAAGGTGCTAGGGACAGTGCTAGAAAAGCAATTTACAAGTGCAGGGAAAGGATAGGGAGAAATCATTTTACACCATATTAGTGCAGGGAGAGACGTCATAAAGCACTAGGGACAGTGTTCGAAAAGCAATTTACAAGTGCAGGGAAAGCTAATTTGGGGATCCAAATAGCCATTATACAGCTCTGTCATTCCAGCAATTTGTTCTTGGGATGCAAGTGCTATGTTAAAAAACCTTTAGTGGCTTATATCTGTGGAAAAATAAAAATATATACGCAGTTCACTTATGCAGTTATATGTGGTTAAAGCGTTTAGTGGCATATTTCAGTACAAAAAGAAAAATATAAATGCAGTTCACTTCTGCAGCCCTAATAGTGGCATATTTCAGTACAAAAAGAAAAATATAAATGCAGTTCACTTCTGCAGCTATATGTGTTGAAAGCGTTTAGTGTCATATTTCATTACAAAAAGAAAAATGTATTCTGATTTCACTTCTGCAGCTATATGTGGTGAAAGCATTTAGTGGCGTATTTCAGTAGAAAAATAAAAATATATACGCAGTTCACTTCTGCAGCTATATGTGGTAAAAGCATTCAGTGACATATTTTATTACAAAAAGAAAAATATATACGCAAATCACTCCCGCAGTTATAAGTGGTGAAAGCATTTAGTGACATATTTCAGTACAAAAAGAAAAATATATACGCCCTTCAATGGTCCATTTATTTGTGACAAAAGCGTTTAGTGGCCTACATATTTCAGTACAAAAAGAAAAATATATTTTCAATTCACTTCTGCAGTTATATTTGTTGAAAGCGTTTAGTGGCCTATGTCAGTACAGAAAGAAAAAAATTTACGCACTTCACTGGTGCAGTTATATGTGTTGAAAGTGTTTAGTGGCCTATGTCAGTACAGAAAGAAAAATTTATACGCACTTCACTGGTGCATTTATTTCTGGTAAAAGCGTTCACTGGCCTATTTCAGTACAAAAAGAAAAATATATTCTCAGTTCACTTCTGCAGTTATCTGTGGTGAAAGCGTTGAGTGGCCTATTTCAGTACAAAACGAAAAATATATACGCACTTCACAGTTGCATTTATTTGTGGTGAAATAGTTTAGTGGCCTATTTCAGTACAAAATGAAAAATATATACGTATTTTACTTCCGCAGTTATTATTATTTCAGTACAAAAACAAAATATATTCAGAGTTTACTTTTGCAGTTTTATGTGCTAAAACCTTTAGTGACGTATTTTGGTCGAAAAACTAATTTTATTCAGAGCTGCAGTCATTTGTGGTAAAATCATTATTGACGTCTTTCCGTGGGAAAAAAAATTGAATCAGCGTTCAGCGCTGCAGTTATATGTGCTAAAACCTTTAGTCACCTATTTTGGTTGAAAAACAAATTGTATTCAGCGTTCTGCGCTGTAGTTATATGCTGTAAAATCATTTGTGACTAGTGTTGAGCGAACAGTTCGAGCATCGTTCGGGTTTGTACCGAATTTTGGGGTGTCCGGGACCCGGACCCGAACCCGGACATTTTCAAAAAAGTTCGGGTTCGGGTTCGTCGTTCGGCATGTATTTAGGCGCATTTTGAAAGGCTGCAAAGCAGCCAATCAACATGCATCATACTACTTGCCCTAAGATGCCATCGCAGCCATGCCTACTATTGGCAAGGCTGTGATTGGCCGAGTGCAGCATGTGACTCAGCCTCTTTATAAGCTTGTGCGCACGTCGGGACGTGCTCACTCCCGATGTGAATAGAACAGGGATAGACGCAGCTGATGCTAGGGCGAGAATAGGCAGGGATAATTGAATAACTGGAAGCAAATTTCTCTCCTCCACCTGTGATTCATCTGAACAACTGCAGCTGAGCTGCTTTTGATAGGGATTGGCTATTTTTAGAGTGGCCAGAGTGATTTTTCCATCCACATGTACCTGGGCTGACCGCCGGCCGCCATTTTGCGACTTGTAGTGCTGCAGCAGAAGCTGCCACAGTGTGCATTCCAAAGCTCCAAACAAGTCAGACATCTACACCTGGGATTCAGACCAATAGCGATTTAGCAGCACAGTCCAAGGCTATTTTTTTAAAGGTTGTGCAGACCATTTTGTGGCACATGTTACTGGGCTGATAGGCGGCGGCCATCTTGGGACTAGTGCTGCAGCACAATCTCTCCCAACGTCCATTAATCACTTGTAATAGTGGTCTGTGCCATAGAAATCCTACATCAGGGACTTGGGTGTGCTTGTGTCACCCCTACTAATACCAGTCCACCTGTAATCCATACAGTCAAAAGACTGAAAGTATTCCAGTGAGGGAATTTTTTTATTTAAAAAGGCCAAGTTAGTTTATCTGGCGTTCAATATACTAGATACAGTTAGGCCTGCGTTTCATACATCTGGAATTAGCAAATTAATGTGCTGGGGTTGGGAAAACATATATGTACCCATACTAGAATCTGTCAAAGAAAGCGGTACTCACATATAACAGTCATTCCATCTGTAATCCATACAGTCAAAAGACTGAAAGTATTCCAGTGAGGGAATTTTTTTATTTAAAAAAGGCCAAGTTAGTTTATCTGGCGTTCAATATACTAGATACAGTTAGGCCTGCGTTTCATACATCTGGAATTAGCAAATTAATGTGCTGGGGTTGGGAAAACATATATGTACCCATACTAGAATCTGTCAAAGAAAGCGGTACTCACATATAACAGTCATTCCATCTGTAATCCATACAGTCAAAAGACTGAAAGTATTCCAGTGAGAGAATTTTTTATTTAAAAAGGCCAAGTTAGTTTATCTGGCGTTCAATATACTAGATACAGTTAGGCCTGCGTTTCATACATCTGGAATTAGCAAATTAATGTGCTGGGGTTGGGAAAACATATATGTACCCATACTAGAATCTGTCAAAGAAAGCGGTACTCACATATAACAGTCATTCCATCTGTAATCCATACAGTCAAAAGACTGAAAGTATTCCAGTGAGGGAATTTTTTTATTTAAAAAGGCCAAGTTAGTTTATCTGGCGTTCAATATACTAGATACAGTTAGGCCTGCGTTTCATACATCTGGAATTAGCAAATTAATGTGCTGGGGTTGGGAAAACATATATGTACCCATACTAGAATCTGTCAAAGAAAGCGGTACTCACATATAACAGTCATTCCATCTGTAATCCATACAGTCAAAAGACTGAAAGTATTCCAGTGAGGGAATTTTTTTATTTAAAAAGGCCAAGTTAGTTTATCTGGCGTTCAATATACTAGATACAGTTAGGCCTGCGTTTCATACATCTGGAATTAGCAAATTAATGTGCTGGGGTTGGGAAAACATATATGTACCCATACTAGAATCTGTCAAAGAAAGCGGTACTCACATATAACAGTCATTCCATCTGTAATCCATACAGTCAAAAGACTGAAAGTATTCCAGTGAGGAATTTTTTTATTTAAAAAGGCCAAGTTAGTTTATCTGGCGTTCAATATACTAGATACAGTTAGGCCTGCGTTTCATACATCTGGAATTAGCAAATTAATGTGCTGGGGTTGGGAAAACATATATGTACCCATACTAGAATCTGTCAAAGAAGCGGTACTCACATATAACAGTCATTCCATCTGTAATCCATACAGTCAAAAGACTGAAAGTATTCCAGTGAGGAATTTTTTTATTTAAAAAGGCCAAGTTAGTTTATCTGGCGTTCAATATACTAGATACAGTTAGGCCTGCGTTTCATACATCTGGAATTAGCAAATTAATGTGCTGGGGTTGGGAAAACATATATGTACCCATACTAGAATCTGTCAAAGAAAGCGGTACTCACATATAACAGTCATTCCATCTGTAATCCATACAGTCAAAAGACTGAAAGTATTCCAGTGAGGGAATTTTTTATTTAAAAAAGGCCAAGTTAGTTTATCTGGCGTTCAATATACTAGATACAGTTAGGCCTGCGTTTCATACATCTGGAATTAGCAAATTAATGTGCTGGGGTTGGGAAAACATATATGTACCCATACTAGAATCTGTCAAAGAAAGCGGTACTCACATATAACAGTCATTCCATCTGTAATCCATACAGTCAAAAGACTGAAAGTATTCCAGTGAGGGAATTTTTTATTTAAAAAAGGCCAAGTTAGTTTATCTGGCGTTCAATATACTAGATACAGTTAGGCCTGCGTTTCATACATCTGGAATTAGCAAACTAATGTGCTGGGGTTGGGAAAACATATATGTACCCATACTAGAATCTGTCAAAGAAAGCGGTACTCACATATAACAGTCATTCCATCTGTAATCCATACAGTCAAAAGACTGAAAGTATTCCAGTGAGGGAATTTTTTTATTTAAAAAGGCCAAGTTAGTTTATCTGGCGTTCAATATACTAGATACAGTTAGGCCTGCGTTTCATACATCTGGAATTAGCAAATTAATGTGCTGGGGTTGGGAAAACATATATGTACCCATACTAGAATCTGTCAAAGAAAGCGGTACTCACATATAACAGTCATTCCATCTGTAATCCATACAGTCAAAAGACTGAAAGTATTCCAGTGAGGGAATTTTTTATTTAAAAAGGCCAAGATTAGTTTATCTGGCGTTCAATATACTAGATACAGTTAGGCCTGCGTTTCATACATCTGGAATTAGCAAACTAATGTGCTGGGGTTGGGAAAACATATATGTACCCATACTAGAATCTGTCAAAGAAAGCGGTACTCACATATAACAGTCATTCCATCTGTAATCCATACAGTCAAAAGACTGAAAGTATTCCAGTGAGGAATTTTTTATTTAAAAAGGCCAAGTTAGTTTATCTGGCGTTCAATATACTAGATACAGTTAGGCCTGCGTTTCATACATCTGGAATTAGCAAACTAATGTGCTGGGGTTGGGAAAACATATATGTACCCATACTAGAATCTGTCAAAGAAAGCGGTACTCACATATAACAGTCATTCCATCTGTAATCCATACAGTCAAAAGACTGAAAGTATTCCAGTGAGGAATTTTTTTATTTAAAAAAGGCCAAGTTAGTTTATCTGGCGTTCAATATACTAGATACAGTTAGGCCTGCGTTTCATACATCTGGAATTAGCAAACTAATGTGCTGGGGTTGGGAAAACATATATGTACCCATACTAGAATCTGTCAAAGAAAGCGGTACTCACATATAACAGTCATTCCATCTGTAATCCATACAGTCAAAAGACTGAAAGTATTCCAGTGAGGGAATTTTTTTTATTTAAAAAGGCCAAGTTAGTTTATCTGGCGTTCAATATACTAGATACAGTTAGGCCTGCGTTTCATACATCTGGAATTAGCAAATTAATGTGCTGGGGTTGGGAAAACATATATGTACCCATACTAGAATCTGTCAAAGAAAGCGGTACTCACATATAACAGTCATTCCATCTGTAATCCATACAGTCAAAAGACTGAAAGTATTCCAGTGAGGGAATTTTTTTATTTAAAAAGGCCAAGTTAGTTTATCTGGCGTTCAATATACTAGATACAGTTAGGCCTGCGTTTCATACATCTGGAATTAGCAAACTAATGTGCTGGGGTTGGGAAAACATATATGTACCCATACTAGAATCTGTCAAAGAAAGCGGTACTCACATATAACAGTCATTCCATCTGTAATCCATACAGTCAAAAGACTGAAAGTATTCCAGTGAGGGAATTTTTTATTTAAAAAAGGCCAAGTTAGTTTATCTGGCGTTCAATATACTAGATACAGTTAGGCCTGCGTTTCATACATCTGGAATTAGCAAACTAATGTGCTGGGGTTGGGAAAACATATATGTACCCATACTAGAATCTGTCAAAGAAAGCGGTACTCACATATAACAGTCATTCCATCTGTAATCCATACAGTCAAAAGACTGAAAGTATTCCAGTGAGGGAATTTTTTATTTAAAAAAGGCCAAGTTAGTTTATCTGGCGTTCAATATACTAGATACAGTTAGGCCTGCGTTTCATACATCTGGAATTAGCAAACTAATGTGCTGGGGTTGGGAAAACATATATGTACCCATACTAGAATCTGTCAAAGAAAGCGGTACTCACATATAACAGTCATTCCATCTGTAATCCATACAGTCAAAAAGACTGAAAGTATTCCAGTGAGGGAATTTTTTATTTAAAAAGGCCAAGTTAGTTTATCTGGCGTTCAATATACTAGATACAGTTAGGCCTGCGTTTCATACATCTGGAATTAGCAAATTAATGTGCTGGGGTTGGGAAAACATATATGTACCCATACTAGAATCTGTCAAAGAAAGCGGTACTCACATATAACAGTCATTCCATCTGTAATCCATACAGTCAAAAGACTGAAAGTATTCCAGTGAGGGAATTTTTTATTTAAAAAAGGCCAAGTTAGTTTATCTGGCGTTCAATATACTAGATACAGTTAGGCCTGCGTTTCATACATCTGGAATTAGCAAATTAATGTGCTGGGGTTGGGAAAACATATATGTACCCATACTAGAATCTGTCAAAGAAAGCGGTACTCACATATAACAGTCATTCCATCTGTAATCCATACAGTCAAAAGACTGAAAGTATTCCAGTGAGGGAATTTTTTTATTTAAAAAGGCCAAGTTAGTTTATCTGGCGTTCAATATACTAGATACAGTTAGGCCTGCGTTTCATACATCTGGAATTAGCAAACTAATGTGCTGGGGTTGGGAAAACATATATGTACCCATACTAGAATCTGTCAAAGAAAGCGGTACTCACATATAACAGTCATTCCATCTGTAATCCATACAGTCAAAAGACTGAAAGTATTCCAGTGAGGGAATTTTTTTATTTAAAAAAGGCCAAGTTAGTTTATCTGGCGTTCAATATACTAGATACAGTTAGGCCTGCGTTTCATACATCTGGAATTAGCAAATTAATGTGCTGGGGTTGGGAAAACATATATGTACCCATACTAGAATCTGTCAAAGAAAGCGGTACTCACATATAACAGTCATTCCATCTGTAATCCATACAGTCAAAAGACTGAAAGTATTCCAGTGAGGGAATTTTTTTATTTAAAAAAGGCCAAGTTAGTTTATCTGGCGTTCAATATACTAGATACAGTTAGGCCTGCGTTTCATACATCTGGAATTAGCAAATTAATGTGCTGGGGTTGGGAAAACATATATGTACCCATACTAGAATCTGTCAAAGAAAGCGGTACTCACATATAACAGTCATTCCATCTGTAATCCATACAGTCAAAAGACTGAAAGTATTCCAGTGAGGGAATTTTTTATTTAAAAAAGGCCAAGTTAGTTTATCTGGCGTTCAATATACTAGATACAGTTAGGCCTGCGTTTCATACATCTGGAATTAGCAAACTAATGTGCTGGGGTTGGGAAAACATATATGTACCCATACTAGAATCTGTCAAAGAAAGCGGTACTCACATATAACAGTCATTCCATCTGTAATCCATACAGTCAAAAGACTGAAAGTATTCCAGTGAGGGAATTTTTTATTTAAAAAGGCCAAGTTAGTTTATCTGGCGTTCAATATACTAGATACAGTTAGGCCTGCGTTTCATACATCTGGAATTAGCAAACTAATGTGCTGGGGTTGGGAAAACATATATGTACCCATACTAGAATCTGTCAAAGAAAGCGGTACTCACATATAACAGTCATTCCATCTGTAATCCATACAGTCAAAAGACTGAAAGTATTCCAGTGAGGGAATTTTTTATTTAAAAAAGGCCAAGTTAGTTTATCTGGCGTTCAATATACTAGATACAGTTAGGCCTGCGTTTCATACATCTGGAATTAGCAAACTAATGTGCTGGGGTTGGGAAAACATATATGTACCCATACTAGAATCTGTCAAAGAAAGCGGTACTCACATATAACAGTCATTCCATCTGTAATCCATACAGTCAAAAGACTGAAAGTATTCCAGTGAGGGAATTTTTTATTTAAAAAAGGCCAAGTTAGTTTATCTGGCGTTCAATATACTAGATACAGTTAGGCCTGCGTTTCATACATCTGGAATTAGCAAATTAATGTGCTGGGGTTGGGAAAACATATATGTACCCATACTAGAATCTGTCAAAGAAAGCGGTACTCACATATAACAGTCATTCCATCTGTAATCCATACAGTCAAAAGACTGAAAGTATTCCAGTGAGGGAATTTTTTATTTAAAAAGGCCAAGTTAGTTTATCTGGCGTTCAATATACTAGATACAGTTAGGCCTGCGTTTCATACATCTGGAATTAGCAAATTAATGTGCTGGGGTTGGGAAAACATATATGTACCCATACTAGAATCTGTCAAAGAAAGCGGTACTCACATATAACAGTCATTCCATCTGTAATCCATACAGTCAAAAGACTGAAAGTATTCCAGTGAGGAATTTTTTATTTAAAAAAGGCCAAGTTAGTTTATCTGGCGTTCAATATACTAGATACAGTTAGGCCTGCGTTTCATACATCTGGAATTAGCAAACTAATGTGCTGGGGTTGGGAAAACATATATGTACCCATACTAGAATCTGTCAAAGAAAGCGGTACTCACATATAACAGTCATTCCATCTGTAATCCATACAGTCAAAAGACTGAAAGTATTCCAGTGAGGGAATTTTTTTATTTAAAAAGGCCAAGTTAGTTTATCTGGCGTTCAATATACTAGATACAGTTAGGCCTGCGTTTCATACATCTGGAATTAGCAAACTAATGTGCTGGGGTTGGGAAAACATATATGTACCCATACTAGAATCTGTCAAAGAAAGCGGTACTCACATATAACAGTCATTCCATCTGTAATCCATACAGTCAAAAGACTGAAAGTATTCCAGTGAGGGATTTTGCTTATAAAAAATAATATATTTCATTGTGGTGCGAGTTGAATCGCAACAATGAAGAAAAATACTATTAAGGGACGAGGGCGCGGTCGTGGTGGTGTCCGTGGAGCCTCTGTTGCTGGTAGAGGACGTGGCCGTTCGGCCCTAGGCGCACACAGTAGGGAACGAACTCCCTCAACTAGCCGGCAGAATGTACCGCAATATCTCGTGGGGCCCAATGCCGCTCTTAGGATGGTAAGGCCTGAGCAGGTACAGGCATTAATCGATTGGGTGGCCGACAGTGCTTCCAGCACGTTCACCACATGGTCTTCCACCCAGTCTTCTGCGGAAAGCGCACAGGTGGCACCTGAAAACCAAGCCCATCAGTCTGTCACATCACCCCCAAGCATATCAGGGAAACGGTCTGAGCCACAAGTTATGCAGCAGTCTCTTCTTCTGTTTGAAGACTCTGCTTCCAGGGTTTCCCAGGGGCGTCCACCTAGCCCTTCCCCAGTGGAGGAAGACATACCATGCACTGACGCACAACCACTTATGTCTCCAGATGAAGAGGACATGGGAATACCACCACAGCAGAGTCACCGACTCTCTGATGATGACGAAACACAGGTGCCCACTGCCGCGTCTTTTGCAGTGTGCAGACTGAACAGGAGGAGGTCAGGGAGGAGACTGGGTGGAAGACGATGCAGAGGACGATGAGGTCTTAGACCCCACATGGACTGAAGGTCGTGGCGATGACTTTCACAGTTCAGAGGAAGAGGTAGTGGTGAGACCGAGACAACAGCGAAGCCAAAGAGGGAGCAGGGGGCCAAAGCAGGCGAGCCGCCGCCCCAGAGTTCGCCTGCTACTGGACATCGCCAACAGGGACCCAGCCCCACAAAGGCAGCTTCAAAGAGTTCCCTGGCATGGCACTTCTTTAAACAATGTCCTACCGACAAGACCCGAGTGACTTGCACGCTCTGCCATCAGAGCCTGAGGCGAGGCATTAACGTTCTGAACCTCAGCACAACCTGCATGACCAGGCATCTACATGCAAAGCATGAACTGCAGTGGGGTACACACCTTAAAAACCAGGCACTCGCTGAGGCTCCCCTGCTCCCTCTACCGCTGCTGCCTCGGCTTCCGCCTCGAGAGGAATGTTGCCACCTGCCGAGCAGCAAACAGAGGATGTGCCACCGACACCACCACCACCGCCACCGTCAACTAGCGTCTCCACTATATCACACAGCAGCGTTCAGCTCTCAATATCTCAAACCTTAGAGAGGAAGCGCAAATTCCCCGAGTCACCCTCGAGGCCCTTGGCCTGAACGCCAGCATTTCTAAACTGCTGGCCTTTGAAATGCTGTCATTCCGGCTGGTGGACACAGACAGCTTCAAACAGCTGATGGCCATGGCTGTCCCGCAGTATGTGGTTCCCAGCCGCCACTACTTCTCCAAGACAGCCGTGCCTTCCCTGCACATGCAAGTGTCCGATAAAATCAAGTGTGCACTGCGCAGCGCCATTTGTGGCAAGGTCCACCTAACCACAGATACGTGGACCAGTAAGCACGGCCAGGGACGCTATATCTCACTAACTGCACACTGGATGAATGTAGTGGCGGCTGGGCCCCGGCGGACAGTTCCTTGGCGCACGTCCTTCCGCCCCTAGGATCGCAGGGCATCATTCTCTGCCTCCTGTAGCCTCCTCCTCCTACTCGGCTTCCTCCTCCACTGCTTCCACCAGCTCATCCGGTCAGCCACACACCTTCACCACCAACTTCAGCACAGCCCGGGGTAAGCGTCAGCAGGCCATTCTGAAACTCATATGTTTGGGGGACAGGCCCCACACGCGCAGGAGTTGTGGCGGGGTATTGAACAACAGACCGGCGAGTGGTTTCTGCCGGTGGGCCTCAAGCCAGGCCTGGTGGTATGCGATAATGGGCGAAATCTCGTGGCAGCTCTGGGACTAGCCGGTTTGGCGCACATCCCTTGCCTGGCGCATGTGCTGAACTTGGTGGTGCAGAGGTTCATTCACCACTACCCCAACATGTCAGAGCTGCTGCATAAAGTGCGGGCCGTCTGTGCGCGCTTCCGCCGTTCACATCCTGCCGCTGCTCGCCTGTCTGCGCTACAGCGGAACTTCGGCCTTCCCGCTCACCGCCTCATATGCGGCGTGCCCACCCGGTGGAACTCCACCTTGCACATGCTGGAGAGACTGTGCGAGCAGCAGCAGGCCATAGTGGAGTTTCAGCTGCAGCACGCTCGCGTCAGTCGTACTGCCGAACAGCACCACTTCACCACCAATGATTGGGCCTCCATGCGAGACCTGTGTGCCCTGCTGCGCTGTTTCGAGTACTCCACCAACATGGCCAGTGGCGATGACACTGTTATCAGCGTTACAATACCACTTCTATGTCTCCTTGAGAAAACACTTAGGGCAATGATGTTAGAGGAGGTGGCCCAGGTGGAGGAGGAGGAGGGATGAGGGCTCGTTTCTAACACTTTCGGGCCAGTCTGTTCGAATTGGCTCAGAGGGAGGTTTGTTTAAGCAGCAGAGGACAGGTTCACAAGTCGCCAGCCAAGGCACTGTACTGGAGGACGAGGAGGATGAGGAGGAGGAGGTGGAGGGGACGAGGATGACGCAAGTTCACAGCGGGGTGGCAGCCCAGGCCCATCACTGGTGCGTGGCTGGGGGATACGGTGGACGATGACGATCGCCTCCCACAGAGGACAGCTTGTCCTTACCCATGGGTAGCCTGGCCCACATGAGCGAATATATGCTCCAATGCCTGCGCAACGACAGCAGAGTTGCCCACGTTTTAACGTGTGCAGACTACTGGGTGGCCACCCTGCTGGATCCCCGGTATAAAGACAATGTGCCCACTTTAATTCCTGAACTGGAGCGCGACCGTAAGATGCGCGAGTACAAGCGCTGCGCTGATAGAGGCGCTCTTGAGAGCATTCCCACATGTCACAGGGGAACAGGTGGAAGGTGAAGGCAGAGGAGTGGCAAGAGGTCGCCAACGCAGCTGTGTCACGGCCAGCTCATCTGAGGGCAGGGTTAGCATGGCAGAAATGTGGAAAAGTTTTGTCTCCACGCCACAGCTATCTGCACCGACACCTGATACGGAGCGTGTTAGCAGGAGGCAGCATTTCACTAACATGGTTGAACAGTATGTCTGCACACCCTCCACATCCTGACGGATGGTTCGGCCCCATTCAACTACTGGGTTTCGAAATTGTCCACGTGGCCAGAGTTAGCATGTTATGCCTTGGAGGTGCTTTCCTGCCCGGCGGCCAGCGTTTTATCTGAGCAGCGTATTCAGCACGGCAGGGCGTCATTACTGACAAGCGCAGCCGCCTGTCCACAGCCAACGTGGACAAGCTGACCTTCATAAAGATGAACCAGGCATGGATCCCACAGGACCTGTCCCTCCCTTGTGCAGAGTAGTCCTTATTAACTGCCTAAAACATGTCTTGTTGTGCTACGGGCCACTTCTTTATTTGATACAAATTTTATGAAACCCACAGTTGAATGAAACTCTTCTCTGTCTGGGCGCCGGGGCCTAACCAGATGAAAGTGGCCGGTTAAACTAACGGGTGACATGAAGCCATAACCTCTGCCATGCTACCTCTGTCTTCTGTCTGGGTGCTGAGGCCTAAGTCAAATAAAGCGGTCTTCTGCTGTGCTGGGGGATATGAAGCTAATCTCTGACCTCTCTCCTCTGTCTGGGTCCAAAGGCCTAAATCACTGAAAGAGGCCTTCTCCTGTGGTGTGTGATATGATGCCAGAATATGTGCTGTGGGGCCTCTCTCCTCTTCCTGGGTGCAGGGGTCAAATAAACTAAATTGTGGCCTACTCCTGTGGTGGTTGATATGATGCCTGATTCTCTGATGTGGAACCTCTCTCCTCTGTTTGGGTGAAGGGGTCAAAGTAACTAAATGGTGGCTTCTCCTGTGGTGGCTGATATGATGCCAGAATATGTGCTGTGGGGCCTCTCTCCTCTTCCTGGGTGCAGGGGTCAAAGTAACTCAATGGTGGCTTCTCCTGTGGTGGCTGATATGATGCCAGAATATGTGCTGTGGTGCCTCTCTCCTCTGTCTGGGTCCAAAGGCCTAAATCACTGAAAGAGGCCTTCTCCTGTGGTGTGTGATATGATGCCAGAATATGTGCTGTGGTGCCTCTCTCCTCTTCCTGGGTGCGGGGTCAAAGTAACTCAATGGTGGCTTCTCCTGTGGTGGCTGATATGATGCCAGAATATGTGCTGTGGGGCCTCTCTCCTCTTCCTGGGTGCAGGGGTCAAAGTAACTCAATGGTGGCTTCTCCTGTGGTGGTTAGTATGATGCCAGAATATGTGCTGTGGGGCCTCTCTCCTCTTCCTGGGTGCAGGGGTCAAAGTAACTCAATGGTGGCTTCTCCTGTGGTGGCTGATATGATGCCAGAATATGTGCTGTGGGGCCTCTCTCCTCTTCCTGGGTGCAGGGGTCAAAGTAACTAAATGGTGGCTTCTCCTGTGGTGGTTGATATGATGCCTGATTCTCTGCTGTGTAACCTCTCTCCTCCGTCTGGGTGTAGGGGTCAAAGTAACTAAATGGTGGCCTACTCCTGTGGTGGGTGATATGATGCCTGGTTCTCTGCTGTGGGACCTCTCTCCTTTGTCTGGGTGCTGTGGTCAAAATAATAGTAAGTGACCTTCTCCATTGGTGGGTGACTTGAAGCCTGATTCTGTGCTATGGGACCTCACTCCAATTAATATTGTTTAATTTTTATTTATTTTATGTTAACTCATCATTTCCCTATCTACATTTGTTTGCAGGGGATTTAACTACATTTTGCTGCCTTTTGCAGCCCTCTAGCCCTTTCCGGGTGTGTTTTACAGCCTTTTTAGTGCCCAAAAGTTCGGGTCCCTATTGACTTCTATGGGGTTCGGGTTCGGGATGAAGTTCGGGTCGAGTTCGGATCCCGAACCCGAACATTTTTCGAAAGTTCGGCCGAACTCGTCGAACCCGAACATCCAGGTGTTCGCTCAACTCTATTTGTGACGTATTTTGGTCAAAAACAAATTGTATTCAGCATTCAGCGCTGCAGTTATATGTGGTAAAATCTTTATTGACGTATTTTGGTAGAAAAACTAAATATATTCAGCGTTCACTGTTGCAGGTACAGTATATGTGGCAAAACCTTAAGTGACGTATTTCGGTCAAAAAACAAATTTTATTCAGTGTTCAGCGCTGTAGTAATATGCGGTAAAATATTTCGTGAAGTATTTCGGTCAAAAAACAAATATTCAGCGGGTTAAGCACTGCACTTATATGTGGTAAAATCTTTTGTGACGTATTTTGGTCAAAAAACTAATATTCAGTAAATCAGCAGCGTGGGGGCCCTGTGTGGCTTCTACATACTTTCAAAATAATCCTTCAGCGGGCTGAATAGATGCCGGATTACCGGGACGCTCCATGACCTTCCCAGGAGAGCAGCGGTTCATTTCTGAGACGTCTGTATAGTGCAGGGGGGATCCGAAGACGCTCTCCATCGCTGTGCTCCGTTATATGTGGTAAAATCTTTATTGACGTATTTTGGTGGAAAAACAAATTTTATTCAGCGTTCAGCGCTGTAGTAATATGCGGTAAAATCTTTTGTGACTTACTGTATTTCGGTCGAAAAAGAAATTGTATTCAGCTTTCAGCGCTGCAGTTATATGTGATAAAATCTTTATTGAAGTATTTTGGTGGAAAAACAAATTTTATTCAGCGTTCAGCGCTGTTATAATATGCGGTAAAATCTTTTGTGACTTATTTAGGTGGAAAAACTAATTGTATTCAGCATTCAGCGCTGCAGTTATATGTGGTAAAATCTTTTGTGATGTATTTCGGTTGAAAAACAAATTTTATTCAGCGCTCAGCGCTGCAGATGTATTTTGGTGGAACATCAAAATTTATTCAGTGGCCAGCGCTGCGGTTATATGCAGTAAAATCTTTAGTGACATATCTTTATGAACTTTGCGACTCTTCCGGGCTCAAAGCTATCTTGTTGCTTTGTCTTCTCATTGTCTGTAGCTACTAGAAGCCTGTTCATGCCAGGCAGGTTCCCCCAGAAGTATCTTGGTCGATCGTCACTTTGCCATTGTGCCATTCTGTGGCTTCCTCATGCTGCTGCCACCTACACACTATGTGATTGTGCCATTCTGTGTACTCCTCCTGATGCTGCTGCTGCCGACACCTCCAGACTCTGTCATTGTGCCACTCTGTGGTCTACTCATGCTGCTGCCACCTCCAGTCTCTGTCATTGTGCCACTCTGTGGCCTACTCATGCTGCTGTCACCTCCAGACTATGTCATTGTGCCACTCTGTGGCCTCCTCCTGTAGCTGCTGCTGCCGACTCTATGTCACCTTGCCACTCTGTGGTCTCCTTATGCTGCGGCCACCTCCACACTCTGTCATTGTGCCATTCTGTGGCTTCCTCATGCTGCTGCCAACTCCAGACTCTGTCATTGTGCCACTCGGTGGCCTTCTCATACTGCTTCGACCTCCAGACCCTGTAATTGGGCCACTTTGTGGTCTCCTCATGCTGCTTCCACCTCACCACTACATCGTAGGTCCACTCTGTGGACTTCTCATGCTGTTCCCATCTTCCCCACTTCATGACTGGTCCACTATTTTGGATTTCGGCCTGGCTGACATGATCATTTATTTGACTATTCTTCTGATGTGTCAGAAGGAAGGAAAAATGAGACGCACAACGGATTTTGTCTGTGTAGCAGCTTTAAGGTCTGTATGGTCCCACAGAATTGGCTTATGATTTGGTATCCAAAAGCAGGAGTGGGTAGAAAACAAAGAAGACATGCAAATATTCCATTTGTTTGTCATCTCTGTTTTAGATCCACTCCTGCTTTTTTTGGCATTAGCAATACTGATGGATTATTGAGCAAATGCTGACTGAGTGAAGGCGTATGCTCCACAGACAGGATTTGTTTTTTCTGGGTTATTGTTCTGACGGATCAAAAAATGGGGAAAATTAATGATGTCAACACAAACTTACTACTGACACTCTTCACTCTGTCGGGGGGCTCTACTTGTATAAGCATTTTATAGAACAGTTTCTGTAGACATCTATGTGGAATCAGCTGATGATGGTGTAAAAGGAGCGTGCTTCTTCTTGATGCTAACATCTACCTGTAAGGCTGAGTTGATATTTGAGTTATTTGGTCAGTTTTGGCCCCGTGACTGCCCAATAAGTGGAGTATACAGTGATTCTAAGACCGACCCCTGTCATCTGCATGTCACACTGACTCAAAGTATTATTTCACTACCACAGCAGGCTCCCTATGCATTTTACTGCAAGGCACAGTGTTCTACACCCTTATAAAGGCTCTCTGCAGCCCGGAAATAACAGTTTTTTAATGCGATTCACAGCAAATAAATTCAGATCGAACTTTTCCCGAAAAATTCGGCGAACTGGTCTAATCAAATTTTTGAAAAATTCGCTCAGCTCTAGTGCCTACTATGGGCTAGCTAATGTGTTGGAGGAAACAATTGCATTTAATAATCTGTTTTTCCATTTTGCCAAATGTTATGGCGAATAGTTCTTATCTAGGCCCTCTCTTGCAAGCTATAATTGCATCTCCTGTTTGCAAATACAAGGGCAAGGTTCTTAAGTTGCAAACTTTTGCATAGGAAGCTAATTGAGGTGACATGGGTCTGCTAATGTGTCAGAGGAAACTTTTTCCTTTAATTATTCTTGTGCCGTTTTTCAAAATGTGATGGCAATGACATTTTTATATTATTTTATACAACTTTTTTTTACCTTTTTACAGTAAAAAGTATAAAAACACCATGGAATTCCATGACATTGGAGGAACGTCTCTAACCCAACTTTCAAGACTGAGAGGCCTGACTACCCGAGCCCAAAACACTACACTTCTACAGGCATCAAGTCCCCACTAAGCATCGAAGGTGGGGGGGGGGACTCACCCTGTTTCTCGGTTAAATACTTGGGACATGATAGATTCTCAGGTTCTCGTATATTTAAACAGAAACGGGGGTGAAGGCCATGATGAGGAGTGAATGTTAACTAGGCTCGCCCCCTACCTTAGGTGTGTTCCAGCAAATCGCCATATGTTATTCATAAATGTTATGCCTTCAGTTCTATTTCTATTTATGGCACAACAAAAGCCACTGGAACTTGTTCGATATGTGGACCAATTAAAAATGAGACATTCTAGTTCCCTAGCTTTACAGCGAGAACAAACTTTCGCAGCCCATTCTACACTTAGATTTGGCCAAATGTCTCAGTCTCTTTTTCCACAAGAATTGGCGCCAAATTGCAAACAATCTTACCAGGTACCTTCTACTTCCACTTGCGAAATGCTCACAACCCTGGACCTTACACAAGAGAACTTTTTGATTTGTAATTTTTTATTATCATTGTTATAATAAAAATGTTCATTTCTGCTTCATATTTTTGCTATTTTTTTTAAAACTATATAGAGAATTATCAACTGATGATTTATCCTCTGTATAGGCCATCAATATCTGAGGATCTGAGAACCTGACCCACAGTTTATAAGCATTTTAGGTTAGTTTTACACTAGCAGCAGTGATCCGACAGGCTGATCCTGAAGGGATTAGTTATAACTTTTATATTGTTGTAACAGCAATGCACTAACCAATAGATGGAGCTGTCCTGTACTGGTGCTGACCTCTGGTGTCAGGGTTACTTTCAAACAGCTGATTAGTGAGGGTGTGGGGTGTCGGACCCCTGGTAATCAGGTAATGATGGCCTATCCTCTGCTACAGCCATGTGTACGTATATCTTTATGTCCGAAGTACTGTCCCTTGTGCCTTTTTCCACCTAATTAGCATATATAAAACATGTTTTTGGTGGGGGGTTAGAGAACATCACAGAAAAATAAGATGCTGTAGCTAAAAAATGGCAAAAACTTTATTCGATATGCGTTAAAAACAGTAACGCCCGGGAACAGGGGCGATTAGACGAGCATAAAATGTGGCGTGCAAAGAGCACACTGAGGATAAACCCACCTGCAACCCCAAAGTAACGTGGGGAGAAGAATAGGCAGGTGGGTTAGGTTTACTCAGCAATAGTCACACTGATCCCCCTAAGCATGCTCAAACATGCGCATATGAGGGCGCAGCTAGGGTACAGGAGTAAGTGGACTATGTGCCAAAAATACACACTGCAAAGACACGGGGGACACAGGTGTGCGTTCACCAAGCCTGTATACTAGTGGAAGCTGACGTGTGTATACAAGACAACTTCGCTATGTAGCCAAGACCAACTATGCGCAAAGCCACTATATAAGAGTGGCCAGCTACTCAATCCAAGCACAATCTGCAATAATCGGCTCAGTCCCCCCGGGCATGCAACAGGTATGTGCTTTAGAGTGCGCAGACTGCGTACAGGAATGAGTGGATTGTGTGCCACACATACACCGAAGGCTATAGGGCTATGCAAACAGTAAAAAAGGGTCTACGATGGTGACAGATTCCCTTAAAATTCCTTTAAGGAGCAAATCTTAATGTTTTTTTTTTTAATTCTGTACTGTGCAATTTTTCTGTTATTCCCTACTGGAAATATAAGTAAATAGATTAATTGTGCATTACCATTATCCATGTGAATACAATATGACCTTACACAGTCCAACACTGTCAGCACTGATTGTACTTGCAAAACTGTGTAGAAATGCACAATTTTTAACAAAGGGATGGTTAATAGACAATGTGTTAATAGATTACTAGGAGAATAATAGAGGAACGCAGGGTCCTAAGAAAAGATGCTATAGATTTTGTTTTATTTATAGGGACGGAAAATGTTTACCAAAATAGAAATGTTAAGAGAGCTAACTGGTTCTCTTGAATTTTGGAAATAAAAACCATACAAATGACAAATTTTTGTGTTTTGTGTTAAAAGTCATGTTTTTGCAATTTAGAATTCTATTATTACTTTAACTGAAGCCATTGGATTAGATACACCTAGATAAGGATAGGTGCTAGGCATTTCATTAAAATACAGCATTCACCTTCCAAAAAATAGAGGATTCCTTTTAACTCAGAAAATATTAACTACAGCTTTTTTTAATAACCTGCTACTCAAATAACTTTTTCCATACTCATCATTAGTATTGAGCGAACTCGCTTTGTCTGATCCAAACTGGCTTTGCTCAAAACTTAGTTTGAATGCTGCTGGGAGACCTGTCTCCATAAAGCTTTCAAATGTATGGGCTTCGCAGAGGTGACATTCATTATGTCCGAAGTCTACAAGACTTAGTTGAATAACTTTGGCATTCGATTCTACAACTTGAAAACCATTTTAAAAATTAGATCCGAAGTTGGCTTCGGTACCGACTGGTACCTCGGTGAATGTGTTGTTTTCAAACAGCTGATCGGCGGCGCTGAGGGGTGCAGCGAGTCGGTCCTCCACCGATATGATATTGATGACCTATCTCGACGATAAGTCATCAATATAAGAAAAGCAGAAAACCCCTTCAGAGTATGATGTCTAGTAGCCAGGAGTAAATAAATGTAGGCTCAGTATACACTTCTCCAACAATGTAATGCTTATAGAATAGACATGAGTGAATAGATTCATAAGGATCAATTAGTCTCATCAATCAGAGCTCTACACCTGCAGCAGGGTGTGCCTAAAGTTGAGGATGCTCCCCCCTACCATTTGATTGACAGATCTGGCACAGTTACTTTGAGCAGCGGCGTGAGTAGAAAATTGTCATGGTTGGCCGAGATGTTCAGATCTGTCAATCTGTCGAAGGTGCAAAATGGCTTGATTCTTATATAATACTTATCTATAATACAGACCATTGAAGAGTGCACAATAGTGGAACAAAGACGGAATAAGGGTACTTTCACATCTGCGTTTTTGCTGGGTCCTTAATAGATCAGCAAAAACGCTTCCGTCATGATAATTAGTGTTGAGCGTGCATGCTCAGTCGAACGAAAGTTTGGCTCGAGCATCGCTATGCTCGGCACATCGCATTGTCCAGCCGAACACCACTTGTGCTCGAGCACGATGCTTGAGTCAGTGTATTTAAATCTAATTTAGCCTCTATTTATATGCAGAAGATTGCTGTAAGTTGGGGGAATCCATCAGTGTGAGTCCGCGGCTTAGGAGTCCATGCTCAGACTCCATATATAGCTATGTCCATATATGGCGTCAGTGCTTGGAGACACCACAGTGTATTTAAATCTAATTTCTGAAAAGTTTCTGCCGGGATTCAAACTCACAGCTTCTACATCACAGCCAAGAGCTTTAACCACTACACTATACAGCTGCATGGCCGCTTACTATCTCAAAATAAAAAAATAAAAAAATAAGAGACTTCTGCTGTATAGGAATACTTACTACTAGTAAGTATTCCTATACATCAGAAGTCACTTCTGATATATATGAATGCCTAATATGTGGGAAACTACTACTGATTCAGTAGTAGTTTCACATATATTATGCATTCATATTTATCAGAAGTATGATTATATATATATATATATATATATATATATATAGTAAACAAACATTTATTTTGTGCCATACATTTTTTACAATTACTAAAAAAACATAAAATATATAAACATAATCTCTATTTCTGAAAAGTTTCAGCCAGGATTCAAACTCACAGCTTCTACATCACAGCCAAGAGCTTTAACCACTACACTATACAGCTACATGGCCACTTACTTAAGTATTCCCATACAGCAGAAGTCTCATAGTTTTTTTGTAGTAAGTGGCCATGCAACTGTATAATGTAGCGGTTTAAGTTCTTGACTGTGATGTATAAGCTGTATGTTCAAATCCCACTAGAAACATTTCAGAAGTAGAGATTAAATTTATATATTTTTTTTAATAATTGTAAAAAATGTATTGCACAAAATAAATGTTGAATTGCAAAAAAAATCTCTCTCTCTCTCTCTCTCTCTCTCTCTCTCTCTATATATATATATATATATATATATATTAGTCCAAAAAAAGCAGTGCAGCACTCCAATGATAATGTGAAAAAAATGCTGGTCGTTTATTCATCCATAAGTGTAGCAACATTTCAATTCCAAACAGGAACCTTTCTCAAGGTGAGAAAAGTTCCTGTTTGGAATCAAAACGTTTCTACACTTATGGGTGAATAAACGATCATCATTTTTTTCACATTATCTTTGGAGTGCTGCTAGGCTTTTTTAGGACTGAATATTTGGGTAAGCTTTATCCCATTTTGAGTTTGCACCCACATTGCCTTTTTGTTTATATATATATATATATATATATATATATATATATGATCATACTTCTTCTGATATATGTGAATGCATAATATGTGGAACAGTACTACTGATTCAGTAGTAGTTTCCCATATATTATGCATTCATATATATCAGAAGTATGATTATATATTTATTTATTTATTTTTTGTTTAGTAATTTCACATTTATTTTGTGCTATACATTTTTTACAATTACTTAAAAGAATTTATAAATTGAATCTCTACTTCTGAAATGTTTCTAGCGGGATTTGAACACACAGCTTATACTTCATTTAAATCTAATTTAACCCCTTAGTGACCAAGCCTGTTTGGGCCTTTATGACCAAGCGTTTTACTTCCTTTTTTCATGGTCTTGTTCCAAGAGCTATAACTTTTTTATTTTTTCGTCTATATAGCTTTATGAGGGCTTGTTTTTTATGGGACAACATGTAGTTTTTAATGGCACCATTTTGGGGTACATGTAAGTTTCTGATTAACTTTTATTAACTATTTCTGGGAGGGAGATGGGGAAAAATAGCAATACTGCCACTGCGTTTTTACATTATAAATTTTACGGCGTTCATTTTTCGGTACAAATAACATAATATCTTTATTCTCTGGGTCAGTACGATTACAGTGATACTAAATCCTTATAATTTTTTTAAAGTTGTACTACTTTTTTTGCAATAAAACCCCTTTTATTAACCCAAAAAATTATTTTGCATTGCCACTTCCCAAGACCCATAACTTTTTTATTTTTTATTCCATGGAGTTGATTGAGGGCATTATTTTTGATGGAAGACTTGTATTTTTCATTGGTATCAAGTTGGAGTAAATGCCGCTTTTTGATCGCTTGTTATTAAGTTTTTTTCGGTGGAAACTAAGAATAAATTAGAAATGCTGTCATTTTTTTTATTTTATTTTTACGGCGTTCACTATAGGGGATAATTTACGTAATATTTATGTAGTCCGGGTCGTTACAAACGTGGCAATACCAAACATATGGGGGATATTTTCTTTTTGCAATTTTTTTCATTGAAGAGCGTATTTTCAATGAAAAAAAAAGCATATTTTTTTATTTTGTTTATTTTATGGAATTTTTTTATGTAATAAATGTGTATTTTTTTCTATTTTTTTTACTACTTAATAGTCCCACAAGGGGACTATAATATACAGTATTTTGATTGCTTTTAAAATGTAATGCAATATGTCTATAATGGATTACATTTCAATAGCAATGCTATTCCAACTTTGACCAGCAGGCTGCGCCAGAGAGGCACAGTCTGCTGGAGATGGAAGACAGGCTCGAGGCCCTAATCGGAAGCCAGGTAAGCTTCCCAGCACATCAGCACCCTGCAATCGCATTTGCGGGGTGCTGATGGGAGACAGAGGGAGTCCGCTCCCTCTGTTACCACTTTACATGCAGCGGGCGCCATTGCGCCCGGCATGTAAAGTGTTAAACAGCCCGGATCAGCACTCCTGCCGGTTCGGGCTGTTAGAGCAGGGCCCGGCTCTCATGTGAGAGCCGGGTCCGTGCTCCCCTCTGCACGGGGGAGCCGTGCAGCGCTTAGACTGGGCCGCCGTAAAAACGCGACGGCCAAGCCTATGGCCCCTTAGTGACCGCCGTAAAAACACGTATGGGTGGTCACTAAGGGGTTAAATAAAATTTCTGCTGGGATTCGAAATCGCAGCTTCTACATCACTATACAGCCTTATGGCCACTCACAAAAAAAAAAAAAAATGAGACTAGTAGTAAGTATTCCTATACAGCAGAAGTCTCATATTTTATTTTTTTTTTTAAATAAAGCGTTCGTCATGAACACTTTGGTGCTCGATCAACACTAATGATAATAGAACTGTCTGCATCCATTATGAACGGATCCGGTTGTATTATCTCTAAAATAACCATGACGGATCCGTCTCTAAAACCACTGTAAGTCAAAATGTGACGGATCAATTTTCTTTTCTGTCAGAGAAAACGCATCCATCACCATTGACTTACATATTTGTGAGTCATGACGGATCCGTCTTGCTCCGCATCCCAGGATACATTCAAAAACGCTGCTTGCAGTGTTTTGTGTGTGTCATGGGAACTCAATGAAACGGAGAAGAATGCATTCTGG
Source organism: Bufotes viridis (assembly GCA_033119425.1). Lineage (NCBI taxonomy): Eukaryota > Metazoa > Chordata > Amphibia > Anura > Bufonidae > Bufotes > Bufotes viridis. The sequence continues at coordinate 242,662,420 of CM065592.1, forward strand.
TGCACTCCTTTCCCTTCAGTTCAGTTTTGAACTGAAGCATTTCCCTCCACTATTGAGATCCTGTGACGGATCTTAATAGCGGAAAAGGAAAGCCTTATTGATGTGTTTTTCCTGAAAAAAAAAAGAGAAAGAAGAATCTAGCGGCAGTGAGATGATTTATTCTTTATTTGTTATATTATTATTATTATTATTATTATTATTATTATTATTATTATGTCATACGTTCTAACATCAACACCTGCCTATAAAACGCAGCTTAACAATCCACTGTAGTTATCCTTGGTGAATACTCTACATAAAGTGACAGGAAGAACAAGTTTACCAAACAATACTTAACTTTAACCAAGTGCATCTTAACTATAATAAGAAGTTATGTCTGCCTTCAGGCGGCACAGAAGCAGTTTTTTTCTTTTTCTTTTTTTTTTTTTTCTCACACATTTGTCTAGTTCATTGGGCTGCTTCCTGACCTAACAAAAATTTCAGTTGGGCTAATTACTAATGACACAAAAACCCTGGTTTAGTGAATTAACAGAAAGCGCATTCACACAGTCTATTCAAGAAAAAAAAATTGCTTCCCTTCCCACATTTTAGTATAATAGTAATGATGCAGGTAAAAGCTATAGAATGAACCAGGGAACAATCCTGCTCAAGAATTAACAGTGTAGACAATTTGCTTACTAAAAGGAATGGTGTGAATGAATGACTACAGACAAAACAAATTAATCAGATTAATATTCCCAAAATCACAAGAATAAGTAACATTATCCACAATAAAACACATAGTAGATTGTCGATAGTATTGGATCATATTTGTTTATGCATCAGCCACACCAGCAACATTATATATGAAATAAAACTAGCATAACTTACTAATTACAAAGGTGTGTTCTGCAATTGCTAGGGCACAACACTAACTTTGATGGTTCCAAGGAAAGAAGAACTGAAGAAAATAATAAGAACTGAAAAGGAGAATATGGTTAAATACAAGCTGAATATATTTTAGTAGTGTATTCTGGGCCTGCACAGGCTTAGAAAATGTCGCATATCCATGCTGCAGGACATCATGGCCCATCATGTTACAGCAAACACAGGGATCAGCAACCTTGCTTGGATGTTCTCAGAACTCCCATAGAAGTGACAGGAGCATGAAGGGAGTTGTAGTTCCACAACTGCTGGAGTGTCGGGGGTTGCTTACCCCTGCTATATACTAAAACACTTTTTGGGGAATTCATTAATTGTCCATGTCAGTTTTCTGGTGTAGAAAAGGGGCAAATTTTGACACAAAATTTTGCATCTTTGCCCCTTCTATGTCTTTCTTACCACTCTGGGAGGGGTTGGAATCTATACAGCCTGATATAATTTAACAATACCAGGAAACTGGCAAATTACCCTAAAAATCTATGCCAGCTCCTTGCTGGCTTATATTTTATTTTCTGTTGCATGGACCTCCTCAGATGCATCAAAATTGCGTCCATCTTTTAATTAATGTGGCACATCTTACACCAGCATTTATTAGATGAGAGAAGGTGGGGGTGCTACTGTGTTCACTGGTTCCTTCTCAAACAGCTGATTGGCATGGATCCCGGGTGTCAGACCCCAGCCAATCAGATCCGATCCAGAGGATAGGTCATCACTAAAAAACACTTGGAAAACCCCTTTAAGACTGGTTTAAGAAATGCCAAAGACTGTTTCAATTTCTCATCTCTAGCAAGTTTACACTTTACTTAAACATACCTAATACTTCTCACAGCTCACTGTTTGCTATCATTGGTTTTACCTTAGTGGGACTCAAAATACTCCCAGTCCAATACTGATTTAGCGCATCCTCTTGACATAAGGGTGCGACCACACAGCACATTCGTGATGCAGTTAGATCTTCTTTTTCAATAAAAGTCAATGGGAAAATACGTTTCTGAGACAGACCTGGTACTTTCCAAGGGTGGTTATTAATGGCACACACTCCGATGTGGCAGGGTCACTGCCACTAGTCGAGGACCCCAGGGGTCAGTATTGGGCCGTTTTCTCTTCGATATATTTATTAATGACCTTGTAGAAGGCTTGCACGGTAAAATAAAAATGTTTGCAAATTACACTAAACTGTGTAAAGTAATTTAGGGTACTTTCACACTTGCGTTGGTGCGGATCCGTCTGTTTATTTGCACAGAAGGATCCGCAACTATAATGCAAACGTTTGTATCCGTTCAGAACAGGACCGTTTGCATTAGTTTTAAAGAAAAATGACAAAGTCCAAAACGGATCCGTTTTGAATTACATTGAAAGTCAATGGGGAACGGATCCGTTTTCAAATGCACCATATTGTGTCATTGAATATGGATCCATCCCCATTGATTTACATTGTAATTCAAAACGGATCCGTTAGGCTCCGCCTCTTCAGACAGACACCAAAATGCTGCAAGCTGCGTTTTGGTGTCCGTCTCCTGAAACGGATCTCACAAACGGAATCCAAAACGCTAGTGTGAAAGTACCCTAACATGGAAGAGGACAGTATACTGCTACAGGATATATTTGAGAATTGGGCAGATAAGTGGCAGATGAGATTTAACACTGACAAATGTAAGGTTATGCACATGAGAAGGAATAATACAAGTCACCTGTACGTACTAAATGGTAAAACACTGGGTAACACTGACATGGAAAAGGACCTAAGAATTTTAGTGAACAGCAAACTAAGCTGTAAAAAACAGTGTCAGGCAGCTGCTGCCAAGGCCAATAAGATAATGGGTGGCATCAAAATGGGCCCATGATGAGAACATAGTCCTACCACTTTACAAATCACTAGTCAGACCACACATGGAGTACTGTGTACAGTTCTGGTCTCTTGTGAACAAGGCAGACCAGAGCTGGAGAGGGTTCAGAGAAGGGCAACTAAAGTAATAACTGGAATGGGGGGACTACAGTACCCTGAAAGATTATCAACATTAGGGTTATTCACTTTAGAAAAAGGATATCTAGGGTAGATCTAATAACTACGGTATATATAAAAATATCAGGGGTCAGTACAGAGATCTCTCCCATCATCTATTTATCCCCAGGACTGTGACTGTGACAAGGGGACATCCTCTGCATCTGGAGGAAAGAAGGTTTGTACACAAACATAGAAGAGGATTCTTTACTGTAAGAGCAGTGAGACTATGGAACTCTCTGCCTGAGGAGGTGGTGATGGTGAGTTTATTAAAATAGTTCAAGAGGGGCCTGGATGTATTTTTGGAGTGTAATAATATTACAGGCTACAGCTACTAGAGATGGGTCGTTGATCCAGGGAGTTATTCTGATTGCCTGATTGGAGTCGGGAAGGAATTTTTTCCCCTTAAGTGGGGAAAATTGGCTTCTACCTCACAGTTTTTTTTTGCCTTCCTCTGGATCAACTTGCAGGATAACAGGCCACACTGGATGGACAGATGTCTTTTTTAGGCCTTATAAACTATGTTACTAAACTATGTTACCTTGACAGGACAGTATTTATCTCACAAGTATTTTGCACCTCTGCTGTGTTTTAGACTAACTCCTGGTTTTAGATTCTAAATTCTGACCAAAATAGTGACCTTTAGGTTAAATGTGTTACATTATACAATGGTGAAGTTAGAGTTACTGATTAGGATTAATATTAAATAATCTCCTATGAGGATAAACCATTGTGATCTAAATGTATAAACTGTGATCTTTTAATATGTTTTACCCCAATAAAATATTTAAAATGATAAATGATCATCTATAAAGAACATTAAGAACCTATTAAACAGAAAACGGATTTTGTGCTTAAAGGGAAATGGTCAGCACTTTTGACCGCACTGAACTGTTGACAAACCATGCTAAACTGTTGACAGCACTAGGGTGGTGTTGAGGAGAGCGGTACAAAATACCTTTTGTGGAACTTTTCCCATCAGAAGTAGTGAACATATGAAGTTTTATTCTGCTGGATCCTGCTCTTGCAAGGGTACCAGGATGAGGCTTCACTGTGAAGTGCATTCATCTGTTTCCTCGCCCCTTCGCTATGCAGCTGTAGGGGTCTCCTGGTTGGACGCTACAGCTGTCACGCAGCGCTGAGGGGAGGGGTTGAAATGCAGCTCAATGCAGAGGGCACTTCCTTGTGAAGCCCTGCCCTGGACACTTTCTGGTGCGGAATATGTCAGAATATAACCTCATATTAACACTACTCCTGAGAAAAGCTCCACAATAGGTATGCTTATACTGTTTCCCTCGACCCTCACCTTGCACTTTCAGCAATTTAGAATGGTCAAACCTGCTGACACATTACCTTTAATTTGTATGACTTGTCTTATCAACGAGTAACTAAATAAAACATGGTTGTCTTGAAATAATATTTATTGGAAAGATGTGTTATGCTACTACTTGTATACCTCATTAGCACATGTAACCTGCTGGAATTCCAATGAAATCTTTTTGCAAGTTTCCTTGGCAACAAACAACATACTTATGATTAAATAAAATGTGTGATTATGCCTTTATAAAAAACTAGGTCAGAAAAGGAAGAAATAAACATTACATCAGTAAGAAAATGTTCTTGCTTGTGAAGCAACTACCGATAAATAAAATGGTTATTTTGCTTCCTGTTGATTATTACAGATGAAAGACATAAGATGAGGTACAACAAGTGATCTCACAATATCTCTATTTAAAACCTGACAACGTAAGTCTGACTAACATTACCCCAATACCCCAGAACCGTTTTCGTCTGGACTTGATGTTATGCATTTCCTGATGGTCAGTCATACCTAAAAAGAAGTCACAACTAGGGATGTTCGAGTACGCCGGATTTGGACGAACTTCAGGTCAAAGTTCGAGTTCGGGACCCGAACTCGAACCCGAACCCCATTAAAGTCAATAGGGACCTGAACTTTGGTGCACTAAAATGGCTGTAAAATAGTCGTAGTAAGGGCTAGAGGGCTGCAAAAAGAAGCAAAATGGGGGTAAGAGCAGGACAATTGCCTTGCAAACAAATGTGGATATGGAAATGACTTAAAATAACATTGAATAGAAAAATAAATTATAATATTGAACTAGGAGGCGCAGGTCAAAGTGGAGTAGGAGGTTGAGGAGGCGGTCAACATGGCAGTGTAGGTGGAAGCGTCGGTGGAGGTGGTAGCCAACACTGTTTTTGTTGTTTTTTTATTTATTTATTTTTTCCTTTTTTTATTTTTTATTTTTTTATAAATTTGGGAACACCCTAAAACATTGGAAAATAGAAAAGAGAATGCAAAGAGAAAGTGCTCTCGAGTATAACAATGGCTGGGTGCGGCCAGTATACTTTTCTAATCAGCACAAGGTATGGAAAAGTCCTGTGGGATCCATGCCAGGTTCATTTTAATGAACGTGAGCTTGTCCACGTTGGCTGTGGACAGGCCGCTGCGCTTGTCTGTGATAATCCTCCCTGCCATGCTAAACACGCGTTCGGACATTACACTTGCTGCAGGGCAGGTCAGCACCTCCAAGGCGTAAAGGTCAATCTCAGGTCATGTGCACAATTTGGAGACCCAGAAGTTGAATGGGGCAGACCACTAAGTAAGTACATGTAGGCGTGTGCACATGAACTGTTCCACCATGTTGTCGAAATGGTATCAGCTGGTGGTGCTGGTTGTTGTGGCGTGCTTACAAAGCTTTTCCACATTTCAACCATGCTAACCCGTCCCAGCTGCGTTGGCGACTTCTTCCTTCTCCTCTGCCTTCGCCTTTTGCTTTCACTGTGCCCTCACTGTCAGGAGGGAATGCCATCAGCAGTGTGTGTATACCAGCATGAGCTTGTAGTCGCGCATCTTCCGATCATGCTCCAGTGACGGAATTAAGGACAGCATGTTGTCCTTGTAACGGGGATCCAGCAGGGGGGCCACCCAGTAATCAGCATTGGTTAGAATGTGGGCAACTTGGTAGTCTTTCCACAGGCACTGCAGCATGTAGTCGCTCATGTGTGCCAGATAGTGTTAAGCACGAATATTCAAATAACGAATTTTAGTCGTGAATATCCCCACTTCGATAATTCACGAATATTTAGAATATATTGCTATATATTCGTTTTTGGAATATTCGTCATTTTTTATCATCCATTTGAAGTGAACACAAAATAGTACACATGATTCCTCCCTGCTTAGGGTGTCTGGTTCCCAAAAAAACTGTTCGTATCTTTTCAGGCTCCCTAGGATTTCAGCCCGCTCCAGTCAGTGCCTGTTGCCTTGTGCATGAACTCATGAACAGCTCCCTCTATTGGTTGCAGTCTTATGACAAGACTATTCGCTGTTGTGAGATCATCTCACAAAAGCGAATAGTCTTGTCATAAGACTATGAAACCAATAGAGGGCGCTGTTCATAACTCATGAACAGCGCCCTCTATTGGTTGCATAGTCTAATGACAAGACTATTCGCTTTTGTGAGATGATCTCACAACAGCGAATAGTCTTGTCATAAGACTGCAACCAATAGAGGGAGCTGTTCATGAGTTCATGCACTCAGATCCGATGGTATATTCTAACCCTGAGGCTTTCCCATGGTGATGGGAACGCTACATGGGCACGGCAACGGGCACTGACATGGATGATGAAAATGATGAAAAATTAAATGAATGATGAAAATGATGAAAAATTACAAATATTCTAAAAATGTAATATATTGCTATATATTCGTTTTTTTTTCGAATATTCGCAAATATATGATGAATATTCTACAAAATATTCGTCAAATATCGCGAATTCGAATATAGCCCCTGCCGCTCATCACTAGTGCCAGGCTGCCCAGAGAAAACGACAAGCTGTCCTCTGTGGGAGTTGTATCGTCTTTGTCCTCTGTTTCCCCCCTGCCACGCTCCCTTGATGACTATAAGCTGCTTTGGGTGCCACCCTGCTGTGAACACGGTTCCTCCTCCTCATCATTCTCTTCCTTCTGCAGAACTGTGCCCTGGCTGGACAGTTGTGTACCTGGCCTTTGTTGGTGCAGGAACCCACCCTCTGAGCCACTTGTGAATGACTGGCCTGATAACCGTGGAAATGATCCCTCTTCCTCCTCCTCTTCCTCCTGTGCCAAATCCTCTTCCATCATCGCCCGAAGTGTTTTTTCAAGGAGACATAGAAGTGGGATAGTAAGTCTGAGAACTGCGTCATCGCCATCGTCATCGTCATGTTGGTGGAGTACTCGAAACAGTGCAACACAGCACACACGTGGTTGAAATTGGTGGTGAAATGGTGCAGTTCCGCAAAGCGACTCACCAGTGTGTGTAATGCAGCTGAAACTCCCTTATCGCCTGCTGTTGCTCGCACAGTCTCTCCAGCATGTGCAAGATGGAGTTCCACCTTGTGGTTATGTTGCATATGAGGCGGTGAGCGGGAAAGCCGCAGCAGGGTGAGAACGCCGAAATTGCGCACAGACAGCCCGCACTTTCTACAGCAGTTCTGACATATCGGGGTAATTTTTCAAGAACCTCAGCACCATCAAATTCAAGACATGCGCCAGGCATGGGATGTGCGTCATACCGGCTAGCCCCAGAGCTGCTACGAGATTTTGCCTGTTATGGCACACCACCAGGCCAGGCTTGAGGCTCACCTGCACCAACCACTTATCAGTCTGTTGTTCCATGCCCATCAACAGCTCCTGCGCGGTGTGGGGTTTTTCCAGATGAAGTTCAAAACAGCCTGCTGTTGTTTCCCTCTGGCTGTGCTGAAGTTGGTGGTGAAGGTGTTACACTGATGAGGAGGAAGCGGAGTAGGAAGAGGAGGCAACAGGAGGCAACGAGAGATGTCCTGAAATCATTGGTGGCAGTAGGACATGCGCCAAACTGCTAACCACCTCAGTCCGAGCCGCTGCAGCATTTACCCAGTTTGCAGTTAGGGAGATATAACATCCCTGCCCGTACTTACTGGTCCACATATCGGTAGTTATGTGGACTTGCCACAGATGGCGTTGCGCAGTGCACACCTGATTTTGTCTGCCACTTGGTTGTGCAGGGCAGAGATGGCTCACCTGGAAAAGTAGTGGCGGCTGGGAACCACATATTGTGGGACAGCGCCCACCATAAGGTTTTTAAAGTCGCTGTCTCCACCAGACGAAATGACAGCATTTCAAAGGCCAGGAATTTTGAAATGCTACAATTCAGAGCCAGGAATTGCGGGTAGATAGGGGGGTACTTCCTCTTTCTCTCCAATGTTTGGGGGATGAACAGCTGAATACTTCTATGGGACAGTGTGTAGAGATGTCCCAAACTATTCGCCGGCGAACATTCTGAAAAGCAGAAAAAGCAAGGACAGCATCCATCTTAGATTCATTCTGAAGCTGCAGTGTTAGTTAGAGCAGGGAGAGTGCTGCTGCTGCTGAATTAATATAGGGAAAGCATTAGCTAGGCCTCTGTCCACTCCAGTCCTCAAAGACTCATCTGCTGTAAGGACAGCGTCCTGACAGCACCCCAAAAAGCCCTTTTTAGGGCTGATACATAAGTCTGCTTTTATTTATTTTTTCTATATATATATTGCAGTTGCCTGCCCATTTGTGAGAGGCCGCAGGCCCACAGACTGTACTGTGTGGACACCACTATTATCGGGTGGCACGGTACCTTGCAGATAAAAAAGTCATTTAATTTTTACCCTTTAATATAATTGCATTTGCCTGTCAGTGTGTGTCAGGCCCACTGACTGTACTGGGCCCACTGCGAGTACCCACCACTCATATCGGGTGGCACAGTACCTTGCAGGTAAAAAAGTAATTTAATTTTTACCCTTTAATATAATTGCATTTGCCTGCCAGTGTGTGTCAGGCCCACTGACTGTACTGTGCCCACTGCCCACCACTCATATAGGGTGGCACAGTACCTTGCAGATAAAAGTCATTTAATTTTAACCTTTAATATAATTGCATTTACCTGCCAGTGTGTGTCAGGCCCACTGACTATACTGTGCCCACTGCCCACCACTCATATGGGGTGGCACAGTACCTTGCAGATAAAAAAAGTCATTTAATTTTTACCCTTTAATATAATTGCATTTACCTGCCAGTGTGTGTCAGGCCCACTGACTGTACTGTGCCCACTGCCAGTGCCCACTGCTCATATCGGGTGGCACAGTACCTTGCAGATAAAAAAGTCATTTTATTTTTACCCTTTAATATAATTGCATTTGCCTGCCAGTGTGTGTCAGACCCACTGACTGTACTGTGCCCACTGCCCACCACTCATATAGGGTGGCACAGTACCTTGCAGATAAAAGTCATTTAATTTTTACCCTTTAATATAATTGCAGTTGCCTGCCAGTGAGTGTCAGGCCTACAGACTGTACTGTGCCCACTGCCCACCAAATATGGACGTACAGTGTGATGATGATGATGTTGTACCCGCTGCTGCTTCCTTTGCTGAGTTGTCAGATGCAAGTGAAGCGGATGATGATGTGTTTGTGGATGTCACGTGGGTGACCGCTCGAAGAGAAGAAGAACAGGGAGAAAGTTCAGATGGGGAGACACAGTCCGACAGCATGTATCGGCACCCGGGGTCAGCCAGACAGCACGCCAATCAACGCATGCTGTTGCCACCACCAGAATGCCGTCATTGCAAAGCTCAGCAGTGTGGCATTTTGTTTGTGTGTCTGCCTCTGATAACAGTGATGCCATTTGCAACCTGTGCCAAAAGAAACTGAGTCATAGGAAGTCCAACACCCACCTAGGTACAACTGCTTTGCGAAGGCACATGATCTCACATCACAAATGCCTATGGGATCAACACATGAGTACAAGCAGCACACAAACTCAAAGCCACCATCCTCCTCCTGGTCCAGCATCTTCAGCCACGTCAACCACTGCTGTCCTCCCTGCCCCCTCTCAACCACCCGCCACTCCACCTATCAACTTCAGCAGTTCCTGCTCATCTGCCCACAGTTAGGTGTCTGTCAAGGAAATGTTTGAGCGTAAGAAGCCAATGTCACAGAGTCTCCCCCTTGCCCGGCGTCTGACAGCTGGCTTGTCAGAACTCTTAGCCCGCTAGCTTTTACCATACAAGCTGGTGGAGTTTAAGGCCTTTAAAAAATTTGTAGCTATTGGGACACCACAGTGAAAGGTACCCGGCCGAATTTTTTTTCACAAAATGCAATCCCCAACCTGTACTCTATTGTGGAAACTGATACCTGGTCTGCAAAGCACGGTCAGGGCAAGTATATCCTGTACACTGCGCATTGGGTAAACCTGCTGACGGCTGCCAAGCATGGAATGCGTGACTCTGCAGCGGAGTTGGTGACACCGCCACGACTTGCAGGCAGGCCTGCTGCCACCTCCTCTACTCCTCCTACTCCATCCTCTTCGCTAACCTCCTTGACTGAGTCCTCTTCTGCTGCTGCGTCTTGCTCCACATCAACTGCATCCCCCAGCTCCCCGGGGGCTATTCCACATCCTGGATACGACAGTGTCACACCCTTTTGGGGTTGACTTGCCTGAAAGCAGAGAGTCACACCCAACCAGCACTCCTGTCCGCCCTGAACGCACAGGTGGATCAGTGGCTCACCCTGCACAAACTGGAGATCGGCAAAGTGGAGTCAGTCGTACCGAAGGCACCATCAGCGACCTCATCCCATTTGTTTTCTTCCTGGAACGTGCCTTGCGAAGAGTGCTGGATCAGGCCATAGATGAGCGTGAAGAGGAAGAGTTGTGGTCACCATCACCACCAGAAACAGCCTTATCATCATCACTTGCTGGACCTGCGGCAAAGCTGGAAGAGGAGTCTGAGGAAAAGGAGTCAGAGGAAGAATGTGGCTTTGCGTAGGAGGAAGACCAACCACAGCAGGCATCCCAGGGTGCTCGTTGTTGTCACCTATCTGGGACCCGTGGTGTTGCACGTGGCTGGGGGGAAGAACAGACCTTTAATGAGATGAGTGAGGACGAGGAACGGGAGATGAGTAGCTCGGCATCCAACCTTGTGCAAATGGGGTCTTTCATACTGTCATGCCTGTTGAGGGACCCTCCTTTAAAAAGGCTGATGGAGAACGACCTGTACTGGGTGGACACGCTACTAGACCCCCGGTATAAGCAGAAAGTGGCTGAAATGTTACCGAATTACCGGAAGTCGGAAAGGATGCAGCAGTTCCAAAACAAGTTAAAAAGTATGCTTTACACATCGTATAAGGGTGATGTCACAGCACAATGGGAATCTAACAGGGGAAGAGGTGAAAGTAATCTTCCTCCCACCACGACCACGCCGGCAAGGACAGGACGCTTTACAGACGTAATACCTAATTTTTAGGCAATAATACCTAATTTTTTAGGCATGTGTACTTGTCAAATTTTTCTGGCCTCTGGTGCTGCACTGTGGCTGCAAAAAAAAAAAAAAAAAGGGACATATATGTGTCAATTCCCCTTCGTGATCGTTACCTTGTTGTGGTGAAGGGGCTTGCGTATCACAATGAAGCGATCACCTCTATGAGTGTGTTGGCATTGGCAATGTTGGCACACCCCAGATGATAAGGTCGTTGCTTCATTGTGAACAGACCAAAAGCGGTCGGCTCGATAATTTTTTAAAAAAAACATTAATTTTCTTTGTTATCATCTAAGGTGATCATTAAAGCCTACTAGGCCAACAATGGGCCCACACTGCAGAATCATTGTGTTCTGGGTCACTTAACTGTAACTGAACTACCTCAGCACGACCATAGGCTTTGAAAAACCGCCATCACCTGCAATCTCCTAAACATGCGCACGAGCACAGTCATCACTACACCAAGATTGACGCATTGAGAAAAAAAATTTATGTCATGAGTGTGTCAACTATTGACAACTCTTTGCGGTTGTCTAAAATCTATTCGATACGCGTCCCCTGATAGGGCACGTAACAGGGATTAAACTGATAAGAATAGTACTACTTAACACACCACTCATATAGGGTGTCACAGTACAATTCAAACGAAGCGGACCGAACATGGGTCTTTTTCCATCTCCCGGTTCCAAAAATCTATTCACTACACCGGCCCTGGCCCTGATAAGGGACAACACAGAGATTAAACTGATAGGAATAGTACTTAGTTAACACTAGCTGCATTGGTGGCAAATTGCAAGTGCCCAAAATTAGAAGGAAGCAGACAGAGCAAGCTTTTTTTTCTATCTCCCCATGCAAGGATTCAATTCAATACATGTCCCCTAATAGGGGACTTAACAAAGATTAAAATGGTAAGAATAGTAGTTCACAATATTTGTATTGGTGCCACAGTACATTGTGCGGCGCACGCGCAGTGCCCCAAATTGGAAGTAAGAAGACCGACCAATCATCTTTTTCCATCTTCCTGTTCCTAAAATCTACTTGATACACGTCTCCTGATAGGGGACGTAACAGGGATTTAACTGATAGGAATAGTACTACTTAACATACCACTCATATAGGGTGGCACAGTATATTGCACTGCGCACGTGCAGTGCCCCAAATTGGAAGGAAGAGAACCGACCAACCATCTTTTTCCATCTCTCGGTTCCTAAAATCAATTAGATACACGTCCCCTGATAGGGGACGTAACAGGGATTAAACTGATAGGAATAGTACTACTTAACACACCACTCATATAGGGTGGCACAGTACATTGCACGGCACACACGCAGTGCCCCAAATTGTAAGGAAGAGGACCGACCAACCATCTTTTTCCATTTCCCGGTTCCTAAAATCTATTCCATACACCGACTTCTGATAGGGGACAAAATAGAGATTAAACTGGTAAGAACATATTTTTTTAATAAAAAAAAAGAAAAGACAGCCTCTGCGGAGCTGGGTATTTTTTGGCCGCGTTACTGAACGCTCATGCACAATGGCTGTAGGCTCATGTGTCCTTTTGCGCAGGTGACAAACCTGGTCAGTTAAACCCAAGGCAACATCATCGACCTCATCCCATATGCGTTTTTTCTGGAGTGTGCCCTGCGAAGAGTGCTGGATCAGGCCGTAGATAAGCATGAAGTGGAAGACTTGTGGTCACCATCACCACCAGAAGCAACCTTGTCGTCGTCGATTGCTGGACCTGCGGCAACGCAGAGAGAGGACTCTGAAGAAGAGGAGTCAGAGGAGGAAGGTGGCTTTGAGGAGGTGGAAGAGCAACCACAGCAGGTGTCCCAGGGGGCTTGTTGTCACCTTTCGGGGGCCCTTGGTGTTGTACGTGGCTGGGTGGAGGAAGAGACATTCAATGACGTGGTATCCAACCTTGTGCAAATGGGGAGTTTGCGGTTGTGCAAATGGACTGTTTGCGGTTGTTTGCGGTGCGTTAAACGGGGAGTTTGGTCTGTCAGAATTTGGTCTGTCACTGTGAAGCGGGCGTAACACTACCTGATCGATACAACATCATTACTGATCGTATACACACACTGGATGTTTTAAAGCACGTTATTCCAAACAATTTAGGAATGTTACTAGGTGATTCATGCCCTTTACCTGACCCGACTCTGCGTCAACTACGTAATTTTCCATGGGAGTTTTGCCATAGATCCCCCTCCGGCATGCCACAGCCCAGGTTTTAGTCCCCTTGAAACAACTTTTCCATCACTATTGTGGCCAGAAAGAGTCCCTGTGGGTTTTAAAATTCGCCTGCCTATTGTAGTCTATGGCGGTTCGCCCGTTTGCAAACATTTGCGGAAGTTCGCGTTCGCCGTTCGCGAACGGAAAATTCTATGTTCGCGACATCTCTAACAGTGTGGACATGCTGGATGACGGTGGTGGAGGTGGTGGTGTTGCTGCCACATCCTCTGTTTGTGGGGTGGCAGGTGCCACTGTCACTCCAGAGCGGGAGGAAGAGGCCGAGACCGCTGCAGAAGAGGGAGCAAGAGATCTTTTGTGGTTTTTCAGGTGCGTACTCCACTGTAGCTCGTGCCTTGCATTTACAGTAGATGCCTGGTCATGCAGATGGTGCTCAGGTTTAGAACATTTATGCCTTGATTCATGCTCTGACTGCACAGCGTGCAAACCACTCGCGTCTTGTCGTCATCACATTGTCTGAAGAACTGCCATGCCAGGGAACTCCTTAGAGCTTGCTTTGGTATGCTCAGTCCCTGGGTGCGGTGGGTAGTAGCAGGCATACTGGCTAGGGGATGGCCACTCTGCTTTTGCACCCTGCTCCCTCTTTTGCTGTGCGGCTGGTGCTGTGTGACCACCACCTCCTCCTCTGAACTGCACACGTCACTTGCCTGACCTTGATTCCATGTGGGGTCTAGGACCTCATCATCCTCCACATCATCTTCCACCCACTCTTCACCCATGCCCTCCTTGCCGGTCTGCACACGGCAGAAAGTTGGCACCTATGTTTCGTCATCATCATCATCAGAGACATGCTTCAGTGGCAGCAGCATCAGGAGGCTACAGAGTGGCATAATGACAGAGTGTGGAGGTGGCAGCAGCATCAGGAGGAGGCCACTGGGAGGCACAATGACAGAGTGTGGAGGTGGTGGTAGCAGCATCATTAGGAGGAGGCCACAGGGTGGCGCAATGACAGTGTGGAGGTGGCAGCAGCATCAGGAGGAGGCCACAGAGTGGCACAATGACAGAGTGTGGAGGTAGCAGCAGCAGCACACCCTGTCATTGTGCCACTCTATGTTCTCCTCATGCTTCTGATGTTGCTGCCACCAGCACACTGTCATTGTGCCACCCTGTGGCCTCTTCATGATGCTGCTGATGCCACTTCCATACTCTGTCATTGTGCCAGTCTGTGGCCTCCTAATGCTTCTGCCACCTCCACACTGTCATTGCGCCACTCTGTGGCCTCCTCCTAATGCTGCTGCACCCTCTAGACTCTGTCATAGGGCCACTCTGTGGACTTCTGATGCTGTTTTCACTGTCCCCACTTCATGACTGGGCCACTATTTTGCAATTTGGCCTGGCTGACATCATCATTTATTTGATCCTTCTTTGATCTGTCAGTAGGAAGGAAAAATGAGACGCACAACAGATCCTGTCTATGTAACAACTGTATAGCCTGCATGACATGGACCCTATTTTGCATCAAAGCCAAAAGCAGGAGTGGGTACAAAACACAGAAGACATGGAAATATTCAATTAACGTGTCATCTCTGTTTTGGATCCACTCCTTTTTTTGGGCATTAGCAAAACTGATGGCTAACTGACCAAATGCTGACCAAGTGAAGGTGGATGCTCCACAGACAAGATCCGTTTTTTGGGGGTTAATCAGTGACGTCAACACAAACTTACTGCTGACTCCCACTCCACTCTGTCAGGAGGGCTCTACTTGTATAAGCATTTAATAGAACAGGTTCTGTAGACATCTATGTGGAATCAGCAGACGACAGTGTAAAAGGAGTGTGCTTCTTCTTGACGCTTATATTCAATATACTGAACGGCACTTCCACAAAAGGAGGATATTATTTGTCCTCTAGTTGGTGCTACGTGAAGGGGCTATAAGCCCAATTTCAAAGCAAATAAAGTTCCACGGCACTCAAGATTTCGTATGCAAAAAAGTATTTATTGAAAGCCACCAAAAGAATTTTGATGATTTGACATATAGTAGTACATCAAGGGCCAACGTTTCCGTCCTACCAGGACCTTGATCACGGCCTGTAGAATACAACACAAACAAAATGTAAAGAAAATTTATATAGCTTACAATATAGAAATTTTTTATACACAGATTCGGTACAGGAAAGTAGAGAAGGTAATGTCTTTAGCATAATAGACAATAAAGTTATACTGATTGGAAAACATTATAACATATTACATGGAAAGCGGTCAAAAAGCTTCACAAACAATCAGTAAGATTTGATAATATAGGCAAACTAATGAGGTTAGGTAAAGTGAGAATATCGGGAGCCTAGGTTAATGAGGCTAGGTAAAGTGAGAATATCGGGATCCGCATCAAGAATATATTAATAGCACTCATCACAAGTTACAATATACAGATAAAGCATCATAGCGATCCATATTGGATAGTGCCTACCTCATGTTCAGAAAAGTCAGGTTCGTTGGTGGCGTGGTGGAGTCTGTATTTGGGCTTGGAGTTTAAATAGCCCAGGATGTATGCGTGATTACGTCAGAGCCAAGCGTGAGCATGCGCATAGTTGCACAGAGGACGCAATCTATTCGCGTCATGAGAAACAGACAGATTGGACGCTCCCGACGTGGCACATTTCAAACAATGTATCGTCAGGGGAGATAATCCAGATGGAGACAAATGGCACCCTAAGGTCAGTGGACCATCGGGAATAATTAAGAAGACTCAAGTTAGTCCATATACTGGGGTATAAACTCAATGGAGAGAAGAAACCCTGTGGAACAGCCGCAAAGTGTCCAGCCAGCAGTACTTTTAGAAATTGTGGCATTACGCACCATATATTGTGGTGTCTATTTTTGTTTTTATCATTGATTATTAATTATTGTTATTGTTATTATTGTTATGTTTTAGCCCCCTATAGAGATATCTCCCCCTTTCAGGAATTTTTCCATAATTACATTTGACTCTGGGAGCATCATCGTCACGGAATTCTAGTTTTTTGTATATCACTATCACAGCAGACTCCCTTTGCGTTTTACTGCAAGGAACAGTGTTCTACACCACTATAAAGGCTCTCTGCAGCCAGGAAATAGACGTTTCTTAACACGATTTACCAAGAATAAATTTTTTCTAAAAAATACGGTGAACCGGCCGAATCAAATTTTTGAGAAATTCGCTCATCTCTAGTTATAATCGCTCGTTTTCTCTGGGGAGCAATCATTAGGAGAAACAAAATGGCTGCTGATCTATTAGTACACACAAAACCTGTCCTAATCACACAGACGGACAAGTTACTTCACAACACTGAGGTAAAGAGCTTCCTTATCCTCCTCTCTGCTCTGCTTATCAGGGATTATGATCCTGAATACAGTTTAATATGATATTTAGCTGAATCTCTGTAGCAATGGAGTCCATGAAGAGACATGAAGTACAGAGAGGACGGACAGGACAGACTGTGGTAATGTGTTGCTGTGGTATTGGAGACTGCATACAAGAGCTGCTGCTCATCAGACACTTCTTCTCATGAACTCAATTCCAACAGAGATTCAGCTAAAGATCTTATTATCTGTATTCAGGATCATATTCCCTTTCACTCAGAGAGGAGGATGAGTCAGCTCTTTATCCCAGTCTTGTGAAGTAACTTGTCCTCCTCTGTGATTAGGACAGGTTTTGTGTGTACTAATAGGACAGCGGCCATTTCTTTCTCCCAATGATTGCTCCCAAGACAAACGAGCCATTATAACTAATGAAAGGTATTTGGAAATATATTTATAATGAAGTAATATTTAGGTATTTTCATTTTCTTTATTCCTGGAGAACCCCTTTAACATCATATGTCACCATCAGCGAAGAACTGATTTTTATGTGAACTAATGTATGCAATAGTTTTTCCATCATCAGGCAGCCTCACGCTCTACCCACATAAACTGCATGCTGTGGCAATAAATTTACAAGAACCACTGCAAGCATCAATGGAAAAAGACACAGCTGCTTAAGGCAAGGTTATAGGTTACATTAAAAGCTAGCCTTACTGGAATACTCGATTAAGCTTACTGGCTTTGGTTAAATTGTTTTAATACAAGCTCTGCTGCATGTCTAAGTGTCTGTGAGGAAAATAAAGCAACCTCTGTGTTATAATCCAATTGGCACAATTCTGGTAATTGGGATGAATGGACATTCAGATGAGGAACAAGCAGGAAGAAATCTTAAAAAGAAAACTAATTTAGATGTATCCTTCTACAAGAGACACCATTGAAACAGTAATAATGAAATAATTAACTTCTGTGTTACACATTGATGGCTGTATTCATATGTAGTGAGATACAGAGGAGTTGGAAAGACTGTAGTGTGAGCTTTGAAGAAAAAATAACTGAACCCTTTTAAATCATCTGTATTGTCTGCATTGATTACTAATTAAATATGGTTTAATTGTGATCTACTGTAAGACAAAATTAGGCTAGATTTATACAAGCGCTAAAATTTTCCAGCAGGCTGTACCAGCAGAGGAACAGCCTGCCAGAGTCCATTTATAAAGAGGGCCAGCAGGGATCCAGCCAGTTTCTGGCATTAGCACTGTTTTTTGTCAAGCCAAATCCTGACACTAATGCTGGAAAAAGGCTGGATCCCCACTGGGTCCCTTTATAATCAATGGCAGAGAAAGGTAGTATTTTACTATGCCAGATATGATGAATTTTTGATTTTGATTTTAGCACTAGTAATATATAGTCAAAAAGTGGACCTGTGTTCTCTTCAGATATGGCTGTTGTAGTAACTACTGTACCTGCATCCCCCATGTAATAACGATTGTGGAGCATCTATTCTTATTGTGCCATTCCATTACTATTTCTACTAGAAGTTATGAATCAATTGCCAGCAGCTTGTATTGAAGGTACAGATAGGTGTTACAAGTTGGGGCGTGCCCCTGCAAAGTCTGACAGCAGCAGCACTGACCGAGTCAGACCTACATCCCCTGTTCAGCTATCAGTAACTGAAAGCTATCTGTGTACACACTTACACAGAGAATGCTATCAATCACTGATAAAACCTCCACCATGTACAGCTATCAGTGACTGACAGCTATCTATATACACACTTACACAAAGAATGCTATCAATCACTGATAACACCTCCCCTGTGTACAGCTATCAGTGACTGACATATCTATGTATACACAGTTACACAGAGAATGCTATCAATCACTGATAACACCTCCCCTGTGTACCACTATCGGTGACTGACATATCTATGTATACACAGTTACAAATAGAATGCTATTGATCACTGATAACACCTCTCCTGTGTACAACTATCAGTGACTGACAGCTATCTATGTTTACACACTTACACAGAGAATGCTATCAATCACTGATAACACCTCCCCTGTGTACAACTATTAGTGACTGACAGCTATCTGTATATACAAATTTACACAGAGAATGCTATCAATCACTGATAACACCTGCCCTGTGTACAGCTATCAGTGACTGACATCTATATATGTATACACACTACCCCAGAGAGTGCTATAATTGATAACACCTGCCCTGTGTACAGCTATCAGTGACTGACATATCTATGTATACACACTTACACAGAGAATACTATCACTGATAACACCTTCCCTGTGTACAGCTATCAGTGACTGACAGCTATCTATGTATATACTCTTACGCAGAGAATGCTATCAATCACTGATAACACCTTACCTGTGTACAACTATCAGTGACTGACAGTTATCTATGTATACACACTTACACAGAGAATGCTATCAATCACTGATAACACCTGCCCTGTGTACAGCTATCAGTGACTGACATCTATATATGTATGCACACTTACGCAGAGAATGCTATCAATCACTGATAACACCTGCCCTGTGTACAGCTATCAGTGACTGACATCTATATATGTATGCACACTTACGCAGAGAATACTATCAATCACTGATAACACCTTACCTGTGTACAATTATCAGTAACTGAAAGCTATCCGTATATACACTTACACAAAGAATACTATCAATCACTGATAAAACCTCCCCCATATAAAGCTGAGTTCAGAAAAGGCTGAGATGTGAATGCATATGTTACTAGTTTAACTGTCTATAATTGTAAATTAGGTGACAGAGCACATTTTTTAGTAATCATTGAATAAATCCAGATAATTCTAAATGGTTCACTTACTTTTATTGCACCTGTATATAAAAGAGAAGAAAAAAGTCCAGCTCCAGTAGTAGATGGGATAGAATTGAATTTCGGTCTTTATTGAGCGATTAAAAACTCCAAGTCATATTGACACCATTCATGCCAGTCTGTCATGAGGAAGGACTGTACATACTATCTGGTCCGAAACGTGTTGACAATACTGGCATGAATGGTGTCAATATGACTTGGAGTTTTTAATCGCTCAATAAAGACCAAAATTCAGTTCTATCCCATATACTGCTGGAGCTAAGATTTTTTTCTTCTTTTTGCTCAGCTGCTATCAGGTGCATCATCCGTGCTTGTTTGTTGGATGGCTGCTATTTTCAATAGGTAAGAGCTGCCACTTCCTTCTTTGCTTGTATATAAAAGAGGAATAAATCAGGATAAAATCTTATCTTGCTATTTCAGCCATATTTCACATGTATTCCCATTTCTTCCATTAAAAAAATGATAACAAAAACCCAGAAAAACAATATAAATGATAAAAACTGTATCTGTCAAGCCTGAGACAGTGTTATACCTTCAATGAGGCAGACCGCACAACTGCCATGGGACTGGGGGGAGGGGCGCCTAACATTGAACTCCATCTTTTTCTGAGAAGAATACACTGCATTTTTATGTAGCCATTACTAGGGGGGAGATCAATGCAAAGAAATTGTTTTAGCTTCCAGTGCAGTAAATGATAAATGTAAAAATTCGTATGCACCAAGCTCCACCTAGTGTAGGCTGCAGGAAACCAGTTTTGTAATAGAAGGGAAGCAGATTTTTTAATGTATATTTACCAGTTGTCTTGTTTAAGTACATTGAGAAATGTGGTATTCAGAATTAGGACCATGTTACGCTTATTGTGACATACTATAGAAGGCTAATAAAGTGGGTGAGATGGAGGTCAACTTCTTTTATTATATTTTTTTTCAATTACAATTTCTTCTGCTTAATAAAAAGAAACAAATTAGTCAAATTAGTCAGAAATCTGGGGCGTTGCACTTTGTGTTGACTGGGAGTGATTGGCACACGCAAAAGCCAATACCATACTGCAGAAACAGATAATCCCCCTGAAAATACTATTACCCTACAGATAGTTCTCCTTCAATAACTATTGGCACACGGTGCCCAGAAAATAGTGTCTATGAAACTTATAGTACTGTGAACATAGTGTCCTCCAAAAATAATTGTGCTAAGCTGATACTGTACCAGGGTGACTTCCAATGTAACAGTCCTCCCAAAAGTCCCACCAATAGAAATAATCTGCCAGAGTGAACTATGTGGTAACAGTGCAGCCAATAGTAATAATGCCCCTTAATTTCCCACAGAATTAATAATGGCCCTCATAGTGCCCCCAGTAGTAATAATCCCCCCTATAATGTGTGCCTGTACAAAGAATACCCCCTTATAGTGTGCGCCAGTACAAAAAATGAGCCCTTATAATGTTTGCCAGTAAAATAATTTCCCTTGCAATGTGTGCCAGTACAACAATGCTCCCTTATAATGCGAGTACACAAATACCCCCTTATGTGTGCCAATACAAAAAATGCTTCCTTATAACATGTGCCAGTACAAAAAAAAACTTTGAGTGCCCCCTGTAGAACAAATGTCCCCATAGTGGCCACCTTAGAATGTGTGCCAGTACAAAAATGCTCCCTTATAATGTGTGCAAGTACAACAATGCTCCCTTATAATGCGTGCCAGTACACAAATACCCCCCTATGTGTGCCAATACAAAAATGCTCCCTTATAACATGTGCCTGTACAAAAAAAAATATTTTTTAGTGCCCCCTGTAGAACAAATGTCCCCATAGTGGCCACCTTAGAATGTGTGCCAGTACAAAAAATGCTCCCTTATAACATGTGTCAGTACAAAAAACTACCCCTTTCAGTGCCCCCATTAGAATGGATGCCCCCATAGTGTCCCCCCTATAATGTGTGCCAGTACAAAAATGCTCCTTTTTACAGCCTCAATGCACCATAGTGCTTCCTCTAGCTAAAAAATAATGATCCCCACCCCATTGTGGCCCAACAGCATACTGCCAAATAAAAATAATAAACTCAAATACTTACCTGCATTCTGCTGTCAGCAATGCAGTGCAAGGCACAGACCTCTTCTATTCTGTGCTCTGAGCTCTATGCAGTCCTTCTTTGGCAGCGCGATAATAATGACCCTGGCCTCTGATGGGCTGCAGGAACTAGGACTAAAGCCTATTAGGTCCCTTTCACACGGGCGAGTTTTCCGCGCGGGTGCAATGCGTGAGGAGGACGCATTGCACCCGCACTGAATCCTGACCCATTCATTTCAATGGGTCTGTGTACATGAGCGTTTTTTTTCACGCATTACTTTTGCGTTGCGTGAAAATCGCAGCATGTTCTATATTCTGCGTTTTTCACGCAGCCCTAGCCCCATAGAAGTGAATGGGGCTGCGTGAAAAACGCATTGCATCCGCAAGCAAGTGCGGGTGCGTTGCGTTTTTCACTGATGGTTGCTAGGAGATGTTGTTTGTAAACCTTCAGTTTTTTATCACGCGCGTGAAAAACGCATCAAAACGCATTGCACCCGCGCGGAAAAAACTGAACAACTGAACGCAATCGCAGGCAAAACTGAATGGCTTTGTCTGTGAAATCGCACAGTTTTCACTGAACGCATCCGCAACGCATCCGGACCTAATCCGGACACGCTCGTGTGAAAGGGGCCTTAGAGGAAATAGTGGGCCAGGGAGACACCGCCCCCATGCACCGTCACAGCATTCAACTGTATTGCTGTCCTGAGTCCATCGATGCTGTTGAATATGTAGAGATTAGCATTTTCACAATGGAAGCGTTCATTGCCCATGGCCCTACTGCTGCCCCCCTCTTGCCCCTACATGGTGCTGCCTGAGGAAATCCCCTCACCTTGCCTCATTAGCTGTGCACCCCTGACCTGATGCACACGAACGCTGTATGGAGGAGCATGGAATTCCTGCACCTCCATATGATGCCTTATAGCAGAACTAATCACAGTGTTCAAAAGAACATGCCATGCATATCGGCTTTGTTTGACTTGACTACTGTTTCATGATCCTTGGATACCCACTACATTTTGGCTGGAAACACACATGATACTGCATCTGTAACTGGCTCCTGTAACTGCTCATGTGCTCCTTAGCGTTGCTTCTGTACCATTCTCTGTCATACCTTTTCCGGTATGTTTATATAAACTTCCATTTGTTGTTGTCCATAGCAACCATATATGTTACTATGTCCATCAGTGTGGTTTGATTACTTATACAATTTGGAGGTTTGGGTAGGCACACAGGAATATGGTTGTATGGTTGAACCAAAAGACCACTAAAACGCAGAATAGCGGAACATATCTCCAATATTAGGAAAGGATATGAAAAACATTCTCTGTCCAGACATTTTAAGATAGCCCATAATCAGGACCCAACAGGCTTGGTATTTATAGCCTTTGAAAAAGTGGAAACAAATTGGAGGGGAGGTACCCACATCCAAAAAATGTCACGCCAAGAATCCAGGAGAATTTTTGATTTTAATACACTTTGCCCAAATGGCATGAACGCAGATATGGAGATTTTCGTTTTCTTATATCCCACATATGGATATATACCCTTTTATATCTTTTTCACATCTCTATGGAACACCTATTGTATTGTACAGAACATCCAGACTATCATATACAAGTACCCACTCATAGAAAATCTGAAAACATAAAATAAATACAAATATGGAATGTTCCCAGAAGTTAATCTCTGATATATATATTTTTACACTTGGAAAAGATCCTGCATTCCATTTTTATATCTATATATTTTTATATTTGTTTTGCACTATATGTATGCTATATATACTCTGTGTTCTTTGTTTTTTTCTTTTGCACAATTATATACCTATATACTTTACATGTATCTTATGTAAAGCAATCCACCCCACAAATTATGGGGATCCACTTAAAAAACCTCTATAAAAAGGGACCCACTAACAGATGCATACTAGACCACTGAGGAAGAAGCCAGTGAGGGCTTTGAAACACGTTTGGTGACTCCTAGTATGCAGAGGAACTTTTTCATTGGGAGCGCTCCTAAAGCCAGGATTTACAAAACCCGAACCTCCAACTACAGCGCATTATAGCCGATATTGAGGCGGCGCACGGAGGAGACTGAAACACATGACCGGGACGAGGTCATGTGAGACGCCGAACCCAGAGCACGAGAATACTCACTTTCCAAGCGGAAAAACCTAAACAGCGCACGGAGCCAGAACACGCGAGATGCCGAGATGGTGCATGTGATCCATCCAGGTCAGTGTGGGTGCGGGACGCCGCAAAAGAAAAAACCACCACGACCGTAAGTACTATCATCCCATCTCAAAGTGTGTTATAAGTGAGACTATTCAGGATTTGAATTACACAAGTGTGAACTTCACAAGTGTGAATGTGGATCTCTCCACTAAGTATCGATCCCTATCAAAGCTGGACTCTCTTTTTAGCAACTGCATTCAACAAATTACAGTGGACTATATTTCTTATATTTTTATATATTTTATATATATGTTTTATACGCTATACATTTACATTTTTATTCTTACATTACTACATTTATTTATGTGAATACCAGTACTACTAATAAAATTGCTGCATACAACCATATTCCTGTGTGCCTACCCAAACCTCCAAATTTTGTACATTTTCCGTTTTCCGGTGGGGTGAACCGGATTTTATGGTAAGAGCACCAGATATCCATATTTTTTCCGTCAGTGAGCCACCTTATTAAATCACTTTGATTACTTATAACCTTCAATGCATTTGCTATTAGATAAGCATCTAAACCTTTTTAAATACTGACATGGTACTCACTATTACTACCTCTCGGGGAAGGACATTTCATAGGTTTACTACTCTAACTGTAAAGAACGCTTTCATGTATTGATGTCGAAATCGGCATATGGTCAAGTTAAATTTTGTTTAATCTGTTAAAACATTAAAACAAAAATCACAAAAAAAGATACAAAACATCCTGCACAATATGATAACTGAATATGTACATGGCAACATTTATAAGGAAAAAAATTATCCTGATATGATATGATAAAATCTGAGACTCTCAGCCAATATACTTTGATCATCTGTGCCCACCAACCTTTGCCAAGGAGGAGCTCACTATATGTGCAGGGTCTGCTCTCCTGAAAGTAGGTTTAGAGTAGGACCTGCCTGACTCAGACCATTTTGGTGCGGGTAGGTGGGCACAGATGTGTTTTGATCAAAATTTATTGGCTGAGAGTCTCAGATTTTATCATATCAGAGTGAGGGACTAGTCCATATATAATGTTTGCATCTATTGTGTAAATGCATTATTGTCAGTGATCTTTTTTACTTAATATGTTAAAACAGACAAATGTAATCTAATAAACTCAGTACAGGCCTTTATATGGTAGCAAGTGTGAAACATTTAGAGATTAATCTTTCTATAATACCTATAGAATAGAGATCAATGTAATTATCTTATTCTGTGAAAAAATGGGATCATCTGGAAATGGAGATTGCCAACGCATCCTGAGGCCCTGGGGGATAATCCACTGTCTTTTGTATAATCGCAAAAACAGGGCATCGATTCCATTCTGTATCTCTGATTTTAGGACATTTTCATGGCGGAGAAACAAATCAGTCATAATTTATGGGTATCAAGTACACAGGAAACAGGTACCTGACCTGTAGATGGTGTCTCCGTGTTCGTTATCTGTAGTAGGAGTTCGTTTTTAGTTTTTATGCTGTTACACAGGAACTGCATAGATCAATCTGAAGCCATAAATCCATCAGAGGATGCGGTAATCTAGGGGAGAATACGAAAGGCTAGTCGCAGGACGTGACTGATGATTGCAGATATCCACTAGAGGGTGCTGCCAACCCACACAACTAAAGCCAGAGGCCCATTGGTACAAGACTAAGTTACCAAATAATGTTGTGCATCCATCTATTCTTGCACTGTGACATCATTGTGTTCATTGTCTCAGTACTGTGACATCACTGTCTTTGTTATATCTGTACTGTGGCATTGCTGTGTTTGTTGTCTCAGTACTGTGACATCACTGTGTTCATTATCTCTGTACTGTGACATCACTGTGTTCATTATCTCTGTACTGTGACATCACTGTGTTCATTATCTCTGAACTGTTGCATTGCTGTTTTTGTTGTCTCAGTACTGTGATGCCACTGTATTCATTATCTCTGTACTTTGGCATTGCTGTGTTCATTATCTCTACTAAATGTATCTGTGATACGGAGCACCCACGGCTAGTGCCTATATATTGTGGACCCGATGCTTGCCCTAACAGAGAGTGCCATGGTCACCCCCCTACAAACCCTCTTTAGCTCTCCAATATCCATTATAGTTAGTGGGCCAGTATTATTACATTCTTTTATTTTTGCATACTGTATAATAGATTTATAAATGTTCTCGGATTTATTTTAATATCGTTAGCAATTTGTTTTTCTGTGGCCAATTTTGACAAATTTATTTCATTAACAATTTACATACTCTCATAAGCTCTTTAGTAGAGAGTTGATCGAGCACAGTGATTTATTAAAACCTGACCTTTATTAAGTCATTTAAAAGCAGAAACATGTAATCCATGATACTGGAATCCTGTATTATGGATAACATGTTTGCTGCTTCTAAATGACTTAATAAAGGTCATATTTAGTGATGAGCGAGCACCAAAGTGTTCAGTTACTCGGTCGGAACACATAGCGATATTCGTGCGTTCGGCCGAGCACCTGAGTATAATAGAAGTCAATGGGAGACAAAAGGTTAGAAAGTGACAAACACCACCAAAATAGATCTGGAACAGCATGGGGACCATGTCTGGGTGCATCTTGGAATCCTATGTTGCTGCTAGGAACCATATCGTCCCAGTCGTCCGCCACTTTTACATAGCGACAAAATTCCGACCAATATCCCGCCCCCTCAAAAAAATAAAAAAAAACATTTTTAGAGGTAAAATTGTCAGGAAACTTTCTTTCCTGTATATTCAATTGTATATACAGTGCAAATGCTGCCAAAAATTTAAAGGAAGAAGCACTCCGATACAGTCTGTATATCATATAAAGGAGGGCCTCATTCACATGGTGATACAATTGTTCAGGTACACTGCTACACTCATAAAGCTTATGCACTAAGTGAAAGGGCTGCCAAAAATTACAAGGAACCGGCACTCCAATACCCCTTTTATTACACATAAAGAAGGGCATCATACACACCCTTGAAAAATTATGACTGATGGCCCTCAAAAACATTTAGAGAGAGGGCCTGCTGGTTACTCTCTAAAACATTATAGTTGAGGGCCTGAAGGTGAGCGAACCCTATAAAACATTGCAGTGATGGCCTACAGGTGAGCAGACCGTATAAAACATAAGAGGTGAGGGCCTGAAGCTGAGCGAACCCCATAAAACATTGCAGTGATGGCCTACATGTGAGCAGACAGTATAAAACATCAGAGGTGAGGGCCTAAAGCCGAGCAAACCACATAAAACATTGCAGTGATGGCCTACATGTGAGCAGACCGTATAAAACATTGTAGGTGAGGTCCTGAAGCCGAGCGAACCCCATAAAACATTTAAATGAGGGCCCACAGGTGAGCAGACCATATAAAACATTAGAGGTGAGGGCCTGAAGCAGAGCGAACCCCATAAAACATTGCAGTAATGGCCTGCAGGTGAGCAGACTGTATAAAACATTGGAGGTGAGGGCATGAAGCTGAGCGAGCCCCATAAAACATTACAGTGATGGCCTACAGGTGAGCAGACCGTATAAAACATTAGAGATGAGGGCCTGAAGCCGAGAGAACCCCATAAAACATTGCAGTGATGGCCTATAGGTGAGCAGACCGTATAAAACGTTAGAGGTGAGGGCCTGAAGCCGAGCGAACCCCATAAAACATTGCAGTGATGGCCTACAAGTGAGTAGACCTTATAAAACATTAGAGGTGAGGGCCAAAAGCCGAGCAAACCCCATAAAACATTGCAGTAATGGCCTACAGGTGAGTAGAGATGTGGCGAACATAAAATTTTCCGTTCGCGAACGGTGAACTACCGCAAATGTTCGGGAACCGACAAACCAGGCGAACCGCCATAGACTTCAATTGGCAGGCGAATTTTAAAACCCACAGGAACTCTTTTTGGCCACAATAGTGATGGAAAAGTTGTTTCAAGGGGACTAACACCTGGACTGTGGCATGCCGGAGGGGGATCCATGGCAAAACTCCCATGCAAAATGATGTGGTTGATGCAGAGTCGGGTTTTAATCCATAAAGGGCATAAATCACCTAACATTCCTAAATTGTTTGGAATAACGTGCTTTAAAACATCCAGTGTGTGTATACGATCAGGTATGATGTTGTATCGATCAGGTAGTTTAAGGGTTACTCCCGCTTCACAGTGACAGACCAAACTCTGACAGACCAAACTCCCCGTTTAACGAACCGCAAACAACCGCAAACAGTCCATTTGCTCAACAGCAAACTCCCCATTTGCACAAGGTTGGATACCAAGCTAGCCATGTCCCGTTCCTTGTCCTCACTGACGTCATTGAAGATCTCTTCCTCCACCCAGCCAAGTACAACACCAAGGGTCCCCGAAAGGTGACAACATGCCCCCTGGGACGCCTGCTGTGGTTGGTCTTCCACCTCCTCAAAGCCACCTTCCTCCTCGGACTCCTCTTCTTCAGACTCCTCTCTCTGCGTTGTCGCAGGTCCAGCAATCGACGACAACAAGGCTGCTTCTGGTGGTGAGTGACCACAACTCTTCCTCTTCATGCTCATCTATGACCTGATCCAGCACTCTTCGCAGGGCACGTTCCAGAAAAAACACCTATGGGATGAGGTCGATGATGTTGCCTTGAGTTTGACTGCCCAGTTTGGCACCTCTGCAAAAGGACGCATGAGCCTACAGCCATTGTGCATGAGCGTACAGTAAAGCGGCCAAAAAATACCCAGCTCCGCAGAGGCAGTCCTCTATTTTTTTTATTAAAAAAATCTGTTCTTACCAGTTTAATCTCTGTTTTGTTCCCTATAAGGGGCCGGTGTATGGAATAGATTTTAGGAACCGGGAGATGGAAAAAGATGGTTGGTCGGTCCTCTTACTTCCAACTTAGGGCACTGCGAGTGCGCCGTAAAATGTACTGTGCCACCCTATATGAGTGGTGTGTTAAGTAGTACTATTCCTATCAGTTTAATCCCTGTTACGTCCCCTATCAGGGGACGTGTCTCGAATAGATTTTAGGAACCGGGAGATGGAAAAAGATGGTTGGTCGGTCCTCTTACTTCCAATTTAGGGCACTGCGCGTGCGCGGTAAAATGTACTGTGCCACCCTATATGAGTGGTGTGTTAAGTAGTACTATTCCTATCAGTTTAATCCCTGTTACGTCCCCTATCAGGGGACGTGTCTCGAATAGATTTTAGGAATTGGGAGATGGAAAAAGATGATTGGTCGGTCCTCTTACTTCCAATTTGGGGCACTGCGCGTGCGCCGCGCAATGTACTGTGCCACCAATACGAATAGTGTGAACTACGTTTCTTACCATTTTAATCTTTGTTAAGTCCCCTTTAAGGGGACGTGTATTGAATTGAATCTTTGCATGGGGAGATAGAGAAAAAAGCTTGCTCTGTCCGCTTCCTTCTAATTTTGGGCACTTGCAATGGAATTTGCCACCAATGCAACTAGTGTTAACTAAGTACTATTCCTATTAGTTTAATCTCAGTTTTTTCCCTTATCAGGGCCAGGGCCGGTGTAGTGAATCGATTTTGGGAACCGGGAGATGGAAAAAGACCCATGCTCGGTCCGCTTCGCTTGAATTTTAGGTCACTGCACATGCGCCGTTCAATGTAATGTGACACCTTATATAAGTGGTGGGCAGTGGGCACAGTACAGTCTGTGGGCCTGACACACACTGGCAGGCAACTGAAATTATAGTAAAGGGTAAAAATTGAAATGACTTTTTTATGTGCAAGGTACTGTGCCACCCGATATGAGTGGTGGGCACGGGCAGTGGGCACAGTACAATCTGTGGGCCTGACAATCACTGGCAGGCAACTGCAATTATATTAAAGGGCAAAAATTAAATGACTTTTTTATCTGCAAGGTACTGTACCACCCTATATGAGTGGTGTGCACACAGTACAGTCTGTGGGCCTGCGGCCTCTCACACACGGGCAGGCAACTGCAATATATATATATATATATATAAAATAAAAAAAAGCAGACTGATGTACCATCCCTAAAAAGGGCTTTTTGTGGTGCTGTCAGGACGCTGTCCTTACAGCAAATGGCCTCTTTCACACGAGCGAGTTTTCAGCGCGGGTGCAATGCGTGACGTGAACGCATAGCATCTGCACTGAATCCTGACCCATTCATTTCAATGGGTCTGTGTACATGAGCGTTTGTTTTCACGCATCACTTGTGCGTTGCGTGAAAATCGCAGCATGTTCTATATTCTGCGTTTTTCACGCAGCCTTAGCCCCATAGAAGTGAGTGGGACTGCGTGAAAAACGCATTGCATCCGCAAGCAAGTGCGGGTGCGTTGCGTTTTTCACTGATGGTTGCTAGGAGATGTTGTTTGTAAACCTTCAGTTTTTTATAACGCTTGTGAAAAACGCATCAAAACGTATTGCACCCACGCGGAAAAAACAGAACAACTGAACGCAATCGCAGGTAAAACTTAACGGCTTTGCCTGTGAAATCGCACAGTTTTCACTGAACGCATCCGCAACGTATCCGGACCTAAGGCCCCATTCACACATCCGCAATTTTTGTCCAAATCCATTCAGCAATTCTGCGGAATGGATGCGGACCCATTCATTGTGAATGAGGCCAGACGTGATGCGGAGAGCTCCGCAAAAGATAGAGCATGTCCTATTCTTGTCCGAAGCCTGCGGACAAGAATAGTCATCTCTATGGGGAGTGTCGGCATGGTGTGTTGTGTATCCGCAATTTGCGGATCCACAACACACTACAGACGTGTCAATGTGGCCTAATCTGCACATGCTCGTGTGAAAGAGGCCGATGAGTCTTTGAGGACTTGAGTGGACACAGAAAACTGGCCTAGCTAAAGCTTTCCTTATTAATTCAGCAGCATCAGCACTCTCCCTGCTCTAACTAACACTGCAGCTTCAGAATGAATCTAAGATGGATGCTGTCCTTGCTTTTTGATAGGAGGTAGGAGGGTCTGGGGGGGAGGGTATGCTGATTGGCTGAAATGTTTCTGCTGACTGTGAGGTACAGGGTCAAAGTTTGCTCAATGATAAAGTATAGGGGGTAATTCGAACATCGCATATGTTCGCCCGCCGCAGCGAACGCAAACATGTTCGGGACATCTCTACAGGTGAGCAGACCGTATAAAACAATGGAGGTGAGGGCCTGAAGCCGAGCGAACCCCATAAAACTTTGCAGTGATGGCGTACAGGTGAGCAGACCATATTAAACATTAGAGGTGAGGGCCTAAAGCCGAGTGTAACCCATAAAACATTGCATTGATGGCCTACAGGTGAGCAGACCATATAAAACATTAGAGGTGAGAGCCTGAAGCTGAGCGTAACCCATAAAACATTGCAGTAATGGCCTACAGGTGAGCAGACCGTCTAAAACGTTAGAGGTGAGGGTCTGAAGCTGAGCGTACCCCATTAAACATTGCGGTAATGGCCTACAGGTGAGCAGACCGTATAAAACATTGGAGGTGAGGTCCTGAAACCGAGAGAACCCCATAAAACATTGCAGTAATGGCCTACAGGTGAGCAAGCCGTATAAAACATTGGAGGTGAGGGCCTGAAGCCGAGTGAACCCTACAAAACATTGTAGTGAGGGCATATATACTCTGTATGGAAGAGGAGGAGGAGTCGGATGAGAAAACAAGATTCAAATATATACCTTTCTTTGCGGTGAAAAGGGTGCATCTGAATCTTGTGGATTGAGTACATTATAAAGCATACATTTAACTAGCGTTTTTGTTCCTCATTAGCTCAGCTTTCCTCTGGTGGAGTGGAGAAGTCAGGGGCAATCCAGGCCTTGTTCATTTTTATTTGAGTCAACCTGTCAGCATTGTCAGTGGACAAGCGGATACGCTTATCTGTTATAATGCCACCAGCAGCACGCTCAGACAATACGCCGACGGCAAGGCAGGCCAGCACCGCCAAGGCGTAGAGCGCAAGTTCGTTCCACGTGTCCAGCTTGGACATCCAGTAGTTATAAGGCACTGAGGGATCATTTAGGATGCTGAAACGGTCTTCAATGTATTCCTTCACCATCTTGCAAAACGTTTCCCTCCTTGTAGCTTTAGGGTGAGCTTGCTGGCGGGGTGTCATGAAAGTGTCTCATGCCTTGGAAAATGTTGCCCTGCCTCTGTTGGAAATACTGTGTGTTCCCCTTGCCTCCCTTCCTCAGTTGCCTAAGGAAGTATGGACTCTGGCGGCCGCATTGTCAGATGGAATATTTTGGAGCAATCAGCAAGTACCTTCTGGTATTGCACCGTTTTTCTCGTCCTCTCTACCACAGGAATGAGAGATGAGAAGTAGAGTTGAGTGAACACCTGGATGTTCTGGTTTGAGAAGTTCGGCCGAACTTCATGAAAATGTTTGGGTTCAGGATCCGAACTTGACCCGAACGTCACCCCGAACCCGAACCCCATTGAAGTCAATAGGGACCCAAACTTTTGGGCACTTAAATGGCTGTAAAATAGCCCTGGAAAGGGCTAGAGGGCTGCAAAAGGCAGCAAAATGTAGGTAAATGGCCTTCAAACATATGTGAATAGGTATATAACTTAAAATAACATAAAATACAGAAAAATAATAAATAAACATTCTAAACTTGAGCCCAAGTGAGTGACAGTGGCACCTGTCACCCAGCAAACAGAGGATGTGGCAGCAACGCCACCACATCTGTCATTGTCACCAAGCTTCTCCACCAAATCCCATGTAAGTGTTCAGCTATCAGCTGTCCATCTCCCAAACACTGGAGAGAAAAAGAAATAGAAAGAGGAAGTAACCCCCTACCCATGGCTCTGAATGCCTTATTTCAAACTTCCTGGTCCTTTGAAATGCTGTCATTCTGTCTGGTGGACAGTTTTAAAAACCTTATAGCGGTGGCTATCCCACAGTACATGTATCCCAGCCGCCGCTACTTTTGCAGGCGAGCCATCTCTTCCCTGCACAACCAAGTGGTGGACAAAATCAAGTGTGCACTGCGTATTGGTATCTGTGGCAACGTCCACATAAGCAACAACACAGTGGGTAAATGTAGCGGCTGGCCCAAAGGCGGATAGCATTTTTGCGAATTTCCTTCCGCCCCCGGGGAATGCTGGGCATTTCTCTTTGCATCCTTTTACCTCCTTCTCCTTCTCCTACTTGGCTTCCTCCTCCTCTACCTCCTGCTCATCCACTCAGCGTAACACCTTCACCACCCACAGAAGCACAGCCAGGGGGAAACGACAGGAGGTTGTTTTAAAACTTGTGTGTTTGTGGGACAAACCCCACACCACGCAGGAGCTGTGGACAGGCATGGAACAACAGGCCGACCATTGGTTAGTGGCACTGAGCCTCCAGCCAGGCCTGGTGTTGTGTGCTAATGGGCGAAAGCTACTAGTAGGTCTGGGCCTAGCCGTTTGACACACATCCCCTGCCTGCCACATGTGCTGAATTTGAGGTGCAGAAATTCCTAAACACCAGACAGTGAAAATCAATTCAGTTAATCGAACACACACAACACCGCCACCCCCCCTTTCACTCAAACCATTAACAAACTATTTACAAATTTTCTTAAAAACATATTAAAATAACTATAATGCAGCTAAACTTACTATATAAACAAACAAAACTATATACACACCTTATCATTAACTTAAGGCCAGTGACATCCAAGTGGCTTGAAGGGTGGGCTCCTGCACCAACATAGTCCCTTGCCTCGAACACAATTGTCCAGCCAGGGCACAGTTCTGGAGGATGAGGAGGATAAGTAGGATGAGGAGTATGAGGAGGAACCGTGTTCTCAGCAGGGTGGAACCCAAGCCAGCTCACGGGCAGCTGTGTCACCATCAGCACCTCAGATGGCTGGGTTAGAATTGGCGAAATGTGTGAAAGCTTTGACATCACGCCACAACAACCTGCACCACCAGCAGATCTGGAATGTCTTAGCAGGAGGCAGCATTTCAGCAACATGGTGGAAGAGTACACGTACTTACTGATGGGTTTGCCCAGGGGCGTAGCTACAGGGAAGCATGGGAAGCGCACTGTTTTGGGTTCCTGACCTAGAAGGGGCCCATCCAGGAGGAGGACTAAAAGACTTTGTCAGGGCTCCCTCAACAGTATTATACAATGAAATTAGATACAGTGGCAGTATAGACAGTGTAGAAAGCGGATGGAAAATAAACCCAAACAGCCTCACACCCTACACACTCAACACCCTCCCCACTATATACATGCCTTATCCTTAACTTAAGGCCAACCAAATACAAGTGGCTCGGAGGGTGGGTATCTGCACCAACATAGGCCCTGGCCTGGAACACAATTGTCCAGCCAGGGCACAGTTCTGGAGGATGAGAAAGAGGAGTAGGAGGAACGCTGGGGTATACAGAGGACACAGACGATATACCTCCCTCAAAGAGGATAGCTTGTCCTTGCCTCTGGGAAGCCTGGCAGACATGAGCGACTACATGCTGCAGTTCCTGCGCAACGACCACCCAGTTACTGCCACATTCTAACTTTTGCTGATTACTGGGTGGCCACCCTGCTGCATCCCCATTACAAGGACAACGTGACGTCCTTAATTCCCTCACTGGAGTGTAATAGAAAGATGAGCCGGCTAGTAGACACGCTGCTGATGGCATTCACACCTGACACCGGGGACTCAGTGCAAGCACAAGGTGAAGGCAAAGGAGGAGGAGGAAGAATTTGCCAATGCAGCTGGGTCACCAGCAACACCTCAGAAGGCAGGGTTAGCATGGGCAAAATGTGGAAAAGCTTTGTCATCACGCCACAACAACCTGCACCACCAGCAGATCTGGAACATCTTAGCAGGAGGCAGCATTTCAGCAACATGGTGGAACAGTACACGTACTGACTGATGGGTCTGCCTAGGGGAATAGCTACAGGGGAAGCAACTGCTTTGGGACCGTGACCTAGAAAGGGCCCATCCAGGAGGAGGACGAGGACTAACAGTATTATACAATGAAATTATATACAGTGGCAGTATAGACAATGTAGAAAGCGAATGGAACAGCTGCTGGGCCTGGTCTGAGAGAGCGATCTTTAGTAGCCACAGGCATAGCGAAATGAAAGGAAAGGGTTTGCACAAAAATTACTGGGGGAGGGGGGTCCCATTCAAAAATTTGCTGTGGTGCCCAATCATTTCTAGCTACGCCACTGGGTCTGCCCCATTCAACTTCTGGGTCATCAAATTGGGCACCTGTCCTGAGGTTGCCCTTTACGCCTTGGAGTTGCTGGCCTACCATGCAGCCACTGTATTGTCTGAACGTGTGTTTAGCATGGCTGGTGGCATTATCATAGACAAGCGCAGCCGCCTGTCCGCAGAAAATGTGGACAAGCTTTCGTTTATTAATAAGAACCAGGCATGGATCCCACAGGACTTGTTTGTACCTTATGCAGAATAGACAAGTATACCGGCCTCACCCAACCACTGTTATACTACTGTTATTACACTTTGTTTTATTTTTTATATTTTCCCAATGTTTTGGGGTCTACACTAATTTATAAAAAAAAATTTAAAATAAAAAAACAGTTATTGGCGACTACCTTTAGCTTCACAGCCCAAAAAGGTTTTATTTCATGCAACAATGTAACCACGGATTGTAAGTTCCCTGTCAGTTATGCAGTGCAGGGGTTTGTACCTGGCAAAAATGGTATTTCACCCAACAATTTAATATATATCCTTTGCCGGACAGTATTAAACTTGGCCAGCCACAGCTGGAACCACTGATTAACGGTATTGCTATTTTGGCAATTGACTTTCACGCCAGAAAAAAATATATCCTTTGCCAGACACTATTAAACTTGGCCAACCACTGCTGGGACACCAGATTTAAGGGAATTGCTATGTTGGCTATTGAATTTCACCCCAGAACAAAATATATACGTTGCCGGACACTATTAAACTTGGCCAGCCACTGCTGGAACACCAGATTTACGGTATTTCTATTTTTGCAACTGAATTTCACCCCAGAAAATAATATATCCTTTGACGGACACTATGAAACTTGTCCAGCCACAGCTGGAACACCAGATTTACGGTATTGCTATTTTGGTAATTGAATTTGACCCCAGAACAAAAGCTATCCTTTGACGGACACTATAAAACTTGTCCTGCATCAGCATAAACCACTGATTTAGGGTATTTCTATTTTTGCAACTGAATTTCACTCCAGAAAATTATAAATCCTTTGACGGACACTATGAAACTTGTCCAGTCACAGCTGAAACACCAGATTTACGGTATTTCTATTTTTGCAACTGAATTTCATCCCAGAAAATAATATATCCTTTGACTGACACTATTAAACTTGGCCAGCCACTGCTGGGACACCAGATTTACGGTATTGCTATTTTGGCAATTGAATTTCACCCCAGAACAAAATATATCCTTTGCCGGACACTATTCATCTTGGCCAGCCCCTGCTGGAACACCAGATTTACAGTATTTCTATTTTTGCAACTGAATTTCACCACAGAAAAAAATATATCCTTCGATGGACACTATTAAACTTGGCCAGCCACAGCTAAAACCATTGATTTATGGTATTGCTATTTTGGCTATTGAATTTCACGTGGAACAAAATATATCCTTTGCCGGACACTATTAAACTTGGCCAGCCACTGCTGGAACACCAGATTTATGGTATTTCTATTTTTGCAACTGAATTTCACCCCAGAAAATAATATATCCTTTGACAGACATTATGAAACTTGTCCAGTCACAGCTGGAACACCAGATTTACGATATTTCTATTTTTGCAACTGAATTTCACCCCAGAAAAAAATATATCCTTTGCCGGACACTATTGAACTTGACCAACCACAGCTGAAACCACTGATTTACGGTATTGCTATTCTGGCAATTGATTTTCACCCCAGAAAATTATCTATCCTTTGCCGGACACTATTAAACATGGCCAGCCACTGCTGGGACACCAGATTTACGGTATTGCTATTTTGGCAATTGAATTTCACCACAGAACAAAATCTATCCTTTGCCGGACACTATTAAACTTGGCCAGCCACTGCTGGGACACCAGATTTACGGTATTGCTATTTTGGCAATTGAATTTCACCGCAGAAAAAAATCTATCCTTTGCCGGACACTATTGAACTTGGCCAGCCACAGCTGAAACCACTGATTTACGGTATTGCTATTTTAGCAATTGATTTTCACCCCAGAAAATTATCTATCCTTTGCCGGACACTATTAAACTTGGCCAGCCACTGCTGGGACACCAGATTTAGGGGGTTGCTATTTTGGCAATTGAATTTCACCCCAGAAAATTATCTATCCTTTGCCGGACACTATTAAACTTGGCCAGCCACTGCTGGGACACCAGATTTAGGGGGGTTGCTATTTTGGCAATTGAATTTCACCCCAGAAAAAAATCTATCCTTTGCCGGACACTATTAAAGTTGTCCAGCCACAACTGAAACCACTGATTTATGGTCTTGCTATTTTGGCTATTGAATTTCACCACAGAACAAAATCTATCCTTTGCCAGACAGCAGACAGTATTACACTTGGCTAGCCACAGCTGGAACACCAGATTTAGGGGATTGCTATTTTGGCAATTGAATTTAACCCCTCAATAAAATATAGACATTTCTATCCTGAGTTTCTAGGGGTGACAATAAGCACAGCCAAGCCCCTGATGTAGTATATAGCAAAAAAAAACTAGTATTGATGGATTGATGGACTTGGTGGCAGCTTGTGCTGGTGCACCACAAGACACAAAATGGCCGCCGATCACCCCAGAAAAAAGTGACAGAAAAACCAGTGAGCAATTAACTAGCAGTAGTTGAATGATTCACAGCTGTAGATCGATCACTTCATTAGGTGTTTTTGCTGAGTTTTCCCTGCCTAATCTCGCCCTCCCTGCCTAATCTCTCCCTATACAGTTCGGGTTCACTCATCCCTAATGAGAAGTTCTCTTTTTAGCGGTGGTTGATAAGAGTGAACACCCAGTAATCTGTGTTTTCCTAAAATGCGTATAAAGCGAGGGTCGCGGGAAAGGCAGCCTAACATTAAGTCAGCCATGTATGCCAAAGTACCAACAGGCAAGACATTGATGTCAACTTCAGGATGACTCTCTATACCCTCCTCCTCCTTTTCTGTCCATCCCTGCTGAACAGATGGAATTAAAGTTCCATGGGTACTAGACTGTAGCAGAGGCAAGTGTCAGCAGCTCCTCCTCCGCCACCTCCTCTTCATGGCCCAATTCATGCTGAGAAGACGAACTGGGGGTTGGGGCGGGTCTGGCTATCACCCTGTGTCATCTCCTCCCCCATTAACTCGTCTGCCACATTCAAAGCATC
The DNA here is from genome assembly GCA_033119425.1 of Bufotes viridis. Classification (NCBI taxonomy): domain Eukaryota; kingdom Metazoa; phylum Chordata; class Amphibia; order Anura; family Bufonidae; genus Bufotes; species Bufotes viridis. Next base: position 242,700,636 of record CM065592.1, read on the forward strand.
CTCCTTTTTTAAAACCTCACATAGGTCTGACATCAATGCCCACTCATCGCTTGTGAATAATGACAGTTGACTGGAAAGGCGACAACCATGTTGCAGCTGGTATTCCACAACTGCCCTCTGCTGCTCACAAAGCCTGGCCAACATGTAGAACGTAATGGTTCAAAAAGGAAGGACCACAGCACTCGACCAGATATTAGGCTGTATATAGAGGGTGCCCGCCAAGATTGATATCCCTGTCTCCACTCCAGGAATTACGTAAATCTTCTTATATAAATTGACAGCACACCAAAAGATTCTTTGCAATTGTGTGAATTTATTTAGCCGGATCGCATTTTTTAGTAGCAGTAGCAACGTTTCGGGCAACACTTATGCCCTTCATCAGGCTAATGTTGGTAGCATAGTGAACATGCAGAACGTAGAGTTCCACCGTGTGCTCATGTCGCACAACAGTTGGTGAGCTGGAAGCCGCAATCGCTGCTGCAGCGTTGACAGACCGGCTGAAGCTGTGGACGACTTTCGTAAATGGGCACACAAGCGGCGCGCCTTCACTAGTAGCTCCTGCAAATTGGGGTAGGTTTTGATAAATCGCTGAACCACTAAGTTTAAGACGTGGGCTAGGCATGGAATGTGTGTCAGGTTGCTGAGCTCCAAAGCCACCACCAAGTTACGGCCATTGTCAGACACAACCAAGCCTGCTTGTACGTTGAGTGGCGAGAGCCACAGCTCGGTCTGGTCACTTATGCCCTGCCAAAGCTCTGTGGTGCTTTGTCCCCTAAGCAGATCAGCTTCAGCACGGCCTGTTGATGCTTACCCACAGCAGTGCTACTTTGCTTCCAGCTAGCGACTGATGGCTGACTGCTGTTGAAGGTGGAAGTGGACGAGGCGGCGGAGGAGGAGAAGTGGGGGTTGGAGCCAGTAACATAGCTGCTGGCGGAGACCCTGATGGACGTAGGGCCCGCAATCCTGGGTGTGAATAGCACCTGTGCCATTCCAGGGTACTTCTCACTCCCGGCCTCCACAACATTCACCCAGTGTACGGTCAGGGACATGTAGAGTCCCTGGCCACCAGCACTTGTCCATGTGTCAGTGGTGAGGTGGACCTTCCCAGTAAGTGCATTGGTCAGGGCACAGGGGATGTTCTGAGACACATGCTGGTGTAAGGCGGGCACAGCACACCGGGAAAAATAGTGGCGGCTGGGGCCTGCGTACCGAGGGACGGCCGCCGACATCAGGCTGCGGAAGGCCTCAGTGACAAGCCTAAATGGCAACATTTCAAGGGCCAGTAATTTCGAAAGTTGCACATTTAGTGCTATGGACTGTGGGTGGGTGGGTGTTCAGGTATTTGTGCTTTCGTTCGAATGCCTGTGTTATCGATATTTAGACAGGACAGGAAAGGACAGGAAAGTTGATGTTGTTGCTGACGGTTCATATGAAGGTCCAGGTGCAGGGCAAGGGGCATCCGGACCTGTGCCTTGGACAGAGGATTGGCCAGCAGTGCGTAACACAGGCTAAGAGGAGGCAGTGGTGGGACCCGCAGACCCAGAATGTGGACCCAGGCTTTCGGCCCACTTTTTAGGGTGCTTGGATGCCATGTGGCGGATCATGCTGGTGGTGGTGAGGTTGCTAGTGTTCATGCCCCGGCTCATTTGGTGTGGCACAGGATGCAAACTACCACTCTTTTATCATCTGCGCTTTCCATAAAAAAGCGTCGTACTGCGGAACACCTACCCATTGGCAAGGTAGATTTAGGAATGGGGGTGCTCGGTGTAACGGTTGCGGGCCTGTTTGTTGTGGGCCGACGTCTCCTTTTTACAACCCCACTGGCTCTTCCAGACTGTTGCGGTGCTGCAGATCCCTCCCCCTCTGTACTGCTGTCCTCGCTCGGCTTTTAACCTTCCCATGTTGGGTCAGTGACTTCATTGTCCACCACCTCCTCTTCCACTTCCTCACTCTGCTCATCCTCCTGACTTGACCTAACCACCACCTCAGTGATTGACAACTGTGTCTTATCATCATCCACCTCGTGAACGAATAACTGCCGTTCACCACCGTCATCATCTTGAGACTGTGAAGGCTCAAGAGGTTTAGAATCAGAGCACAATATCTCAGGTACCTCTTCAAGCGTGCTTGGCGAGAGAGCCAAACCAAGTACTGCCGATGAAAAGAGGCCATGTGAATATCCGAGTGTGGGATTACTTGTTTGGCTTGACGCGACATGGTGGGAGGAAGGAGGATCAGAGTGAAGATTAGGTTGACCAGACTCTTGGCTACAGAGACTGGACTTCGTGGAAGAGAGGGTGGTGCTTAACCGACTGGAAGCATTATCTTCTGCACTGGTCTGACTTGGACAGTGTTGTCCTGCGCCGCCCAGATAAGATGGTAGAGATGTCCCGAACTATTTGCCGGCAAACAGTTCCCGGCGAACATCGCTTAATCGTGTTCGTCGCGGCGGGCGAACATGTGCGATGTTCGGTCCGCCCCCTATACATCATCATTGAGCAAACTTTGACCCTGTACCTCACAGTCAGCAGACACATTCTAGCCAATCAGCATATCCTCCCTCCCAGACCCTCCCACCTCCTATCAAAAAGCAAGGACAGCATCCATCTTAGATTCATTCTGAAGCTGCAGTGTTAGTTAGAGCAGGGAGAGTGCTGCTGCTGAATTAATATAGGGATTCTAGGGAAAGCGATAGCTACTAGTGTTCTGTGTCCACTCCAGTCCGCAAAGACTCATCTGCTGCTGCTCATCTCCTTTTTAGGGCTAGTACATCCATCTCCTTTTTTTTTTTTTCATATATATATTATATTGGAGTGGCCTGCCCGTGTATGAGAGGCCGCAGGCCCACAGACTGTACTGTGTGCACACCACTCATATAGGGTGGCACAGTACCTTGCAGATAAAAAAGTCATTAAATTTTTACCCTTTAATATAATTGCAGTTGCCTGCCAGTGTGTGTCAGGCCCACAGACTGTACTGTGCCCACTGCCAGTGCCCACCACTTATATCGGGTGGCACAGTACCTTGCAGATAAAAAAAAGTCATTTAATTTTTACCCTTTAATATAATTTCAGTTGCCTGCCAGTGTGTGTCAGGCCCACACAGACTGTACTGTGCCCACTGCCAGTTCCCACCACTTAAATCGGGTGGCACAGTACCTTGCAGATAAAAAAAGTAATTTACTTTTTACCCTTTAATATAATTGCAGTTGCCTGCCAGTGTGTGTCAGGCCCACACAGACTGTACTGTGCCCACTGCCAGTGCCCACCACTCATATCGGGTGGCACAGTACCTTGCAGATAAAAAAGTCATTTAATTTATTTTTTACCCTTTAATATAATTGCATTTGCCTGCCAGTGAGTGTCAGGCCCACAGGCTGTACTGTGCCCACTGCCCACCACTCATATTGGGTGGCACAGTACCTTGCAGCATAGTACCACTAATCAAAAGAAAAAATGACAGGCAGAGGCAGGCCACCCCACAGGGGCTGTCGTGGTCGTGGTGCTGTGATTTCCTTTGGCCCTAGAATAATGCCCAATGTTCAGAGGCCACGTACCCTGAACTCGAAAAATTCTGAGGACATAGTTGACTGGCTTACAAAGGACACCCAATCTTCTACAGCGTCCGCTTGGAACCTTGACGCACCAGCCTCATCCAGCTCAGCTTTGGGCACCTCTCAAGTTACCACTCGCCCGCCCGCCGCCACCACCAACACTAGCACCACAGCCGCTTCACTTAATCAGTCAGAGGAGTTATTTAAACATCAGTTGGAAGAAATAAGTGATGCGCAACCATTATTGCTAGAGGATGTAGATAACAGGGATATGTCTCAGTCAGGCAGCATTACACACATGGACGTACGGTGTGATGATGATTATGTTGTACCCGCTGCTGCTTCCTTTGCTGCGTTGTCAAATACAAGTGAAGCGGTTGATGATGACGATGTGTCCATGGATGTCACGTGGGTGCCCGCTCGAAGAGGACAGGGGGAAAGTTCAGATGGGGAGACAGAGAGTAGGAGGAGACGAGTTGGAAGCAGGAGAAGGTTGTCGCAAGGAGCTAGGGGCACAGTCAGACAGCATGTTTCGGCACCCGGGGTCAGCCAGACAGCACGCTAATCAACGCATGCTGTTGCCATCACCAGAATGCCGTCATTGCAAAGCTCAGCAGTGTGGCATTTTTTTTGTGTGTCTGCCTCTGATAACACCGAGGCCATTTGCAACTTGTGCCAAAAGAAACTGAGTCGTGGGAAGTCCAACACCCACCTAGGTACAACTGCTTTGCAAAGGCACATGATCTCACATCACAAATGCCTATGGAATCAACACATGAGTACAAGCAGCACACAAACTCAAAGCCACCATCCTCCTCCTGGTCCAGCATCTTCAGCCACGTCAACCACTGCTGTCGTTGCCCCCTCTCAACCACCCGCCACTCTGCCTCTCACCTTCAGCAGTTCCTACTCATCTGCCCACAGTCAGGTGTCTGTCAAGGAAATGTTTGAGCGTAAGAAGCCAATGTCACAGAGTCGCCCCCTTGCCCGGCGTATGACAGCTGGCTTGCCGGAACTCTTAGCCCGCCAGCTTTTACCATACAAGCTGGTGGATTCTGAGGCCTTCAAAAAATTTGTAGCTATTGGGACACCGCAGTGGAAGTTACCCTGCCGAATATTTTTTTCACAAAAGGCAATCCCCAACCTGTACTCTATTGTGGAAAAGGAAGTCATGGCATATCTGGTACACAGTGTTGAGGCAAGGGTCCATCTGACCACTGATACCTGGTCTGCAAAGCACAGTAAGGGCAGGTATATCACGTACACTGCGCATTGGGTAAGCCTGCTGACGGCTGCCAAGCATGAAATGCGTGGCTCTGCAGCAGAGTTGGTGACACCGCCATGACTTGCAGGCAGGCCTGCTGCAAACTCCTCTACTCCTCCTACTCCATCCTCTTCGCTAACCTCCTTGACTGAGTCTTCTTCTGCTGCTGTGTCTTGCTCCATATCAACTGCACCCCCCCAGCTCCCCGCGGGCTATTCCACATCCCGGATACGACAGTGTCACGCCGTCTTGGGGTTGACTTGCCTGAAAGCAGAGAGTCACACCGGATCAGCACTCCTGTCCGCCCTAAACGCACAGGTGGATCAGTGGCTGACCCTGCACAAACTGGAGATCGGCAAAGTGGTGTGTGACAACGGAAGCAATCTGTTGGCGGCATTGAATTTGGGCAAGTTGACACATGTGCCGTGCATGGCACATGTGTTGAATCTGATCGCACAATGCTTTGTGTATAAGTACCCAGGCTTACAGGACGTCCTCAAGCAGGCCAGGAAGGTGTGTGGCCATTTCAGGCGTTCCTACACGGCCATGGCGCACTTTTCCGATATTCAGCGGCGAAACAACATGCCTCTGCTAGGACAGCCTCTGCGGAGCTGGGTAATTTTTTGTCTCGTTACTGGACGCTCATGCGCAATGTCTGTAGGCTCATGCGTCCTTTTGAGAAGGTGTCAAACCTAGTCAGTCACACCGAAGGCACCATCAGCGACCTCATCCCATTTGTTTTCTTCCTGGAGCATGCCCTGCGAAGAGTGCTGAATCAGGCCATAGATAAGCGTGAAGAGGAAGAGTTGTGGTCACCATCACCAGAGCTGGGGGGAAGAACAGACCTTCAATGAGATCAGTGAGGACGAGGAACGGGAGATGAGTAGCTTAGCATCCAACCTTGTGCGAATGGGGTGTTTCATGCTGTCATGCCTGTTGAGGGACCCTCGTATAAAAAGGCTGAAGGAGAACGACCTGTACTGGGTGGACACGCTACTAGACCCCCGGTATAAGTAGAAAGTGGTTGAAATGTTACCGAATTGCCGGAAGTCGGAAAGGATGCAGCAGTTCCAAAACAATTTAAAAAGTATGCTTTACACAGCGTATAAGGGTAATGTCAGAGCACAATGGGAATCTAACAGGGGAAGAGGTGAAAGTAATCCTCCCCTGACCACGACCAAGCCGGCAAGGACAGGGCGCTTTACAGACGTGTTGTTGATGGAGGACATGCGGAGCTGTTTAAGTCCTACGTATCGCCACAGCCCTTCTGGGTCCACCCTCAGAGAACGACTCGACCGACAGGTAGCAGACTACCTCGCCTTAACTGCAGATATCAACACTCTGATGAGCTATGAACCCCTTTACTACTGGGTGTGCAGGCTTGACCTGTGGCCTGAGCTATCCCAATTTGCGATAGAACTTCTGGCCTGCCCCGCTTCAAGTGTCCTGTCAGAAAGGACCTTCAGCGCAGCAGGAGGTATTGTCACTGACAAGAGAAGTCGCCTAGGTCAAAAAAGTCTAGATTACCTCACCTTTATTAAGATGAATGAGGCGTGGATACCGAAGGGACTGACGGTGGGGGATAGATTTGACTAAAAAAGGCCTGATGAGATGCCTTGGGCTAAAAATGGTCCCCACGCCGCTGTATTTAATCTGTGCATGCCGGATGACTTGCGTGACTTCTCCGCCAGCAACTAGGGTTCAAGCCGCAATGTTTTAGTACACTTTCTGCCTGAAAAACATCATGTTTTTCAGCCGCTGCTACAGCAGTGTCTACAACAATACCTAATTTTTCAGGCATGTGTACATGCCTAATTTTTCTGGCCTCTGCTGCTGCACTATGACTACAAAAACAAAACAAAAAAAAAGGCACATACATGTGTCAATTCCTCTTCGTGATCGTCACCTTGTTGTGGTGAAGGGGCTAGCATATCACAATGAAGTGACCACCTCTATGAGTGTGTTGGCAATGGCAATGTAGGCACACCCCAGATGATAAGTTCATTGCTTCATTGTGAACAGACCAAAAGCGATTGGCTGGATAATTTTTCATAGAAAAAACATACATTTTCTTTGTGATCATCTAAGGTGATCATTAAAGCCTACTGGGCCAACAATGGGCCCACACTGCAGAATCATTGTTTTCTGGATCACTTAACTGTCACTGAACTACCTCAGCACGACCGTTGGCTTTGAAAAACCGCCATCGCCTGCAATCTCCCAAACGTGGCACGAGCACAGTCATCACTACACCAAGATTGACGCATAGAAGAATAAAATAAAATTCAATACACGTCCCCTGAAAGGGGACGTAACAGGGATTAAACTGATAAGAATAGTACTACTTAACACACCACTCATATAGGGTGTCACAGTACATAGTGCGGCGCATGCACAATGCCCCAAATTGGAAGTAAGAGGACCGACCAGCCATCTTTTTCCATTTCCCAGTTTCTAAAATCTATTCGATACACGTCCCATGATAGGGGACGTAACAGGGATTGAACAGATAGGAATAGTAATACTTAACACACCACTCATATAGGGTGGCAGAGCACATTGCACGGCGCACGCGCAGTGCCCCAAATTGGAAGTAAGAGGACCAACCAATCGTCTTTGTCCATCTCCCGATTCCTAAAATCTATTCACGTCCCCTAATAGGGGACGTAGCAGGGATTGAACTGATAGGAATAGTACTATTAACACACCACTCATATAGGGTGTCACAGTACATTGCACGGCACATGCGCAGTGCCCCAAATTGGAAGGAAGAGGACAACCAACCATTTTTTTCCATCTCCCAGTTCCTAAAATCTATTCCATACACTGGCCCCTGATAGGGGACAAAACAGAGTTTAAACTGGTAAGAACAGATTTTTTTAATTTTAAAAAAAGAGGACAGCCTCTGCGGAGCTGGGTATTTTTTGGCCGCGTTACTGAACGCTCATGCACAATGGCTGTAGGCTCATGCATCCTTTTGTAGAGGTGACAAACCTGGTCAGTCAAACACAAGGCAACATCATCGACCTCATCCCATATGCGTTTTTCTGGAGCATGCCCTGCGAAGAGTGCTGGATCAGGTCGTAGATGAGCATGAAGAGGAAGAGTTGTGGTCACCATTACCACCGGAAGCAGCCTTGTCATTGTCGATTGCTGGACCTGCGGCAACGCAGAGAGAGGAGTCTGAAGAAGAGGAGTCAGAGGAGGAAGGTGGCTTTGAGGAGGTGAAAGACCCAGGGGGCTTGTTGTCACCTTTCGGGGAACCTTGGTGTTGTACGTGGCTGGGTGAAGGAAGAGACCTTCAATGACGTCAGTGAGGACAAGGAACAGGACATGGCTAGCTTGGTATCCAACCTTGTGCAAATGGGGAGTTTGCGTTTGTGTCAAATGGACTGTTTGCGGTGCGTTAAACGGGGAGTTTAGTCTGTCAGAGTTTGGTCTGTCACTGTGAAGCGGGTGTAACCCTTACACTACCTGATCGATACAACATCATACCTGATCGTATACACACACTGGATGTTTTAAAGCATGTTATTCCAAACAATTTAGGAATGTTAGGTGATTTATGCCCTTTATGGATTAAAACCCGACTCTGCATCAACTACGTAATTTTCCATGGGAGTTTTGCCATGGATCCCCCTCCGGCATGCAACAGTCCAGGTGTTAGTCCCCTTGAAACAACTTTTCCATCACTATTGTGGCCAAAAAGAGTCCCTGTGGGTTTTAAAATTCACCTGCCAATTGAAGTCTATGGCGGTTCCCCCAGTTCGCCATTTTACAAACATTTGCGGAAGTTCGCATTCGCCATTCGCGAACGCAAGATTTTCTGTTCGAGACATCTCTATAAGTTGGACATGAAGCTGGGTAAGGTGGATGTTTTTGTTTTTTCTGGTGCACTGGCACAGTTTCATTGCGCCCAGGGCTACGGCCTCTGCATGCACCATCAGCATCACGCCCAGGGCCACGGCCTCTGCTTGCACCATCAGCATCACGCCCCCTTCCTGTCCCTTTGTGCTCGCCTTCTTCATATTAATGGTTTTGTCTGTAGATGTGACGCAGATTGTCTTACTGTCCGCTAAAGACACAGTTTTCTGATGCAGGACAGTACAGAAAAATACAGACTTTGGGTACTACACTAGCCCAGAGATAATGTAATTTTGATGATACACACTGTTTTGACTTGCAGTAAGGTACTGGATACAGAAAAATACAGATTTTGGGCACTCCCGTAGCCAAGAGATAATGTAATTTTTACAATACACACTGTATTGACCTACAGTAAAGTACTGAATACAGAAAAATACAGATTTTGGGCACTACACTCGACCAGATATAATGTAATTTTGACGATACACACTGTATTGACTTCCAGTAAGGTACTGGATGCAGAAAAATACAGATTTTGGGCAATACACTAGCCCAGAGATAATGTAATTTTTACAATACACTCTGTATTGACTTCGAGTAAGGTACTGGATACAGAAAAACACAGATTTTAGGCAATACACTAGACCAAAGATAATGTAATTTTTATAATACACACTGTATTAACTTCCAGTAAGGTACTGGATACATAAAAATACAGATTTTGGGCAATACACTAGTCCTTAGATAATGTAAGTTTTACAATACATACTGTATTGACTTCAAGTAAGGTATTGGATACAGAAAAATACAGATTTTGGGCACTACACTAGGCCAGAGATAATGTAATTTTTACAATACACACTTTATTTACTTGCTGTAAGGTACTGGATACAGAAAAATACAGATTTTGTCCAATACACTAGCCCAGAGATATTGTAATTTTTACAATACACACTGCATTGACTTCCAGTAAGGTACTGGATACAGAAAAATATTGATTTTGGGCACTACACTAGCCAAGAGATAATGTAATTTTTACAATACACACTGGATTGACTTCCAGTAAGGTACTGGATACAGAAAAATACTGATTTTGGGCAATACACTAGCCCAGAGATAATGTTTTTTTTACAATACACACTGTTTTGACTTTCAGTAAGGTACTGGATACAGAAAAATACAGATTTTGGGCACTACACTAGGCCAGAGATAATGTAATTTTGAGGATACACACTGTATTGACTTGCTGTAAGGTACTGAATACAGAAAAATACAGATTTTGGGCACTACACTAGTCCACAGATAATGTAATTTTTAAAATAAATGCATTCTCTGCTGGAATACTGTATATACTTTTGCGGCCTAAACGCACACACAGATGTGCCCAAAACTAGTTAACTATGGCCAAAATATAAATCACTCTCTGCTGGAGTAATTAATATAACGGTTGCAGATTGAACACACATACAGATGTTGCGCAGATTAGGATAATTTTCCCAGAATTTTTTTTTTATCTTATTATTTTATAATGTCTGCCCAACACACTGCTTTATGATGATGCAGTGTATATCTCAGTACCAGGCACACTGTAGTGAATAAGCCCCTTTTTATAATATCTGCCCAACACACTGCTTTATGATGGTGCAGTGTATATCTTAGTACCAGGCACACTGTAGTGAATAAGCCCCTTTTTATAATGTCTGCCCAACAAACTGCTTTATGATGGTGCAGTGTATATCTCAGTACCAGGCACACTGTAGTGAATAAGCCCCTTTTTATAATATCTGCCCAACACAGTGCTTTATGATGGTGTATTGTGGATGTCATTAATCTGAAATCTTTCTGTCTTTTAGAAGTTTGGGCAGTTAAAAAAGCGATTTTCACGCCCTGCACTATTTGTCCCTTCCTGGTGACACCTGTCCCTGATAGTTCTGAAGCAAACCCCTTCTTAAAAAAAGGTGCTTCACTGCTGTCAAACACACACTGTAGAACTTAACCCCTTAAGGACACCGGGTTTTTTCATTTTTGCGTTTTCGTTTTGCGCTCCCTGCCTTCCAAGAGCCATAACTTTTTTATTTTTCCGTTCACATGGCCATATGAGAGCTTGTTTTTTGCGGGACAAGTTTTACTTTCCAACGCCATCATTTAATAATGCATACGGTGTAGTGGGAAGCGGGAAAAAAATTCCAAATGGGGTAAAATTGCAAAAAAAAAGCAATTTCACCACTGTTTTACAGGTTTTTAAATTACAACGTTCGATTTGCGATAAAACTGACTGGTTAATTTTATTCTTCAGGTCAGTACAAATCCGGCAATACCTAATATGTATAGTTTTTCTTGCGTTTTGATAGTGAAAAAAAAAAAAAAAGTGGGAATTTTTTTTATTTTCTTTTTTTGTCGCCATGTTTTGACCCCTATAACTTTTTTGTAATTATGCGTACGGAGCAGTGTAGGGGCTCATTTTTTGCGGGGCAATCTGACCTTTTAATTGATACCATTATGGGGTGCGTATGATGTTTTGATCACTTTTTATTCATTTTTTTCTAGGAAATGAAGCGTCCAAAAATGGCGAATTAGCCATTTGGACGCTTTCTTTCCATTTTTATGTTTACCGTATGGTGAATATTTTTTAATATTATTATAGTATGGGCGTTTTCGCACATTGCGACACCCATTATGTGTAATTTTTTTATTTTTTTATTTATTTTATTTTCATTTTGGGGAAAGGGTCGTGATTTGAATTTTTATATTTTTTTATTTTATTTTTATTTTTTAAACTTTTTTTTTTTTTTTTACCACTTTCTTATAGTTCCCACAGGGAACTATAAGATGCAATCATCAGATTGCTATTCTCATATATTCCAATGCAATAGCATTTGAATATATGAGAAAATCGCATATTTCCTATGGAGCCTATTACAGTCATAGGCTCCATAGGAATACTATGTAGTAACCTAGGTTTCATTCACAGAAACCTAGGCTACTACATGCATGCTCCGGCTCCCCCTTGTGGCCATCATGGGAGCCGGAGCACAAACCGAAAGTGAAACTTTCGGTTTTTGCGCGATCAGATGCCGTGGTCAGGATTGACCACGACATCTGAGGGGTTAAATGTCCGCGATCGGCATCACTGCCGGTCGCGGACATGAGCTGCGGTAGTCAGCTTGATGAATCAAGCATTTACCCGCAGCTCATGCGCCCGCTCCGTGCGGGAGCGGGCGCCATCTTTAAAGTGCGGACACAGGGTTAACATGTACGCCCTGTGTCCTTAAGAGGTTAAAAGGACTGTTAGGGCTTTCAATAAGGTTTTTGGAGTAAAATCAGTAAGTTTAGAGCAAAACGCTATCTGTCCCTGCCTACTATCTGCTCTCCCTGACGCTGAATGAGCCGAGCGCAGGACCTCAGCACCCATATGAAATGGTGTCAGGTGTTCCGGCCAGCCAATCAGTGTAGGGCTTACAGCTAACATGGCTATGGCCTTACACTGAGGGGAATTTCTTACCTGGACCTTGATTGGCTGCTTAGAAGGTGCCAAATGTGCGGGAAGGAGACTCGAGCAGGCGTATATACGTGGTGCTCATCACTAGTCATGTATTTTTTCATAACTGTACTTGATCAACTCTCTACTATATGCTCTAAAACAGACCAACCTATCCCAATCCTGTGAACTAGGTGAGGTAAGCTAATTATTTTCCTATTTGTTGAGCTCTTTGTAAGTCTGGAATGCATTTTCTGAACCCATGCTTTCAATATTTTAAATGATTACGTCTCATATTTATTACATCCTGTTTTAGGCCATATTAACATGACTGTAAGCATTTTGTAGTCCGCACACTGTGGATCCTCAAAACACAGTTACAGCCGTGTGCATGCCGCATCATGGTTCAGACCCATTGACTTTAATGGGTTGGTGTTGCACATGTTGCAGCTAGGTATACAACATAAAGTCACAGAAAATGATGCACTATCATAATAGTGCATTTATATTAAGGAGTGCAGACCTTGCACATATAGGCCTCTTTCACACGGGCGTCATGTTTGACGCCCAGATAAGAGGCGGGTGCGTTGCGGGAATATGTGCGTTTTTCCCGCGCGGGTGCAAACGTTTGCAACACGTTTTGCACGCGCGTGAGAAAAAACGCCATGTTTGGTACCCAACCCGAAGCCGGACTTCATCACTGAAGTCCGGTTTCGGGTCTACTGGAGAATTGATTATTTCCCCTTATAACATGGTTATAAGGGGAAATAATAGCATTCTTAATAAAGAATGCATTGTTAAATGAAGAGGAAGGGGTTAAAAATAATAAAAGTTAACTTACCTTAGCCACTTGATCGCGTAGTCGCGATCTGTCCTCTCTTTCCCTGCAGCATCTATGAGCTACAGGACCTGTGATGACGTCACATCACATGGTCCAATCACATGGTCCATCTTACCATGGTGATGGACCATGTGATTGGACCATGTGATGTGACGTCATCACAGGTCCTGTAGATCAAAAAAAACTCGCCCGTGTGAAAGGGGCCATAGTGTGTTGCTCCTAGTTACCTCTGTGTGCATCAGCAGCCAATGAGAGGAGAAGCATACACAGCTATATGTACCACCTAATTAAGGTCACCTCTTAGATAGGTGGGGCAAAAGTGCACATGAATGCTACTCCCAGAATAGGAGCGCATTCACACATGAAGGTGCCACTCCTTAAAGACAAGTTAAACAAATCACGGAAAGATAGTGATTGTTGCAGATGTACATGGCTACATTTATAAAGTCACAGAAAATGATGCACTATAGTAATAGATGCAAACATAACATATGGACTAAGCCCTCACTCTAATGATAAAATCTGAGACACTTAACCAACATATTTTGATCAAAACATATCTGTGCCCACCTACCCAGCGCCAAGGTGGTCTCAGTTAAGGCAGGTCCTACTCTAAACCTCCCTATGCTGTTATGCATTTATATTAAGGAGCGCAGACCCTTCACATATAGTGTGTTGCTCCTAGTTACCTCTGTGTGCAACACCAGCCAATGAGAGGAGAAGCACACACTGCTAGATGTACCACCTAATCAAGGTCGCCTATTAAATAGGTGGGGTAAAAGTGTGACATGTCCCATCTTTTGTGGAGCGGCCGCATGATGCAGAAGCACAAGGAAGGGCTCATGCACACTACCATATTTTTATTCAATATGCTATCTGTTTTTCTTTTCACGGATAGTACACTGATTAATTTCTATGGGACTATGCGCACATCATATTTTTTCCCCACAGATCTGTTTGCTGAGAAACTCACTGCAGGTCCTATTCTTCGCCATTTCTGTGGATAAGAATAGCCTTATTTATTAATTGGAGTGAGAATTGAAATGCACATAGAATGTATTATTTTTTTTTTTTGCAGACTGTATCCGATGCATCTTTGTAGATAAGGCCTTACACACACCTGGTGCCAGCTGACCAAAGTTATGGGAGAAGGGGTGCTTTGGTGGCAGGGGGAGTGCCTTCCTTTCGAGTAAAAGTATTATTCCTGTTTTAATTTATTAGATTATGAATTATATCAACAATTTCAGCTTTTTTTCCCTACAGGAAAAATTTTAATTCTGTAAATTCTTTGATTCTGTAAAGAAACTCCTCCCCTATTATTTACAAGTGGACAGTCTGGTCTTTGGTCAGATTTAGACTAGAGCTATAGGGAGATTTTCTATAACGCTATTAAGTGACAGCTGCTGTCTAGTGTTGAGCAAACTTGTGTTTTAAGTTCTGCGTCCAAAGCTCGGTTTCGGGTTATCGAAATATTCACTTATGGATTCTGCTACCACAGACCATAACGAAATTTGGAATCCATAACGGGATCCTTCGATACCCCGAACCCGAACTTTGGACGCAGAACTTAAAAAACAAGTTTCGCTCAACACTACTGCTGTCTACAAGATTGCATTCAACTCAATGGGGGAGATTTATCAAAACTGGTGTAAAGGAAAACTGGCTCAGTTGCTCATAGCAACCAATCAAATTCCAACTTTCATTTGTCAGAGCTCCTTTGGAGAAAAAAGGTGGATTCTGATTGGTTGTTATTAGAGAGGAGCGAATTTTAATTAAATTTGATTCGCCGGTTCGCCAATTTTTGGGGAAAAAATTTGATTTGATCCAAATTTATTTGCGGCGAATTTTCTTAAAAAACTGCTACTTCCTGGGTGCAGAGAGCCTTTATAGCGGTGTAGAACACTGTGCCTTGCAGTAACACGCATAGTAGTGAAATAATACTGTGAGTCCGTATGACATGCAGATGACAGGAGTCGCTCTTAGAATAACTGCACACTTCACTTATTTGGGCAGTCACAGGGAAAAACTGACCAAATAACTTAAGTATGAACTCAGCCTTATAGGTCGATGTTAGCGCCAAGTAGAAGCACCCTCATTTTACACCGCCGTCAGCTGATTCCACAAAGATGTCTACAGAACCTGTTCTATTAAACGCCGAAACAAGTAGAGCCCCCTGACAGAGTGGAGAGGGTGTAATCAGTAAGTTTGTGTTGACGTCACTGATTAATTTGCCCTTCCTCTGATCCGTCAGAATAATAACCCACAAAAAACGGATCCTGTCTGTTGAGCATCTGCCTTCACTCGGTCAGCATTTGGTCAGTAATCCATCAGTATTGCTAATGCCAAAAAAAAACAGGAGTGGATCCAAAACAGAGATGACACGTGAATGGAAAATTTGCATGTCTTCTGTGTTTTGTACCCACTACTGCTTTTGACTACCAAATCACAAGCTAATTCTGATGGGACCATACAGGCCTTAGACCTGCTACACAGAGACGATCTGTTGTGTGTCTACTTTTTCTTTCCTCCTGATATGTCAGAAAAAGGGTCAAATAAATGATGATTTCAGCCAAGCCAAAAAGGCTAAATAGTGGCCTAGTCATGAAGTGGGGAGGGTGGGAACAGCATGATAAGTCCACATAGTGGCCCTATGACATAGTGATGAGGTGGAAGCAGTATGAGGAGACCACAGAGTGGCCCAATGACAGAGTCTGGAGGTGGCGGCAGCATGAGCAGGCCACAGAGTGGCACAATGACAGAGTATGGAGGTGGCGGCAGCATCAGGAGGACACAGAGTGGCACAATGACATAGTGTGGAGGTGGCAGCAGCATGAGGAAGCCACAGAGTGGCATGACGATGAGAAATTGTGGAGGTGGCAGCAGCATGAGGAGACCACAGAGTGGCACAATGACGAGAGATTGCGCAGGTGGCAGCAGCATGAGGAGGCTACAAAGTGGCACGACGACGAGACATTGTTGAGGTGGCAGCAGCATGAGAAGGCCACAGAGTGGTAAGACGACGAGAGATTGCGGAGGTGGCAGCAGCTTGAGGAGGCCACAGAGTGGCAAAATAAGAGAGTCTGGAGGTGGTGGCAGCAGCAGCATCAGGAGGAGGTAACAGAAGATTCGCAGCAGCATCTCCGGTTTTTCTCTTTATTGCGAACACTTTACAACATGCATACAAATAAAGTGCAACGTTTCGGCTGTTACCAGCCTTTGTCAAGCATAATCAATAGTGACACATACAGACCTTAAATAGTGTAACCACCACCCTCCTCATAATGACCCCCCAATCACATTGGACCAGCTGCATTACCTATCCAATCCTAACTGCTGCCGGTTTCAATTCCTCTTTTGCATATATTAACATTATCACCTGTGTGAAGTTCGCTGTGTTATTCCATGCTCCCGCCTGGCGTTCGCGTCTCTGCATCACCACTGCACAAGCTTGTGCCGCTGGTTGTTTACACATCACCTGGGCAACGGCAATCCAAATCTCACGGTAATCCCGTGTGATCACGTCACTATACCGCTTAATCTCTTAATTTTCGCAATAAAGAGAAAAACCGGAGATGCTGCTGCAACTCTTCTGTTTTTACTGTCTGATGTGACCGCTGGGGATCCGCGGTTATTTTGATGGCTGTTGCAGTCCGGTGACCCGGTGAGACCATGTGTGCTGCTTTCATCCATTCCATTAGAGTGTGGAGGTGGTGTCAGCATCAGGATGCCACAGAGTGGCACAATGACAGTCTGAAGGTGGCGACAGCAGCATCAGGAGGAGGCTACAGGGTGACACAATGATAGCGAGGAGGTGGCAGTAGCAGCATCAGGAGGACAGAGTGTAGAGGTGGCAGCAGCATGAGGAGGCCACAGAGTGGCACAATGACAGTCTGAAGGTGGCAGCCGCAGCATCAGGAGGAAGCTACAGGGTGGCACAATGACAGTGAGGAGGTGGCACTAGCAGCATCAGGAGGCCACAGAGTGGTGCAATGACAGAGTGTAGAGGTGGCAGCAGCATCAGGAGGAGGCCCCATTGTGGCACCATGACAGAGTGTGGAGGTAGCAGCAGCACCATCAGGATGTCACAGAGTAGCACATTGATAGAGTGTGGAGGTGGCGGCAGCAGCATTAGGAGGAGGCCACAGGGTGGCACATTGACAGTGTGGAGGTGGCAGCAGCATCAGGAGGCCACAGAGTGGCACAATGACAGTGTGGAGGTGGCAGCAGCAGCATCAGGAGGAGGCCACAGAGTGGCATGACGACAGATTGTGGAGGAGGCGGCAGCATCAGGAGGCAGCCACAGAGTTGCACGACGACAGAGTGTGGAGGTGGGTGGCTAGAACAGTACACAATGACAATGGTGGGTGTAAGAGGAAGCACTTGGCATCAGATGTGTGGCATCAGGCGGATGGCAGCATCAGAATAGTAGCTGAGGCAGAAAGCCAGAAGAAACCGGTCTCTTTTGTCAAGGTTTGGTTGAGGCAGCATGGATGATCTAATCTGATGCATCAGGCATTGGTGGGTGGAAATCCTGACTGATCCACGCCTCATTCATTTTGACAATGTCAGTCTCTCCACATTTTGTGTGGACAGGCGTGCTCTTCTTGGGGTAACTATGGCCCGAGCCGCACTAAACACTTGCTCTGATGCCACACTACTGGTCGGTCAGGACAGCTTTTCCAGGGCAAACTCTGCTAGTTACGGCCACAAATCCAGTTTGGCTGCCCAGTAGTCCAGCGGATCTTAAATGTGGCAGGGTGCTGTCCATGTATGCAACCACCTGCTGGTTCAGGTCCTGCTCCAGGTCTAACTGCTGCTGCTGGTGAGTAGTTTTTTCACTATGCAGGTGAAAAAAAGATGCTCATCAGCGACTCTAGACAGGCTGCTGCTGATAGAGCTGGTACTGCTCCTGCTACCCCACCCCTCCCCAGCAGCCATGGAAGTGGAGCGTGAGAGCAGAGACCTGTTAGACCTGCAAGATGATGGACGATGGCGCAGATAGGCAGAGGCCAACTGACTACATAGGATGTCTCTATAGTAGTTAAGTTTGTCCTTCCTCTCAGCGGGTATAAAAAAGGCCCCCATTCTGGACTGGTAGTGAGGGTCCAATAAGATGGAGAGCCAGAAGTCATCCCTCTGCCAAATGGAGACAATTCGGCTGTCACTACGCAAGCGAGTGAGCAATTGTGTAAGTGACTCGGAGGGACTCCCTGCCTCCATCTCCACAGCATACTGCCACAATGTATCTTGGTCCCATGCCTCATCTTCCTTATCGCCGTGTAGCTCCTCTGGCTGCTCCTGCTCCTCCTCTCCTGTCACCTCTATTGAAAAACCACCCATTTCGCAACAGATTGCTTGTGCTCCAATGTCCTCCTCCTCCAGTTCAGCCCCCACAGGGCTCATGTGGCCCATGAGATCTAGGTGCCACGTCTCCAGTCCCCTGACCAGCCAGATTTTCCAGCATCTGTTCCAGGACATAAAGCAGTGGAACGTTGTTGTTTATCCCGTAGTCCTGGCGACTGACAAATAACGTGCCATCCTCAAAGGGCCTGTGCAAACTGCAGGTGTCACGCATGAGTTGCCACTGGCCGACATCGAAGTTACAAAGGGGAGTACTCATGGCAGCTTGTGTCACCAAGAAATCGTTTAGGACCTTTCTCTGTTCGTACCGTCGGTCCAACATATGGAGGGTGGAATTCCAACGGGTGGAAACATCGCATATTAGCTGTTCTGCCGCTGTAGCTCCAGGATGGTGTGCTTTGCGGTGTACGAGTGGCTGAAGTGCATGCAAAGTTTCCTGGGCATTTTTAGGATGTCTTGCAGATGGGTGGAAGACTTCAGGAACTGCTTGACAACCAGATTAAACACATGTGCCATGCAGGGCGCATGGCTCAGCCCTCCTTGATGCAGCGCCGACACCATGTTTTTCTCAGGTACTATAGTTCCGATTTTGAGTTGTCGCAGAGAAAGCCAGGATTCGATTTCTTGACAAAGGACATGGAGCAGTTCCTCCCCTGTGCGACTCCGTTCGCCCAGGGAAAAGAGGTGCACAACAGCGTGACACTGCCGTGCCCTGCACATGTGGTATGCTGGTGGGCCCCTGTGAATTGTCCATGCAGTGGAGGCTGAGGACACGGTGGAGAATGAGGAGGCAGAGGCGGACATTGTCGCAGGACCAACTTTTTGGCAAATTGGAGGCGGAAGTGGCGTGACCTGGCCAAGGTGTGGCTGTGCAGGAACCACATTCACCCAGTCGGCCGTAAAGGACAGCTCCACACGTCGGTACTGGTGTGCACTTTGGCAGACACCTACAGGCTCAAAGACTGGCCCACCTTCTGTTCTACATGTGCGTGCAGGGCTGGTACTGCAAAGAAATGACGGCTTGGGACTCTCCACCTTGGCTCGGCACAAGCCATCAGTTCTCTGAAAGTTGCAGAGGTAACCACCTAGAAAGGGAGGGACTGCAGCACCAGCAACTTGGAAAGGAGAACATTCAGCTTCTGCGCTGTTGGATGCGTGCACGCATATTGTTGTCTCTTGGCAATCGCTTCGGTAATCGATTGCTGACAGAATGACTGATGAGAAATAGGAGCATCAGGACCAGCAAATGAGGGGAAGGACAGACAGCTCCCTTCGGCTGAGGTGGTGGAGCCTTGACTGCCTGAAACCGGGTGCGTGCCACTGGGTGATGCAGCGGTTGCTGCGGCAGGCTGCACCACCAGATCGGAGCCACGGCTCTCCCAGGCCACTTAAGGCATATGTTGATGCAGGGCCGTGGTGCCAACATTGGCACCCTGGCCACGCTTCATCTTCTGCCCACAGATTCTACATATGGCCATGTTTACCTCCTCCGGCGGCTTAACAAAAAACTGCCACACTGCCAAATAGGTGATTTTACCCCTAACACTACGCACTAACTTACTGCTACCACCACTGCTTCCATGAACCCGTGCACCGCTACTTCCCGGGCAGGTAGGCTCCTGCGAAGTGGGTGGTTTACCCCGGGCAGGTTTGGCTCCAGACCTCCCACTGCTAGCGACTTGCTGGCTCACAGGAAAACTGCCACCCTCTTCTCCTGATGATGATGAAGCCCCTTCGTCACCCGACTCCCAAGTCCGATCAGCTACATCATCATCCTCGAGTACTGTCGCATGTCACTGATGTCCTCCTCAACCATCTCGGGGTTAGGAGCCTGACTGCTTGCAACATCTGCTCCCACGCCACTCTCCTCATCACTACTATCCCACATACTGGAGGAAGCAGCAGATGTCTCCTTCAGATCTTGACTGGGTAGTAGCTGCTGACTGTCCTCTAGTATCTCGTCCTCGCTGAAAAGTGGAGCCGAGCCCACAACATATAATACTTATCTGGCTGAGTGAACTGAAAAGGACAGAGACAGGTTGAGGACAGTTGAAGGTACAGGGTCTGCTCCCGGGCCATGCCAACTAAGCGTCTTCTCAGAGGAACCAACCGACTCTTGGCTGGGGGTGTCTGATGTCACTTAGGACAAAGTGGATGACCGAGTCAACCATTCAAGAACCGATGGGTTGCTGGTCAAGGCACGACCGCTAGATGACAAAGGGAGCTCAGGTCTCTTGCTGTGACTCCTGCTGCCACGCCCCCTTACCCTGCTGCGCCCTCTGCCTGTGCAAGAAACATTTAGGCCTCTGCCACTCCCCTGTGCAGGGCCTGGCACTTCTCTGTCTGCCATTCTGTTAGTTAAAATAATCAAATGTTAGATCAAATATTTTACACGGCAAACTGGGCTTCAGAGCATATCACTGCACCGCAGAACGGCAATTAGGGCCTAAATTTTTTTCTCCTTTTGCACAACACAAAAGGCTTTTCAACAGATAGGTGCAACGATGAACAGCGAATATATTTTTATTTCACCACTAATACACGGCAAACAGGGCTTCAGAATATATCACTGCACCGCAGAACGGCAATTATACCCTCATTTTTTTCCCTTTTTTGCCCTAATTTTTTTCCACTTTTACACAACAGAAAAGGCTTTAAAACAGATAAGTGCAAAGATCAATAGCAAACGTATTTTTCTTTCGCCACTAATACATGGCAAACAGGGCTTCAGAATATTTCACTGCACCGCAGAATGGCAATTTGGCCCTAATTTTTTTCAATTTTGACACAACACAGAAGGCTTTTCAACAGATAAGTGCAACGATGAACGGCGAATATATTTTTATTTTGCCACTAATGCAAGGCAAACTGGGCTTTAGAATATATCACTGCACCGCAGAACGGCAATTAGGCCCTGATATTTTTCTCCTTTTACACAATACAAAAGACTTTAAAACAGATAAGTGCATCGATGAACGGCGAATATATTTTTATTTCGCCATTAATACACGGCAAACGGCCTACACGGCAGGGTTTCAGAATATATGACTACACCGCAGAACGGCAATTAGGCCTCAATTTTTTCTACTTTTACACAACACAAAAGGCTTTAAAACAGCTAAGTGCATCGATAAATGGCGAATATATTTTTATTTTGCCACTAATACACGGCAAACAGGGCATCAGAATATATCATTGCACCACAGAATGGCAGTTAGGCCCTAATTTTTTTTCAATTTTGACACACACAGAAGGCTTTTCAACAGATAAGTGCAATCATGAACGGCGAATATATTTTTTTTTTCGCCACTAATACAAGGCTAAAAGGGCTTTAGAATATATCACTGCACCGCAGAATGGCAATTAGGCCCTAATTTCTTTCAATTTTGACACAACATAGAAGTCTTTTCAACAGATAAGTGCAAAGATGAACAGAGAATATATTTTTATTTCGCCACTAATACAAGGCAAACTGGGCTTTAAAATATATCACTGCTTAGCAGAACGGCAATTAGGCCCTAATTTTTTTCTCCTTTAACAGAATACAAAAGGCTTTGAAACAGATAAGTGCAACAATTAATGGCTAATATATTTTTATTTCGTCACTAATAAACAGCAAACAGGGCTTCAGAATATATCACTGCACTGCAGAACTACAATGAGGCCCTAATTTTTTTCTCCTTTTACACAAAAGGCTTTTCAACAGATACGTGCAAAGATCAATAGCAAACGTATTTTTCTTTCGCCACTAATACATGGCAAACAGGGCTTCAGAATATTTCACTGCACCGCAGGATGGCAATTTGACCCTAATTTATTTCAATTTTGACACAACATAGAAGTCTTTTCAACAGATAAGTGCAAAGATGAACAGAGAATATATTTTTATTTCGCCACTAATACAAGGCAAACTGGGCTGTAGAATATATCACTGCTTAGCAGAACTGCAATTAGGCCCTAATTTTTTTCTCTTTTTGCAGAATACAAAAGGCTTTAAAACAGATAAGTGCAACAATTAACGGCTAATATATTTTTTATTTCGCCACTAATACATGGCAAACAGGGCTTTAGAAAATATCACTGCACCACAGAATGGCAATTAGGCCCTCATTTTTTTCAACTTTTACACAACACAGAATACTTTAAAACAGATAAGTGCAACAATGAACAGCGAATATTTTTTTTATTTTGCCACTAATACACGGTAAACAGGGCTTCAGAATATATCACTGCACCCTAAAACGGCAATTAGGCCTAATTTTTTTCTACTTTTACACAACACAAAGGCTTTTCAAAAGATAAGTGGAATGATGAACGGCAAATATAATTATATTTCGCCACTAATACACGGCAAACTGGGCTTTAGAATATATTACTGCACCGCAGAACGGCGATTATGCCCTAATTTTTTTCTACTTTTACACAACACAAAAGGCTTTTTAACAGATAATTGCAACGATGAACGGCGAATATATTTTTATTTTGCCACTAATACACGGCAAATTGGGCTTTTGAATATATCACTGTACTGCAGAACGGAAATTATACCCTCATTTTTTTCTACTTTTACTCAACACAAAAGGCTTTTCAACAGATAATTGCAATGTTAAACGACAAATATATTTTTATTTTGCCACTAATACACGGCAAAAAGAGCTTTAAAACCTATAACTGAAGTGCACAAGGGCAAATAAGACATACTGTAGATTAATTTCCTTGTAATAAACCCTATTAATGGCTGTATCAAACAGCTGTATAATAGCAATTTGGATCCCTAGTCAGTGCTCCAAGGTATAATAGGATTGTTCCTATTACCCAGTTTGTAATCTCCCCTACTGAACCCCGTTCTACATAAATGCTGTGGAACAATTCCTCCATATCCTTTCCAGTACTTATAAATCGTTTTTACACCACAATCAAGTCTTTCCTATCACTGTCCTTAGCGCCTGCAGACACGTCTCTCGTGGCACTAAGTACACTGGTGAATGGCAGAATCTAAGATGGCTGCCGCTATTTATAGGGCTGTGACATCACAGGGCTGACTGGCTGCTGATTGGCTGCATGTATGTCAGTATGGGTGATCCCACCTTTCCACAGTTCCTTTCTCCATGTCCTTACATGTGCAGCAGCCATTTTAGAGAAAATGCGATTCGTTACCATTAACAAGAAGCGTGAGGAAATTCAGCTACAGTGCAAATTGAATTTTTCCTGAAATTCAGATCGAATTCCACTTCGTCAGCTTCAAATCACTCATCTCTATTTGTTATGGGCAACTCAGCCAGTTTTCCTTCACACCAGTTTGATAAATCTCCCCCAATGTGTTCCTTTAGACTATGGATATAGCTTCATATTTAAAATCATTCAATTATGCTACAAAAAGAGTTTTTTTTTCCAGTAGGCATTGATTTCAAATACTTGATTGATTGTATTCTACATGTGCAGTATGGTATTTATTTGATGCACTTATATAGCGCTACATCACTCTGTCCCCAAAGGGGCTCACAACATAAGTTGCCGGGGAGTGTGGAAGGAAACTCACACGAACACGGGGAGAACATATAAACTAGATGCAGATGTTGCCCTTGGTTGGATTTAAACTTAGGAACCCAGCGCTGCAAGGCACCAGTGCTAACCACTGAGCCACCATGCTGCCCATACTAGTAATAAGAAATAGCAACAAAACAGTAACAATGGTATGCATGTGGCAATTTAGAATTACAGCACCATATATTTTATAGCTAGAGAAATGTTTGATTTTATTATTGTTTCTTTTGAAAATGAAAAATCTCTGCAGCTAGATTTGCTGTTGCTACAAAACAGTTAACAGTACATGATCCTTCTTAAAATTCCAGGAACTGAAAAGATTATGATACGTGTTACTGATATAAATACCCAGTTGTGGATTGCAGCAACATTCCCTATTATTATCCTAGCAAAAAACAATAATAAAATAGCCTGTAGGTGGTGCTAAAATGCTGTAGCCTCAAATTATGGTAAGCTTAGAGGCTCAGCAAATTCAGAGCTTCTATTACAAGCTAATTGGTAGAAACTGGGCAATTAAACAAGATAGCAAATTTGGCTGTTGCTCGTTAGATTGAAAATGCATGATGTAGAATTCCTAGAAATTAAAATCCTGAACTGCTTATAGTATATATTTTTTTACTTTTTGTGTTATATTAGTTAGCCTTTGGTGTACAGTAGCAGTCCTACCTGTAATCTGCACTGCTCACTAGATAACAAGAAATACAGTAACTGATAGCCATAGTAAATCCATATGTAACCTGCAGCAAAATGTAGATATTGTACAGCACACAATCCCATTAGTTGATAGATGTTGTTTGATAGCACATGTTG
This sequence comes from Bufotes viridis, assembly GCA_033119425.1. Classification (NCBI taxonomy): domain Eukaryota; kingdom Metazoa; phylum Chordata; class Amphibia; order Anura; family Bufonidae; genus Bufotes; species Bufotes viridis. The sequence goes on from CM065592.1 coordinate 242,725,354, forward strand.
GAAGTCTTGCACTATTAACATCCTCTGTGTTTCATTAAAGTGCCAGTCATTAAAGTCATCTTTAAAGTTGCAAAGTTGCTTCACATAGTCATTTTACACCTGGAGTTAGGACGATTGGGAGGGGGGCGTTTGCTGGTTCTCCAGAGAAGCTCTGCTCTGATAAACTAGTCTCTTCCAACTTACTGATAAGATGCCAGTGAATATGAACCACTGCGACATTTTATGCTGTACTCATAAAAACCAAATGCATAAAATGCAGACCTAAATTGGATATGTAAAGGGGTTGTCTCAGTTCAGCAAATAGCATTTATTATGTTGAAAAAGTTAGTACAAGCCACTTAATAATGCACTGTGATTGTACATATTACTTCCTTTGCTAGCTGGATTTATTTTTCCATCATATTATACACTACTTGTTTCCATGGTTATAACTAGGGATGAGCGAATCATTCGAAGTCGATTCGCATAAAACTTTGTTTCAATACTGTACGGAGCAAGCGGTTCGTAGAGTATTAAACTGTATTGGCTCCGATGAGCCTAAGTTATTACTTCACGTGGTACTTGGAACCGAACCCAAGTTCGGGAAATGTTTTTTTAAAGTATAAATCAATTTCTGAAGTTATTATGCGAAGTCTTTTGAGACTTCGCAAAGTAATAACTTCGGCTCATGGGAGCCAATACATTTTAACCCTAACATTAACCCTACGCTTGCATCCAAAGTCGATTCGCTCATCCCTAGTTATGACCACCCTGCAATCCATCAGCCGTGATTGTGCTTGTACACTACAGGAAAAAGCACTAACCTATGTGCGCTTCCACTGTCACAGGCCACCAGAGAGTTTAATGCAATTTGCTTCTGGATTGCAGGGTGGTCATAATCATGGAAACGAGCAGTGTATAATGTGATGGAAAAATGAATTAAGCCAGCAAAGGAGGCAATATGGATAATCACAATACATTAGTAAGTGCTTGGTATTAACGTAGTCTACCAAGGACGGATTGGCCATAGACCTTACAGGGAGATTTCGCGGTGGGCCAATGCCCAGGAGGCAGGCCAGTGGAAGTTTTTAGGGATGTATTTTGTGCTGTTACCATGAACCGTGGTATTTGGCCCCGTTTGGGGTGGTATAATGTGCAACAATATGGTATTACTGGCCCCACCTACTTTTGTTGACCCCACATTCCATCAATTTGGACCTGACTACAAAACAAGGCCACTTTTGGTATTTTTCCGGAGCCACTTTAAGTTCCCAGTCTGCCCATGTAGTCTATATAATAAATGCTGTTTGCTGAAGTGAGACAACTCCTTTAACAGTGACAGATGACAATACGTTAGGCAGTACACTATCCCAAGAAAGACATGGCTAAAGCCTACCATTGTATTCTTCATCTTCTGTCAAGCACTAGACATTTCCCACTCTCGTTTAATGTCACTAGTGGTGACTCTGTGAGATTCTGATAATGGGTCCAGAGCCTTTGGACCCTAAGAGAGAGAGATGTATATGCTGTATCACAACGCAAGGACCTAGCAAGACATCCTGCTGAAAACAGTGAACATTTCCCAAATCTCTATTAGAAATTCTAGACTAATGCAGTAATTTAGTAAATTGTTAATAATTTATTGACCCTAAGTTGTGGCCCTAAAATGTCATATACTGAGTGATCCCCTTTTATTGAAAAGGAAATCTACATCTTCTGTTTCTATCTGAAGAGCAAAATGTTTTGGTGCACATAAGAAAATCTGTCATCTGCAAAGTAGGTTTCTAACATGGCATGGTAGGTTACCCCCCCCCCCCCCTTTTCCCCTGCATACCTTTCTTGTGAAAATTTAGTCTTTAAACTTTGGAATTGTTTGTTTTATGCAATTAAGTTTTTAGTGCACTGTGTGCACCATCAGCGCTTCCCCATTTTTATATCTGACAATCTCTGAGATATGAGCGTAGGTAGTGATGATACAGGGGAAGTTGGATGCCCCTATTGTAGTGGCCACACCCACAGTGCACCAAAACCGTATTTGAAAAAAATTAAAATTAAAAAAAGGACTAGAGGGCCAGTTTTTCGCAAGAATGGAATGGCTATGTTTTGTGGGTATGCATTCTTTAAAACTGATTTTAAAGATGATTCCTTTTTAACCTACAAGAAATTACACTACCTATGTGACCTGTTTTTTCTGCTAGGGTCAATCATAAGCACAGATCAAGAATTCTGGTTTTCATAGACCCGATAGGGATGTAGAGAATCTTTGAGTAAAAAAAATTTGTATTCATAAAACAGGCTGGATTTCATCTTTCCAGATAATATTTCCATGAATACTTTGTGGCTATTCTTTTTCTCTAGTGATAAGTTATGTAAACTCATCTAGAAACACATGCTCTAGTTATTTTTCTTGGTATGCTTCCCTGACTGTCTGTCATGTCTTTTTTTTCTATAGGGGAAAGAGATACTAAGTAGACTCTCCATGTGTTGCTGAGTGAAGCAACTGCAAAGTTTGCCAAAACTAAACTCCATTTTTTTTCTACTTTTTTTCTTCTTTACTCCTTTATATTCCAGGTTTCTATATTACTTACCAAAGTGTAATAATCACAAGAATGATTCTCAGTACCCTTCATAATTTATAGTACGCAATTTGCATTTAACTGGTTATTCTATTTATTATTATGTTTCTGTAGATGACATAGTAGACAGATATTGTTCATTTGTTTTTGTCTTTTTTTTGTTTTGTCTGATGTCAGAGATACTTTTTTTGGATAGCTAGTCTATATGGTTTTTGTGATGCTAGCAGATGGGCATTCAGATAGAATATTGCAGTTGTCACGGCTAATGGACGTCATAAGAAAGGGTGCTGGACGGTTAAACCACAAAAGCCTGACCTGGAACAGACATCTATTGGCGCAGTGACACGACCATTGGGCAGGTGAAAAAGCTTCTTTATTGAAAGGCTAAAACTTCAGACGGACACCGGTTGGCATCCACTTGAGGCCGGAATTCTGAATATATATACCCATATGGTACATGAATGTGAATATGATTTGTAAGACTTGTTGTATTTGAAAACCACACATAATTATCCCATAGAAGAGTTTTGTTTCTGTGACCTCAGTTCTCCACAAAAGCATTTCTGGGGGCATTTCCTTGATTTGTCTACTGTATATAACAATAACTGAAAATGCAGTAAATCCATCCAGTATGTATTAACATGCAGACTTCTTTCACTCTAAGGTTATGTGGCATCTCAGAGTCACACCACAAAACAAGATGAGAAAATGGTTCATGTCAAAAACTCAGTAGCAATGTTTTTTCAGTTATTTCTGACATTATTGCCACTTTTAAAATCACTATTTGGCTTTGTTCACATTTCCGTTTTTCTCACATTTTCCACGGACAACACATGTACCCATTGGTTGGAATGTCTTTGTTCGCACATCAGTATTTTTTTATGTAGACATGCACTACTTTGGTCTGTGATGCGGACCAAACACGCCCATTAAAGTCTAAGGGTCATTAAAAATCATGGACACAACACGGAAGACAGATAGGAAATAGTTTTGAAATTAATTTTCAGCTGAGCAACGTTCGTGGATTACGAATGACCCACGGAGTTAAAAACGGACCTACGGACTAAATATGGACGCTTTTTCATGTACATAATATGACATGGAAATGTGAATGATGCCTTACAGTGCTCAGAATTATAGTATTGCATGTATTAGTGCACTTAGTATCTGTACCTTTACATACTGTTATTTTTTATTTATTTTTTTATTTTATGCAGTTATATAGCTCTGACATATTTCGCCGTGCTTTACAGACATTAGCATCACTCTGACCCCCAATGGGGATCACAATCTAAGTTCCCTATCAGTATGTATTTCGAATGTGTGGGAGGAAACTGGAGAACCCAGAGGAAACCCACACAAACACAGGGAGAACATACAAACTCCATGTCGATGTTGTCCTTGGTTGGATTTGAACCTAATGCTAACCACTGAGCCACCGTGCTGTCAACTATATAAATAGCTGGGTTGCTGGCATGAGACCTTCCATTTTACTTTCTTTTTGGAAAGGAGACTTTGTTGTTTATCTCTTTTCCAGAGAAGTATTATGTGAGGATACAAGCACAACATCTTATTATGAAAAAGCACTGATTGAACAGTTTGAGGCAACCGCCAGCAAAAAAAATCATATTATAAAAAAGCACTTATTGAACAGTTTGAAGCTACCACTAAGGGGGAATCTTTTTATGAAAGAGCACTGATTGAACAGTTTAAGGCTACCACCAAAAACTAATGGAAAAATAATAGGGGGGAATTGATCTCTATGAAGCATAAGGATATATACATAAATATACATACTAGAGATGAACAAATCAATCATATCAATTTGGAATTCATCCTGAATTTTACCAAAATTTTGGATCCTAACAAACCCAAACATTTTTTCAATTTATTTCAGGCAAATCAAGAGAGAGATCCACATGTGAAAAACATACAATTTAGCCTTCTTTCCAAAAGGATTTAAAAAGCTGAGTTTTTCACAATTACATCATAGATTTCCTATTTACAACTACAGCATAGCCTTTTTGTGAAATTCGGGATGAATTCCGGACTGGTAGAATCTATTCACTCATCATTTACTCATTTCATTTAAATCTAAAGGTACAGATGTAGCAGATGTTAAAATGGCATAATATACAATTAGATCAATCATTAGTACTTCACTTGGCTTTTCTTGTGTTACGTGTCAATTTAAAGTTTATCGCAGCAGAGTAACTAACACATTATGTTGTGTAAAGTTAACATTTTCTACATCTGTATTACAACTAAAGTATTACAGAACACAGCATGGACCACATGAACAACTGTTCTACAGTAGGTCATAAGTACCTAGAGAGAATGTATAATTCTTCTTATAACAGTTTTCCGGCATCAAAAACTAGAATTTTTGTTTGCAATAAGTGGAATTTCTCCAATGACCTAGCCACTTTCTCAGGAGGGGAGTGGGGGACCATGGCGGGGCCTTCTATGCTACTTTTATAGCATAGAAGTAGACTGAAATCTTTTCCAGCTAGATTTATGATAAGGCGTGAGCCTTGTCATAAACTAGATACAGTCTTCGGCTGTGCAAGGGGATATAATAGACCATTGTAAAATACTGTTCAATAATAAATTTTCCCCTTAGTATAAAAAAAAACCCTTAAAGTAGAACTCCCGACAAAATGTTTATTCTCTGACCTGCTAGAAAGTGATGTCATGTGACCAACTCTTTGATCTCCAACTGACACAGGACAGGAAGTCAGTTACGTCTCTATTCATTACTTACATAGTTACATAGTTATTTAAGTTTGAAAAAGACATACTGTATGTCCATCAAGTTCAACCAAGGGATAGGTGGGGATGCGAATCCCAAAAGGAATTGAGACTCAGATTTCTACACGTTTTTAAGAGCATTAATGTTTTTTACTTTTAAGAATTCTTATAAACCCTTTTTGAAACTGTCTATTGTTCCTGCTGTGACCACGTCCTGAGGAAGTTTATTCCACAGCTTCACAGTTCTTACAGGTAAAGAAGCTTTGACACTTTCAGAGACTGAACTTTTTCCTCTCCAATCGGAGGCAGCCCCTTTGTCTTTTGAACGCATTTTACATGGAACAGATTTTCACTGTATTTTTGTATGGCCCATTTATATATTTGTATAGGTTAATCAAGGCCCCCGTTAGACATCTCTTCTCAAGACTAAATAAACTCAATTATTTTTAATCATAACTAAGACCATTCCCATTCCCCTTATCAGTTTAGTGGCTCTCCTCTGTACTTTTTCCAGCTGCAGTGTGTCCAGTGTGTGCAGTTTTCCAGCATATTCCAGATGAGGCCGCACCAACGCTTTGTAAATTGATAATATTACATCCCTTCCCCGCGAGTCCATGCCTCATTTAATGCATGACAATATCCTGGTGGCCTTAGAAGCAGCTAATTGACATTGTATGCTGTAATTTAATCTACCATCCACAAGGACACCCAAATCCTTCTCTATAAGTAACTATCCCAGTGCTACATCACCTATGACATACGAAGCACAGAGATTATTACTACAAAGATACATAACTTTACATTTGCCCACATTGAACCTCATTTGCCAAGTTGATGCCCATGTTGATGCCCAATCATTTGTGTTCAAGTCAGCTTGTAGTTTATGGACATCTTCCATAGACTGTACAGTTCTACACAGCTTAGTGTCATCTGCAAAAATAGATATTAATCCCATCCTCAATATCATTAATAAATAAATTAAAAAATAAAGAGCCCAGCACTGAACATTGAGGTACAACACTTATAACCTAGGACCATTCTGAATAGGAATCATTGACCACAACGGTCTGGACACGGTCCTTCAGCCAGTTTTCAATGCAATTACAAACTATACTTTCCAAGCCTATAGACCTTACTTTACCTATTAAGCGTCTATGAGTGACAGTATCAAAAGCCTTTGCAAAATCCAGAAACACTACATCCACAGCCGCCCCTCTGTCCAGGCTACTACTCACCTCCTCATAAAAACAAATCAGGTTAGTCTGACAACTTCTGTCCTTGGTAAACCCATGTTGGTTATCACTTATAATATTATTTACAGTCACATGCTCCTGTATATAGTCCCTTAAGAGTCCTTCAAATATTTTTCCCACAACCGAAGTTTAACTAACTGATCTATAATTACCTGTGGAGGACCTTGATCCTTTTTTGAATATAGGCACCACGATTGCCTTGCGCCAATCACTTAACACTGTACCAGTACCTAGGGAATCTTTAAAAATTGTAAACATGGGCACAGCAATGACTGAACTGAGCTCTTTACTCCAGGTCCAGATGGATTACTCCCTCTTGGGCGTAATCCATCTGGACCCGGAGCCTTGTTCACATTTACCCTATTTAACTTTTTTTGACCATATGTACAGTTAGCCAATTGAGTATATCACTGGATGTACTAACAGCCCCGACACCACAGATATTAGCTCCCTTCTCTTCTTTTGTATAGAGCTAAAAAACCTGCAGTATTTAGTAACTCTGCTTTTTCCTTATCTTCAGTGACTACCCCCCCCCCCATTTACCATTTTTTAGGATACCTACCTTCTCAGACCTAGATTTTTTAACATTTATATATTTAAAAAACATTTTGGGATTTGTTTTGCGTTCTTTTGCTACCTGCTGTTCAATTTGTATCTTTGCAAATTTTTTCTCCCTTTTAAAGATTTCACAAAATCTCCCATATGACCAATGTACCAGCCTGTGCCGCTTACTCTATTTGGTTATACAGTTATGTTTCTATCTCTTCTGTGATGTTAGGGGTCTATAGATTACACCAAGTATTATTTTTTCAGTGTTTATATCCATTTGAACTTCCACCCATAAGGTTTCCACATCCTCACCATCCGCACCCACAATTGCCTCTTTCATACTTGTCTTCAGATCACTTCATACAGGCACACACCACCACCTTTTCTATTGACAAGGTCTTTCCTAAATAGTTAAAACCCTTAATATTTACAGCCCAGTCATGTGAAGAGAATCCAACCATGTCTCAGCCAAATCAACTACATCTATGTGTTCTCCTAGTACCATAGCCTCCAGCTCCCCCATTTTTCTAGCTAGACTTCTGGCATTTGTGAAAATACATTTTAAATTACTATTACCTGTAAAGTGAATATCTGGGATTTTTGTGTTACCTTGGATGATTTTTCTATGTAACAGGTTTTTGTTACCAGCAGTTCAATTTTTCATAAAAGTATAGTTATGCCCAGCCTTCTCCCTATTTTCCTCGCTAACCCCAGCCCCCACTAAATCCCCACTGTTCCCTTCTATATCCCACTCTCTATCTACAATATCTACCCTCTTAATAGTACGACCCCCAAACCTCCCCCCAGATCCTAGTTTAAAAGCTCCTCCATCCGTCTAACCATTTTTTCCCCCAGGGCAGTTGTACCCTCCCCAATAAGGTGCAGCCCGTCCCTGTTGTAGAGCCTGTAACCGACAGTGAAGTCGGCCCAGTTCCCCATGAACCCACACCATTCCTTCCTGCACCAGCTTCTGAGCCACTTATTTAACTCCCTAAACTCCCGTTGTTTCTCTGGTGACACTTGTGGCACTGATAGTATTTCTGAAAACACTACAGTACCTTGGCGGTCCTGGACTTGAGCATCTCACCTAGTTCCCTAAAATTGTTTTTAAGGACCTTCCATCTCCCTCTGACTTTGTCATTGGTGCCAATGTGTACCATTACCGCCGGGTCTTCCCCAGCCCCACCCAGCAATCTGTCAATCCAATTGAGGCTCCTGTAGGATTACATAGAGAAACTGACCTCCTGTCCACACATAAAATGCTGTGTCAGTTGGAGAGTCTGATTGCTGGTTACATGACACAAGTGAGAAGCATAAGGGGGGTTATAATTCACAAATACAGCCACTGGTAAGAACAATACCTTCACTACAGATCACATCATGTACCTTTCTAACAGGTCAGAAAATATTTTTTTTTGTCGGTAGTTTAATTATTCTTTTAGCCTCTACTTATTCCTTCCAGTTGGTTTACTGTAAAATATCTGCAGACTTTCCAAATGGAAGCGCCTAGTAAAACATTTAAGGTAGATAGTGATTCTCATGTTTTTTCATTTACTAGAACGTGATGGGTATAAACCTAAAGTTTATCATTTTACTTTTACAGTCAAATATACTGATTCAGCAAATATTATTGCAAGCATTGGACTGGCTGCTTGACAACTACATGTGTTTCCAGTTTATGAGCTAGCATGTGAGCTGGCAAGATACTTAAGAAAGAGATTTAATTCACATTTGCAAGAATCAAGAATGTAAAAATATGACTGGAAACATAGCTATATATATATATATATATATATATATATATATATATAGATAGATAGATAGATATATAGATATATATATATATGTATAAATCTGGAGATAGGCAGCAGCACGTTCAAAGGGCTTGGCGGGTGCAAAATCCTCAGGAGGACGGACAATCTTCCGCACATATATAGATCCCAGAGAAGAGGCAGCCTATATTCCAGCTTGCCAAACTATTAGAATTATGTGTTTAAGAGAAGGGCCTCATCCAAAGTCCTTAATTTTGGGATTTGCCCAATATATGACAAAAGTAAGAAACAAAAACAAAACTTCATTATTATTATCAGTGTAAATGACATAACCTCTGGTTATTCTGCTGTTAATAATAAGTTGACTACATTTTATAGCCCTGCGGTTTGCTCGCAGTTTCTATGAAACCTGACCTCTGTGACTTATTTTTGCTCATCAGAAGCTTCTATGAACCATTAAATATAAATGACTACAAGGTTTTACGATCATATAACATGGGGTTGTAATTCTTAGTTAAGTTTAAAACCAAAACAGAAACTGTATTTATGGCATTGCCAATAGAAATGTGTAAGGTACTGTCCTTTATTGTCTTATTATTTTACAGGATAACATCTGGCCATAGTGTTGGAGGGAAACCAATTTATATTTTTCCTATATTCATGTACAGGAAGCTTTGGAATTGCTATTTTGAACCTTTATGGTGGTATTCCTTGAACATTGTGGGAGTACTAGAGCACTGTATGGTAGCATCTTCCTACCATTACTTGTCATGTTCATTCAGAAAATCGTTGCATCAGGAAAGGGTTAATGATCCAATGGAACACAGACAAGAAAAGTGGTTTATCATCTGAGAAGCATTTCGGACAATTTGCCATTACTTAATTCGCTAACGTTCAGAGTAAAAGATATAAAATGAATCCACATTGGCTAAATACTATATTATTAGGCAAAACGCCTTGATCTCTGTGGAATGCAAGAGTTTTTTTTATACATCAGAGTTCAACATCGAGCATCTGGGGAGTATATGAGAGGCTTTTTAGGATGTTTTAGTGAAATTTGTAACTAAAAAGAAAGTTTAAATTAGACGAAATGACCACTAAAGTCTGCTTAGTAAAAAAAAAGAAAAAGAAAAAAGGAATACGTAGATACACAGATAATACATGGAATTTACCAAATATGAATAAGGCTAATAATTTCATGTTTTAGAGGTATAGGTATATGTATGAAATTAGTACCCCATGTAGGTTACTGTCAAACATTGCTAAATGTAGACAAAGTTAATACAAGCCATTTACTGATTTATTGTTATTGTCTAAATTGCCTCCTTTGCTGGCTGGATTCATTTTTCCATCACATTATACACTGCTCGCATCCTGGGGTTATGACCACTGTGCAAACTAGCAGCCGTGGCCATGCTAGCACACTATACGAAAATCCATGGGCCGCTCTGGTGACTGGGACCGTGGGAGTGCGAATAGATTTTTTCTATTGTGTGCAAGCTCAGCTACCACTGCTTGACTGCATGGTGGTCGTAACCCCTGGATATGATCAGTGTATAATATGATAGACAAATAAACCAAGCCAGCAAAGGAGGCACAATGGACAATCACAATACATTAGTAAATAATAAGTTAACCATTTGTTGAAGTGAGACACAGCAGAGTTCTAGATAGATAGTTACTATACGGAGGTATGGAGAAGGGGTTCTGGTGAGTATGAAAAGATCCCAAAAGCTTTAGAGGATTTAAAAATACTTACTCATCAAATCATAAAGGGGGTTTAGACAGTGTTAAAGAATATAAAGGAATATTTCCCTAGTATCCTTTTTGAGGTCTGTAAAGAACATGGGAAAAGGAATAGTGGGGCACCTTCTGTTGGTCTTCGATATGTCTTTTGCAGAGGGTCATCTATCCTCGTCTATGCAAGAGTCAAATATTTCCCGATTCTTAAACAATCTAAATACCTTATTCCTAATGAGATGGATTGTCAGTGGCTCATCTCGCTTTTAAACACTGATGTGAAACATCTTGCCAGGTGTCTTGAATGTGCAGTACCCTCCATATGGGGCACCACAAAGTTAATAAAAGTCCTCCTTACTAACTGTTGTATTTATGCAACTGTTAACTTATATTGTATTTGATGCTGTGTGACTGGCATCCAGCAATTGGCATAGGTCTGGCAGAAGTGGGCTGACCTGCTTCCCACCAAGCATAAGTTTTTTTTTAGGAAGCTGTAATTAGTTGAAGATGGAGTCTCAAGGGGCAAGAGTAGATGCTCTTCACCCCTCTCCTGCTTTAGGAGCCCGGTAAGCAGCTACTAGAGCACTGTGCTCCTTGCTTTTGACTGAATTATAGACTTTATTTACATGAAAGGGAAAACAGGCAAGAGACATCCTACTTATTGAATAGAGAACAGACTTAAGCCAGATAGGAACCAAAAGAAGCATTTGGACCAACTGCTTCCACCTTGCACCCTGCTGGTACCAAGTGGACTGAATTCCAGCCAAGTAAAGAAACATTGTTTTGTATTACCAAGTTCATTCAGTAAACTATTTTCCAGTTTCTAAGTCTTTTTTGAGATGGCCTTAGCGACGTTTTGAGGTAGGACAACAGTGACACAAGAACACTACATTAGGCCATATTATACCACACTCAGACCTCAACACGAATAAACTTGGGCTCCCCGGGGTGTATGTTGCATATGTAGGCTATCCAAAGTGATAATTAGTATTGTCTATAAAGATCAAACTGAGTTTATGCTATAAGTTCACCGGCCTTAAAGACTATGTACAAATTTGGGCACATTTTTTTTAATTATTGCATTGTACTCATTTTGAGCTAAAAATCGTTTTTTAATTGGTCTTTATTAAAAATGTTAAGCCCCTTTGTCTGTACAGCCTTGAGATTCTCTGGTAGCAGGCTCTGTATTTTAGCATTTTCCCATCAGGCACCTTATCCATGATCTCTAACCTCATTATAGCTCAATTTTAATCTTACTGATAAGAATGTGGCTTAAATAAGTCTTTATGACCTTTTAGTAATTTTGAGATAAGGTTTATTTGATGACCAGAACAAAGTAAAAGTAAGATTCACAAAGCTGGACAAACGCTTAAACCTTTGTGACAAAATGACAGAATTTTTTTTTTTATAAAGACCAATTGAAAAGAAATGATCTTTAGCCCAAAATGAGTATAATGCAATCATAAAAAAATTGTCCCTAAAAGTGTATTTAGCCTTTAACCTGTAGGATACCAGCGCCATATATGTAAGGAAGTGTGTCTGAAATCCCAGCGCAGTACCCTTACAGCACACTGATCGGGCGGGTGCAGGAGTTGCGCCCGCCCAATCAGCTGCAGGGATCTGGCAGTCACTGATAACCAGACTCTGCTGTATGTATTAGCATCGATGAAAACACAGATGCTGACGCACTAACCCTCGCACTGCTGCGGTAAGCGCTATTTGTGGCATGTGCGGTATCCTCATGGGTCCCGGGTGTCCATTGGGTCCCCGCGCTGCTGTGACAGGGACTCGATGGCTGGAAAAGCAGCGCAATGCCTTCCTTAGGCATCATGCTACCTTCCCTGTCAGCCTGTGAGATCCAGCCCCCTGGATCCCATAGGAAGCAGGCTGTAAGTGCATTACACTGTGTAATACACTTACAGCCAATGCATTACAATACAGATGTATTGTAATGCTTTGTAAAGTGGATCAGACCCCAAAAGTTGAAGTTCCAGAGTGGGACAAAAAAAGAAAGTAAAAAAAAAGTAAAATAAAATGAAGTTTTACAAATAAAAAATTAAAATTTTCAAGTAAAAAAAGTGTCCCTTTCCCAAAATAAATTTTTAAATATTGTAAAAAATAGGGAAAAAAATAAAAGTATACATATTAATTATCGCCACATCTGTATCAACCGGTTCTATAAAAATATCACATGATCCACCCAGTCAGGTCAACTCCGTAAAAAAAAAGGAACAGTGCCAAAACAGCCATTTTCGGGTCACCTGGCCTCACAAAAAGTGTAATACTAAGCGATCAAAAAGGCTTATTTAGCCTAAAATGGTTTTAATCAAACCGTTATCTCATCCCACAAAAAATGAGCCCCCACATAAGACAATCACTCAAAAAATAAAAAACAATGGCATCCACAAACCAATCCATCAAAATCTGTGCTGAAAAAGCCATATGGTGCTCCTTCCTTCGTCCTGTCATGTGCCCCCACAGCAGTTTACCACCACATATGGGGTGTTGCTGTATTCAGGAGAAAATAGTTAACAAAATATGGGCTGCTTTTTCTCCTGTTACCCCTTGTAAAAATGGAAAATTCGGGGCTAAAGCAACATTTTATTGGAAGAAATGAATCTTATCATTTTCACAGCCAAGTGTTTCCAAATTCCACAAAACGCTTAGAGGGTCAAAGTGCTCAGTACACCCTTAATCGATTCTTTAAGGGGTGTAGTTTCCAAAATAGGTTCACTTTTTGAGGGTCTTTTAAAATACAAAAATGGCACCTAAAAACCTTCTGACCACTGCCACGTACTGGTAATTTACCACCACATATGGGGTATTTCTGTAAACTGCAAATCAGAGTATTGTATATTGAGGTTTATTTTGCTGTTAACCATTGCTGTGTTGCAAGAAAAAATGCATTAACAAAAAAAATTTACCAAAAAAGTGAAATTTTGAAATTTCACCTCCATTTTCCTTTAAATTTTGTGGAACACCTCAAGGGTAAATAAAGTTTGTAACATTAGTTTTGAATAATTTGAGGGATGTAGCTTCTAAAATGGGGTCATTTATGGGTGGTTTCCATTACGTAAGCCCCTCAAAATCATTTTATAGCTGAATTGGTGCTTAAAAAATGGTTTTAGAAATTTGTTGAAAATGTGAAAAATTGCTCCTAAAATTCGAAGCCTTCTAACGTCCTAAAAAAATTAAATGACATCTAAAATTTAATGGGGAATGATGATTAATAAGTATTTTATGAGGTATTACTATCTGTCTTAGAAGTAGAGGATTTCAAATTTAGAAAATTGTGATTATTTTTCAAATTTTTGGCAAATTTTTGATTATTTTATAAATAAAGGTGAAATATATTGACTCAAATTTACCACTGTCATGAAGTACAATGTGTCATGAGAAAATAATCTCAGAATGGGTTGGATAAGTAAAAGCGTTCCAAAGTTATCACCACATAAAGTGACACATGTCACTGGCTTGGTACTGTAAGGGTTAATCATAAAAGATTATTTACTAATCTACAGGTACCTTTATCAATATTGGACTCCAGGGGACTCCTCTCTTTGGATGCCCTAGATCCAAACCTCAAGATCTTTAACCTCATGATAGAAGTTTGTGTAGCAAGTAATAGCTAATAGCTAAGAAACCCTAAGAATGAGGAAGATTGAAGTGATTTAATAGTATGTTTTCTGACTGGACAGCTTAGATAAGAGTTGGATATCCAGTATGGTGACTGATGTCTTTTTGATCTTGTAGAATTTAAGAATTGTTGGAATCTCATGCGGAACCCAGGCCCCCAGTGCTACTAAGCAATGCATGAAATGATTAAAGGGGCTATCGCAAGATATAAAATGATCCCCTATTCAAAGGTGGCCATTGAGACCTCACCGATCACAAGAATGAGGATCCTGAGTCCACCAAATAAATGGGACAGCCAGCAGTCAAGGACTGCAACAAGGACACTACAGCCACCTTCTTGGACATGTGAAAAGGAAAATAGTTCATTGAATGATTTTCTTGGGTCTGACTTTTCAAAAAATATGCTTTACAATGAAAAACATATTCAGAAGAAAAGACATGCCTTTCTTGTACCCTGTGAGTGTGAGAATGTAATCTACAGGATTTCAGTTTTTAAATCTTAAATTTTTCTCAATGTGCCAGTCACATGTAATTAGCTTTCAGTAGATAGTACAGGCTTTGTAAAACTTACAATGTTCTTTTCATACTGTAAGAGTATTCTTTCCTTTCTGTTACATGCTTTACATGCATTCCACTTTCATGACTGCTGGTCTTTAACCAAGCAGAAAGGAATGGGAAAAATGTGTAAGTTAAATTACGCATTCTTATTGAAAGACATGATGGTAAAACTTCAACAACGTCAAGGAAACATGCAGTGCTGAAAGTTGTTCGGGATGTTAGTCTTGAAAATTGAGGCTTATGTGTGGGAGGACTGAGGCAGGAAGGTTCATTGAGTGACTTAAAATGACAGAATCTTTGAGGTCATGACTGGGGACAAGGATACGTGTATCCAACAAGTATACTTTTTACTTGGAATTGCAAATTATATACATTTATTATAAAATTAAAAATATGTTTCTTTTCTTGGAAATAACATGTTGTTTTTTCTTATTTTATATTGAAGGGACTTGGTACTATCTCACTCATTTCTTTGGTATTCTTTGATTTGTATGGCAAGATTCAATGACTCATGTCAATCATATAATTGCTCTTGTTACAGATACTGTATATGTTGTACACATCATGTTTGTTTCTCTGGAAACAACTTGCTAAATTTAGGTGTAAAGTTCGGGTTCGTACCGAACATTATGGTTTTTCGCACCCGTACCCAAACCTGAACATTTCTGTGAAAGTTCGGGTTCATTATTCGGCGATTTCTTCCCCCTTTTTGAAAGGCTGCAGGGCAGCCAATCAACCAGCTTTTCACTACTTTGCCCTAAGAAGCCATCACAGCCATGCCTACTATTGGCATGGCTGTGATGGGCTAAGTGCAGCATGTGACCCAGCCTCTATTTAAGCTGGAGTCACATAGCACCACACGTCACTCTGCTCTTCTCAGTGTAGGGATAGGATGCTGCCGCTTCTGTGAGGGACAGATTAGGGAAGAAATCAGTTGAACTTGGTGGTGTTAACTCTTCAAACTACAGCAATTATTGAGGGTGCTATGCTACATATTTGTACCCAGCCTTGAGCCCAGTGATACTGCTAAATAATTTTTAATCCATCTGTTACTGAGGTGGGGGTCAGCCGCTATTTTAGCAACTGCAGTGTCCTTGGAACTGCATGTGACCTGCATGTGTGCCAGCCTGCCAGGGACATCAGTCTAATTACTTTTTGGTAGCTCAGTGGAGGAAAAATTCCTTTTTTCGGGCAGGTCAAGTCCCCCTACATTACCTATTTTATCATTTTGGGGTGACATAGTGCATTTCTGTAGTTGCTGTAATAAACCCGTAATGTCATACCACAGAGCACGTTTGCATTCACCGCTGAAAAACCTATTTTAAAATTGTGCGGTGACATAGTGCATTTCTGTAGTTGCTGTAATAAACCCGTACTGTCGTACCACAGAGCTCATTTACATACACTGCTTAAAAACCTATTTTAAAATTTTGCTGTGACATAGTGCATTTCTGTAGTTGGGTTAATAAACTCGTACTGTTGTGCCACAGAGCATGTTTGCATACAACACTGATAAACCTGTTTTATAATTTTTGCGGTCACATACTGCATTTCTGTAGTTGGGTTAATAGACCCGTACTCTTTTGCCACAGAGCACGTTTGCATACAATGCAGAAAAAACAGTTTTAAAATTTTACAGTGAAAAACTGCATTTCTGTAGTTGGGGGAACAAACCCGTACTGTCATACCACAGAGCATGTTTGCATACACCGCTGAAAAACCTATTTTAAAATTGTGTGGTGACATAGTGCATTTCTGTAGTTGCTGTAATAAACCCGTACTGTTGTACCACAGAGCACGTTTGCATACAACGCTGAAAAAACAGTTTTAAAATTTTGCGGTGAAAAACTGCATTTCTGTAGTTGGGTTAATAAACCTGTACTGTTGTGCCAGAGAGCACATTTGCATATAACGCAGAAAAAACTGTTTTAAAATTTTACGGTGAAAAACTGCATTTCTGTAATTGGGTTTATAAACCTGTACTGTTGTACAACAGATCACGTTTGCATATAACGCTGAATAACCAGTTTTATAATTTTTGGGGTCACATACTGCAATTCTGTAGTTGGTTTAATATACCCGTACTGTTGTGCCACAGAGCACGTTTGCATACAACACTGAAAAAAATGTTTTATAATTTTTGGGGTCACATACGGCATTTCTGTAGTTGGGTTAATAAACCCATACTGTTGTGCCATAGAGCACGTTTGCATACAACGCTGAAAAAACAGTTTTATAATTTTTGGGATGACATAATGCATTTCTGTAGTTTCTTGCAATAAACGCTGGTTTTGTGCTACATAGCAGATCTGAGGCCTACCCTGTATTTCAGTCATTTTAAGTAACCTGTGGAACTCTGCATTTAGATAGTTTCTTTAAAAAAACACCAGTTTTGTGGTAGATAGCACATTTGCGGTGTACACTGAATTTCTGACAGTCAAATTAAACCGTTAACCTGTTACATTGTTGGTTTGAAAAATCAAATTTTTGGTGATGTAATTGTATTGAATTGCTCCGTTACACTGTTGTGTGACCTAAAGAAATTTATTCTGTTTATGACACAGGCACTGCCTTACTGTTAGTGAACTTAATTGTTGACTTTTGGCAGTTAAATTGACACCTGAGATAAAACCATCTGTTAGTTTGGTGGGTGAACGCAAATAATGAGGAGAACATCAAATAAGGGACGTGGACATGGTCATGGTGGTGATAGTGGAGCTCCTGTTGCTGGGAGAGGACGTGGCGGTGCCAAGTGAAACACCTTCCTCAGGTGTGAGTAGGCGACAGAACCTGCCGTGTTATTTGGTAGGCCCGAATGCCGCTCTATGGATGGTGAGGCCAGAACAAGTACAGGCGATAGTAGATTGTGTGGCTGACAGTGGCGCCAGTACCTTCACAGAATTTCCCACCCAGTCCTCTGCAGAAAGCTCAGAGTTGGCACCTGCAGCCCATGCCCATCAGTCTTTTACCTCATCCCCTTGCAAAGCAGCCAAGCAGCCTGAGCTCCAAGTCATGCAGCAGACTCTTATGCTTTTTGATGACTCTGCTGACAGGGTTTCCCCGGGCCATCCACATAGTCCTGCCCCAGAAGTTGAAGACATTGAATGCACTTATGCCCAACCACTTATGTTGCAGGATGAGGAGATGGGAATACCACTGCAGCACGTCTCTGATGATGACGAAACACAGGTGCCAACTGCTGCGGCTTTCTGCAGTGTGCAGACCAACGAGGAGGGCAGGAGTCAAGAATGGGTGTAAAAGGATGTGGAGGGTGATGAGGTCCTAGACCCCGACTGGACTCAAGTTCATGTTAGTGACGTGTGCAGTTCTGATGAACAGGTGGTGGTCGCACAGAGGCAACAGCACAGCAAAAGTGGGAGCAGGCTGCAAAAGCAGAGCGGCCGTCCCTGAGACAGTACGCCTGCTACTGCCAACCACACCCAGGGACCTAGCACACCAAAGCCAGCTCCAAGGAGTTCATTGGCATGGCAGTTCTTCAGACAATGTCCTGATGACAAGACACAAGTGGTTTGCACGTTGTGCCATCAGAGCCTGAAGCGAGGCATAAACGTTCTAAACCTGAGCACAACCTGCATGACCAGGCATCTACATGCAAAGGACGAACTGCAGTGGAGTAAACACCTTAAAAACCAAGCAAGGTCTCAGGCTCTTCCTGCTTCCTCTTCTGCTGCTGTCTCTGCCTCTTCCTCCACCTCTGGAGTCACAGTGGCACCTGTCACCCAGCAAACAGAGGATGTGCCACCAACACCACCACCTCCGTCATCATCACCAAGCGTTCAGCTCTCCAAACACTGGAGAAAGAGAAAATACCCATCTACCCACCCTCAATCCCTGGTCCTGAATGCCAACATTCCAAAATTACTGGCCTTTCAACTGCTGTCATTCCGTCTGGTGGAGACGGTCTGTTTTAAACAGCTGATGGCAATGGCTGTCCCACAGTACGTCATTCCCAGCCACCACTACTTTTCCAAGCGAGCCGTCTCTTCCCTGCACAACCAAGTGGAGGATATAATCAAGTGTGCACTGCGCAACCCCATTTGTGGCAAGGTCCACATAACAACAGATACATGGACCAGAAAGCACAGGCAGGGACGCTATTTCTCCCTAACTGCACTCTGGGTAAATGTAGTGGCGCCTGGGCCCGAGGCGGGTAGCAGTTTGGCGCATGTCCTTCCAACACCGAGGATCACAAGGCATTATACCTTGCCTCCTGTTGCCTCCTCCTCCTACTCCGCTTCCTCCTCTTCCACCATCTCCTCATCCGGTCAGCGAAAGACCTTCACCACCAACTTCAGCACAGCCAGGGGTAAACGTTAGCAGGAGGTTTTAAAACTCATGTGTTTGGGGCTGTGGAGGGGCATAGAAGATAGACCAATGAGTGGTTGCTGCCAGTGAGCCTCAAGCCTGGCCTGGTGGTGTGCGATAATGAGCAAAATCTCCTTTCAGCTCTGGGACTAGCCGGTATGACGCACATCCCTTGCCTGGTGCATGTGCTGAATTTAGTGGTGCAGAAATTTCTTTAAAACTGCCCAGACATGTCAGAGCTGCTGCAGAAAGTACGGTCCGTCTGTGCTCACTTTCAGCGTTCTCACCCTGTTGCTGCTCTCCTGTCTGCGCTGCAGCGTAACTTTGGCCTTCCCGCTGCAATGTGCCCACCAGGTAGAACTCCGCCTTGGATATGCTGGAGAGACTGTGCGAGCAGCAGCAGGCAATAGTGGAGTTTCAGCTGCAGCACGCATGGTTCAGTCACTCTGTGGAACAGCACCACTTCACCACCAATGAGTGGGCCTCCATGCCAGACCTGTGTGCCGTTTAGCGGTGTTTCGAGTACTCAACAAACATGGCCAGTGACGATGATGCCGTTCTTAGTGTCACAATTAGAGATGTCGCGAACATAAAATTTTCCGTTCGCGAACAGTGAACGCGAACTTTCGCAAATGTTCGCGAACCGACGAACTGCCATATCAATTGGCAGGCGAATTTTAAAACCCACAGGGACTCTTTCTGGCCACTATAGTGATGGAAAAGTTGTTTCAAGGGGACTAACACCTGGACGGTGGCATGCCGGATCCATGGCAAAATTTTCACGAAAAATTACGTAGTTGACGCAGAGTCGGGTTTTAATCCATAAAGGGCATAAATCACCTAACATTCCTAAAATGTTTGGAATAACGTGCTTTAAAACATCCAGTGTGTGTATACAATCAGGTATGATGTTGTATCGATCAGGTAGTGTAAGGGTTACGCCCGCTTCACAGTGAAAGACCAAACTCTGACAGACCAAACTCCCTGTTTAACGCACCGCAAACAACCGCAAACAGTAAATTTGCACAACCGTAAACTTCCCATTTGCACAAGGTTGGATACCAAGCTAGCTATGTCCTGTTCCTTGTCCTCACTGATGTCATTGAAGGTCTCTTCCTCCACCCAGCCATGTACAACACCAAGGGTCCCAGAAAGGTGACAACAAGCCCCCTGGGACGCCTGCTGTGGTTGGTCTTCCATCTCCTCAAAGCCACCTTCCTCCTCTGACTCCTCTTCTTCAGACTCCTCTCTCTACGTTGCCGCAGGTCCAGCAATCGTCGACGACAAGGCTGCCTCTGGTAGTGATGGTGACCACAACTCTTCTTCTTCATGCTGATCTACGGCCTGATCCAGCACTCTTCGCAGGGCATGCTCCAGAAAAAACGCATATGGGATGAGGTCGATGATGTTGCCTTGGGTTTGACTGACCAGGTTTGGCACCTCTGCAAAAGGACGCATGAGCCTACAGCCATTGTGCATGAGCATTCAGTAACGCGGCCAAAAAATACCCAGCTCTGCAGAGGCTGTCCTCTTTTTTTTAAATTAAAAAAATTTGTTCTTACCAGTTTATTCTCTGTTTTATGGAGTATGGAATAGATTTTAGGAACCGGGAGATGGAAAAAGATGGTTGGTCGGTCCTCTTACTTTCAATTTGGGGCACTGCGTGTGTGCCACGGAATGTACTGTGCCACCAATACAAATAGTGTGAACTACTATTCTTACCATTTTAATCTTTGTTAAGTCCCCTATCAGGGGACATGTATTGAATTGAATTGCTTGCTCTGTCCGCTTCCTTCTAATTTTGGGCACTTGCAATGGAATTTGCCGCCAATGCAACTAGTGTTAACTAAGTACTATTCCTATCAGTTTAATATCTGTTTTGTCCCTTATCAGGAGATGGAAAAAGACCCCTGCTTGGTCCGCTTTATTTGAATTTTAGGTCACTGCGCGTGCGCCGTGCAATGTACTGTGACACCCTATATGAGTGGTGAGCAGTGGGCACAGTACAGTCTGTGGGCCTGACACACACTGGCAGGCAACTGCAATTAAATTAAAGGGTACAAATTAAATTACTTTTTTATCTGCAAGGTACTGTGCCACCCTATATGAGTGGTGTGCACACAGTACAGTCTGTGGGCCTGTGGCCTCTCACACACGGGCAGGCAACTGCAATATATATATACTGTATAAAAAAATAAAATAAAAGCAGACTGATGTACCAGCCCTAAAAAGGGCTTTTTGGGGTGCTATCAGGACGCTGTCCTTACAGCAGATGGCCCCTTTCACACGAGCGAGCTTTCCGCGCGGGTGCAATACGTGACGTGAACGCATAACATCCGCACTGAATCCTGACCCATATATTTCAATGGGTCTGTGTACATGAGCGTTTTTTTCACGCATCACTTGTTCGTTGCGTGAAAATCGCAGCATGTTCTATATCTGCAAGCAAGTGCGGACCCATTCATTGTGAATGGGGCCTGACGTGATGCGGAGAGCTCACTATGTGACCTTCGGATCCGCATTTGCGGAGCCTCAGCCACGAACTTCCGGGTTTCGGCCCCGAAACATCTGTCCGCGGCTCCGGAAAAGATAGATCATGCAGACAAGAATAGGCATCTCTATGGGGAGTGCCGTCATGATGTGTTGCGGATCCGCAACACACTACGGACGTGTGAATGGGGCCTAATCCAGATACGCTTGTGTGAAAGAGGTCGATGAGTCTTTGAGGACTCGAGTGGACACAGAACACTAGAAGCTGACGCTTTCCCTAGAATTCCTATATTAATTCAGCAGCAGCACTCTCCCTGCTCTAACTAACACTGCAGCTTCAGAATAAATCTAAGATGCATGCTGTCCTTGCTTTTTTAATATGAGGTGGGAGGGTCTGGGAGGGAGGGTATGCTGATTGGCTGGAATGTGTCTGCTGACTGTGAGGTACAGAGTCAAAGTTTGCTCAATGATAAAGTATAGGGGGCGAACGTGAACATGCGATGTTCGCCGGCGAATATTTCGGGACATCTCTAGTTACAATACCATCTCTATGTCTCCTTGAAAAAACACTTCGGGCAATGATGGAAGAGGATGTGGCACAGGAGGAAGAGGAGGAGGAATAGGGGGCATTTCACAGGGTTTCAGGCCAGACATTCAGAAGTGGCTGAGAGGGTGGGTTCCTGCGCCAGCAGATGCCAGGTACACATGTGGCCAAATAGGGCACAGTTCTGGAGGAGGATGAGGTAGAGGAGGAGGAACCGGGTTCACAGCAGGGTGTCACCCAACACAGCTCATGGCCATGACTGAAGCGTGGCTGGGGGGATACGGAGGACACAGACGATACACCACCTACAGAGGACAACTTACCCTTACTTAAGGGCAGCCTGGCACACATGAGCGCAGTGCCTGCACAACGACCGCAGAGTTGCCTACATTTTAACTTGTGTTGACTACTGGGTTGCCACCCTGCTGGATCCCCGTTACAAAGACAATGTGCTGTCCTTAATTCCCTCACTGGAGCATGATAGGAAGATGCGCGACTACAAGCGCACACTGATAGACGCGCTCTTGAGGGCATTCCCAACTGACACCGGGGAACAAGTGAAAGCACAAGGCGAAGGCAGAGGTGGAGGAGGAAGAGGTCGCCAATGCAGCTGGGTTACAGCCAGCACCTCACAAGGCAGGGTTAGCATGGCCGACATGTGGAAAAGCTTTGTCACCATGCCAAAGCAACCGGCACCACCAGCTGATATGGAACGTCTCTGCAGGATGCAGCTTTTGAAAAACATCGTGGAACAGTACATGTGCACACGCCTACACATACTGACTGATGGTTCTGCCCCATTCAACTTCTGGGTCTCCAAATTGTCCACATGGCCTGAGCTTTCCCTTTATGCCTTGGAGGTTCTAGCCTGCCCTGCAGACAGTGTATTGTCTGATCGTGTATTTAGTACGGCAGGGAGCGTAATTTCAGACAAATGCAGCCGCCTGTCCACAGCCAACACGGACAAGCTCACCACGTTCATTAACATGAACCAGGCTTGGATCCCACAAGACTTGTCTATACCTTGTGCAGAATAGACATTTATACCCGCCTCAACAATACATTCTTGTACTCAAGTGCACTTATTCTTTGATTTCTTTTTTTTTATTTGTCCCATTATTTTGGGGACTACCCTAATTTAAAAAAACAAAAAAAAAAACATTGTTAGCTGGCTACCTCCTCCTCCTCCATTGCCGCTTCCACCTACAACACCACATTCACTGCCTCCTCAACCTCCGACTCCACATCCACCTCCTTGCAGGTTAATCATTTTTAATATTTATTTGTTTCATTTTATTTTAAGTTATTTCCCTATCCACATTTGTTTGCAGAGCACTTGCCATGCTCTTAAGCACATTTTGCTGCCTTTTACAGCCCTCTAGCCCTTTCCAATACATTTTTAGGGCTATTTTAGTGCCCAAAAGGTCGGGTCCCGATTGACTTCAATGGGGTTCGGGTTCGGGGTCAAGTTCGGGTTACGTTCGGATCCCGAACACGAACTTTTTTATGAAGTTCGGCCGAACCCGTTGAACCCAAACTTCCAAGTGTTCGCTCAACTCTACTTATGTGGATTCAAAGTCAGGCAACTAAAATAATTCATGGAATGGGTTCTACTAAACACTATCATTATTAGGATTGAGATGGCTGAAGGGGAGATCTAATAACAATGCACAAGTTTATCGAGGGTCAATACATGATCTCTCTCATCATCTACTTATTCCCAGGACTGTGACAAGGGGATGTCTTTAATGGATAGAGGAAAGAAGGAGATTCTTTACTGTAAGAGCAGTAAGACTATGGATCTCTTTGCCAGAGGAGGCTGTGATGGTGAACTCACTAACAGAGTTTAATACGGGCCTGGATGGTAATAATGTTACAAATTGTAGTTACTAGAACTCTGGAGAGTGGTCATTGATTCAGGGAGTTATTTTGATTGCCATGTTGGAATCAAAAAGGATTTAACTCTACCTCATGGGCAGGGCGGGCTGACACAGAGGCTGGGGAGGCTCCAGCCTCAGGGCGCAGGCCAGCTCCCCAGCCTCTGGGCGGCAGGCAGGCCACTGACCACGTCAGTGGCATTGCGAGGGGTGCGGGCTGCACCGGGTGACACCAGTCTGATGGGGTGACACCCGGACCCCCTGACCCAACAGCACTAGCATCCCCACTCACCCCCTGGCACTGCACTGACGGTAGATGCTATTTCCTAGCCAGCTAAAGGACCTTCGATGATGTCATGCTCATGTGACCAGACTCCAGTAGGCGGAGCCAGTCTGAGAAAACCTGGGGTCTTACAGAGCATTACAGCACCCCCCCTTGCAGAGCATTACAGCAACCCCCACCCCCCTTGCAGAGCATTACAGCACCCCCCCTGCAGAGCATTGCAGCAAACCAATTACAGTTGATTTTCCTAGAGGCTTATGTTTCTTGCAGACTCCATACATGCACATGTGCGCGGCGTGTGTGTTTGTGCTTCAGCGTGCACACCCTAATGCACTGAGCAGTGCCATCCAGTGCTCCTCTATATATCTTTGAATTTTAAGGTCACATGGATCATTAATATAGTATATACTGTTACTCTCCAGTGAGGCCCTAAGGTTTATTTGGACGCTCATCATAAAACAGCTGTTAGTCACTCATTATATATTGCATGTAAACTAATAGTGTTCTACTGGTTTCAATCGGCCTCGTCTAGCAAAATAGGAGTCATAGATAAAGTCCTTCCTATATGTATTAGAAGGTCTAACAACAACCAGGGGTTTATTCTAAATTTTAAAAGGCACGGTCCCCATGAATGGATACCTTAGAAATGCCTGTCAGTAGTCTTTTATGAAGCAGGATGTTATCCCTTTTGTTGCTCTTGTTAACAATATCTGAGAATGGCTGATCTCAATTTTTTTCTAGAGACTCTGTATATTATTCTGTATGGCTGTATCGCTGGATCTATATTTCATCCTTGGACAGACATTGAGACCATTATATCATTGTAGCTCGGGTGATGATGTTTTTTCATGACACCTTGTATATGATCGATGATCCTGGATTTAGACTACATTCTCTCTAAAACTGGAGGGAGGGGAGAGGTCTGGTAATTGGACTTGTTCTGTATTTCTTTCTTTCAAAATCGCATTAAGCATTATCTGAATTGAAAAAGAAAAGAATGTTGATTTCCCTTTCCCTATCTTTTACTAAAAAATTTAAAGAAAAAAAGGTCAATTCTTGCATAACACACATCACAGTCAGCTTTGGTGATGAAAATTATGTTTTTTCTGGCTACAGATATATATACGTCATGTGAAAGGTTATACTTTCCTTTTACCACAGTATGTAAAGCTCTGAGGGTTAAATAAGGTCTCTGAACTTTAGTTATGGAAATATATAAGTAGTGCAAATGATAGCAATTGCAGTTTTCTTTCCTACAGGAAACATATGTGAGGTAGTGGTTATTCCTGAGGAGACCACAGATTGCACAACACATTCAAGATTCTTGAGTAAAGTTAAATGTCGGACCTAAATTTTATACCCCCTTGCAGGAAATTGATATACTAAAAATTAAAATTAACACTTCAACCACAGAGCTAAATGCCACATTTTGGAATAATGCATTCTAACGGTGATTGTTTTTTAATCAACCCCAAACTGGACAATCCTTTTAATCAGCGGCCATGAAGGACCACGTGGGCAATTAGCCTGCAGCTTCCTTTCATTTAATAATGAAGACTGCACTTTATAGTCCTTCATTGTTAATGGCCGTGCTGCACCTTTAAACAGGGGCTGTTACAGGTATGGGGTTTGGCTGGTCAGGTGGGGGGACAATATGCATATATGCTGTTCTTGCCTAAAATCTCCTGCAGGTTATTTGACAGTAAACACTTAATATTAATCAGCTCTGCCATACCCACTTCTCCAACCCCAGTGCTCTACTGCCCTACAGATGGTAACACTTTTTCTGCCATTTTCTTTTCTTTCTTTTCTATATCATCTAGCGTCAAAGTTTTCCGTCATTGAGTTCCGTCCTCGGGGCTGATCAGTTTTAACCTAATGCATTCTGAATGGAAAGCAATCCGTTCAGTTTGCATCAGTTTGTCTTCAGTTCAGTCCTTTCACGTTTTTTGGATGCAGATAAAAGCGCAGCATGTTGTATTTTTAATCTCTGTCCCAAAATGCGGAAACACTTGACAGAATGACGGATCCGCCATTAATATCCATTGAAATGTATTAAGGGTGGATCCGACATTGAAAATTGATGCATAAACTGATCCATTCTTCCACTCTGCGTATGCGCAGACCTTTAAAATGGTAAAATAATAAATAACGGATCCATTTTTACCGATGACAACGGAAAGACGGATCCGTTATTTCAATATAATTGTCAAACGGATCTGCAAACGGATCTGTTTGCAAATGAAATCCATTTTTAAATATTTTAACGGAACTGCCTGACGGAATCTTTCAACGCAACTGTGAAAGTACCCTAATATCGATGAGGATATGTTATCAGGAACATCCAGCTCCTTTGCTCTCTGCATCTTGCTGACTTTTCTAGGGCATGGAGACCTTGAAGGATGATTTGGAAGAAGTAAAGAGAGCAAAAGATGAGGATGATCATCATTAAGACCTGGCCACTGTAAGGGGTCGAGACTGGATGGTATTGGTTTGCACACCGGCACTAGAATAATGAATGCTTTCATTTTATTGGTATTGAATATCATAAATACATATCTTAGTTTATGGCTAATGTAGGAATAATTAAATGTAGGAATAAATAAGCAAAACTGACGCAGAATAAGTTTCCCTGCCCTGTCGCTGCAGTCTACCTCTCCAATATTCTTCTATTAATCGTTTTCAGCAACACTGTCCCTAACGCATTAGCAATTGTCTTTTCCTATGCTCAACTCACAGGACAATGGCAAAGACTGCACAAGATGAGGTTTAATGGTTTCATAGGGCTGTGACATCACAGGGCATGGCTATCTGCTGATTGGCTGGCTGCATTATGGGTGATCATGTGTTCCCAGGCTTGTCTCCTTTACACTTAGTTTTGCTTTGTAACACTTGCAGCCACATTTTTAGGAAAATCTGATTCGTTACCATGAAGGGCGAGGAAATTTGGAATAGTTTTGAATTGAAGTTTTCCTAAACTTCGGACCGAATTCCGCTTCGAATGCTTCACTCACCACTAATGATAATCTGCATGATTGTGATGCAGAATGGCTGTGTAATAAATCAATTTGACACTAGGTAATCATTCCTGACACTATAGTCTGGACTCTGAAGACTACATGCTATCCTCTATGTTTTGGTGATCTGTGGTTGTAGCCATAAAACTTAATTGCTTATAAATGATTAGAAACTTTTTAGAACTATATATACCTATTTTGTCAAGTTGTCTTGTTCCTCCAAGCCAGTGTAAAATAAATCAATGAATAGAGTTATCTGATTTTATATACTAGTGAACTGTCAGTAAAACTGAGCACATTTATCATTTCAGGATACGCACTGAGCCTATTCAGGAATATTAAATGTCATGTCATCTGTGGAACATAGTTAAACTTTCTATGGCGCCTGCAAATAGTGGGGATGAAAAGAATAATAAAATCTTTATTAGCCAATTACCAGACAGCAGGACAGAGACACAGAAAGATAAATGGATTCTGCGAAGATCACACACAGAGTTCATGCCTGAGGAAACCTTGTGCACATTTGCCATATCTCTTATCAAACTGTTTTCTTGTTCATGTCATCTTGACATTTTATTTTGTCTATAGTATTGCATTTTATGATTTAATTCTGTTTTAGGTTACAACTTAAGAAAACCATTTAAGATAGGCTAATCAAATTATAGCTATTATTTCTTAACGTGCCATAAAAATGGCAGATATAATTTGAGCTGTTAATATCGATAACAACTTTGTCTTGTTAATATCTGTTACAGTTATGTCTGGGTAGTTTTTATACATGAAGACTAGAGTTGAGTGAACTTCTTGAAATTTGTTTAAAAAATTAAATTCATGGCTGAATCGAATTGGCCTGAGCATTGGTATATAAAACTCTGAGATCTCCTAGGACTGAGATTTTTTAAACAAATTTTTGTGACCCCCCCCCCCGACATATATAGCTATTGGTAAACAAATGGTTGATGGTGTTAACAAACAATATGTTTGAAAATTCAGTGCACCGTCACATTTGTTATATTTTTTAATATTAAAAACCTTCTAAAATTGTTCCTCATTGGATGCAGATTGTGTTTAAAGACACACTGTATTTTGGGAAAACCAGTGGCTTTTTAGGGCCAAGCATCCAAAAATTATTGTAAATTGTAAGGAAATACTATGTTCACCATCTGGAACCATTCCCATAAAACTCAGAAACTGTTACCAATCTTCCTTAAAGGGTCACTCCATGAAAAAACTAAGAATCGCTCCATTGACCAAAGTCATGTAGCTGTACAGTTGTGTTTAAAATTATTCAACCCCCACTGAAATTGAGTGTTTTGGCCAGTTTGACATTGATTTTGATCATTTCAGTCATCTTGTTTACAATTAAATCAAAGAGGCACTTGTAAGTCAGACAAATATAACATAACATTTATAATGAAGTAATCATCCAATATCTCCTGGTACTGAAGAGAATTCATGGTACCTTGCACACGCTGAAGCTTCCCTATACCTGTAAAAGCAAAACAGCCCCAAAGCATTATTGACCCCCCGCCATGCTTCACAGTAGGCAATGTGTTCTTTTCTTCATAGGCCTTGTTCTTCTTCCTCCAAACAAGCATTGATCCATGGGCCCAAAGTATCACAGTCATTTTACATCTGCCTAATTGGTGCTTATTATGCTTGATTGCTGCTCCTTGACATCCAGAGGTGTTTTCAATACCTGATCGAAAACACTTGAATGAACCTCTGTTCTTAAGAGTGGTAGTCTTTAAGGGGTTGAATAATTGTGTCAATGAAGAAATCACAAAAAAAACATTTAATACTGTATTACAAAAACAATTGATATCATTTTAGTTGCATTTGGTTCTTTAAAAAGTCCTTGTAAGATTTCATTCTGAACACAATTACAAATGTACACTAAATTCCCTAAAACCCTTTACAGCATTGGGGGTTGAATAATTTTGAACACAACTGTATATGCTGCCAAAGTTTCAGCCATCTTGTGAATTATAAAGATCACCAACATGTGCTACCATAATGACAGAGCGGTGCTATGCTGAACCACTGCAGAATCAATATAAGAAATATTCACAGACAGCATCACATAATGATACAATGACTACACTTCTGCAGTACACTAACCAGACAACAGTGATGATGGTCTTGGATAAAGTTAAGATATAAAATTCTCTATTTATGTCTCTCAGACTCTCTCATGACACATAACTTTTAACTCCATTGTCACGTTTTCACTTCTCAGAGAGGGGTTTATTTGTGTTCACCACCCACATGTATGTACACAGAAGTAATTGCTATACAACTAATTTAGTGGCATAGGAGTTGTGAAGTCATGGAGTTAGCAGACAATTAGTGTTGCAATGTAAAAAATATGTATTAATTGGAAATAAAAGTGAGCCAAAAGCTTGGACAGTGTACATGTAAGGAACATATAAAAATACCATTTGATGGCTGATATTTCATTTTTAACTGAAGTGGTTATTTCGCCATTTCATTTGGTAGAAGGCGAGGCTAACCATAGGTCTTTTACTAGAGGCTGATTTAAGATTTTGGCTGCTAAGGACCCACATTAGGTCTGTGTTGTTAGGTAGCAGAAAACTGGTGCAAACTCACTAGAAGCAAACCTTCCAGATTGGCCAGGCTGAAAAGAATAGTAGGCAAGCAGGGTCAGTACCAGGAGAGGTGGACAGGTCCCAAACAGCAGATGAGTAGTTAATCTAGAAACTAGCCTTGATCAGAACACCAGGAAATTTAGTAGACACCAATTTAGCAAATGACGGGTTAATCCAGAAAATAAGCCAAGGTCAGTACAGGTCTAGAATTTACAAACAAAACAAATATTTGAGCTGCAGACTTCTGCTGAGCCAGACATCCAATAATTGCTCAACAAGAGCAAGAGAAGACACAGCCCAAATATACAAAAGTATAAAGATTTATTAGCAAATAAATAAATAAACAATTGATAACAAATACATACACATTATTTGTGCGGTGGAGGAGCACAGAGTTAATGCCCAAGAACCACCACTGACACTAGATGTCCCCCACACCACATAAAGTAGTTAAACACTCAATAGTATAACAACGGTAAGGTTGGAGGTCGTAGTAAACCCCAAAAAAAATAAAATAAAATTAAACAACATGGCCAGAAAGTGCATGAAATAATCAGACATTCTAGGACACAAATAACATACCGTTGGCCATGGTATAAGGGGGGAAGTCAGCGCCAGTGGAACAAACACCCTCGACGCGCGTTTCGCACTTCGCTTCGTCAGGAGGTACATCTAGTGTCAGTGGTGGTTCTTGGGCATTAACTCTGTGCTCCCCCACCGCACAAATAATGTGTATGTATTTGTTATCAATTGTTTATTTATTTATTTGCTAATAAATCTTTATACTTTTGTATATTTGGGCTGTGTCTTCTCTTGCTCTTGTTGAGCAATTATTGGATGTAGTGCTTTGGTTTTCTGCCACAGCCGTTTATGAGTCTTTTTGGGGCCTTTTTGTAGGTGTGTATGCTATTGATCTTTTCTGCTGAGCCAGGAAGCTGTTTGGCTCAACTTCTAGCCTAACTGATAGGCTCTCCAGCCAGGTCAGCATGGCACCCCTCCCAGAACAGAAGTAAACTCCTGACATAAATATTGCATAATGGAAATGCAACTAAAGTGCAGCAGCTGCTGTATCACATTGTGTGATTCACACATATCACTTTACATGCCCACAGTGCCTTTGTATTGTAGGTCTTAGAGCCCTTTAAAACATGTCGATGATCGAGAATGAAAAATGATATTTTTCGATCAGTGCATGAAGCAAAGACATCTTTTATGTGCCACTGAAAATCGTCTGTCTGCTGCACATCACCCAGTGTAAATTGGTGGATGTGCTTCTAGCAAATGAGAACTGAATGGCAATGATTATTTGTCCACATACTGACAATGATTGTCGCATGTAAACTGCACTGAAAGAGCGCTGACTGGCATGCTGAATTATTAAGTGGTACTCATTAACAGGTAAAATGACCCTTCACTTAGTATTGCTGTTAGGAGGTACAACGCCTATTTTGACTGTTTAACACTAGAGTTGAGCGAACACCAGGAAGTTTGGGTTCGCAGTTTCGGCCGAACTTCGTCACGAAGTTCGAGTTCGAGACCCAAACTTGACCCTGAACCCAAACCCCATTGAAGTCAATGGGGACCCGAACTTTGGGGCACTAAAATGGTCCTGAAAAAGTTTTGAAAGCAGCAAGAGGGCTGAAAAGGGAAGCAAAATGGGGGTAAGAGCTGGACAATTGCCATGAAAACAAATGTGGATAGGAAAATGACTTAAAATAACATAAAATACATAAAAATTATGAGGTCCATATGGAGTAGGAGGTTGAGGAGGCGGTGGACGTGGCGGTGTAGGTAGAAGCGGTGGTGGAGAAGGTAGTCGCCAACAACACCGTTTTTAACTTAAATTTTTTTTTTATGAAGACCTTAAAACATTGGGAAATATAGAAAAAAAAACAAAGAGAAAGTGTGCTGGAGTATAACAAAGACTGGGTGAGGCTGGTATACATGTCTATTCTGCACAAGGTACGGACAAGTCCTGTGGGATCCATGCCTGGTTCATTTTAATGAACGTGAGCTTGTCCACATTGGCTGTGGCCAGCGGCTGCGCTTGTCTGTAATAACGCCCCCTGCCGTGCTAAACACACGTTCAGATAATACACTGGCTGCAGGGCAGGCCTGCACCTCCAAGGCATAAAGGGCAAGCTCAGGCCATGTGCCCAATTTGGAGACCCTGAAGTTGAATGGGGCAGACCCATCAGTCAGTACGTGTAGGCGTTTGCACACATACTGTTAAACCATGATGCTGAAATGTTGCCTCCTGCTAAGACGTTCCATATCAGCTGGTGATTCTGGTTCTTGTGGTGTGCTGACAAAGCTTTTCCACATTTAGGCCATGCTAACCCTGCCTTCTGAGGTGCTGGTGGTGCCCCAGCTGTGTTGGCGACTTCTTCCTCCTCCTCTGCCTTTGCCTAGTGCTTCCATTGAGGCCCCGGTGTCAGGTGGGAATGCCATTAGCAGCGTGTCTACCAGCATGCAGAATATATTTCCCAGTCAGGTACGCAGTGCAGGTGCCCCCATGCTGCCGATTTATCATGGAGACATCATGGAAATTTTACAGCATATAACTACAGCACCCAACAATGTAAACACCGCCGCATTTACAGAATATATTTCCCAGTCAGGTATGCAGGGCAGGGATAGTGTGAAAGAAAAACGGGGTAAAGATCACCCAACAATCTAAACGCCGCCAAATTTACAGAATATATTTCCCAGTCAGGTATGCAGTGCATGTGTAGTTTGAAAGAAAAAAGGGGTCATGGAGCATCCCTGTCATCCGGCATGTATTCGCCCTGCTGAAGGATTATTTTGAAAGTGTGTAGAAGCCACATGGGGCCCCCATGCTGCAGATTTATCTTGGAGACATCATGGAGATTTTACAGCATATAACTACAGCACCCAACAATGTAAACGCCGCTGCATTTACAGAATATATTTCTGAGTCAGGTATGCAGGGCAGTTATAGTGTGAAAGAAAAAAGGGGTACAGATTACACAACTATCAAAACGCCGCCGAATTTACAGAATATATTTGCCAGTCAGGTATGCAGGGCAGTGGTAGTGTGAAAGAAAAAAGGGGTACAGATCACTCTGTGGTCTCCTGATGCTGCTGCTGCTATATACACACTATGTCACCTTGCCGCTCTATGGTATCCTGATGCTGTTTCTGCCATCTCCACACTATGTCACCTTGCCACTCTGTGGTATACTCCTGATGCTGCTGCTGTCGCCACCTCTAGACTCAATTATTGTGACAATCTGTGGCCTGCTCCTGATGCTGCTGCTGCCTCTACCTCCACAGTCTTTCATTGGGCCACTCTGTGGTCTCCTCATGCTGCCGCCAACTCCAGACTGTGTCATTGTGCCACTCGGTGGCCTTCTCCTGATGCTCCCACCTCCAGACTCTGTCATTGTGTCATGCGGTGGCCTCCTCATACTGCTGCCAACTCCAGACTTTGTCATTGTGCCACTCGATGACCTTCTCCTTATGCTGCTACTGCTGCCGCCACCTCCTCCAGAGTCTTTCATTGTGCAACACGGTGGCCTCCTCATACTGCTGCCAACTCCAGACTCTGTCATTGTGCCACTCGGTGGCCTCCTAATACTGCTGCCAACTCCAGACTTTGTCATTATGCCACTCGGTGGCCTCCACATACTGCTGCCACCTCCACACTCTGTTATTGTGCCACTCGGTGGCCTTCTCCTGATCTTGCTACTGCTGCTGTCACCACCTCTAGACTCTGTCATTGTGCCACTCATTGACCTCCTCATACTGCTTGCTAATCTGTGGTATCCTGCTGCTGCTGCCATATCCACACTATGTCACCTTGCCACTCTGTGGTATCCTGCTGCTGCTGCTGCCATATCCACACTATGTCACCTTGTCACTCTGTGGTATCCTGATGCTGCTGCTGTTATCTCCATACTATGTCACATTGCCGCTCTGTGGTATCCTCCTGATGCTGCTGCTGTTGCCACCTCCAGACTCGGTCATTGTGCCACTCTGTGGCCTCCTTCTGATGCTTCTTCTGCTGCCACCTCCATACTCTGTCATTGGGCTACTCTGTGGTTTCCTCATGCTTCTGCTACCTCCAGACTCTATCATTGTGCCACTCGGTGGCCTTCTCCTGATGCTACCAACTCCAGACTGTGTCATTGTGCCACTCAGTCACCTTCTCTTGATGCTGCCACCTTCAGACTCTGTCATTGTTCCACTCGGTGGCCTTCTCCTGATGCTGCCAACTCCAGACTCTGTCATTGTGCCACTCAGTGGCCTTCTCCTAATGCTACTACTGCTGCTGCCGCCACCTCCAGACTCTGTCATTGTGCCACTCGGTGGCCTCCTCATACTGCTGCCAACTCCAGACTATGTCTTTGTTCCATTCGGTGGCCTCCTCATACTGCTGCCAACTCTAGACTCTGTCATTGTGCTACTCGCTGGCCTTCTCCTGATGCTGCTACTGCTGCTGCCGCCACCTCGAGGCTCTGTCATTGTGCTACTTATTGGCATCCGCATACTGTTTGCCACTCTGTGGTATCCTGCTGCTGCTGCCATATACACACTATGTCACCTTGCCACTCTGTGGTATCCTGATGCTGCTGCCATATCCACACTATGTCACCTTGCCACTCTGTGGTGTCCTCCTGATACTGCTGCAGTCGCCACTTCCAGACTCATTCATTGTGCCACTCTGTGGCCTTCTCCTGATGCTGCTGCTGTTGCTACCTCCAGACTCTGTCATTGGGCTACTTTGTGGTCTCCTCATGCTTCTGCCAACTGCAGACTCTGTCATTGTGCCACTCGGTGGCCTTCTCCTGATGCTACCAACTCCAGACTGTATCATTGTGCCACTCGGTGGCCTCTTCATACTGCTGCAAACTCCGGACTGTGTCATTGTGCCACTCGGTGGCCTTCTCCCGATGCTGCCAACTCCAGACTCTGTCATTGTACACTCGGTGGCCTCCTTATACTGCTGTGAACTCCAAACTTTGTCATTGTGCCACTCAGTGGCTTCCACATACTGCTGCCACCTCCACACTCTGTCATTGTGCCAATCGTGACCTTCATCTGATGCTGCTACTGCTGCTGCCACCTCCATTCAGACTCTGTCATTGTTCCGCTCTGCGCTCTGTGCCCTTCGTCCTTCTCCTGATGCTGCTACAACTGCTGCTGCCACCTCCAGACTCTGTCATTGTGCCGCTCTGTGGCCTCCTGATGCTGCCGCCACCTCACCACTATGTCATAGGTCCACTCTGTGGACTTCTCATGCTGTTCCCACCCTCCCCACTTCATGACTGGGCCACTATTTTGACTTTTGGCCTGGCTGACATCATCATTTATTTGACCTTTCTTCTGATCTGTCAGAAGGAAGGAAAAATGAGATGCACAACGGATCCTGTCTGTATAGCAGCTGTAAGGCCTGTATGGTCCCATCATAATTGGCCTATAATTTGGTAGCCTAAAGCAGGAGTGGGTACAAAACACAGAAGACATGCAAATATTCCATTCACGTGTCATCTCTGTTTTAGATCCACTCCTATTTTATTTGGCATTAGCAATACTGATGGATTTTTGAGCAAATGCTGACCAAGTGAAGGTGGATGCTCGACAGACAGGATCCGTTTTTTTGTTGGTTACTGTTCTGACAGATCAAAGGAAGGGCAAATTAATCAGTGACGTCAACACAAACTTACTGATTCCACCCTCTCCATTCTCTAAGGGGGGCTCTAGAACAGGTTCTGTAGACATTTATGTGGAATCAGCTGACGATGGTGTAAAAGCGCTTCTTCTTGACGCTAACATCGACCTGTAAGGCTGAGTTCATACTTGAGTTATTTTGTCAGTTTTGGCCCCGTGACTACCCAAATAAGTGAAGTGTGCAGTAATTCTAAGATCGACGCCTGTCATCTGCATGTCATTTCAGTATTATTTTACTGCCCAAGCAGACTCCCTATTCGTGTTACTGCAAGGCACAGTCTTCTACACTAGTATAAAGGCTCTCTGCAGCCAGAAAATAGCAGTTTTTTAAATGTAATTTGCCGCAAATATATTCGGATTGAATCAAAGTTTCCCCCGAAAATTCGGCGAATCAGCGAATCATTGAATTTTTGAAAAATTCGCTCATCTCTAATTATCACCATTTTTCTTGATTCCTCTGGTGTCAGAATATGCAGTTAGTATATATATGGTAATATATGAAGTTAGTACAAGAGCATAGAGGCACTTAGGTATAATCCAAATGTAGCAGGCTCTTTCAGAAGCACAGATTTTGCTCCAGGTTGCACACAGATATTGTAGCAGCTTGTCCTGCAGATTTAGTAAGGGTTAAACCATTTGTATTGAAAAGGAAACATCCACAGAGAAAACTTATGGCTTTTCCACAGATTGGGTAGTTATAAATGCGGTGATACCAGATATGTGAAGAGGATTTTATTTTTTAATTTTTTTTCCAGCACTTTTTCAATGGAAATGGTGTGAGTATATGTTTTTAGCTTTAATTCTTCTGAATAATTTTTTTTATTTTTTTTACCCCTTATTAGACCCACAAGGGGACTTTGATCGCTCACATTGTGCACTGTACGCCTCATTTAGTACAGTGTATTATACTATCAGTAGGATACTGACAGGCAGCTTATTAGGCAGTGCCTCTGGCAGAGCCTAATAGGGATTTACAGAGGGCAAGTCTTGGGGACTTCACTGGACCCTCTTCTGCCATGAACAGAAATCAGCACCCCACAATCTCATTTGCGGTGGTGCCAATAGCTGACAGAAAAAGTCCCCTCGCTCTGAAACCATTTAGATACAGCAGTTGTTATTGACCACAGCATCTAAAGGGTTAGACAGCTGGGATAAAATTTCCCCCCTCTAATAACTTTAATGTTGTTATTATTGATACATCATGGGGTGCATAATGACAGCGACATTGAATGTTGACTCACTGTTGAGACTGTGAAACTTAGTGACCCAATGAGACAACACTGTTGACCCTGTTCTAGTCTACACAGATCAAAACAGAAAATGTCAACCTATTATGTGTTATCCAATTGTTAGTGTGGCGATTCAAATATTTCAGGGTTTATTATATGGAAAGTCACAAAAATACAATGAAATAAAATCAACATAAGTACATGCTAAATAGGATAAAAATAGTAATTTTCTGTTGATTACCTTCAAGGATACATGTAGAATAAGACCGTCTTAATATCACAGTCATTTTGCTATGAATGCGGTATTTTTTTTCTTAAACAGTGTTAATATTTAGATTACGATTGCCTTTCTTTCTGTTCTAGAAGATAAGGCCATTAGTTTGCTCTTCCTTCTTCTAAAAAGCAATCCAGGACTTCCTGTCCTTATAATTACAAAGTTTTGTGGTCTGCCTTTGCTTTTCTAACATCATACTGAGCCAAATCACATTCCAACACAGGACGTTCTGACGTAAAAAGCTCAACATTTAACATTGGGGTATTGTAAAACTGTCCCACTTGGCTAGCAAGAAAAATATCCATACTTGTTAAAAAAAAATTCTTACTGCATCTCTATATCAGTAGCACTACACATTTCATATGTTCCAATAGCAGAATGCTGAAAGATTATAGATTCATGCCAGTATTAAGTAATTTGTAATGTTTTCTAATTCTATGCTAATAATATAATTACATAATTTAACTCACAAATGATAAAAAAAATCTGGAGTAATACTCATCATTATATTTACCCCATGATGCAAAATCAAGTAACTGTACATCATTTGCATGTATGGGATAGTAAATAATAATAACATTTATTTATATATATGAAGTAGGCTCATGAGTAGAGATGAACGAATCCTTGAAAAATTTGATTTGGCAACTTTAACTAAATTAGCCAGAAACATTCAATTTGTTATAAATTAATTCATCATGAATTGCTACAAATCAGGTATAACCATGCCACTCTGCCGTAGGGTACGGCCACACAGAGCGACCATGATGTAGAGAAGACAGCAGCTGCCTTTTATTTATTAATGAAGACCGCACTGTATAGTCCTTCTTCATTGTTAATGACCGTGTGGCATGTTTAAAAGGGGGCTGTTACTGGTATGGTGTTTGGCTGGTTAGGTGGAGGGACACTATGTATATTATTGCTTTTTTTGCCTGCAATCTTCTGCAGGTTATTTGACAGTAAACACAGAATATTAATCAGCTCTGGCATACCCACTTCTCTAACCCCAGCGCTCTCCTGCCCTACAGGTGGGAGCCCTTCTTCTGCCATCTGCTTTTCCTCCTTTTCGACATCATCTAATGATGAGAATATCAGGAACAGGAACATCTAGCTCTTCCTCTCTCTGCATTTTGCAGACTTTTCTAGGACATGGAGACTTTGAAGGATGATTTGAAAGAAGTAAAGTGCAGACTGCATGGTATTGGTTGGCACGCTGGCAACGGAATAATAAAGGTGTCCACCCTACTGTTGTTGAATTACCTTTATGGTTGATGTAGGAATAAGTAAATGTAGGAATATATAAATAAAACAGATGTAGAATAAGTCTCCCTGCACTCTCCCTGCACTCTACCTCTCCAACATTCATCTATTAATCAATTTAGCAACACTGTCCCTAGCCTTTGGCCAAGGTCACATGTGCTAACCCACAAATCACAGTAAGTGCCATGCACCGGCCCTTAAAGAAGTGCTACAGGGAACAAGCTGAAAGCATGGGCTGGAAGGCCTGGAAGGAAACCGTGGAGCGATTTTCAGGACAGACAATGCCTGCAAGGACAGAGCCCAGTGCTGCAGTGGTGAATGGGGAAACACCATCGGCAGACCACTGCCGAACGCGGAGCCTGGGAGCATGGTGGTATAAAGGGGAACATCGGCGGATAATAGGTGCTATTACAAGGGGACTAAAAATTATCAGAAAAAACACAAAATGTTATTAAAAATATAAAAACTAAAATAATACAATTCAATTCACACCACTTTTACAAGTTGACATATAAAAATAAACAATAAACATTATTGGTATCACCACATCTGAAAATGTCCAAACTTTAAAAATATAAAAATAATTATCCTGCATAGTTAATGCTATTACAGCAAACAGGATGTGGATCCACTGGGTTACTTGAACAGATATTACTTGGATTCGCTCCTAAGGATGTCATCTAGATGCCCCCTCCCAGGTCTTCTTTATTTAACTTCTGTACAGGGCTCTGGACACTGTTGCACGGGAACTACAAGGTTGCTACATCTTAGATTAGACTCTGTTCAAGTAACTGCTGACCCACAGGGTTCAAAAGACCATGGTGTGGAGCACCTACGGATCAGGCAAAACCATAGTCAGGGACAGGTCAAGAACAGGGAGGTAAAGTACATGCAATGTCTTAGACAGTCTGAGGTAAGGATAGGCATCTCAGTGTCAGTACAGAGAACAGGCAAGGGTCAGGTAACGCATCAAAGGGGCAATTCTAAAATTCAGGCAAAAATCAGTACAAAGAATAAGCAAACAAACTAGAACCTGTTGCTCAGGCACCTACCCACTGGGGAGGATACCTTAAATACTCTGATGACCATCCATAGACTTGGGAGGGAGGGGGTGAGTGCACTGGCTCTTACACAACTTATTGTTTTTGTGAAGAAATCTGTTACTGTTGGGTGAAAGTTTAGCTACTGAAAAGTCTGGCCAAATGCTTGTGTTGCTGACAATCATTCTGCCCAATGCCCCTATTAACATGCATGCTTTGCTCAGTGTGCATGTGTTTTAAATGGGGAGATGGGAATAATCTGTTGTCAGACACCACTAGTGGCATATATCTCCTTTGAAAACATAAGGATAGGGTAATTAAATTTAACATGCCATATTTTTTATATTTTTCTTTGCTTATGTGTTGGGGAGAGTTGGAAGACTATTAGATGATTGGTCAGTCCAGGCAAAATTGACTAGCTCAACCAACATTTATCTCAGGTATGGGGGGCCTCAAGTGATAGGATAGGCTTTCAACTGTCTTCTTTATATAGTTTGTAGCTCAGCAGCATTTTAAAAGAGATTGACAGGAAATTACTTATGGTGGCTGTACACATTAGACAGAGGTTGGTTGGTGGTCATCTGGTGAATAATCATTTTGCCAATGCAGCCTTACACAATTTACAGTTGTGTTCAAAATTATTCACACCCCAATGCTGTGAAGGGTTTTAGGGAATTTAGTGTACATTTGTAATTGTGTTCAGAATGAAATCTTACAAGGACTTTTTAAAAAACCAAATGCAACTAAAATTACATCAATTGTTGTTTTAATACAGTATTAAATGTTTTTTTTTGTGATTTCTTCATTGACACAATTATTCAACCCCTTAAAGACTACCACTCTTAAGAACAGAGGTTCATTCAAGTGTTTTCGATCAGGTATTGAAAACACCTGTGGATGTCAAGGAGCAGCAATCAAGCAGAATAAGCCCCAATTAGGCAGATGTAAAATGACTGTGATACTCAGCTCCTTCTAGACATTTACTGGTGTGTTTAGAAACATGGTGAAGTCAAGAGAATAGTCCAGGAAGACAAGAGAAGAGGCGATTTCTCTTCACAGGAAGGGCAATGGCTATAAGAAGATTGCAAAGATGGTAAACATACCAAGAGACACCATAGGAAGCATCATTCGCAAATT
Organism: Bufotes viridis; assembly: GCA_033119425.1. Taxonomy (NCBI): domain Eukaryota; kingdom Metazoa; phylum Chordata; class Amphibia; order Anura; family Bufonidae; genus Bufotes; species Bufotes viridis. Next base: position 242,765,948 of record CM065592.1, read on the forward strand.
CAAGGCAAAGGGCACTGTTGAAACGCTACCTGGTCATGGCAGAAAGAAGATGCTGACTTCGACTGCTGTGCGCTACCTGAAGCGCAAAGTGGAGAAAAGTCCCCGTGTGACTGCTGAGGAACCGAAAAAATATTTGTCAGATGCGGGTACTGAAGTTTCAGCTCAGACAATAAGGCGCACACTGCGTAATGAAGGCCTCCATGCCAGAACTCCCAGGCGCACCCCCTTGCTGTCTCCAAAGAATAAGAAGAGTTGACTGCAGTATGCCAAAAGTCATGTGGACAAACCACAAAAGTTTTGGGATAGTGTTCTGTGGACTGTGGGCCCCATTAGAACTGTTTGGGCCCATGGATCAAAGCTATGTTTGGAGGAGGAAGAACAAGGCTTATGAAGAAAAGAACACATTGCCTACTGTGAAGCATGGCGGGGGGTCAATCATGCTTTGGGGCTGTTTTGCTTCTACAGATACAGGGAAGCTTCAGCGTGTGCAAGGTACCATGAATTCTCTTCAGTACCAGGAGATATTGGATGAAAATGTGATGCAGTCCGTCACAAACCTGAGGCTCGGGAGACGTTGGACCTTTCAACAGGACAATGATCCCAAGCATACCTCCAAGTCCACTAGAGCATGGTTGCAGATTAAAGGCTGGAACATTTTGAAGTGGCCATCGCAGTCACCAGACTTAAATCCGATTGAGAACCTCTGGTGGGACTTAAAGAAAGCAGTTGCAGAGCGCAAGCCTAAGAATGTGACTGAACTGGAGGCTTTTGCCCATGAAGAATGGGCGAAGATACCCGTAGATCGCTGCAAGACACTTGTGTCAAGCTATGCTTCACGTTTAAAAACTGTTATAACTGGAAAAGGATGTTGTACTAAGTACTAAGATTGAATGTCACTTGGGGTTGAATAAAACTGATAATGATGTGAGCACAGAAAAGACATTTGTGGTTATTTCATTATAGATGTTATGTTATATTTGTCTGACTTACAAGTGCCTCTTTGATTTAATTGTAAACAAGATGACTGAAATGATCAAAATCAATGTCAAACTGGCCAAAACACTCAATTTCAGTGGGGGTTGAATAATTTTGAACACTGTACTTCATATTGACCATTACCCTCTTAAGGACACAGGGCGTACAGGTACGCCCTAATGTCCGAGTCCTTAAGGACACAGGGCGTACCTGTACGCCCTGTGTTTAAACTGCTACTGCGCCCGATGTGGGCGCCGTAGCAACATGGTTCCTGCTGATGTAGATCAGCAGGAACCATGTTCTAATGCCGAGGGGGGTCATGTGACCCCCCCGTATCGGCGATCGCTGCAAACCGCAGGTCAATTCAGACCTGCGGTTTGCAGCGGTTTGAGATCTCTGATCCCGCGGTCGGTGACCGCGGGGATCAGAGAGTTAATGCCCCGAAGTTAATCATATAACCCCCTGCATCCCCGATCTTGTTATGGCGGCGGGGGTGCAGGGAGTGGCTGCGGCGGCGGTAGGCGGTGCGGGAGGCAATAGCGATCCCCGCCCGCCTCCCTTGTAATAATTCCCTGGTGTCTAGTGGTTCTATCAGAGTGCCAGCACATTGCTGGCACTCTGATAGAAAACGGCTGGCATCTGTGCTGCAGATGCCAGCCGTTTAACCTCTTCTTACCGCGGTCCGGACGGACCGCGGTATGGAAGGTGTTAACAGGGAGGGAGCTCCCTCCCTCTCCCATCGGGGGCTGCTGTGCCTATGCAGCCCCCAGGATGGGATCGCAGAGGAGGGAGCTCCCTCCTCTCTATCCATCACCCACTGCTCTCTAATGGCAGTGGGTGATGGTTACCATGGCAGCAGGACGCTTTCAGAAGCGTCCTGCTTGCCATGGTATAGTAACTCTGGTCAGACTTCTGCTAAAGGCAGAAGTCTGACCAGACTGTGAAAAGTAAAAATACAGTGCAGTACACTATATAGTGTACTGTACTGTATTATATAGACACCAGATCCACTGGATCTACAAGAACCAAGTGGGTCTGGGTCCAAAAAATGTAAAAAGTGAAAAAAAGTAAAAATAAAAATACACAAATCACTGAATAAAAAGTAAAAAAAAAATACACTACACATATTAGGTATCGCGCGTCCGTAAAAAACAGCTCTATAAAAATATCACATGACTGAACCCCTCAGGTGAACGCCATAAAAAAAACCAAAAATGGTGTAAATAAGTCATTTTTGGGCACCTTACATCACTAAAAGTGTTATACAAAGCGATCAAAAGGCGTATGCCTCCCAAAATAGTACCAATCTAACCGCCATCTCATCCCGCAAAAAATGAGCCCCTTCATAAAACAATTGCCCAAAAAATAAAAAACTATGCCTCTCAGACTAAAACATGATTTTTTTGTTTCAAAAATGCTTTTATTGTTAAATGTAAAAAATTTAAAAAAGTAGACATATTGGGTATCTCCACGTCCGTAAGAATCTGCTCTATAAAAATATCACATGACCTAACCCCTCAAGTAAACACTGTAAAAAAAAAAAAAAAAACTTTGTCAAAAAGCCATTTTTTTGTCACCTTACATCACAAAAAGTGTAATAGCAAGCAAAAATTATACCCAACCTGAGACGATCGCCTAAAAACTGAAAAAAATATGGCTCTCAGACTATGGAGACACTAAAACATGTTTTTTTTGTTTCAAAAAGGATATTATTGTGTAACACCAAAATAAATAAAAAAAAGTATACATATTGGGTATCGTCGCGTTCGTAACGACCTGCTCTATAAATATATAACATGACCTAACCCCTCAGGTGAACGCCGTAAACATAAAAAATAAAAACGTTGTAAAAAAAGTCATTTTTTTGTCACCTTACATCACAAAAAGTGTAATAGCAAGTGATCAAAAAGTCATATGCACCCCAAGATAGTACCATTCAAACCGCCATCTCATCCCGCAAAAAATGAGCCCCTACATAGGACAATCGCAAAAAAAAAAAATATATATACTATGGCTTTCAGAATGTGGAGACACAAAAAAATCATTTTTTTCAAAAATGCTTTATTATGTAAAACTGAAAAAAAAATCCAAAAAAGTAGTCATATTTGGTATTGTCGCGTCAGTAACAATATGCTCTATAGAAATAACACACAATCTAACCTGTCAGTTCAACGATGTAAATAACAAAAAATACAAAACTGTCCCAAAACAGCTATTTTTTTGCAAATTATCCATTTTAATCCATTTTTCCAGTAACAAAGCAAGGGTTAACAGCCAAACAAAACTCAATATTTATTTCCCTGATTCTGTAGTTTGCAGAAACACCCCATATGTGGTTGTAAACTGCTGTATGGCCAAACGGCAGGGCACAGAAGGAAGGGAACGCCATATGGTTTTTGGAAGGCGGATTTTGCTGGACTGTTTTTTTGAGACTATGTCCCATTTGAAGCCCCCCCGATGCACCCCTAGAGTAGAAACTCCAAAAAAGTGACCCCATTTTTGAAACTACGGGATAAGATGTCAGTTTTGTTGGTACTATTTTAGGGTAAATATGATTTTTGGTTGCTCTATATTACACTTTTTTTGAGGCAAGGTAACAAAAATTGAAATTCTGAAACTTCATCTCCATTTGCCAATAACTCTTGTGGAACACCTAAAGGGTTAACAAAGTTTGTAAAACTAGTTTTGAATACATTGAGGGGTGTAGTTTCTTAGATGGAGTCACTTTTATGGAGTTTCTATTCTAGGGGTGCATCGGGGGGCTTCAAATGGGACATGGTGTCAAAAATCCAGTCCAGCAAAATCCGCCTTCCAAAAACCATATGGCGTTCCCTTACTTCTGTGCCCTGCCGTTTGGCCATACAGCAGTTTAGGACCACATATGGGGTGTTTCTGCAAACTACAGAATTGGGGCAATAAATATTGACTTTTTTTTGGCTGTTAACCCTTGCCTTGTTACTGGAAAAAATGTATTAAATTCAAATATTTTCCCAAAAATCGAAATTCAGAAATTTTATCTTTATTTGCTATTAACTCTTGTGGAAAACCTAAAGGGTTAATGACGTTTGTAAAATCAGTTTTGAGTACCTTCAGGGGTGTAGTTTCTAGAATGGGGTCATTTTTGGGTGGTTTCTATTATGTAAGCCTCGCAAAGTGACTTCAGACCTGAACTGGTCCCTAAAAAGTGGGTTTTTGAAAATTTCTGAAAAATGTCAAGATTTGCTTCTAAACTTCTAAGCCTTGTAATGTCCCCAAAAAATGAAATGGCATTCCCAAAATAATCGATACGTGGAGTAGACATATGGGGAATGTAAATCAATAACTTTTTTTGGCAGTATTACTATGTATTCTAGAAGTAGAGAAATTGAAACTTGGAAAATTGTAAATTTTTCTAAATTTTTGGTAAATTTGGTATTTTTTTTATAAATAAAAATGAAATTTTTCGACTTTATTTTACCACTGTCATGAAATACAATATGTGACGAAAAAACAATCTCAGAATGGCCTGGATAAGTAAAAGCGTTTTAAAGTTATCACCACATAAAATGACACTGGTCAGATTTCCAAAAAATGGCCTGGTCCTTAAGGTGAAATAGGGCCGTGTCCTTAAGGGGTTACAGTTAGTCAAAGCAGCCATTTATGTTCAATTATACCAAATAAAAAATATCTTTCACATTAAAAATCTTTCACAAAACAATTAGTTGTGTATTAGTCAAAAATTTCAAATATTGTTAACATGGCTCCCCTTGATGACAATATGTCATTGGTTGGCTGGACAATTGTTGAATTTCACCTGGTGATCGTTCGTTATACTTGAAATCATCGTTTTTTTGACAACTTTAGTCTAATGTGTCTGGGCATCTTTGAGGAACTTGTATTGTGACAGGTAGTTTTTGATAATTATACTCACTCAGGTGTAGAGAACTAGCTTGACATACTTTGCAAACAACATTTAGGTAAAATTATTATTTTTTCTATCTTGCTTTCTTATCATTGTTGACATTTATCTTCACTTAGCTTTTTACACTAGATATGTTTTTATTACTGCATATCTATGCTATTTGCATGGTTTCTTAGAATGTTTCTTGTATTCTGTTGTGTTACAGTCTCAGGAATGGAGAGCAAAATACTGTACTCCGAGTATAGTCCAAACGTGTGGCGTTTATTCACTCTGGCATGTGCCAAGGTGAGTAGACACCACAGGATTTGAGTATACTTGCTGTGTCTGTGATGCCTGCGTGGATCACTTAGGATGTGACCAGGATTTTCACTGCAGTATACCCTCTTTCTAATTTGGATTGCTGAGTTGATTTTGCTGAGATGCTTTGGTTTTGTACATATTAGTCAGAATTTGTCAGCTAACATATCATTTTCAATTATCTACCTATTATCTATCCAGCAGATGACTATGTTTTAATATGTTAGATGCCATCTGCATTCTGATAGCAAGACACATAGACATCAATCAGAAAGGCTGAACCACCTAATAGTTCTTGATCTATGTAAAAAGAAATATGCATGTGTAGTTTTTTTTGGGCTGTTCTTAATACAGTTTTTTGTCCCAAAACAGTGTGGATACAACATACATGCGAAGAGCTGGTCTTTCATTTACACTATTCCACATTTTTATATCCACTCTTGTTTTAGGCAAATAAAAAAATGACGTTAATGACATCATCTAAGCTAACCACACTCCATTAAGTGACTTATACAGTGGCTAAACTTAAGCTCTAAAGATGAATTGTATATTTACATCTTTAAACTACAGCTTTGAGCATCATGTTATATAACAGGCTAGGGGTTTTGTGTTAAATCCGCCTGCTGTCATAATTTATAGTTGAAAGGTTCCATGCACGTCAATAAAAAGATTTAATACTATAGCAACTATGGATACTTGATTACCACATCATTTTATGATTTTATAAACCCTTTAAAACAGCAAATTATACTGGGCCTATTTCACATAACTGTTTTAACTGGTACGCTTACAGTTAGACGATTCAGTGAAATAAGAAATCGGTTAGTTCCTACATTTTGTAATGCAGGTAGATACCTCCTCTTCTCAGTATTGCCTGAACAACTGAATGGCATGACCACGAAAACAGGTCACATATCTAAATATGTAAAACTATATTACAACATCTAGCATACAGTTTTCTAGATTTTTTACTATTATTATTTCTTCTGTACCATTTTGTCATTTCGAGTTACATTTGTATTATAAGGATATGAATTACATTGCCGCAGCGACATACATAGATATCATGGGGCCCTAAAGCAAAGTTCACAATTGCCCCCCCCCACCGCACACCCAAACACATGCAGCTAGGGATGCACCTTTAGCATTCTAAGAAGAGTTGAGAAAATCAGTTCGTAACAAACTGGGTTCGCTATGAACTTTCCAAAATGTAATCCGGCAGCCAAACCAACAGAACCATTTTAATGCACATTTCTGTGGAAAAAAGCACTAGGGAGGAAATAGAAGGGTACGCACATGACTCTTAGAGGAAGTGGGGATGGATGGCATACCCTGATTTGCTTACAGGCCAACAGATAGCTTGTATGAGTAAATCAGTGCTGCAGCAGGCAGGCAGGTGCCCTTGCAGAATGAACCAAACAATGGCATAACTACCAGGGACCAGAACTGAGAAGAGGTCAGGGAGCAGTGTCTTTTCTACTATGATTCAAGCGAAGCAGGACCCCCTCCACACACAGTCACATTGGGGAATTTGTCTGCTTTAATTCAATAAAAGAATTCTCGTTATTTTTAATTCTTAAATAAATTATACTTTTACTAAACTGCTTAACTACTAAGGCTTCTTTCACACTTGTTGTCCTGGTTGCCATAGTAGTAGTGGGGAGCAGGGGAGCGGTATACTTACAGTCTGTGCGGCTCCCGGGGCGCTCCAGAATGATGTCAGAGTGCCCCATGCGCATGGATCACGTGATCCATGCGATCACGTGATCCATGCGTGTGGGGCGCCCTGACGTCACTCTGGAGCGCCCCGGGAGCTGCACGGACGGTAAGTATACTGCTCCCCCACTCCCCACTATACTTTACCATGGCAGACGGGACTTTAGTGTCCTGGCTGCCATGGTAACCATTGAGAAAAAGCTAAACGTCGGATCCGGCGATGCGCCGAAACGACATTTAGCTTAAGGCCGGATCCGGATTAATGCCTTTCAATGGGCATTAATTCCGGATCCGGCCTTGCGGCAAGTGTTCAGGATTTATGGCCGGAGCAAAAAGCGCAGCATGCTGCGGTATTTTCTCCGGCCAAAAAATGTTCCGGTTCTGAACTGAAGACATCCTGATGCATCCTGAATGGATTTCTCTCCATTCAGAATGCATTGGGATAATCCTGATCAGGATTTTTCCGGCATAGAGACCCGACGACGGATCTCTATGCCGGAAAACAAAAAGGCTAGTGTGAAAGAGCCCTAAGGTTTCATTTCTATCATACACTAGGTCTCTTATTCAAGACCCATTGGCAGATGATCTGGAAAAAAACAGCTGCAATGAAAATTTTAAATACACAGATTTATCCTCAAGCATTATCAGAATGCTTATCAGCAGTTGCAAAAAAAGGTGCAGGGACTATTACAGTGTCCTAGGTGAGCCTCATAGCAAATGTGTGGTCTACTTTTATTGACAATACACCACTCCATTGCCATTATAAGAAAAGAAACCAGATATTTGCAATTAAAATGTATGGAAGATCTGTAGCAGAAATGTCCCACCTGATTATGTAGCTCTTTCAGCACTTATTTACTGTATACTGTACTTACTTCAATGTTAAGTATTCGGTCTGCTTCAGGTGAAGCACCATACTGACTATTAGTTTTCTCTGTGCTATGCTATAAGTCCCATACCTCCTAACATTTGAGTCCCTATTCATGGGACATTATTAAATGTCTCTGATGCTCACAGGAGTGCACTCAAAGCCTCCCAGATCTTCCCATTGTAAAGTCCACTTAATTAGATAATTGAGCCGTGTTGTTGAAAGTATGTTATTACATAATACCGAAACATAACATCATATGAGTAAGGCTACTTTCACACTAGCATTTTTGCTGGATGCAGCAGGGTTCAGCAAAAAAGCTTCCGTTACTGATAATACAAACATCTGCATCTGTTATGAACGGATCAGGTTGTATTATATTCAACATAGCCATGACGGATCCATCATGAACTCCATTGAAAACCAATAGGGGACGGATCTTTTTTCTATTGTGTCAGATTGTGTCAGAGAAAACGGGGGTCATGACGGATCCGTCTTGCTCTGCATCTCATGACAGAAAGAAAATCGCAGCATGCTGCGGTGCTCTCGAGTATGGGAACGCAATTAAATGGAACGGAATGCATTTTGGAGAATTCCGTTCTGTTCAGTTACGTTTTGTCCCCATTGACAATGAATGGGGACAAAAGGGAAGCGTTTTTTTCCGGTATTGAGAAGTCGTGATGGATCTCAATTGTGGAAAATAAAAACGCTAGTGTGAAAGTAGCCTTAGTTGAGCTTGCATCCTTGGGAATCTGTTAATAATCAGTGTTAGGGATGAGTGAATTTCTTGAAATTTGTTTTTAATCTGATTCTAACAAATTGGTTGGAAGATTTGATTTGGGTACGAATAAATTTGCCCTTAATTGAAAGTGCTCAGATTTCCCTAAAAAGTTGTGTATGACACTCTGCCCTTTAATCCAAAGACAGTATTATTAATGTCAACATGACATTGTTCATTTCTGCCACTATCCTATGTGAACAGGTGCTGGCTTCCTGTGTATTCATTGTAACTCTGACTTCAGCACTTCTAGGGTGTTTCTTTTCCAGCCCTGGACTGGGCCTGTTTCTTGACTATGTGTATTGCCTGTTCCCTTGGTACCACGCGCCAGTGTCTCTGATCCTTGTGAGTTAGCAAGGAGCCAACCACGGCTGAACTATTCCAAGAGATAGTCGCCTGGTGGCTCCCCTTCAGCAAAGTCCTGAATAGGCCTGAATAGGTGTTAAGGGGTAAATACCAGGGACCGCAAGGATAGCAGGTCTAGCCCAAAGTCAAACCAGTTGGATGGCACAGTGGTTGGACAACCATTGCCTGCAACAGACAGTTACATGTATGGCTATAGCTAAATGTATGGTTGACAGTGATAACAAACAGCCTGTTTAAAAACACACTCTACTGTCTGATTTTGTTATACTTTTTAAAAGGAAAAAAATCCCAAAATAATCTCTTATCGGGGGAAGATGCCTGTTAGTATTTATACACACTGTAGTATCAAAAAAAAATGTCTTATTCTAAACAAGTGGTCCAAAATAATCCATTATTCAGGGCAGATGTCAATCTGTGTTTATATACAAAGTGATCCAAAAATTATCCCTTAATGGCTGCAGACGAAGAAGCAATATCTTGTTCTGAACAAACTGTCCAAATTTCTCCACTTTTTAGGGAACAACAAGAGTACAGAATGGAACCTGATGGACTGGAGATATCAGGTCAGGTTATATCAGCCAAATAGTAATGGCAGTATGGGTAGTAGTAGCTGCAGCAGCAGTACAGTATGGTACAGGATGGACAAGCAGACAGCAGCAGTAGCATCAGCGGGGCAGTGATAAAAAGCTACCATCAGCAATGGCAGATCTATTTATTGGCATCAGCTGGAGGTGTGTGAAAATCCTCACCAATCCATGCCTGATTTATTTTTAGACATACAATGTTTTCTACACTAGTTGTGGAGAATTCTATCTGCTTCGGTTTGACAGCTGCACCTGCCATGCTGAACACCCTCTCTGACAGTACACTGGAGGATGGACCAGACAGTACACCCATAGCCAACTGGGCCAGGTCTGGCCACTGTTCAAATCTGCTGACTCATTTGTCCATGGAATTAGGGAACAGGGTATTTGACAGTGAAGAGGCAAAGTCCACCTATGGATTAACCTGTTTTTTTCATGCGTCTCTTTTCTATTTGCTGATGTGCTTCAGGTTAGAGTGGCACTTTAAAAAAGCAATTCCATAATGTTCAGCAAACATATTGGCTGCTACTAGTCCGGTGGCCTTTGTTATTTGTTATAGTGGAAGCAATGGTAGCAGATGGAGACGACATGGAGGGAAGCAGTTGGACAGAATCTACAAAAACATGTCAGATACACTAGTCATACTGTGATGAATAGATTTTTGTAAAGCAAATAAAACATTTTTTTTAGAGAGAATTATGTAATTGGACATGAACACAGTTACTCCGAAAAATATGTCAGGTTCAGTAGTCTGTTACAAATGAAATATTTGTAAAACAATTTTGAAAGTGTATTTGGAAAAAACTGTGGGAGAAAGCCCACTACAATATCGTATGATACTGGGGAGAAATATTCCCACAAACAGATACCTGCACAGTGCTACCACCAGGAACACTGCCACATTTCTGCCACTACCACATCTGGCCCTTGGCTTGACAGCTATTCAGCAGGCGCCAACAGCAGCAGCATCACTTACTTCCAAACAATAGTTTTGTGGCAAAAAATAATTGAACAGAGTACACTACAATGTAACAGTGAGTGGTGCAGGAAGTCATGTCAGGTGATACACTAGTCTGTGATGCCTGGAATTTCTGCTAACTCCTGGAGCAACTGGTCTACTCTCGCCTCATCCACTATCTCTGAGCTAACCTCTCCTTGATCTACTACAATCTTATTTTCGCACCATACATTCTACAGAAACTGCCCTCACCAAAGTGACCAATGACCTCCTGACAGCTAAATGCAACAGTGACTACTCATTACTAATTCTCATTGATCTCCCTGCAGCATTAAGCACTGTAGACCACCATCTTCTCCTCACCATGCTTCAATCTATTGGCCTTAAGAACACCGTTCCCTCTTAGTTTTCTTCCTATCTGTCTGGTCGCTCTTTCAGTGTATCATTCACTGGCTCTACCTCTCCTACTCACCCTTTTGCTGTTGGGGTTCCTTAGGGTTCAGTCCCAGGTCCTCTCCTCTTTTCTCTTTAAAGAGCCCCTATTGGATAGACTATCAGCAGATTTGGTCTCCAGTACCATCTCTATGGCGACGACACCCAACAATATGCTTCTTCCCGTGATATCACATCACCTTCAGAATTACTCCTCTGAATCTGATTTATCAGCATCCACCACACCCCATGCACTCAGTGGCACTACAGATATCAACTGGTGACTGGCTCATGTAGCTTTATATCTACTCTCCCATTGTGTTAAGATTAGGGATGAGCGAACCTGAACTGCGAGTTCGGGAACCCGGACCTGGACTTTTTCATGGAAGTCCGTGTTCTGGTTAAGTTCGAGTGATTTTCCATTATAACATAGTTATATCGGAAAACAAAAGCAGACAGAATGCAAAAGATTATAGCCATTTACAGATTAAAAAACTGTATGGGCTTTGTGTATGTGTGTGTATGTATGACTAGTATATAAGAGTGTATCTAGATAGCTAGTTAGGCACTTCCTTCCCTACTTCTTCCCTTATATTTCATTTGTTCCTGTCCTTTAGTTAGATAGTGAACCTTTAATTCCCTGTACTATTAATAAATCCCCTTTAAGATCAAGTAGCTACTATTTTTAATTTACAATTAACTGGCACCCCAAAGCTTGGCAGATTCTACAACAATTAAAAAAAAAATATTTAAAAAAATTATAATTAATTGTTCACAGTCTGGAGCGAAAATATTTGCTGACAGTGAGTCTGCAAAATCCAGTCATGTTTGGTGCACATTATTTAATGGAAAAAAAAAATATTGAAAAAAATTTGCAATTGGACAAATTTTTTTGCAAAAGTACACACTGTCTGTGTTGATGCACAATATGATGTCAGGCTTGGTACACTTTATTTTTTAACTGAGGAAACTTTGAAACAGGCTTTTTGAAAAACAAAATGTGTAATTGGGCACAGTCTGCAACAACTGTTACGTCTGACTTTTCTCTGTCTTTACTCTGGCCTCACTGCTGAAAGCAGGCGCAACCTCTGTGACACATTTCTTTTCTAAGTTATGCCAGAAAACAGGCTAAGATATATTCTATAAATGACCCAATTATCTGAAAAAATCTTGAGTGAGGCATCAAATCTATAAAACACATACATTCTGATTATGCAGGAGAATCTAAAGAATGCATTCTTTTCTATTTGATGTGTGTAAAAAGACTCATTATGCAGTAACCTTATTTTGGCACATGTACAAGAGGTTAGATATTTAAGAATTTAAATGGGAAAAAAAGTCGGATTGTACTCTTGTGGGTTACATGCCTTTAGATTTATTATTAATTATTCCCTTAAGTCAATATGTACTTCAGTACATCATGATGTAACAATGATTTCCCTAAAAATAAGACCTTTAAATACATATGTTTTCATCTTGGGGGGATTCTTTTAGAATTCTTTTCAGCTCACTTTTATTTTGGACCTGTACACATGCACAGTGGCATTTACTAATGTCTTTACACCACAATAGTTGCAACAACAAAAAAACGTCACAAATTATGGGGCATGCCATATGTGTGTAATAATTTGCGACTTTTTAAGCTTTTCTCCACGTTTCTGAAGTGATGATAAAATAGGCGGGGCTTATGTCAGAAACTGGTGTAAGTTATAACTGAAGTGTATGTCAGCTTTCATAAACTTCAGTTCCTCAAACCCCTTCCCTCCAGCCCTAATGTTATAGTCACACGTTAAAATAATTACATACAGTGCTACAAAACATACAGGGTAATACAGTGCCACATACCTCTTACATCCAGTGATGTCTCTTTGGATTTAGATGTTCTCTTTCCTCATCTTCCTCATTCAGACCAGACTGCCATGATTATTTCTTTCAGCCATCTCTCTTCTCTGCAGAGTTTGACAAACAGACATCAAAGTTTCCTACTTTTCCAACAGCCTTCCCACCTTCTCAACACCCCATCCTGACACCCCCAATACTTTGCCCACTGTGATCCCCAATACTATACCGCAGAAACAGATAATCCCCATGAAAATACTAGTACCACACAGATAGTTCCTCCTTCAATAACAGGCTATTTCCAACAGCCTCCCCACCTTCTCAACACCCCATCCTGACACCCCCAATACTTTGCCCACTGTGCTCCCCAATACTATACTGCAGAAACAGATAATCCCCATGAAAATACTAGTACCACACAGATAGTTCCTCCTTCAATAATTATTGCCATATGGTGCCCTAAAAAATAAATATGTACAGCAAATAGTGCCCCTGACACTAATAGTGTAACATAGTGTCCCCAAAAAATAATTGTGCTAAGCTGATACTGTGCCAGGGTGCCCCCACAGTAATAGTGCCTCCCTTATAATGTGTGCCAGTACGAAAATGCCCCCTTATAATTAGAGATGAGCGAAGTTCTCTAAAATTCGATTTGGCTGTTTCGCCGAATTTTATAAAAAGTAAAGTGCATTTATTTGTAAAGAACTGGTGCAATCACAGGGAACGGTGATTGCATCACCCCCCATCATTGAACCCCTCAGATGCTATGCTCATTGCTTATCGCGGCATTTTAATGGTTTTTAATAATAATGAAAAAAATTATTGTACTCACCTTATCTATTTGATTGCGAAGAGGCCGTGGTCATGTTGCTTAAAGATCCAGAGCGAAATATTACAAGATTTTGCTTGGGAATGATTTTTTATTTATTTTTAATGCTGTTTCAGGGAAAATCAATTCGTTACCACAGAGCACAAGGAAATTCGGCTTCGCGGGTAATTGAATTTTTCCTGAAATTCGGATCAGGTCGACTTTATGAACTTCGATTCACTCAACATTACTTATAATGCATGCCAGTGCAAAAAATACTCCCTTTAATGTGCACCAGCACAGAAAATACCCTTATCATATGTGCCAATGAAAAAAGTGTTACCTTATAATAGGTGTCAGTGCAAAAAAATTCCCCTTATAATATGCGGCAGGCACTGCCAGTACAAAAAAAAACTCTTATAATGTGTACAATTGCAAAAAATGCTCCCTTATAATGCATACCAGTGCAAAAAATACCCCCTTATAATGCGTGCCAGTCCAAAAAATGTCCCCTTAAATTGTGTGCCAGTGCAAAAAATGCACCCTTCTGTGTCAGTACAAAAAATACCCCCTTCTGTGTGTTAGTACAAAAATAACCCCTCTTAGTGCCCTCTATAGAGCCAATGTCCCCATAGTGCTCCCCATAATGTGTGCCAGTACAAAATGCCCCTATTTAGTGCTGCCAGTATAAACAATGCCCCCCGATAGTGCTCTTCTCCTTGTTCCTCTCTTCTCTGTTTTTAGCTGTAGGAAAGCTGTGTATAAAAAGGGCCATTGGTGTCCTATCCAGGGGTGTAAGATAAGGAAAGGTGGGTAGTTGTGTATGGTTTTTGCCAGGTATGTTTTTATAATTAAAAGGATTGTCCAGGTAAAAATAAAAGTCAGGCTGCAGAATATACTTTGAAATTGCAAAAGAGCCTATACTTACTAGTTATATCTTACACTGCTCCAGCACCAATGCTCCAGTGGCAATCTCATGGCAGCAGTGATGATACTTTATACTCACACATGATCACTGCATCCAATCACTGGCCCATCAGTGATGCTACCAAGTGTGGAATGTGTTTTTACCAGTGATCTTATTTCCAGTCACTGTTTATATGGCTGCAGCGATCATGTGCTGGAGCGTCATGTCATTTCTGCTACCATGTAAACAGAAACTGGATGTTGGCTCACAGAAGCATCAACACTAGAGAAGGGGGATTTCACACAATACCTATCTCTTGTTGGATCTGCTGTCACATCCATGTCAGAATTCCGAATGTTAGCCTCATATTTTGACTGTTCATACTTTGTCATAAAAAAACACCATGTGTAAACTTGGTTAAGCATGACATTGCCATTGTGTTTGCATGTACAGTCGTGGCCAAAAGTTTTGAGAATTACATAAATATTGGAAATTGGAAAAGTTGCTGCTTAAGTTTTTAAAATAGCAATTTGCATATACTCCAGAATGTTATGAAGAAATCAGATGAATTGCATAGTCCTTCTTTGCCATGAAAATTAACTTAATCCCAAAAAAAACCTTTCGACTGCATTTCATTGCTGTCATCAAAGGACCTGCTGAGATCATTTAAGTAATCGTCTTGTTAACTCAGGTGAGAATGTTGACGAGCACAAGGCTGGAGATCATTATGTCAGGCTGATTGGGTTAAAATGGCAGACTTGACATGTTAAACGGAGGGTGATGCTTCAAATCATTGTTCTTCCATTGTTAACCATGGTGACCTGCAAAAAAACGCGTGCAGCCATCATTGCGTTGAATAAAAATTGATTCACAGGCAAGGATATTGTGGCTACTAAGATTGCACCTCAATCAACAATTTATAGGATCATCAAGAACTTCAAGGAAAGAGGTTCAATTCTTGTTAAGAAGGCTTCAGGGCATCCAAGAAAGTCCAGCAAGTGCCAGGATCGTCTCCTAAAGAGGATTCAGCTGCGGGATTGGATTGCCACCAGTGCAGAGCTTGCTCAGGAATGGCAGCAGGCAGGTGTGAGCCATCTGCACGCACAGTGAGGTGAAGACTTTTGGAAGATGGCCTGGTGTCAAGAAGGGCAGCAAAGAAGCCACTTCTCTCCAAAAAAAACATCAGTGACATATTGATCTTCTGCAGAAAGTATGGTGAATGGACTGCTGAGGACTAGGGCAAAGTCATATTCGCCGATGAAGCCTCTTTCCGATTGTTTGGGGCATCAGGAAAAAGGCTTGTTTGGAGAAGAAAAGGTGAGCGCTACCATCAGTCCTGTGTCATGCCAACAGTAAAGCATCCTGAGACCATTCATGTGTGGGGTAGCTTCTTATCCAAGGGAGTGGGCTCACTCACAATTTTGCCCAAAAACACAGCCATGAATAAAGAATGGTACCAAAACACCCTCCAACAGAAACTTCTTCCAACAATCCAACAACAGTTTGGTGAAGAACAATGTATTTTCCAGCACGATGGAGCACCGTGCCATAAGGCAAAAGTGATAACTAAGTGGCTCGGGGACTAAAACGTTGACATTTTGGCTCCATGGCCTGGAAACTCCCCAGATCTTAATTCCATTGAGAACTTGTGGTCAATCCTCAAGAGGCGGGTGGACAAACAAAAACCCACTAATTCTGACAAACTCCAAGAAGTGATTATGAAAGAATGGGTTGCTATCAGTCAGGAATTGGCCCAGAATTTGATTGAGAGCATGCCCAGTCGAATTGCAGAGGTCCTGAAAAAGAAGGGCCAACACTGCAAATACTGACTCTTTGCATAAATGTCATGTAATTGTCGATAAAAGCCTTTGAAACGTATGAAGTCCGTGTAATTATATTTCACTACATCACAGAAACAAGTACAACAAAGATCTAAAAGCTGTTTAGCAGCAAACTTTGTGAAAACTAATATTTGTGTCATTCTCAAAACTTTTGGCCACGACTGTACACAGTATATGGTTGACGTGTGTGTGTTCTATGTATAAGTAGCGCATGTACTCTATTTATAAGTGGTGCGTGTGCAATATGTGTCATATGTAAAAGTTATGAGTACAGATGCAGCTCAGCTAAACTTGATGGTTAACGCGATAAGTAAAGGATGGAAAGAAACTGACTTTTCAATGGATTTTAATGGCTTTTGTCACAAGATAACCAAGATAACACGTGACATGTGCTATCAGAATCAATTTTAGCACAGCTACATCTGTGCAATGCTTGAGTGGTGTGTTTCCAATGAAAGCATAGGGGCTTAGACACTTCTCGCACAGGAGCTTTTTGCTTATGGTGCCCACCACTGATGGGCCTAATAGAAAAATAGTGTAGACTTTCCTCTGAAATCTGCGTCCTTAGAAGAACCCATTCATTTTACCCACTTTCTGTCTTTCCTTAACTTCACCCTCATCAGTCTTAACCTACCCCATCATATGTAACAGATATACAGATATAATAGTTCCAGGGTAACCTATAATACACATACAACAGTGCTAGTACATAGAGTATACAGTATTTTGTGCCAGTTGCAGTGCATTTCAACAACCAAAATGCATATGCAATAGTATTAGCCAAAAAGGGGAGGAAGAGGGGAGGGTGTCTGGTTCACAGGAAATGGTCTGAAATTGATGGAAACACCACAGAAATGGTTCGGGAACAGCATGGGGAGGATGTCTGGATGCATCTTGGACTCCCATGTCGCTGCTCGGAACAATGTTGTCCGAGTAGTATGCCACTGACAATAATACGCACAAAACCAAAGATAAAATCACTTTTAGAGGAAAAATTGTTCATTACTGTATATTTACTTGTATATAAAGTGCAAGTGCTGCCAAAAATTGCAAGGAAGAGGCACTGCGATACCATCTGTATATCACATAAAGGAGGGCCTCATTCACATTGTCGTACAATTATTCAGGTAGTGGGACTCCTACACTCATAAAGCTTATGCAATAAGTGAAAGGGCTGCCGAAAATCACAAGGAACCGGCACTACAATACACCCTTTATTACACATAAAGGAGGGCATCATACACACCCTTAAAATTATGATTGATGGCCTGCTGGTGGCCCTCTAAAGCATTAGGGGCGAGGGCCTGCTGCTGATCTGACCATCTACAACATTAGGGGCGAGGGCCTGCTGCCGAGCTGACCTTCCAAAACATTAGGGGCGAGTGCCTGCTGCTGATCTCACCATCTAAAACATTATGGGCAAAGGCCTGCTGCTGAGCTTACTATCTAAAACATTATGGGTGAGGGCCTGTTGCCGAGTTGACCATCTTAAACATTTTGGGAGAGTGCCTGCTGCTGATCTGACCATCTAAACATTAGGGGTGAGGGCCTGCTGCTGAGCTGACCATCTAAAACATTATGGGCGAGGGCCTGCTGCCGAGCTGACCATCTAAATTATTATGGG
The DNA here is from genome assembly GCA_033119425.1 of Bufotes viridis. NCBI lineage: Eukaryota > Metazoa > Chordata > Amphibia > Anura > Bufonidae > Bufotes > Bufotes viridis. The sequence continues at coordinate 242,783,842 of CM065592.1, forward strand.
TGAGGGCCTGCTACAGAGCTGAACATCTAAAAAATTAGGGGTGAGGGTCTGCTGCTGAACTGACCATCTAAAACATTAGGGGGTGAGGTCCTGCTGCCGAGCTAACCATCTAAAACATTATCGGCGAGTGCCTGCTGCTAATCTGACCATCTAAAACATTAGGGTGAGGGCCTGCTGCTGAGCTGACCATCTAAAACATTATGGGCGAGGGCCTCCTGCTGAGCTGACCATCTGAAACATTATGGGCGAGGGCCTCCTGCCGAGCTGACCATCAAAAACATTATGGATGAGGGCCTGCTTCAGAGCTGACCATCTAAAACATTGGGGGCGAGGTCATTGCTGCTGAGCTGACCATCGCAAACATTAGGGATACGAGCCTGCTGCAGAGCTGACCATCTAAAAAATTAAGGGTGATGGTCTGCTGCTGAGCTGACCCTCTAAAACATTAGGGACGAGTGCTTGCTGCTGATCTGACCATCTAAAACACTAGGGGTAAGGGCCTGCTAGTGACCCTCTAAAACATTATGAACAAGGGCCTGCTGGTGACCCTCTAAAACATTATAGTTGAGGCCCTGCTGGTGACCCTCAAAAACATTATGGTTGAGGGCCTGCTCGTTAACCTCAAAAACATTATGGGTGAGGGCCTGCTGCTGAACCTATAAAACATTATGGGTGAGGGTCTGCTGGTGACCCTCAAAATCATTAGGCGCAAGGGCCTGCTGGTAACCCTCTAAAACATTAAGAACAAGGGCCTGCTGATGACCGTCTAAAACATTATGGACGAGGGCCTGCTAGTGACCCTCAAAAACATTATGGTTGAGGGCATGCTGGTGACCCTCAAAAACATTATGGGTGAGGGCCTACTGGTGCCCTCAAAAACATTATGGTTGAGGGCCTGCTGGTGACCCTCAAAAACATTATGGATGAGGGCCCGCTGCTGAGCTGCCCCTTTAAAACATTAGGAGCTAGGGTAGCCTAATAAGCATGTTGATATGATGGAGGAGGAGGATGAGAAAAGGGATATTGAACCACCCTTTTATGTGGTGAAAGGGGTGCATGGGAATACAGTGTATTCAATACACCATAAAAGCCACATTTAGAGTGCCTTTATGTTCAGCCGCTTTCCTTTGGTGGAGTCAAGAAGTCAGGGGCAATCCGGGCCTTGTTAATTTTTATAACAGTCAACCGGTAAGCATTTTCAGTTGACAGGCAGATGCGCTTATCAGTTATTATGCCCCCAGCAGCACTAAATACACACTCTGACAAAACGCGGGCGGCAGGGCAGGCCAGCACCTCCTAGGTATAGAGGGATTACTGAGGATGCTGACACTGTCTGCTACATACGCCTTCACCATCTTCAAACTTTTTTCCCTCCTTGTGACACTAGGCTGCGCATCAGGTTGAGGGTGCTGGCGGTGTGTCAAAAAACTGTCCCAGGTCTTGGAGAGTGTTGCCCTGCCTCTGTTGGAACTGCTGTGTGTTCCCCTCGTCTCCCCTCCTCTGTTGGCCAAGGAACTACGTATTCAGCAGCAAGCGTTGTCAGCTGGAAATTTTTGGAGCAATTTTTCCCCAAGGAACTTCTGGTATTGCACCATTTTGCTTTTCCTCTCCACCAGAGGAATAATAGATGAGAAGGGTAGACGAGGGGGTCGAGAAGGGTGAACAACCAGTAATCCATGTTGGCCAAAATGCATACAACGCGAGGGTCACAGAAAAGGCAGCCTAACATAAAGTCAGCCATTTGTGCCAGAGTCCCAACAGACAAGACATCGCTTTCCTCATCAGGAGGATGACTCTCAATCTCCTCATCCTCTTCCTCCTTTTCTACCCATCCACGCTGAACAGATGGAATAAAAATTCCATGGGTACTACCCTCTGTAGCGGAGGAAACCGTCTCCTGCTCCTCCTCAACATCCAATTGGCGCTGAGAAGACAAACTAATGGTGGCTTGGCTATTATCCTATATGCTGTTTTCCCCCATTTCCACTTCTTCCACATGCAAAGCGTCCACCTTCATTGTGAGCAGCGAGCGTTTTAGTAGCGTTAGCGCCGCTCACCATCTGTGTTGATTCTTCAAAGTTGCGTAAAACCTCACAAAGGTCAGACATTAATGCCCACTCGTCGCTTGTGAAGAGCGGAAGCTGACTGGAAAGGCGACGTCCATGTTGCAGCTGGTATTCTACTACTGCCCTCTGCTGCTCAGAGAGCCTGGCCAACATGTGGAACGTCGAGTTCCAGCGTGTGCTCACGTCGCACAACAGCCAGTAAGCTGGCAATTGCAAGTTTAAATGCTGGCAGAAACTTTTCAGAAATAGATGCTAAATTACATTTAAATACACTGACTAGAGCATCGCGCTCGGGCACACGCGGTGTTCGGCCGAACTCGAACGATATGCTGAGCATAGCGATGCTCGAGCTGAGCTGTTGTTTGGCCGAGCATGCTCACCCAATACTAGTAGGAACCCTTGTTTCCCCCTGTACTGTATAATAAGTTATGCTGCCCCCCTGGTTATAATAAGAAGGAGTTTGAAGGTGACCAAAACTGTCATGATGCTAAAGGTGCACAAAGGTACAGGTGTCATAATAGTATTGATCTCCTTCCAACTTCCTTTCACTATAATCAGGAAGGAAACATAAATTATTTTATATAGTGTTAAGTGATTTGAAGTGAAATAAATAGAATTTGATCCGAATGTCAGGAAAACTTTGCTACGCTATGAATTTTGCTTCATTGTAATGAGACAATTTTTTTTCCTAAAATGGCACTACACGTGTTACAAAGTGAAAGTAAGAAGCACAAGAAGGAGATATGACCCATAATGCAGCCAGCCAATCAGCAGATAGCCATCCCCTGTAATGTTACAGCCCTATAAAAAACCTAAACCTGCCTGGTTTCTGGCATTTTACTGTGAGCTGAGCATAGGGAGAGATGTGGCAAGTGCTATGGACAATATTTTAGCAATCTTTTTATTGTAGAATATTGAATAGCGACAGTGCAGAGAATTTTCAGACACTGTAGGCATGAGAGCATAGGGAGACTGCAGAGACAGTGCAGTGACAGTGCAGCGACAGTCCAGGGATAATGCAGGATGTATGTAATCGCCATGAGCATCTTGTTCCATTGCTGTGCCATTTATTCTTAATCTGTTCAGTTATGTATAGATGTACGGTGCATTAGACTTAGGGGGTCATTTATCAAACTGGTGTAAAATAGAACTGGCTTACTTGTCCATAGCAACCAGTCAAATTCTACCTCTCATTTTGGACAGCTCCTTTGGAAAATAAAAGGAGGAGTCTGATTGGTTGCTATAGGCAACTGAGCAAGTTCTACTTTAGACCAGTTTGATAAATGACCCCCTTAGTCTTAACTAGAGTTAAGCGAACCCGAACTGTATAGTTCGGGTTTGTACCGAATTTTGGGGTGTTCGGGACCCGGACCTGAAAATTTTCAAAAAAGTTCGGGTTCGGGTCCGTTGTTCGGCGATTTCTTCCAGCTTTCTGAAGGGCTGCACAGCAGCCAATCAGCTAGCATTTTACTTCTTGCCCTAAGAAGCCATCACAGCCATTCCTACTAATGGCATGGCTGTGATTGGACAAGTGCAGCATGTGACCCAGCCTCTATTTAAGCTGGAGTCACGTAGCGCCGCACGTCACTCTGCTCTAATTAGTGTAGGGATAGGATGCAACTGCTGTGAGGGCGAGATTAGGCAGGGAAAACTCAGCAAAAACACCTAATGAAGTGATCGATCTACGGCTGTGAATCATTCAACTTCTGCTAGTTAATTGCTCACGGGTTTTTAGGCTGCACAAAGCGTTTTTCTGTCACTTTTTTCTGGGGTGATCGGTGGCCATTTTGTGTCTTGTGGTGCACCAGCACAAGCTGCCACCAAGTCCATCAATCCATCAATACTAAGTATTTTTTTGCTATATGCTACATCAGGGGCTTGGCTGTGCTTATTGTCACCCCTAGAAACTCAGGATAGAAATATCTATATTTTATTGAGGGGTGAAATTCAATTGTTAAAATAGCAATCCCCTAAATCTGGTGTTCCAGCTGTGGCTAGCCAAGTGTAATACTGTCTGCTGTCTGGCAAAGGATAGATTTTTTTCTGTGGTAAAATTCAATTTTTCAAAATAGCAATCCCCTAAATCTGGTGTTCCAGCTGTGGCTGGCTAAGTTTAATACTGTCCGGCAAAGGATAGATATTTTTCTGGGGTGAAATTCAATTGCCAAAATAGCAATACCGTAAATCAGTGGTTTCAGCTGTGGCTGGCCAAGTTTCATAGTGTCCGGCAAAGGATATATTTTTTTCTGGGGTGAAATTCAATTGCAAAAATAGCAATACCGTAAATCAGTGGTTTCAGCTGTGGCTGGCCAAGTTTAATAGTGTCCGGCAAAGGATAGATTTTGTTCTAGGGTGAAATTCTATTGCCAAAATAGCAATCCTCTAAATCTGGTGTCCCAGCAGTGGCTGGCTAAGTTTAATAGTGTCCGGCAAAGGATAGATTTTTTTCTGGGGTGAAAATCAATTGCCAAAATAGCAATACCTTAAATCAGTGGTTTCAGCTGTGGCTGGCCAAGTTTAATAGTGTCCGTCAAAGGATAGATTTTATTCTGGGGTGAAATTCTATTGCCAAAATAGCAATCCCCTAAATCAGTGGTTTCAGCTGTGGCTGGCCAAGTTTAATATTGTCCGGCAAAGGATAGATTTTGTTCTGGGGTGAAATTTAATTGTCAAAATAGCAATCCCCTAAATCTGGTGTTCCAGCTGTGGCTAGCCAAGTGTAATACTGTCGCTGTCTGGCAAAGGATAGATTTTGTTCTGTGGTAAAATTCAATTTTCCAAAATAGCAATCCCCTAAATCTGGTGGTTCCAGCTGTGACTGGCTAAGTTTAATACTGTCCGGCAAAGGATAGATATTTTTCTGGGTGAAATTCAATTGCCAAAATAGCAATACCGTAAATCAGTGGTTTCAGCTGTGGCTGGCCAAGTTTCATAGTGTCCGGCAAAGGATATATTTTTTCTGGGTGAAATTCAATTGCAAAAATAGCAATACCGTAAATCAGTGGTTTCAGCTGTGGCTGGCCAAGTTTAATAGTGTCCGGCAAAGGATAGATTTTGTTCTAGGGGTGAAATTCTATTGCCAAAATAGCAATCCTCTAAATCTGGTGTCCCAGCAGTGGCTGGCTAAGTTTAATAGTGTCCGGCAAAGGATAGATTTTTTTCTGGGGTGAAAATCAATTGCCAAAATAGCAATACCTTAAATCAGTGGTTTCAGCTGTGGCTGGCCAAGTTTAATAGTGTCCGTCAAAGGATAGATTTTATTCTGGGGTGAAATTCTATTGCCAAAATAGCAATCCCCTAAATCAGTGGTTTCAGCTGTGGCTGGCCAAGTTTAATATTGTCCGGCAAAGGATAGATTTTGTTCTGGGGTGAAATTTAATTGTCAAAATAGCAATCCCCTAAATCTGGTGTCCCAGCAGTGGCTGGCCAAGTTTAATAGTGTCCGGCAAAGGATAGATTTTGTTCTGGCGTGTAATTCAATTGCCAAAATAGCAATACCGTTAATCAGTGGTTCCAGCTGTGACTGGCCAAGTTTAATACTGTCCGGCAAAGGATAGATTTTAAATTGTTGCGTGAAATATTACCATTTCTGTCAGCTACAAACCCCTGCACTGCATAACTGACAGGGAACTTGCAATTGGTGGTTACATTCTTGCATGAAATAAAGCCTTTTTGGGCTGTGAGGCCAAAGGTAGTCACCAATAACTGTTTTTTTATTTTTACGTTTTTTTAAATAAATTAGTGTAGACCTCAAAATATTGGGAAAATATAAAAAATAAAACAAAGTGTAAGTGCACGGTAGTATAACAGTGGTTGGGGGAGGCCGGTATACATGTCTATTCTGCATAAGGTACAAACAAATCCTGTGGGATCCATGCCTGGTTATTTTTAATAAATGAAAGCTTGCCCACATTGTCAGCGGACTGGCGGCTGCGCTTGTCTGTGATAATGCCACCAGCCATGCTAAACACACGTTCAGACAATACAGGGGCTGCAGCTTCAAGGCGTAAAGGGCAACCTCAGGACAGGTGCCCAATTTGATGACCCAGAAGTTGAATGGGGCAGACCCAGTGGCGTAGCTAGAAATGATTGGGCACCACAGCAAATTTTTGAACGGGGCCCGTCTCCCCCAGTAATTTTTGCGCAAACCCCTTCCTTTTATGTCTCTATGCCTGTGGCTACTAAAGATTGCTCTCTTAGACCAGGCCCAGCAGCTGTTCCATTCGCTTTCTACACTGTCTATACTGCCACTGTATATAATTTCATTGTATAACACTGTTAGTCCTCCTCCTCCTCCTGGATGGGCCCTTTCTAGGTCATGGCCCCAAGGTAGTTGCTTCCTCTGTAGCTATTCCCCTAGGCAGACCCATCAGTCAGTATGTGTACTGTTCCACCATGTTGCTGAAAGGCTGCCTCCTGCTAAGATGTTCCAGATCTGCTGGTGGTGCAGGTTGTTGTGGCGTGATGACAAAGCTTTTCCACATTTTGCCCATGCTAACCCTTCCTTCTGAGGTGTTGCTGGTGACCCAGCTGCATTTACAAATTCTTCCTCCTCCTCCTCTGCCTTCACCTTGTGCTTTCACTGAGTCCCCGGTGTCAGGTGTGAATGCCATCAGCAGCGTGTCTACTAGCGGGCTCATCTTCTTATTACACTCCAGTGAGGGAATTAAGGATGGCACGTAATCAGCACAAGTTAGAATGAGGCAGTAACTGGGCAGTCGTTGCGCAGGCACTGCAGCAGGTAGTCGCTCATGTCTGCCAGGCTTCCAAGAGGCAAGGACAAGCTATCCTCTTTGAGAAGGTATATCATCTGTGTCCCCCAGCGTTCCCTACTACTCCTCTTCCTCATCCTCCAGAACTGTGCCCTGGCTGGACAATTGTGTTACAGGCCAGGGCCTATGTTGGTGCAGATACCCACCCTCCGAGCCACTTGTATTTGGTTGGCCTTAAGTTAAGGATAAGGCGTGCATATAGTTTTGTTTCTTTATATGATTAGTTTAGCTGCCTTATAGTTATTTTAATATGTTTTTAAGTAACTTTGTAAATAGCTTGTTAATGGTTTGAGTGAAGGGGGGGGGGGGTGTTGAGTGTGTAGGGTGTGAGGCTGTTTGGATTTATTTTCCATCCGCGTTCTAGACTGTCTATACTTCCACTGTATATAATCTCATAGTATAATACTGTTGAGGGGGCCCGGACAAAGTCTTTTAGTCCTCCTCCTCGATGGGCCCCTTCTAGGTCAGGGACACAAAACAGTGTGCTTCCCATGCTTCCCTGTAGCTACGCCCCTGGGCAAACCCATCAGTCAGTACATGTACTCTTCCACCATGTTGCTGAAATGCTGCCTCCTGCTAAGATGTTCCAGATCTGCTGGTGGTGCAGGTTGTTGTGGCGTGATGACAAAGTTTTCCCACATTTCGCCAATGCTAACTCAGCCTTTGCTGATGGTGACCCAGCTGCCCGTGAGCTGGCTTGGGTACCACCCTGCTGAGAACATGGTTCCCCCTACTCCTCCTCATCCTACTTATCCTCCTCATCCTCCAGAACTGTGCCCTGGCTGGACAATTATGTTCCAGGCCAGGGACTATGTTGGTGCAGGAACACACCCTTCGAGCCACTTGGATATCACTGGCCTTAAGTTAAGGATAAGGCGTGTATATAGTTTTGCTTGTTTATATAGTAAGTTTAGCTGCATTATAGTTATTTTAATATGTTTTTAAGAAAATTTGTAAATAGTTTGTTAATGGTTTGAGTGAAAGGGGGGGTGGGGGTGTTGTGTGTGTTCGATTAACTGAATTGATTTTCACTGTCTGGTGTTTAGGAATTTCTGCACCCCAAATTCAGCACATGTGTCAAACCGGCTAGGCCCAGACCTGTTAGTATATTTCGTCCATTAGGACACAACACCAGGCCGGGCTGGACGCTCAGTGGCACCAACCAATGGTCGGTCTGTTGTTCCATGCCGGTCCACAGCTTTTGCGCAGTGCGGGGTTTGTCCCACAAACACACACGTTTTAAAACAACCTGCTGTCGTTTCCCCCTGGCTGTGCTGCTGTGGGTGGTGAAGGTGTTACACTGAGTGGATGAGGAGGAGGTAGAGGAGGAGGAAGCCAAGTAGAAGGAGAAGGAGGAGGTAACAGGATACAAAGAGAAATGCCCAGCAATCCTCGGGGGCGGAAGGACATTCGCAAAAATTCTATCTGCCTTTGGGCCAGCCGCTACATTTACCCACTGTGTTGTTGGTTATGTGGACGTTGCCACAGATAGCGATGCAGGGTGCACACTTGATTTTGTCCGCCACTTGGTTGTGCAGGGAAGAGATGGCTCGTCTGCAAAAGTAGCGGTGGCTGGGATACACGTACTGTGGGATAGCCACCGCCATAAGGTTTTTAAAACTGTCCACCAGACAGAATGACAGCATTTCAAAGGACCAGAAAGTTTGAAATAAGGCATTCAGAGCCATAGGTAGGGAGGTACTTCCTCTTTCTATTTCTTTTTCTCTCCAGTGTTTGGGAGATGGACTTCCATGGGATTTGGTGGAGATGCTTGGTGACAATGACAGATGTGGTGGCGTTGCTATCACATGCTCTATTTGCTGGGTGACAGGTGCCACTGTCACTCACTTGGGCTCAAGTTTAGAATGTTTATTTATTATTTTTCTGTATTTTATTTTATTGCCCAAAAGTTCGGGTCCCCATTGACTTCAATGGGGTGCTGGTTCGTGGTAAAGTTCAGGTCGAGTTTGGATCCCGAACCCGAACATTTTCGTGAAGTTCGGCCGAACTTCTCGAACCCGAACATCCAGGTGTTTGCTCAACTCTAGTCTTAACAGCTGCTGTAATATATAAGTGTGTGTAGTTTATCATTTATCACTACACCATTAATTATTAATCTGTTCAGTTATACATAGACATAATATGCATCAGACTCATTGTCAACAAATGGTATAATATATGGGTGCGTTTTTGTAGTCTATCTGCTGCACCATTCATCCTTCATCTGTTACATTACTGATTCAGTTACTGTACACTGTGGCCAACAGACAGTTGCCTGGGACCGCAAAAGGAATGGGCAATGGCAAAAATGTTGCTGTATCTGGCACAAGTAGCAGCAGAAGAAGGGGTGGTGGTAACAGCAGCCACAGCAACAGGCCAGAGCTGCCACTGTCAACTAGTGGTCGTGTTTTGACCAACAATCCATTTTGCTGGAATGGTTGACTCACTCTCCAAGATCATCTCAGGTGACACCGCCAAGAATCAGTGGGCTCCCCTGACACCACACTTAGTTGGCATGGCCAACTGTGCCCATACCTGTCCTGCAACTGTCTCTTTCTTTTGCTTCTCCTTCTGCTCCAGAAGTTATGCATGCTTTCGACTCTGCTCCACTTTTCAGTGAGGAGGAGCTTAGTGAGGACAGTCAGCAGCTACAGGCCAGCACAGACTAGGAGGAGAGGTCCACTGCATCCTCCCTTAGGTGTGCAACTATTAATGATGACGGTTAGGTGGGAGCACATGTTGCAAGTGGTCAGGGACATGGCAATGAGACTGGTCAGGGTGACATAAGTGACAAACATCACTGTTTGCACGTAGGTGCTGAGTGAAGAGGGGGCATCATCATCATCAGGGTTGTGAGGGTGGAGAGGTTGGCAGCAGGCCCTGAGACAGCAGCAGGGTGGCAGCATGCCGATGAGCCAGCAGGGTGGAAGCAGTGGGAGATCTGGAGCCACACACGCCCACGGTAGAACATCTGCTGCTCAGGATCCTACCTGTCAGGAAACAACTAGAGGTTTATAGGTTCATAAAGAATGTGGAAGCTAATCAGCACAGAGTGTTGGGGTAGAATGCCATACTCGGCAGTATGATAATTTTTTATCAAGTCGCCGAAGGACGCTAGCATGGCGGTATTCAGGATATGTGGGCAGAAGGTGAAGCGTGGTCAGGGTACTAATGTTGGTACCATGGCCCTACGTCAACAAATAGAGCATCATCATAAAGTGACCTGGGAAAACCGTGGTACTAATGTAGTGGTACAGCCTGACAACGCAACCGCTGCATCTCCCAATGACCCACACGCATTCTCCAGCAGTCAGGGTTCCTCAACCTAAGCTAGAGGAAGCTGTCGTTCATTCCCTTCATATATTGCTCCGAAGCTCCTTCTACTATTACTCCTCGTCATGTGTTTTGCCATCAATCGATCACTGAGGCAATTCCTAAGAGACAACAGTATTCCTGCAACAGTGCAAAAACTGAACGTGCCAGGGCCAAGTTGCCAGTACTAAAGTCCCTCCCTTTCAATCTCGTGGACCCTGAACATTTCAGAGAACTGATGGCTTGTGTCCACTCAAGGCGGAGAGTCCCAAGCTGTCATTACTTCTCAAAGTAAGCTGTACCAGCCCTGCACACGTATTTTGAGCGATCCTTGAGCCTGTCGGTGTCTAGTACAGTTCATGCCAGTGCTGATGTGTGGAGCTGTAACTATGGGTAAGGACAGCATATTTTTTTTTTTATCAATTCTTTATCAATTTTTATAATTATGCAAAGTAAGCCCTTTAAGGGAACACAGCTTAACAATAAATACCCACACAAAAAACACAAAGACCTACAAACTCAGCCTATTACTTCTTAAGCAACCTAAATCAGCAAACTCTAATGGTTCACCTCCATGATCGTCTAAAACCAGCCACCCAGACAGCTGCAGCAACAATCGGTTTGCATAACCAAAAAATTTCTGCACAAACTGTCAGAAACTGTCTCAGGGAAGCTCATCTGCATGCTCGTCGTTCTCATCAGGGTCTGGACCTGACTGCAGTTCGTCGTTGTAACCGACTTCAGTGGGCAAATGCTCATATTTGATGGCGTCTGGCACATTGGAGAGGCGTTCTGTTCACGGATGAGTCCCGGTTTTCACTGTTCAGTGCAGATGGCAGACAGGATGCTGGATGTGGAGGTCCTGGGCTGGTGTGGTTACACGTGGTCTGCGGTTGTGAGGCCAGTTGGATTTACTGCCAACTTCTCTGAAATGCCTTTGGAGACGGCTTATGGTAGAGAAATGAACATTCATTGAAGGGCAACAGCTCTGGTAGACATTCCTGCAGTCAGCATGCCAATTGCACGATCCCTCAAACGTTGTGACATCTGTGGCATTGTGCTGTGTGTTCAAACTGCACTTTTCAGAGGGACCTTTTATTGTGGGCAGTCTAAGGCACACCTGTGCAATATTCATTCTGTCTAATCAGCACCTTGATATGCCACACCTGTGAGGTGTGAATATGAATGCCACTCATTTTCAGAAACAGTAAATTTATCTCTTAATTCTTCAAAACAACCGTTCTCTCTCATATCAGTAAAAAACCGGTGCATGGTGCAAGATCAAAATTCTTTACTTTGGTAGGTAGATAGTTCAAAGGTAGACCCTCAAAGAGACAGCAATAGTAGACAAAGTTATCTGATATTTATCCAACTTTGAATCTTTTCCAGACTTTAAACGGCTAATTAAGGGAGCTTGAGCCATAGCTGTCTCAATATCCATCCACCTTTTTGTTTGTTTCGGGTCCTACCAATCTTTTAATTGTGAAAATATTGCCACATTATAATAATATCTAATATTGGGTACACCCAAACCTCCCTGATGCCAAGGACGTGTCATAATCTGAAAACTCACACTTGACTTCTTATAAGACCAAATAAAAGCATTAATTACAGTTTGTGGGTGCTTAATATACCAGCCAGACAATAGATAAATCAATGTTTGAAATGTATGTAATATAATGGGGAGAACAAACATTTTTTATAACAAATCAGAGGTTTATAATTCAATTGATATAAGTCCCAATATTTTGCTGGTAAATAAATGCCAAGATATTTCACACTATCTTCAACCGATTGGTATGGAAAAAGTTGTTGTAAATATGAATGTATATGTATTGGCAAAGTTAAATTAAGATATCTCGAACCTTAGGGAGAGATATTTCTGATGCCATGCACTTAGATGCCATGCACTGATCTTTCCTGTCTAATCCTTCCTCTCTGCTAATGTCTCCATTGCTTGAGCAAAAATAATAGGGGGCAATGAACATCTCTGATGTGTTCCATTATTAATATAAAAATTACAGGATAAATGACCTGATCCCTGGAGCCGAGGGAGATGAATACAGGGCAAAGATAGATGCTTTTAGTAAACCAGTCATTCCAAATTTTTCTCATACCTTCTCCAAATATCTCCAGTGGATCCTGTCAAATGCCTCCTCAGCATCAATGATAAAAGGACAAGGACAATATATTTATTTTACAGCCCACTGGGTAAATGTTGTTCTGGCCCAGGCAACCAGCAGACCAGCAACTTGGTCAGGTGATAGCAATGCCGTCTCCACATTCTAATGCTGTGATTGCAGCTCCAAAGTTATCCTCTGCCTCCTCATCCTCCATCTTGTCCTCAGCCTCCACTGTAAGCACGGTTCAGAGTGGTCCTCCAACATACCACCTATGCGAAGCACAGCGTTGTCATTGTCATTCTGCACCTGGTCTGCCTGGGCGAACAAAGTCTCATCGGAGGAGGAACTATACTGCAGCATCAACCAAGAAGTCGAATGTTGGCTGTCTCCTTGCCAACTGGTGATAGGAACCATGATCACCGATAATGGGAAGAACATTTTGTCTGCGCTGTGCTGGCCCTACTTGGTTCCTGAAGTCTTCCACCCAACTGCAAGATGTCTTAAAAATGTCAAGGAAACTGTGCATGCACTTCAGCCACTCTTACTGTGCAAAACATGCACTCCTTGAGTCGCAGAATGATGACTATATTGTCGCATATGCAACGTTACACTAACACATGTTGGAACTCCACACTCCACATGTTGGACCGACTGTATGAGCAGAGGAAACCTGTGACCAATTTCTTGATGAGGCAGATGGACAGGATTACTTCCTGGTTTAACTTTGACGTTAGACAGTGGCAGCTCATGAATGATACCAGCCCTTTGCTCAGAGCCTTTGGGGAGGCCACTTTAATTGTCAGTCACCAGGACTTTGGGATGAATTATGTCATTCCACTCTTTCATGTCCTGGAGGGGATGCTGATAAATTTGACTGTCGAGGGAACAGAAGACATGACGCCAATATCTTATGGCCACCTGAGCCCTGTGGAGGCTGGACTGGCACAGGGAGAGGACATAAACGCTCAGGAATTCTGTACAGAACTGGGTGGTGACATGATCCTGACAGACGGAGAGTGAGGCAAGGAGTCCCTCCTAGTCCCTTGCGCAAATAGCCAGATGAATGCTAAGTTGCTTGTGTGGTGGTGTCAGCCAGATTTTCACCATTTGGCAGAGGGATGACTACTGGCTTTCCACCATGTTAGACCCTTACTACCGCACCCAAAATGGGGGCCTTTTTACACCTACTGAGTGGGAGGATAAACTCAACCGCAATTGAGACATCTTTTGTATTCGGTTGGTCGTTGCCTATGCATCCCATCGCTCATCCTCACAAAGGTCTTACCGGGGGACCCTGTGAGCTCACCCTCCACTGCCATGACTGCTGGAGTGGGGTGGGGGGACAGAAGTGGCACAAGCACCATCAGCAACAACCACCCAGAAGCAGGACAAGAAGAAGAACCTGAACCAGCATGTGGTGGCATTCTTGGACTGCACCCTGTCACCCCAGATCCAAGATCCCCTGGACTACTAGGCAGCAAAGCTTGATTTATAAGGTTTCCTACCCAGCCAGTAATGTGGCATCAGAGCACTAGGTATTCCAGACACAAGTGCCTAATACAAAAGACTAGATTGTTCTGGCAGTAATGATCTGACTGTGGTGTGCTGCCACACAGAACATTGTGACAAATGGCCCGTTACTTCTGGCGACATCCTGCAGCCACCATTCTGAGGCTCTCACCTGCCTGATGCCACAAGCCTGCTGCCTCTACTGCCATCTGCCCCTACTGTGATCTGCAACCATCTTTTGCTGTTACTGCCTCTGCTGTTGCCTCCCCCAACTCTGTTCTAGGGCCAGTGATGTGACTCTTCATGCTGGTGCCACCCTCACCACTCTGTTACACGGCCACTAGTGTGACTCTTCATGCTGTTGCCACCCTCACCAGTCTGTTTTGGGGCCACTAGTATCCCTATTTGACCATGTTGACATCACCATTTATTTTTCTGTTCTTCTGATTAGTTAGAAGAACTGGAAAATAACAAAACAAAAAAAGGTCCTGTGTCATTTCAACACCCAGAAGGTCTCTATCACATGGTCAGTATTTTCCAAAGTTCGGGTTCGTGGAAGCCGCCCCTTATGGATTCCATATGCCGGGATAGTCCATTGTAGTGGAATCCATAACGGGATGCGGCGATTACCCCAACCCGAACGCCGAACTAATTTTTGAAGTTCGCTCATCTCTAATCACATGCTATCTCTGTTATGGACCCACTCCTGTTTTTGCCTTACTGATACTGGTCATATGTGGACCAAATACTAACGATGTGAAGGGGGATGCACATAATACATGGTCCACTTTTTTGGCCTGTTCTTCAGACAGATCAGAGGGATGGAAAATATACAGTGATGTGAACACAGCCTTACTGCTGACATTCTCCACACTGTTATAGGGCAACTCCTTGAATTTTGGGTCACTGCACAGTTATCTCCATGCTTATAAATTAAAGCTGATGCTACCAAAGACTTCTGTTATTTGGTCTGTTTTGTCTGTTATTTTAATCACTTATGTGAGGTAAATTCAGGAGCCAAGCCTACTCTCGGATTAGGTATCATAAATAGTTCTGCACAGTCGCACAGTCATTCTACAACTAACAGAAGGAATTCAAATGCATGTGTTTGAACTACCGTATTTTCCGGCGTATAAGACGACTTTCTAACACTAGAAATTCTTTTCAAAAGTCGGGGGTCGTCTTATACGCCGGGTATAAGGCAGCACAGGGGAGAAGGAGGCAGTTCCTCTCTCTCCCCTGTGCTGCCCGCTGCCACCAATGATGAGAGAGGGGTGGAGGAGGGGCCTGTGGTTTATTTTTTTGTGAAGAAACGATATCATAGATATACAAATTACCAGTATCGGTATCTTTGTGCCCAAGTGTCTCTCGCCATTTGGGGCCAGCCGCGCCCTGAATCCTGGATCCCAGTGCCGCCCCTCTCTTAATTTATTTACTGCACTTCTGTTTTTTTATCTTATGAAGCCGCTCGTAATCTTGCGAGTGCTCCAACTAACTACGCATGCGCGAGATTACGAGCGGCTTCAGAAGATAAACAAACAGAAGTGCAGTGAATAAATTAAGAGGCTGGGCACAAAACAGCGGCAGACACTTGGGCACAAAGATAACGGTACTGGTAATTTGTATATCTGTAAAATCGTTTTTTGCAATAAATACAGTAAAACACAGGTGGGCTCCGATCGGTTACCATGGCAGCCAGGACGCTACTGAAGCCCTGGCTGCCATAGTCAGTTCCCTGGACTGGAGAAGATCGTCTTGGAGACAGGGAGGGCTGGGCAGGCAGGGAGAGCTGACATAGCCAATCCAAGCAGGCTTTGTATGAAGAGTGCACAGAAAATACAGGTACATCGCTTGCTGTGATTGGCTGGTTGTTGTATACTGGGTTGGATTGGCATGTGTTGGAAGAGGGGTAGTCTTATATGGCGAGTATAGCCCAAACCCTATATTTTAAATGGAAAAGGAGGGGGTTGTCTTATACGCCCAGTCGTCTTATACGCTGGAAAATATGGTACATAATATGGATACCTGTTTTCTCTCCACTACTTAATTGGAGCTGCCTCCATGTCCTTATTTTGTACCACTAAAGAGTCATTGAGACACCTGCAGGGGCCCACATCATTTTTTTTTCTTTACTGAAGGATGCTGTATGCTTTTTTTGTTTAGCTAGGGGTTAGCTAGGAATGCTGTAGGGCTACACGATGATGTGTACGGCCATATATGTGACCTGCCTGACATTCAGATGAACAGTAACTGTTTCACTACCAGAAAGGACTAGCTATGTATGCTGCAGCATTGCACAATGATGTATGCAGTGGCTGGCATTGGGGTGGCCCTTACCCTACGCTGGGTACCCCAGACACCCTTGAGGTGTCACCGCGTGTTGCTGCTCTCCGGGAGGGATAGTAAGGCATGATGTACCCCAGTGGAAAATAAGTCCAGAGAGTCAGGGTCTACAGTAACAAGGTTACTTCTTTACTGGAGAATACAAAATAACACAGGCGAGGCATAGGGCAGGCTTCCCCAGTCTCCTCCCTGGCAGAAGAAGGGTTTGATGCTGAGGAAAGGCCTGAGCTAGCTGTCACTCTCTCTTCAGAAGGCTGGTACCTTGGTCCAAATCCTGGAGGTCCACGGTCTGTAGCTCAGTAGTCGAGGTTGCTCCTTGGTCACAGGGCTGGTGATCCATGGTCTGTGGCTCATTGTCCGCATTACTGTTGAGCGCAAAAATTCAACTAGCTAATTTTTTTTACGAATATCGACACTTCGCTAATTCACGAATATTGAGAATATAGTGCTATATACTTGTAAAAAATGAATATTCTTATATATAAATGAATATTCTATCTGAACCCAAGATACCGCTAACGAAGATAGAGAATATAGCGATATGTTCTGTATCTTCATTAATTCTAGCAAGCCAACCAATAGGAAAGTTATAGCCCGTTCAAAGTTTAATTCGCAGTATGCAACTTTTCTATTGGTTGGCTTGCAAGAATTAACGAATATAGAGAATATAGCGCTATATTCGTATTCATTATCTTTGTGAATTCTATCAAGCCAAGTAAACTTGACTATACACAGCTCTAAGTTGGATCACAATGCTAGAATATTAACTAATATTACTCGCATTGTGCATCTAACTAAAAGCGGGGTATTTGCAACTTACTTTACTATTGTTTGGCTAGGAAGAATTAACAAATATGACGAATATGAATATAGCACTATATTCTCTACACTGGTTAATTCTAGCAAAATATTACTTTACCTATTTTTTTGCAATAAATAGAATACTCATTATTCTATTTATTGCAAAAAATAGGCAAAGTGATATTGTTGCATTGCACATCCAACTTAGAGCTGGGTACAGTCAAGTTTCCTATTGGTTGGCTTGCTAGAATTAACCAATAGAATATAGCGCTATATTCATTATATTCGTTAATTCTAGATAGCCAACCAATAGAAAAGTTGCCTTTATACCCCGTTCAAAGTTCAATTCGCAATACGTGAATAATTAAATCGCATATTATTCGCAATAAATAGAATAATGACGAATATTCGATTTTGACGAATATATGATAAATATTCAATTAAATATTCGCTAAATATCGTAAAATCGAATATGGTACCTCCTGCTCATAACTAGTCCCCATCTCAGTGTCTTCTTCTTGTCACTCATGCAGGCTGGCATGAGTCTCCCCTCCAATCACTGGTCCCTAATTGCAGAACACTAGAATGCTCTCTTTATATACAGTTTTAGCTAGAATAGAGCCTTCTAGTGGGAAGGGTGGCGTGGAGAAGCTCAGCACAAACAGATATATTGTTTCAACTCACATCTGGTATAGACTTACGTTACAGCTTCAATGATGCTCAATGGCAACGATACAGCAGATTTTGCAGACAAAAACAAGGCTCCAGACATAACAACATAGCTAAACCAGACAGTCACAAGGTCAGTCTGTCTGCTTTTGCTGGTAAAAGATGGCTTTTTTCCTCCAAAACATAGTCTTTTTTAAACTCTATATAGGTGTGGAAAATTAACAGCTTCTCATTCAAAGTCATTACAGTCTCTCAGTATTAATTAACCCTTTCCAAATAGTCTTGAAAATACAGTGCAAATGAACAGGATATATATCACAGCATACATATAAAATGCAATAACACAGAAATAAAACAGTATAAGTTAACCCTTTCAATAGAAATAAAGTAAGACATTTTAGCTTTGCATAAGGGAAATAGACAAATGTCCACAAATGTCCAGACTTTAGAGTTACCCTGCTCCAGGGCACTGCATGTACACCAGGATACATTCTCCTAAAGGTTAACTGCAGGCCGGGATATAGCTGATTTAATGCGCTTCGTGATAAATTAGAATCAAAGCAAAAAAAACTTTGCTTATCTCTAATCATATATACAGAAGCAAACTTATTATATTAGTCAAGACTCAGGTGAAGGTAAGTCTCCATCAGCATTAAGCTGGGAAATTTTCACTTTTTGGGGTGTGGCAGAAATTGCTATTTATCATATAATTTGTGAGATAAATTCAAATGTATTACAAACATGATTGCATTTGGAAAATGAACCTAGCTCAGGTTTTGGCAGCAACCACTTTTATGTTGATGACTTAATTTGGTCATTTTCCCAGAGCAGCCATTTATTAGTGTATTTTCATGATTTCATTACTAACTGAATTATATAGCTGTTGTTAATAGCCCGCTTGCTGCTGCCAACTGCATCCTCTGATTAAATGCAGATTATGTGAATATCAGTTACTTCCTTAGAATTTTGTCTTGATATTTTCCATTATTTGGAATCTTCTGGAGACAGATAAATCGAAAAAATGTTCTCACTAAAATTATATTTTCAACTGGACTTTATAGGAGTCTGCATGAACTCAGTTAATTGTTATTATTATTATTATTATTATTATTATTATTTATTTGGTTAGCATTAAACTGGTCTTTTTTTGTAAGCAAAATAGTTCATTGGCCATTACTATGACATAGATAAATAAATAAATATATATATATATATATATATATTTTTATTTTTTTATTTTTTTTTACAGTATAATTTTTTATTGACTGTTTTACCTTGATTCCATGTACTATAACAAAGCAAGGACCTGTGTGTCCTTTGTGTGGTCAGATGATTTTGCAAGCAAACAGTGATGGTTCCTATTGAATGACTAAAAGCAGAAATCTAGGAAATCAGGACACTACACAGGCACGGCTCTCTTTTTCCTGCAAAAGAAGTTTCCAGGAAGTTCCCGCTCCTGAGCAGTTCACTGACAATAAAGAGGTTATTCGGCAGCTGCAGTATGTTTTTATTGTACCATTTTATACACTTCACCTTCAATGTTATCATATATCATATATCAACCTACACATTAGTCTACTTTTTTTTTATTCACAACATACAATTCACTTTCAATCTATCAGATTTCCTTCTTATATTTATCTACATGTATTCAACTTTTTATTGTGAACGTTAACACTGGTTTTCACTCCCAGATTAATTCTATAAAACTAACACTTTGATGTCAGTGATTGCTCGCCCGAGGAAGGAGGCAGACAACCTCCGAAATATATCACCCCTTGCCACCTTTACATGTTAATGTTTTATATATCTTTATCCATTTTCCATTTTATCCATGTCTCTATCTTAATACAACTTTACTATAGTGATTAGCTCCCTACAAACCATTCTTTCCCTTTTCCTGTGGATTTCCTGAATGGTTAGGATGCGTTACCTCCAGTCTAATTATATGCCTTTCCCAGAGTTGTGCCTGAAACAGCACAACTTATTCTGGAAAGTGCAACTTAATTGTTGTGATTTATGGATGTTTAGCAGTGTTTCGTTGTGTAGCTCCTGGACACTTTGTTAAAATTAATTTTCTTTATTTAAATGCAAAAGCTCAGTAGAGAAGTAGAGATCTGAAATCATGATCATGCTTGCAATGTTTCATATCAATAGTGTTTCTGGGAGACAAATTCCAATAGGTTTTTATTTAAGTGGTTACAGTTGTTTCCATAGGATCTGTCAGATGAAGTTACTGAGTGTTGATTTTGAGTTTCTATTTTTGCTAGGAACCTTGGGTATTGCAAGCCTCTGAATGACCTGGGACCTTAGGCAAACATTCTATTCTTTAGTAAAGTATGAACACAAAGGTTTGATGACTTTGCCTCTTTATTTCTCTTCATAAACAGAGATCCCCCACACCCCCACCCCCCTGGGGGGGGGGGTGTCACACATTTATGGTTAAAAAGGAAAACAAGAGAGAAAAAGCTAAAACATGATTTTTCTCTAGACTATATAAAAAGTATATATTGCAAAAGTATAAAAGAGATGTTCAAAATCTTTGAACGAGAGGAAGAAAAAACTGCATACAATTTTATCAGGTATAGGACTTTCTCCTATACCTCCGATATGAAAATTTGCACATATTAAGTATCTATATATGACCTTCATATGGGATATGGCTAGAGTTGAGCGAACACCTGGATGTTCGGGTTCAAGAAGTTTGGCCGAACTTCACAAAAATGTTCAGGTTCGGGATCCGAACTCGACCCAAACTTGACCCCGAACCCCAACCCCAACCCCATTGTAGTCAATAGGGACTCGAACTTTTGGGCACTAAAAAGGCTGCAAAATAGCCCAGGAGAGGGCTAAAGGGCTGCAACAGGCAGCAAAATGTAGGTAAATCCCCGGCAAACAAATGTGTATAGGGAAATTACTTAAAATAAAATAAATAAAAATTAACCCATATCAATTGGCAACTTGGAGGAGGAGGTGGAATAGGAGGTTGGGGTGGCGTCAGGTGGGAATGCTATGGCAGTTGAACGTCACATCACAGTCAAGAAGGATTCATGTCTGCCAGCAGTGTCACAGGCCTCACTCATAGACTCTGGCCAATGGTAACCATACATGAGAGTTGAAGTTGTCATCACAGCCAAGAAGGAATCATGTCTTCCTGCAGGGCCACAGGTCTTATTCAAACATTCAGGCCCACGGGACCCACAAAGAGGAGAGTTAAAATCATGCCAAATCAGTATTGATTGGACCCAGCAGTGCCACAGGTCTCATTTACTAATTCTGGAGGACCATGGCACCCGTAAAGAGGAGAGCGGACCCATAACAGCAACACAGGCTTTGGGTCAACCTGCAATGGGACAGGCCATTATCATTTATGTAGGCCCCTGACACCCAGACAGAGGAGAGGTCATTTGACAGTAAAAAGAGTTTAATGTCTCCCACCAAGACAGCAAGCAATTAAACGAAATATAGGCCCCTGACAACCAGACAATGGGGCGGTCATTTGATAGTAAAAAGAGGTTAATGTCTCCCACCAAGACAGCAAGCAATTAAATGAAATATAGGCCCCTGACAACCAGACAATGGGGCGGTAATTTGACAGTATAAAGAGTTTAATATCTCCCACCAAGACAGCAAGCAATTAAACGAAATATAGACCCCTGACACCCAGACAGAGTAGAGGTCATTTGACATCAAAAAGAGGATAATGTCACCCACCAAAGCAACATGCGATTATCTGAAATGTAGGCCCCTGGCACCCAGACAGAGGAGAAAGGTCTCATAGCAGCAAAAGAGGCATCATGTTACCCACCATTGGACCAGCCACTTTCAGTAATTTAAGCCCCAGCACCCAGACAGAGGAGAGAGGTCCCATCGCAGCAAAACAGGCATCATGTTACCCACCAATGGAACAGGCCACTTTCAGTTATTTAGGCCCCTGACAACCAGACAGGTCATTTAACAGCAAAAAGAGGTTAATGTCACACACCAAAGCAGCAGGCGATTAGCTGAAATGTAGGCCCCTGACACCCAGACAGAGGAGAGGTTCATTCAACTTGGTGTTGCCCCCAAAAATAATGGTAAAATAGAAAAAAAGAGGATTCAATAAAGAAGTGCCCTGGAGTACAAGAATGTATGGTTGAGGGCGAGGCAGTTATAAATGTCTATTCTGCACAAGGGATGGACAGGTCCTGTGAGATCCATGTCTGGTTTATTTTTATAAACGTCAGCTTGTCCAGGTTTGGCTGTGGACAGACGGCTGCGTTTGTCTGTAATGACGCCCCCTGCCGTTCTGAATACACGTTCAGACAATACACTGGCCGCAGGGCAGGCCAGCAACTCCAAAGCATAAAAGGCTAGCTCTGGCCATGTGGACACTTTGGAGACCCAGAAGTTGAATGGGGCTGAACCATCAGTCAGTACGTGGAGGCGAGAGCACACGTACTATTCCACCATGTTGTTGAAATGCTGCCTCCTGCTAACACGTTCCCTATCAGCTGGTGGTGCAGTTAGATGTGGCGCTGTGGCAAAACTTTTCCACATCTCGGCCATGCTAACCTTGCTTTCAGAGGAGATAGCCGTGACACAGCTGCGTTGGCGACCTCTTGCTCCTCCTCTTCCTTTGCCTTGTGCTTCCACTTCTCCCCCCGTGTCAGCTGGGAATGCTCTCAGGAGCGCGTCTACCAGCGTGCGCTTGTACTTGCGCATTTTCTTATCAAGCTCCAGTGCGGGAATTAAGGTGGACACGTTGTCTTTGTACCGGGGATCCAGCAGGGTGGCCACCCAGTAGTCAGCACACGTTAAAATGTGGGCAACTCTGTTATCATTGCGCAGGCACTGCAGCATGTAGTCGCTCATGTATGCCACGTCCCTGGCCGTGCTTACTGGTCCACATATCTGTGGTTAGGTGGACCTTGCCACAGAGGGTGTTGCGCAGTGCACACTTGACTTTATCCGATACTTGGTTGTGCAGGGAAGGCACGGCTCTCTTGGAGAAGTAGTGGTGGCTGGGAACAATGTACTGTGGGACAGCCATGGACATCAGCTGTTTGAAGCTGTCCGTGTCCACAAGCGTGAATGAAAGCTTTTCAAGGGCCAGTAGTTTAGAAATGCTGGCATTCAGGGCCAGGGATCGAGGGTGGCTAGGTAGTAATTTACGCTTTCTCTCCAAGGTTTGTGAGATGGAGAGCTGAACTCTGCCGTGTGACATGGTGGAGATGCTTGGTGAAGGAGGTGGTGGTGTTGGTGGCACATCCTCTTTTTGCTGGGAAGCTGGTGCCAACGTTCCTCCAGAGGCGGAGAGGCTAAGGCAGCAGCAGAAGAGGGAGCAGGAGGGGCCTGAGCCCTTTCTTGGTTTTGAAGGTGCTTACTCCACTGCAGCCCGTGTCTCGCATGTAGATGCCTGGTCATGCAGGTTGTGCTAAGGTTCAGAACGTTAATGCCTCGCTTCAGGCTCTGATGGCACAGCGTGCAAGCTACTCGGGCCTTGTCGTCAGCACATTGTGTGAAAAAGTGCCATTCCAGGGAACTCCTTGAAGCTGCCTTTGATGTGCTCGGTCCCTGGTGGCGGTGGCCAGTAGCAGGCAAACTCTCCTGGCGATGGCTGTTGTGCTTTTGCACCCTGCTCCCTCTTTTGCTATGCTGTTTGCTCGGTCTCATCACTGCCTCTTCCTATGAACTCTGAAAGTCAGTGGCACGACCTTCATTCCATGTGGGGTCTAGGACCTCATCGTCCCCTGCATCGTCTACCACACAGTCTTCCTCCCTGACCTCCTGTTTGGTATGCAGACAGCAGAAAGACGCAGCAGTTGGCACCTGTGTTTCGTCATCATCAGAGACATGCTGACTCTGCTGAGGTGGTATTCCCATGTCCTCATCAGGAAACATAAGTGGTTGTGCGTCAGTGCATTCTATGTCTTCCACCGGTGGGGAAGGGCTAGGTGGATGCCCTTGGGAAACCCTGCCAGCATATTCTTCAAACAGCATAAGAGACTGCTGCATAACTTGAGGCTCAGACAGTTTCCCTGATATGCATGGGGGTGATGTGACAGACTGATGGGCTTGGTTTTCAGGCACCAGCTGTGCCCTTTCTGCAGAAGACTGAGTGGGAGATAATGTGAACCTGCTGGATCCACTGTCGGCCACCCAATCAACTAGTGCCTGTACTTGCTCAGGCCTTACCATCCTTAGAAGAGCATTAGGCCCGACCAAATATCACTGTAGATTCTGGCGGCTACTGGGACCTGAGGTAGTTGGTTCACTAGGACGTGTAGCTGTGGCAGAATGGCCATGTCCTCTCCCAGCACCAGAGGATCCACTAACACCACCACAACCATGTCCGCATCCCTTATTAGATGTTTTCCTCATTGTTACCGTTCACCACAATAAGGAAAAACGTATTTGGACCAATGTATAGAGTTCAAATTAAGGCCTTTTTTTTACAGGCACCTAACACTGTCTAGCTCTCTATTTATGTACCGTATTACACTAATACAGGCACAGCAGAAACCACAGATTTATGGGATTATCAATTTTAAGCATAGTATTTAGGCCCTGGATGAAAGGTATCCTTTTATGGACAGAATTACACTTGGAGATGCACAGTAGCATGTGCAAGTATAAAAGATTGCACTTTCAGCACTTGCATCTAGACACTTAGTGTAATATACCCTTTTACGGACAGAAATACACTTGGAGATGCACAGTAGAGTGTGCAAATATAAAAGATTACGCTTTCAGCACTTGTATATAGACACTTAGTATTATATACCCTTTTATGGACAGAAATACACTTGGAGATGCACAGTAGCGTGTGCAAATATAGAGGATTACGCTTTCAGCACTTGTATTTAGACACTTAGTGTAATATATCGATTTATGGACATAAATACACTTGGAGATGCACAGCAGCGTGCGCAAATATAGAGGATTTATTTTTCAGGCCTTGTGTTTAGAGGCTGACACTCTGAGTGTAATATACCCTATTACGGACAGAATTACACTTGGAGAGGAACAGCCAAAGCACAGATGTTTAGGATTTCAATTTCAGGGATTTTATTTAACCACAGAAAAAAATCTATCCTTTGACGGACAGTATTACACTTAGCCAGCCACAGCTTGAACCCCAGATTTAGAGGATTGGTATTTTGGCAATTGAATTTCACTCCAGAAAAAATCTATCCTTTTAAGGACAGTATTACACTTGGAAAGCCACAGTTGGAACACCAGATTTAGGGGATTGGTATTTTGGCAATTGAATTTCACCCCAGAAAAAAATCTATCCTTTTTACTGACAGTATTACACTTTGACAGCCACAGCTGCAACCCCAGATTTAGGGGATTGGTATTTTGGCAATTGAATTTCACCCCAGAAAAAAAATCTATCCTTTGACAGACAGGATTACACTTGGCCAGCAACAGCTGAAACCACAGATTTAGGGGATTGGTATTTGGTAATTGAATTTCACCCCAGAAAAAATCTATCCTTTGACAGACAGCATTACAATTGGACAGCCACAGCTGGAACACCAGATTTAGGGGATTGGTATTTTGGCAATTTATTTTCACCCCCGAACAAAATCTATCTTTTGATTGACAGAATTACACTTGGCTAGCCACAGCTGGAACACCAGATTTAGGGGATTGGTATTTTGGCAAATGAATTTCACCCCAGAAAAAAATTCTATCCTTTGACGGACAGTATTACACTTGGACAGCCACAGCTGGAACACTAGATTTAGGGGATTGGTATTTAGGCAATTGAATTTCACCCCAGAAAAAAATCTATCCTTTGACGGACAGTATTAAACTTAGCCAGCCACAGCTTGAACACCAGATTTAAAGGATTGGTATTTTGGCAATTGAATTTCACCCCAGAAAAAATCTATCCTTTGATGGACAGTATTACACTTGGCAAGCAACAGCTGGAGCGCCAGATTTAGTGGATTGGTATTTTGGCAATTGAATTTCACCCCAGAAAAAAAATCTATCCTTTGACGGAAAGTATTACACTTGGACAGCCACAGCTGGAACACCAGATTTAAGGGATTGGTATTTTGGCAAATGAATTTCACCCCAGAAAAAAAATCTATCCTTTGACGGACAGTATTGCACTTGGCCAGCAACAGCTGGAACCCCAGATTTAGGGGATAGGTATTATGGCAATTTAATTTCACCCCAGAAAAAAATCTATCCTTTTACGGACAGTATTACACTTGGTCAGCCACAGCTGGAACCCCAGATTTAGGGGATTGGTATTTTGGCAATTGAATTTCACCCTAGAATAAAATCTATCCTTTGACGGACAGCATTAAACGTAGCCAGCCACAGCTGGAACAACAGATTTAGGGGATTGGTATTTTGACAATTGAATTTCACCCCAGAAAAAAATCTATCCTTTGACGGACAGTATTACACTTGGACAGCGACAGCTGGAACCTCAGATATTAGGCCGCCGATCACCCCACAAAAAAGTGACAGAAAAACGCTCTGGACAGCCTAAAAACCAGTGAGCAATGAACTAACAGAAGTTGAATGATTCACAGCTGTAGATCGATCACTTCATTAAGTGGTTTTGCTGAGTCTTTCCTGCCTAATCTCACCCTCACAGCAGCTGCATCCTATCCCTACACTAATCAGAGCAGAGTGACGGGCGGCTGGGTCTTATGCTGCACTTGGCCAGTCACAGCCATGCCAATAGTAGGCCTTTTGGGGCAAGTAGTATGATGCTTGTTGATTGGCTGCTTTGCAGCCTTTCAAAAAGCGCCATAGAAATCACTGAACACCAAACCTGAACCCGAACTTTTACGTAAATGTTCGGGTCTGGGTCCCGAACACCCCAAAATTCGGTACGAACCCAAACTATACAGTTCGGGTTCGCTCAACACTAGATATGGCCCTTCAGTCACGTGCGCAATGTCATATGGTGGCAGCTACAGCAATAATTCACTTGATTATGTCAAACTTATACTGATGGTGCAGTAGTTGCACAATTTTTTCTACCTAACAGTGTGTCTTATAGAGAACATGGGCTATCTTCAAGTACATGATAAAAATTATTACTGCATTGTAACTGCATTACATTTGGTATAGAGTAAAGGCTTATTCCTTAGTAGTATTTTAGACAGTATACAGTATGTTCATCAACAACAGAGCAGGGTTTGAATTTAATTTCCTTGGCAATAATCTGCAATTAACATTTTTAGTTATATTTTTAACAACAAAATGATTCACAGATGGCAAGAACTGTATATTTCTAATAATTTACCGATTTCTTTATAAATAGGAGTTCCATTTGGTTTAAAATATATCTAAATAGTTTGCCTTTAACTCATTAATAACTTAAACATGTTTTATGTATTAAATTACATTACATGTATTTGATTAACTATTTGATATTCTATTTATTTGCTCAAATGATATTTGATAGTCTATTCATTTGATTAATTAATATTTGATATTCTATTTATATGATTATTTGATATTCTATTTATTTGAATAAATTATATTTGATATTCTATTTATTTGTTAACATTTCAAACTACACCCACTATGAAAGAATCAGCATGACTCTGTATAAAACATTTGTCCACTCATTTGAATGGGCAGCATGTAATTCTACCTTTTTCCTGTACTGGCTACTAGAGGAGAATTGTCAGGAGTTTTCACTGCCAGACATGGAGCAGTTAGATGATTGCTGGTCTTTATTTAGAGTAGTCCAGCACCTTTAAGAGAAGATTTGGATGGAGATTTGACTGCACATACAAGAAGAAGAGATTTGGACAAAGCTCGGCCAAGTTGTTACACCCTTGCCACTGAGTTTTGTTTAATTTAAAATTATAAAATTGTTTACTTCCTTACCTTTGTTCCTCATAATACTCAGGGGTAGGCTGGCAACTTAAAGTGGGCCTGGGGAAAAAACCTAAAAGTAGCCCCATGTTGTAAGTGAGTCCGAAATGACAGAAGGCAGGGCAGGACAAATAGGTAGGGTCAGCAAAACTATAGTGCAGCACAAAATACCTCTCCAGAAGAACCAAATACCATAGTGCAGCACAAAACATCTCCACAGAAGCTACATCTTTTTGGTAGTCAGTACCAGCTGCCACATCCTGAGGATGATGATGCAACTGAATTAAGGAGAGCATCTTCAGCTGCAAGCCAGATGCATAAGTAGTGTATTTAAAGATTGTAGCCTTAATGAAAGGAAACCAAACATTTTTACCTGGTAAAAACCAGGTAAAAACAGATAGGAACACGTACTTTTTTTAAAATATCTTTTTATTTTCTGATAACAGATTTTTTTTAATTCTATTTCCTGAACATGATTATGGGGACTGCCATCTTGCCTTAGCTATTCTTAACAGCGTTTGCAAGGCATTAAATTATTGCTTTATGGCATAGACACAATGGTCAGGTGGGCACCTCGTTGACTTCAATGGGCGAGTTTTCTAGTTATGCCCTATGACCTGTGCAGGGGTCATTGTACAAGGAAAGAATATATAAGCTTTGATAATCGCCTATTGTGAATCCTGTCTTATCTATACATAGGTGATATAATTACAGGCAGGAATAAAATGACAGATAGGCAGTAGTGTTGATTGAGCACCAAAGTGCTCGGGTGCTCGGGCCGAACACATCGGGATGCTCAGGTGCTCTGCAAAGCACCTGAGTATAATGGAAGTCAATGGGAGAACCCGAGCATTAAACCAGGCACCCCCTGCTCTGAAGAGGAGAGGGTGCCTGGTTCATAGGAAAAGGTCAGAAATTGATGGATATACCACCGAAATGGTTTGGGAACAACATGGGGAGGATGTCTGGATGTATCTTGGACTCCCAGGTCGCTGCTGGGAATGATGTTGTCTGAGTAGTACGCCACAGACTGACAATAATACGCACAAAACCAAAGATAAAATGGATTTTAGAGGAAAAATTGTTAGGAAACATTATTTCTTGTATATTTACGGTACTTGTATATAAAGTGCTAATGCTGCCAAAAATTACAAGCAAGAGGCACCCCGATACAACCTGTATATTACATAAAGGAGGGCCTCATTCACATTGTATTGCAATTATTCAGGTAGTGCGACTCCTACACTAAGTTAAAGGGCTGTCAAAAATTACAAGGAACCGGCACTCCAATACACCCTTTATTACACATACAGGAGAGCATCATACACACCCTTGAAAAATTATGATTGATGGCCTGCTGGGGACTGTCAAAAACATTAGGAGCGAGGGCCTGCTGGTGACCTTCTAAAACCTTAGGGGCGAGGGCTTGCTGCTGATCTGACCATCTAAAACATTAGGGGTGAGGGTCTGCTGTTGAGATGACCCTCTAAAACATTAGGGTCAAGGTCCTGCTGCTGATCTGACCATCTAAAACATTAGGGGCGAAGGCCCTTTGCTGAGCTGACCCTCTAAAACATTCGGGGTGAGGGTCTGCTGCTGAGCTGACCATCGAAAAAATTATGTCTGAGGGCCTGCTGCTGAGCTGAACCTCTAAAACATTATGGTTCAGGCATGCTGCTGAGCTGGCCATTTAAAAAATTATGGGAGAGTGCCTGCTGCTTAGCTGACCATCGAAAAATTATGGTTGAGGACCTGCTGCTGAGCTGACTCTCTAAAACATTATGGTTGAGGGCCTGCTGCTGAGCTGACCATCGAAAAAATTACGGGCGAGAGCCTGCTGCTGATCTGACCATCTAAAACATTAGGGGTGAGGGTCTGCTGTTGTGCACCATCAGCATCACGGCCACTTTCCTGTCCCTTACTGCTCGCCTTCCATATATTAAATGTTATATATGCTTTAAAGTATGTCACACGTAGAGTAGCGTAGGATTTGGAAATGTATGCGCAAAAACATTAAAAAGTTATTTGGGATGTGGAAACGTCACACAGGAGATATCCCGCAGATAATGTCAATGCTGTCTCCAGTGGCTAATAAAAATTACAGGGAATGTCACAGGTATTTGGGATGAGGAAACGTTATACAGGAGAGGTACCACCGGTAATGTCACTGTCCCCAGCATCTATGGAAAAAGTACACTGTATGTCACAGATAAAAAATTTATGCGCTCACGTTACACTGGAGATGTTGTACTGGTAATGTCACTGTCAGAAGCGGACAACGTCTATTGAAAAAGTACACTGTATGTCACAGATAAATTTATTAAGCTCACACGTTACACTGCAGATGTCACACTGGCAATGTCACTGTCAGAAGCGGACAATGTCTATTGAAAAAGTGCACCGTATGTCACAGATACATTTTTTAAGCGCTTACGTTACACTGCAGATGTGGCACTGGTAATGTCACTGTCAGAAGTGGACACCACCTATTGAAAAAGTATAATGTATGTCACAGATAAATTTTTAAGCGCACACGTTACACTACAGATTTTGCACTGGCAATGTCACTGTCCACAGCAGACACCATCTACGGAAAAAGTACACTGGATGTCACAGATATTTTTTGGATGCGCACACTTTACTCGGGAGATGTGGCACAGCTAATGTCTCAGTCTGCAGCGGCCTAACTATTGCACGCTATTTAGCGCAGGATGAGCTAAAAATGAATATTGCTGCCACACACAATAGTCCTTAAAAGGACTTTTGGGTCTGTAAAGTTTTAGCTACTTAGCGCAGTTTGCCCTAAAAATAGATATTGCTGCTGCCACACACAATAGTCCTTAAAATGACTTTTGGGTCTATAAAGTTTTAGCAATTTAGCCCAGGTGGCACTAAATATATATATTGCTGCTGCCACACACAATAGTCCTTAAATGAACTTTTGGGTTTCTGAAAAGTTTTTCTAATAAAAAGATTCCTGTCTGTCCCTCCCTTAGCACAGCTCTCCCTGACTAAGACTGAGCCGAACACGCGTTCCAGCCAGCCAATCACTGTAATGCCAGTAACCAACATGGCTACAGCATTACAACGAGGGTAGCACTTACCTGCACGTTTTTTGGCTGTGTAGCAGCCAAGTAACTTGCGGGCAGGAGACTTGAGCATTGCGCTCAAGCACATACGGTATTCGCCCGAATACCTCCATGCGCTGAGCATCGAAATGCTCGAGCCGAACTGGTGTTCGGCCGAACATGCTCGATCGACACTAATAGGCAGGTAACTGCAGTAAAGTGATCTGTACAGAAAAATAAGTGGAATATATTATTGGTTAAGTGGACAGTACGAAAAGTACAGGATTTTATGGGTTTTGTTTAAATACAGATATTTACATGCAAAATTAAAATTTACAGCTTCAAAAATTATTTAAAAATATGTTAGACATTAAAACATGATTTAAACAATAAGTCATTTTCTGACGACACATTCCCTTTAATGCCGAAAGCATCACATCATTATGGGGTTAAAAGAACCAGCATGCATCACTGTAATTCATCCCTGTAAATCCGCTTCCCAATATTACTGCATTTAGGGATACATTCGCCATCACTCGAGGTCCCCTTACATGGGACGATATTGCAGCAGATTGTCGGGAAGGAAGTGTTCCTTCCTGACAATCTGCTGATCATTGGTGGAGGAGACCTCTGCATTTACATGTAGCGATCTCCTCCAGAGAGGAGGATGAGCAATCTCCAATGCCATTGCTCTTCCCCATAACAACTGGTTGCTTCCCAGCAGTAGATTGTGTTTACACAGCACGATCTTCTGCCGGTAAATTGCGCCCATACGCTGCCTGCTCTGACCTTTGCTTGTGTAATTACAACATTCTATAGCGCGTCCTGGAACCTATTGCTAATGTCATGTTATCTGCTAACAGAGACTGCTCCTGTGATTGTAACCTGGGTGTTGCCTGTAGCAAATCTACATCCCTGTATGGGGGTTAAAGGGTGAATACTAGGGAATCCCTTAAACTCCATTTCCAGATTTAGCCCAAGCCAAATCTGTTGCAATGCGCTGTGGTACTAATCTCTTTCTGTTTATCTTGTTACATACAACTTTAGTGTTACTGTCAACTTTACTGTATAAAACTAAGGCATAAAAATATTTATTTTCTGTATCCATATTATACAGCCAAAAATGGTCAGCCAAACATGAAGTTGTCCTCGTTTAATATGGGTGGGGTATGATAGTGTTTCAAAACTAATGCGCTTTGTAAAAAAATAAATAAATAGGACTATTAAATAATAAAAACTTTGGCTGAACTATTAGTTGGCTAGTATTCTTTATTGTTGCAGTGTAACATAAAGCTTGATAAAAAAAAATTGATACATTTCTTTTGTATGTGTAATGCAAAGTTTGCAAAATAATACTGATAATAAAATTGAGGTTACATTAAAACTGAAGAAATTTACATTGTTGTTGGCTTCAGGTCAACAGCTGTCATATAAAATAGAAACATAACAGTTGGTAGACAGTGTGCTCCTTCATCAATCTCTTTGTATAGGGATATGTTTCCTACCAATAGTTTGTTTTTGAAAGCTTTAGTGCATTAATGAAAATTTTCTATGCAATACGTGAAAATAAAAAAGGGCAACTTTTATATTTCACAGTATTGTAGTAACAAAATTACAAAAGACATTATGATACATTCAACTGATACAACTGATTACTAGATAACTAGAGGTTCGCCCTTTTTTGGAAAAATTTGCTTTGATCCGAATTTATTTGCGGCGAATCACAATAAAATACGGCTATTTCTGGGCTGCAGAGAGCCTTTATTTGGGTGTAGAACACTGTGCCTTGCAGTAACACGCATAGGGAGTCTGCTGTGGTAGTAAAATAATACTGTGAGTCAGTATGACATGCCGACGACAGGGGTCACTCTTAGAATCACTACATACTTCACTTATTTGGGCAGTCACTGGGCAAAAACTGACCAAATAACTGAAGTATCAACTCAGCCTTACAGGTAGATGTTAGCATCAAGAATAAGTGCACTCCTTGTACACCCTCATCAGCTTATTTCACATATATTTCTACAGAACCTGTTCTATTAAACGCTTATACAAGTAGAGCCCCCCTGACAGAGGGAAGAGGGTGTCAGCAGTAAGTTTGTGTTGACGTCACTGATTGATTTTCCCCATTTTCTGATCTGTCAGAACAAGAACCCAGAAAAAATGGATCCTGTCTGTGGAGCATACGCCTTCACTCGGTCAGCATTTGCTTAATAATCCATCAGTATTGCTAATGCCCAAAAAAAACAGGAGTGGATCTAAAACAGAGATGACACATGAATGGAATATTTGCATGTCTTTTGTGTTTTTTACCCACTTCGTTGATCTTCATTTCTCCTTCCTCCTGACAGATCAGAAGAAGTGTCAAATAAATGATGATGTCAGCCAGGCTGAAAGCCAAAATAGTGGACCAGTCATAAAGTGGGGAGG
This sequence comes from Bufotes viridis, assembly GCA_033119425.1. Classification (NCBI taxonomy): domain Eukaryota; kingdom Metazoa; phylum Chordata; class Amphibia; order Anura; family Bufonidae; genus Bufotes; species Bufotes viridis. Next base: position 242,816,778 of record CM065592.1, read on the forward strand.
GTGGGAAAAGCATGAGAAGTCCACAGAGTGGACCTATGACATAATGGTGAGGTGGAAGCAGCATGAGGAGATCACAGAGTGGCCAAATGACAGTGTCTGGAGGTGGAAGCAGTATGAGGGGACCACAGAGTGGCCCAATGACAGGGTCTGGAGGTGGAAGCAGTATGAGGAGGCCATCGAGTGGCACAATGACAGAGACTGTAGGTGGCGGTAGCAGCAGCAGCATTAGGAGAAGGGCACAGAGTGGCACAATGACAGAGTGTGGAAGTGGCCACAGCTTCAGGAGACCACAGAGTGGCAAGGTGTCATAGTGTGGAGGTGACAGCAGCATGAGTAGGCCACAGAGTAGCACAATGACAGAGCCTGGAGGTGTCAACAGCATGAGTAGGCCACAGAGCGGCACAATGACAGAGTCTGAAGGTGGCAGCAGTATGAGTAGGCCACAGAGTGGCACAATGACAGAGTATGGAGGTAGCAGCAGCATGAGGAAGCCACAGAATGGCACAATCACACAGTGTGGAGGTGGCAGCAGTATGAGGAAGCCACAGAATGGCACAATGACAGAGTGACGATCGACCAAGATACTTCTGGGGAAACCTGTCTAGCATGAACAGGCCTCTAGTAGCGACAGACAATGAGAAGACAAAGAAGTCAAGATAGCTTTGAGACTGGAAGAGTCAAGAAGTTCATTAAGATACATCACTAAAGAGTTTGCCGCATATACCCGCAGCACTGACCACTGAGTTAATTTTGTTTTTCGACAGACATACATTAGGCCTCTTTCACACTTGCGTTCTGAGGATCCGGTGGGCACTTCCGTCCCGCCGGATCCGTCAGAACGCAAGTTGCCTGAAAGCATTAGAAGACTGATCAGGATCCTTTCACTTGTGGAGTAACTCAGGGGTCAGCACTGGGCCCTGTCCTCTTCAATATATTTGTTTCTGATCTTGCCGAAGGCTTGCACAGTAAAATATCAATTTTTGCAGATGACCCTAAACTGTGTAAAGTAATTGACACAGAAGAGGACAGTATAGTGCTACATATGGATCTGGATAGATTGGAGGCTTGGTCAGTGAAGTGGCAGATGAGGTTTAACACTGACAAATGTAAGGTTATGCACATGGTGAGGAATAATGCAAGTCACCCGTACATACTAAATGGTAAAACACTGGGTACCACTGACATGAAAAAGGACCTAGGAATTTTAGTGAACAGCAAACTAAGCTGTAAAACCCAGTGTCAGGCAGCTGCTGCCAAGGCCAATAAGATAATAGGTTGCATCTAAAGAGGGAATAGATGCCCGTAATCCTTCCACTTTACAAATCACTGGTTAGACTACACATGGAGTACTGTGTACAGTTCTGGTCTTCTGTGAACAAGGCAGACATAGCAGAGCTGAAGAGGGTTCAGAGGTGGGCAACTAAAGTAATAACTGGAATGAGGGATCTACAGTACCCTGAAAGATTATCAAAATTAGGGTTATTCACTTTAGAAAAAAGGGTTATTCACTTTAGACTGAGGGGAGATCTTATAACTATGTATAAATATATCAAGGGTCAGTACAGAGATCTTTCCCATCATCTATTTATCCCCAGGACTGTGATGAGGGGACATCCTCTGCATCTGGAGGAAAGAAGGTTTGTACACAGACATAGAAAAGGATTCTTTACGGTAAGAGCAGTAAGACTATGGAACTCTCTGCCTGGGGAGGTGGTGATGGTGAGTACAATAAAGGAATTCAAGAGGGGCCTGGAGTATTTCTGGAGTGCAATAATATTACAGGCTATAGTTACTAGAGAGGGGCCGTTGATCCAGGGAGTTATTCTGATTGCCTAATTGGAGTCGAGAAGGAGTTTTTTTCTACTTAAGTGGGGAAATTTGGCTTCTACCTCATAGTTTTTTTTGGCCTTCCTCTGGATCAACTTTCTGGATAACTGGATGGACAAATGTCTTTTTTTGGTCTTATATACTACGCTACTATGTTACCAAAATACGTCACAAATGATTTTACCGCATATAACTATAGCGCTGAACGCTTAATAAAATTTATTTTTCAAACGAAATATGTCACTAAAGGTTTTGCCACATATACCTGCAAAAGTGAACGCTGAATATATTTTGTTTTTGTACTGAAATAATAATAACTGCAGAAGTGAAATGCGTATATATTTTTCATTTTGTACTGAAATAGGCCACTTAAACTCTCACCACAAATAAATGTAACAGTGAAGTGCGTACATTTTTTTCCTTTTTGGACTGAAATAGGACACTGAACGCTTTCACCACATACTGTATAACTGCAGAAGTGAACTGAGAATATATTTTTCTTTTTGTACTGAAATAGAGCAGTAAAAACGCTTTTACCAGATGCACCAGTGAAGTGCTTATATATTTTTCTTTCTGTACTGACATAGGCCACTAATTGCTTACACCATATATAACTGAAGAAGTGAACTGCATATATATTTTTATTTTTCCACAGATATAAGCCACTAAAGACTTTTCAACATAGCACTTGCATCCCAACAACAAATTGCTGGAATAACAGAGCTGTATAATGGCTATTTTGATCCCCAAATTATCTTTCCCTGCACTTGTAAATTGCTTTTCTAGCACTGTCCCTAGTGCCTTATGACGTCTCTCCCCGCACTAAGATGCTGTGAAATGATTCCTCCTTATCCTTTCCCTGCATTTATAAATAGTTTTTTCATTTTTTTTTTTTTTTCACAATAAGGGTTTTCCAATTGCTGTCCCTAGCACCTACTCACGTCGGTGCCTGCACTCAGAATGCTGGTAAATGTCTGATTCTAAGATTGCCGCCATGTTTATAGTGCTCTGACATCACAGTGCTGGCTGGCTGCTGATTGGCTGCATCATGCATGTCTGTCTGGGTGATCCTGCCTTCCCATACTTCCTTTCTCTATGTCCTTACAAGTGCAACAACCATTTTAGGAAAAATGCAATTCGTTACCATGAAGGGTGAGGAAATTTGCATTCATGGCGAATAGAATTTTTCCTGAAATTTGGATCGAATTCCTATTCGTCAGCTTCGATTCACTCATCTCTAATTACAACGTTTATAAGGTAAAACCGCTGTGCATTAAACCTACCTGTCTGTGCTGCCACAATGACCATCTTACTCTGCCACAACCACTCTGGTTATGGTGTCAACACTGGCAAGATGAGTGGGCAAGCATGCTCTGACGTTCCAATTGCCTTGCCATTTATGGTGTTCGGCCATTCAGTCAATCTGGGTCTGGCTGATGGGCCAGTTAAGAGACTTAATCCTGGGTGTTCTAAAGATTGTGAAACCAGAGTGACCTATGTAAATCCTAACTGTGGAAGAACAATTCCTAAGCAGATAATTTTCTACAGTACTATTAATGCTATCATTATAAGATTACAATATAATGAATAGTCAAAAGATAGAGAAGGTCAGGGAAAGAAGTAAGCAGCTGTACATAAGTCAGATTGAGGCAACATTGGAATACTTGTTGGGCAACTTTCAGGCAAGGTATTATGGCTCTTGAAAGACGTATGCTCTGTGTGAGGGTTTGGAGTTTTGGAGGGTTGGAGAGGTTTGAATGGAATAAGGGAGAAAAACAAGGTAAGTCTTTTATGCAAAAGTGTGTGGAGATAATTAGAGCGGTACAGAGGAGGTTGTGAAAGGCCATCCCCACCTATTCCTTATTTCAATCTAACCTTTCTAATTTGTTGGTTCATTCCATTCTCACTCAGATTTTATTTCAGGCATTTATAAGTTTACTAGAAATGCTAAAGAAGAACATAGAAAATGTTAAGTCCATTCAAAGAAGAAAATACCTTCAATGAATGTTGGCTTCATTTGTTGGCACTTTGGTATTCACTGGTATTATTTAACTTTACTGTGCTCTGACCCTCCAGGAACAAATCAAAATGATGTGTTTTGGCTAAACTTCCTTTTCTCCTGGACGTGTGCCATGCCTCCTGACAGCCAACTCAGTAATCCCTTTTCTTAGAAAGTGCCTGTTAGCCTGACTGTCAAGTTTGTGAACTCCTATAGTCCCCTAGAGTGGATGCTGAAAAAAAAAATTCAATCAGACTGCCAGTTCCTGGCCAATGCCCACACAATAGCAAGCAAACAGTTAGTTTTTCAAAGACAGAAGGGCAAGTTATGCCATTATCAAGTAATCAGAGTGATGTATTAAAATTATCCACTAAACCACAGACAGTATTAAATCCACTGAGGAGAACTATGTTTTAAATTGAGTCTTAAAACCTTTTAGGACATTTTCATTATAAGCTTCTGGGTACTTTAGTAGCTTCCACGAGATGCAGTAATATGCTGAGCCAAGACTCCAGAGTTATTTTCTTCATTTGCTTCTAGAATAATATATTACATGTCTTTTTGAAAGCGTGCCCACCAACATTCCAGTTAGAATAATTAGACCCTTAAAGGGTGTATACAGTTAAAAAAAAGTATTTATAGATAGATAAGGGGAAAGGGTACATTGGAGTATAAGCGTTTGTGGACAATTCTACCAACGAGGGTTTATAAGGTTAAATTTCTTACTGAAATAACATCTTGTGATTTCATTAAGAAATGTAACCTTATATATCCTCAATGATTGTGTTGCTATTTTGTATATGGGTTAATATTTCAGTATATGGGAAGGTAGGTTTGGTGTTTATGGACAATTGCTCCTATGCCTTATATGTTTAGATAAATATATACTGTTCATTTGCATTGTATTTGCACTGCACTATGGAAAGGGTTAATGCAACATCAGCTACTGAAAGAATTTGGGACATTCCAGCCTGTGCATTGAGAATCTAGCAATTTTTCACAGTTACCATAAGGGACTATGCAGAACAACATTTTGGAGGGAAAAAAACAAGACACAGTGAACTTCTGCCTTGTTTAGCTCTGTCAGATGGTTGTTTACATCTGGATACTACTCAGTCATTCTCATGGACATTTATTGAGGAATAGAGATGGCCCGAACTATTCGCCGGCGAACAGTTCCCGGCGAACATAGCTTGTTCGCGTTTGCCTCGGTGGGCGAACATATACGATGTTCGATCCGCCCCCTATACATCATCATTGAGCAAACTTTGACCCTGTACCTCACAGTCAGCAGACACATTCCAGCCAATCAGCAGCATACCCTCCCTCCCAGACCCTCCCACCTCCTGCACAGCATCAATTTTAGATTCATTCTGAAGCTGCAGTCTTAGTGAGAGGAGGGAGAGTGTAGTTGCTGCTGATTTAATAGGGAAATCGATAGCTAGGCTAGTGAATTCAGTGTCCACTCCAGTCCTGAAAGACTCATCTGATCTCTGCTGTAAGGACAGTGCCCTGACAGCACCCCAAAAAGCCCTTTTTAGGGCTGCTACATTAGTCTGCTTTTTTTTTTTTCTCCATATATATATTGCAGTTGCCTGGCCTGCCCGTGTGTGAGGAGCTTCAGGCCCACAGACTGTAGTGTGCCCACTGCCAGTGCCCACCACTCACACCGTGTGGCACAGGACTTTGCATCAAAAAAAGGCATTTAATTTTTACCCTTTAATCTAAGGTTAGTTGGTTGCCTGCTGGTGTGTGTCAGGCCGCCTTCCACAGACTGTAGTGTGCCCACTGCCAGTGCCCACCACCACTCATACCGTGTTGCACAGGCATTTAATTTTTACACTTTAGTCTAATTTCAGTTGCTTGCCTGCTGCCAGTGTGTGTCAGGGCGACTTCCACAGACTGTAGTGTGCCCACTGCCAGTGCCCACCACCACTCATACCAGGTGGCACAGTAGCTTGCCGATAAATAAGGCATTTAATTTTTACACTTTAGTCTAATTTCAGTTGCTTGCCTGCTGCCAGTGTGTGACAGGCCGACTTCCACAGACTGTAGTGTGCCCACTGCCAGTGCCCACCACCATTCATACCGGGTGGCACAGGCATTTCATTTTTACACTTTAGTCTAATTTCAGTTGCTTGCCTGCTGCCAGTGTGTGTCAGGCCGACTTCCACAGACTGTAGTGTGCCCACTGCCAGTGCCCACCACCACTCATACCGGGTGGCACAGTAGATTGCCGATAAATAAGGCATTTAATTTTTACACTTTAGTCTAATTTCAGTTGCTTGCCTGCTGCCAGTGTGTGTCAGGCCGACTTCCACTGACGGTAGTGTGCCCACTGCCAGTGCACACCACCACTCATACTGGGTGGCACAGTAGCTTGCCGATAAATAAGGCATTTAATTTTTACACTTTAGTCTAATTTCAGTTGCTTGCCTGCTGCCAGTGTGTGTCAGGCCGACTTCCACTGACTGTAGTGTGCCCACTGCCAGTGCCCACCACCACTCATACTGGGTGGCACAGTAGCTTGCCGATAAATAAGGCATTTAATTTTTACACTTTAGTCTAATTTCAGTTGCTTGCCTGCTGCCAGTGTGTGACAGGCCGACTTCCACAGACTGTAGTGTACCCACTGCCAGTGCCCACCACCATTCATACCGGGTGGCACAGGCATTTAATTTTTACACTTTAGTCTAATTTCAGTTGCTTGCCTGCTGCCAGTGTGTGACAGGCCGACTTCCACAGACTGTAGTGTGCCCACTGCCAGTGCCCACCACCATTCATACCGGGTGGCACAGGCATTTCATTTTTACACTTTAGTCTAATTTCAGTTGCTTGCCTGCTGTCAGTGTGTGTCAGGCCGACTTCCACAGACTGTAGTGTGCCCACTGCCAGTGCCCACCACCACTCATACCGGGTGGCACAGTAGATTGCCGATAAATAAGGCATTTAATTTTTACACTTTAGTCTAATTTCAGTTGCTTGCCTGCTGCCAGTGTGTGTCAGGCCGAATTCCACAGACTGTAGTGTGCCCACTGCCAGTGCCCACCACCACTCATACCGGGTGGCACAGTAGCTTGCCGATAAATAAGGCATTTAATTTTTACACTTTAGTCTAATTTCAGTTGCTTGCCTGCTGCCAGTGTGTGTCAGGCCGACTTCCACTGACGGTAGTGTGCCCACTGCCAGTGCCCACCACCACTCATACTGGGTGGCACAGTAGCTTGCCGATAAATAAGGCATTTAATTTTTACACTTTAGTCTAATTTCAGTTGCTTGCCTGCTGCCAGTGTGTGACAGGCCGACTTCCACAGACTGTAGTGTGCCCACTGCCAGTGCCCACCACCATTCATACCGGGTGGCACAGGCATTTCATTTTTACACTTTAGTCTAATTTCAGTTGCTTGCCTGCTGTCAGTGTGTGTCAGACAGACTTCCACAGACTGTAGTGTGCCCACTGCCAGTGCCCACCACCACTCATACCGGGTGGCACAGGCATTTAATTTTTACACTTTAGTCTAATTTCAGTTGCTTGCCTGCTGCCAGTGTGTGTCAGGCCGACTTCCACAGACTGTAGTGTGCCCACTGCCAGTGCCCACCACCACTCATACCGGGTGGCACAGGCATTTAATTTTACACTTTAGTCTAATTTCAGTTGCTTGCCTGCTGCCAGTGTGTGTCAGGCCGACTTCCACAGACTGTAGTGTGCCCACTGCCAGTGCCCACCACCACTCATACCGGGTGGCACAGTAGCTTGCCGATAAATAAGGCATTTAATTTTTACACTTTAGTCTAATTTCAGTTGCTTGCCTGCTGCCAGTGTGTGTCAGGCCGACTTCCACAGACTGTAGTGTGCCCACTGCCAGTGCCCACCACCACTCATACTGGGTGGCACAGTAGCTTGCCGATAAATAAGGCATTTAATTTTTACACTTTAGTCTAATTTCAGTTGCTTGCCTGCTGCCAGTGTGTGACAGGCCGACTTCCACAGACTGTAGTGTGCCCACTGCCAGTGCCCACCACCATTCATACCGGGTGGCACAGGCATTTCATTTTACACTTTAGTCTAATTTCAGTTGCTTGCCTGCTGCCAGTGTGTGTCAGGCCGACTTCCACAGACTGTAGTGTGCCCACTGCCAGTGCCCACCACCACTCATACCGGGTGGCACAGGCATTTAATTTTTACACTTTAGTCTAATTTCAGTTGCTTGCCTGCTGCCAGTGTGTGTCAGGCCGACTTCCACAGACTGTAGTGTGCCCACTGCCAGTGCCCACCACCACTCATACCGGGTGGCACAGTAGCTTGCCGATAAATAAGGCATTTAATTTTTACACTTTAGTCTAATTTCAGTTGCTTGCCTGCTGCCAGTGTGTGACAGGCCGACTTCCACAGACTGTAGTGTGCCCACTGCCAGTGCCCACCACCATTCATACCGGGTGGCACAGGCATTTCATTTTTACACTTTAGTCTAATTTCAGTTGCTTGCCTGCTGTCAGTGTGTGTCAGGCCGACTTCCACAGACTGTAGTGTGCCCACTGCCAGTGCCCACCACCACTCATACCGGGTGGCACAGGCATTTAATTTTTACACTTTAGTCTAATTTCAGTTGCTTGCCTGCTGCCAGTGTGTGTCCGGCCGACTTCCACAGACTGTAGTGTGCCCACTGCCAGTGCCCACCACCACTCATACCGGGTGGCACAGTAGCTTGCCGATAAATAAGGCATTTAATTTTTACACTTTAGTCTAATTTCAGTTGCTTGCCTGCTGCCAGTGTGTGACAGGCCGACTTCCACAGACTGTAGTGTGCCCACTGCCAGTGCCCACCACCATTCATACCGGGTGGCACAGGCATTTCATTTTTACACTTTAGTCTAATTTCAGTTGCTTGCCTGCTGCCAGTGTGTGTCAGGCCGACTTCCACAGACTGTAGTGTGCCCACTGCCAGTGCCCACCACCATTCATACCGGGTGGCACAGGCATTTAATTTTTACACTTTAGTCTAATTTCAGTTGCTTGCCTGCTGCCAGTGTGTGTCCGGCCGACTTCCACAGACTGTAGTCTGCCCACTGCCAGTGCCCACCACCACTCATACCGGGTGGCACAGTAGCTTGCTGATAAATAAGGCATTTAATTTTTACACTTTAGTCTAATTTCAGTTGCTTGCCTGCTGCCAGTGTGTGACAGGCCGACTTCCACAGACTGTAGTGTGCCCACTGCCAGTGCCCACCACCATTCATACCGGGTGGCACAGGCATTTCATTTTTACACTTTAGTCTAATTTCAGTTGCTTGCCTGCTGCCAGTGTGTGTCAGGCCGACTTCAACAGACTGTAGTGTGCCCACTGCCAGTGCCCACCACCACTCATACCGGGTGGCACAGGCATTTAATTTTTACACTTTAGTCTAATTTCAGTTGCTTGCCTGCTGCCAGTGTGTGTCCGGCCGACTTCCACAGACTGTAGTGTGCCCACTGCCAGTGCCCACCACCACTCATACTGGGTGGCACAGTAGCTTGCCGATAAATAAGGCATTTAATTTTTACACTTTAGTCTAATTTCAGTTGGTTGCCTGCTGCCAGTGTGTGTCAGGCCAACTTCCACTGACGGTAGTGTGCCCACTGCCAGTGCCCACCACCACTCATACTGGGTGGCACAGTAGCTTGCCGATAAATAAGGCATTTAATTTTTACACTTTAGTCTAATTTCAGTTGCTTGCCTGCTGCCAGTGTGTGACAGGCCGACTTCCACAGACTGTAGTGTGCCCACTGCCAGTGCCCACCACCATTCATACCGGGTGGCACAGGCATTTCATTTTTACACTTTAGTCTAATTTCAGTTGCTTGCCTGCTGTCAGTGTGTGTCAGGCCGACTTCCACAGACTGTAGTGTGCCCACTGCCAGTGCCCACCACCACTCATACCGGGTGGCACAGGCATTTAATTTTTACACTTTAGTCTAATTTCAGTTGCTTGCCTGCTGCCAGTGTGTGTCCGGCCGACTTCCACAGACTGTAGTGTGCCCACTGCCAGTGCCCACCACCACTCATACCGGGTGGCACAGTAGCTTGCCGATAAATAAGGCATTTAATTTTTACACTTTAGTCTAATTTCAGTTGCTTGCCTGCTGCCAGTGTGTGACAGGCCGACTTCCACAGACTGTAGTGTGCCCACTGCCAGTGCCCACCACCATTCATACCGGGTGGCACAGGCATTTAATTTTTACACTTTAGTCTAATTTCAGTTGCTTGCCTGCTGCCAGTGTGTGTCAGGCCGACTTCCACAGACTGTAGTGTGCCCACTGCCAGTGCCCACCACCACTCATACCGGGTGGCACAGGCATTTAATTTTTACACTTTAGTCTAATTTCAGTTGCTTGCCTGCTGCCAGTGTGTGTCCGGCCGACTTCCACAGACTGTAGTGTGCCCACTGCCAGTGCCCACCACCACTCATACTGGGTGGCACAGTAGCTTGCTGATAAATAAGGCATTTAATTTTTACACTTTAGTCTAATTTCAGTTGCTTGCCTGCTGCCAGTGTGTGTCAGGCCGACTTCCACTGACGGTAGTGTGCCCACTGCCAGTGCCCACCACTCATACCGGGTGGCACAGTACCTAGCACGTGTAGTACCACTTATCTAAAAAAAATGACAGGCAGAGGCAGGCCACCCCGCAGGTGGTGCTGTGATTTCCACTGTCCCTGGAATAATGCCTAGTGTTCAGAGGCCACGTACCCTAAACCTGAAAAATTCTAAAGGACATCGTTGACTGGCTTAGACAGGACACCCAATCTTCAACAGCTTCCGCTAAGAACTTTGACGCACCATCCTCCTCCAGCTCAGCTTCGGTCACCTGCTCTCAAGTTACCACGCTCCCGCCCGCCGCCACCACCACCACTACCACCACAGCCACCACTGCCGCTTCACTTGATCCGTCAGAGGAGTTATTTACACATCAGTTGGATGCAATTAGTGATGCGCAACCATTATTGCCAGATGATTTAGATTACAGGGATATGTCTCAGTCAGGCAGGAATACACACATGGACGTACAGTGTGATGATGATGATGATGTTGTACTCGCTGCTGCTTCCTTTGCTGAGGTGTCAGATACAAGTGAAGCGGTTAATGATGACGATGTGTCCATGGATGCCACGTGGGTGCCTGCTCGAAGAGAAGAAGAGGGGGAAAGTTCAGAAGGGGAGACAGAGAGAAGGAGGAGACAAGTTGGAAGCAGGGGGAGGTCATCGCAAGGAGTTAGTGGCACAGTCAGACAGCATGTTTCGGCACCCTGGGTCAGCCAGACAGCACGCCAGTCAACGCATGCTGTTGCCACCACCAGAATGCCGTCATTGCAAAGCTCAGCAGTGTGGCATTTTTTGTGTGTGTCTGCCTCTGATAACAGCAATGCCATTTGCAACCTGTGCCAAAAGAAACTGAGTTGTGGGAAGTCCAACATCCACCTCGGTACAACTGTTTTGCGAAGGCACATGATCTCACATCACAAACGCCTATGGGATCAACACATGCGTACAGGCAGCACACAAACTCAAAGCCACCATGCTTCTCCTGGTCCAGCATCTTCAGCCATGTCAACCACTGCTATCCTCCCTGCCCCCTCTCAACCACCCGCCACTCCGCCTCTCACCTTCAGCAGTTCCATCTCAACTGCCCACAGTCAGGTGTCTGTTAAGGAAATGTTTGAGCGTAAGAAGCCAATGTCACAGAATCACCCCCTTGCCCGGCATCTGACAGCTGGCTTGACGGAACTCTTAGCCCGCCAGCTTTTACCATACCAGCTGGTGGAGTCTGAGGCCTTCAAAAAATTTGTCGCTATTGGGACACCACAGTGGAAGGTACCTGGACGAAATTTTTTTTCAAAAAAGGCAATCCCTGATATGGGACGTAACAGGGATTAAACTGATAGGAATAGTACTAGTTAAGACACCATTTGGGTGTGACAGTAAATTGCACGGTGCAGATGCAGTGATTGTGGATTAAAACAAAAGGGAGCCAGCGTTTTTTTAACCATCTCCCGGTTCGAAAAATCAATTCAATAGATGGACCCCAGATTGGGGACGTAACAGGGATTAAACTGATGAGAATAGTACTACAGAAAATACCACTCATATTGGGTGTGACAGTAAATTGCACGGAGCAGACGCAGTGACCGTGGATTAAAACAGAGTGGAGGGAGCCAGCGTTTTTTTAATCATCTCCCTGTTCGAAAAATCAATTCAATAAATGGACCCCAGATTGGGGACGTTAGAGGGATTAAACTGATGAGAATAGTACTACAGAAAATACCACTCATAATGGGTGTGAGAGTAAATTGCACGGCGCAGACGCAGTGACCATGGATTAATACAAAGGGGAGGGAGCCAGCGTTTTTTTAACCATCTCCCCGTTCGAAAAATCTATTCAATTGACCTTTCGGGGACCCTTGGTGTTCTACGTGGCTGGGTGGAGGAAGAAACCTTCAATGACATCACCGGGACATGGCTAGCTTGGTATCCAACCTTGTGCAAATGGGGAGTTTGCGGTTGTGCAAATGAACTGTTTGCGGTGCATTAGAAGGGGAGTTTGGTCTGTCAATGTCTGTGGAGTGGACGTAACCCTTACACTACCTGATCGATACAACATCATACCTGATCGTATACACACACTGGATGTTTTAAAGCATGTTATTCCAAACAATTTAGGAATGTTACGTGATTTATGCCCTTTATGGATTAAAACCCGACTCTGCGTCCACTACGTAATTTTCCATGGGAGTTTTGCCATGGATCCCCCTCCGGCATGCCACAGTCCAGGTGTTAGTCCCCTTGAAACAACTTTTCCATCACTATTGTGGCCAGAAAGAGTCCCTTTGGTTTTTAAAATTCGCCTGTCTATTAAAGTCTATGGCAGTTCGCCCGGTTCGCCAGTTCGCGAACATTTGCGGAAGCTCGCGTTCGCCGTTCGCGAACTGAAAATTTTATATTCGCGACATCACTATTGAGGAACTATAGAAGTTTAGGGCAGCTATGAACTGCAACATTATTTATATTAGGCTGTGATTCTCCAGCTTCACTACTCCCACTAGACGGTTTTGGATTAGTTAGAAACTATATAAAAGTAGGAGAGACTCTGTCAGACTGTATGAGTTACCAGAAGAAGATGCTGAGACGAGACACCTTGCCCGACCACTTAGCCACAGACCAACCCCTCCAGAGAGCAAAAGCACCTCAATTATGTCCGTAAGACCCAGTGAGTATTGTTTTTAATTTGTGCTATTTTTCTGGCATTTTTGGAGTGTTTTCTGATATTTTTTACATAGGTTTCTCTGTAGCACATAAAAATACAGAAATACATGCTAAAAAACGCTATAAAAAATGCATGTGTGACATATGGACACATATTAGCAGAACACTAAGATATACAGTATCATCAATGCCTGACTGCTGTCACCTTTGCTGATATGTAGAGCAAACAGAAACAGAATAGGCACAGTGCTTTTCTTGCCACTTTGTTCTAACAAATACAGATGACTGCCATTAAAAACTCCACAGTGTAACAGTGGTTGCTGAATGCCGATGTTCCCCTACTCACTACTGCAGTCCCTGGCTCCGTGTTTCGGTGAGCACTGTCCTTCCTGGCCACATCCGTCACTGTCTGCGTCCAGCTGCATTACAGGTAGCTGCAGTGGCCTGTTGCCTGGGTCTTACCATTGATCACCGTGGTCCTGGGCTCTGTCCTCGCAGGCACCATCCTTCCTGGAATACATTCCATGGTTTCCTTCTAGTCCTGCACACTGCATGCCTTACAGCCTGCATGCCTTACAGCCGGTTCCCTGTAGCACCAGGATCGGCACACATCACTTCCTGTTTTTTAAATGTTTTGCACATGTGACCTGTGTGACTAATCCCAGCCATCCTGAACCTATATAAGTGGTCCAGCCCTCTTCCCCGGTCCCTGAGCATAAAAAGTCATTGTGTCCTGCAAAGGTGAATTTGTCTGTGCTGAAGTTCCTGTGTTCCTGTCCCATGCTTGTCTTCTGGATGCCTCTATGTGTCTGATCCTTGCCTGCTACGTCTCGACTCTCCTGTTGCTTATCCAGTTTGCCTGACCTGTATTTTTGCCACCTGCCCTGACCCATTGCTTGTACGACTATGCCTCTGCGTCATCCTTTGTTCCTGGTTACGACTTGGCCTGTTGACGACATCCGTACCTCTGGTACCTCCTGGTCCGTCTGGACCAGCTGTTTTGTGTGCCAATCCTCCTCAAGAGATAGAAACCTTGTGTTCCCCTTGGGAAAATCTACCCCCACCATCAGGAGTACTGTGAAGAACAAGCAGTTTACTTAGACAACGTGCAGTGTCCCAGGGGGTCAGTAGTGTAGCTTTAGGTATGCTGGGCTTTGTAGTGCAGGGCAAGCCACTAACCTGTCGTCTTCAATCGGGTCAGCACTGGAACAGGCAGGTGATGAATGTCATGACGCCAGTGCCAATTGAACGGTGGCACACCGTGTAGTGACAGGTGGAATAATTGAGGAATCTCTGTATCTTTAAATAACGGGATAACTTTACTGAACGTAGCTGCAAACAGTTGAACAGTTATCAAGTACAGCTCCAGAATGTTCCACACGTTACAGTACAGTCACAGAAGTGGTTCAAGTTAGTAATCACAGTCCCAAAGGGCCATCCTCAAGACAGGCCTCTTAAGATCGGGCTTTAATCTTACTCTTAATGCAGCAACACACTTCAGGCAACTGTCCTCTCTCTCCAGGGATACTTGTCCTGCTTGCAGCTTGACTAAGGAGGCAACACTTCTCCACTAGTACTAGGGTCTGGACTGCTCCTCCTAGGGCATGAATCTTCCTAGGCTGGAACCCCACAGGCGATAGGGCCTGTGCTGACTTCAGCGGGTACAAGGCCTGGGCCTTGCCTTCACAGGCTCGAGGCCTGAGCTGGACTTCACAGGCTCATGGCCTGCACTTCACTTAGACACAGTCTAATCTGCCTTTCCTTCCCCTGACTGGGCCTTATATAAACTAGGGCTCCCTAGCTCCCTCTAGTGACTTAGAGCTGGAATGACACCCCTAGCAGGCCTGCACATGGCACATTTCACAGTAACAGGGAAATACACAGTATTGCATTACATGAAGATATATTACACCAATCTCCTCAAAACTGAGGGGAACGACCGCACACAAGTGACCCTTCTGTAGTGACGGGCATTACAGCTCCCGTACACTACAAACGCCCTTAGAGAAGTTTGGTCACGTGGCACAGTGGGCTCACACCTGCTCATACGTGACACACAGATTGGATATTGATTTCACATCCTACAAATACTCAAATGCACAAATTCACAACCTGGTGTAACAAATGGTCAGCATTGTGAAGCAATTTTGCTTTTATAATGACATAGATGATTTACAGCTCTTTCTGTAAACCTTTTTAAAATGAATCTAGTATCAAGGCAATCATTCTCATAGGTAGCAACTATGAGGGTACAACCACACTGATTAGTTGCTTTTAAGTACCGTGGACTCTAATTAAACTATTGAGACCGCACTGTTTAGTAGGTCTGTATTGTTAATGGCTGCACAGCACCTTCAATACTGTCGTTAACAATTATGGCCATTAACAATACAGTCCGGCTAAATTGTGCGGTCTTGTTAATTAATTATAGTTTGCTGCAGCCTGTACAGCCGTGTGGTATTTGAACACATCATGGTCACGTCACAAGCACCGCATGACCCCACCGCATGGTCGACTTGTATCCTATAGTTTTTCAGATTGTAAATTATTAGTCGTTTTATTTTACAGAAATGCAGTTGGATGATTGCTTGGTGCACATTCTGTTTTCATTTGCATCTGGAAATAATTAAATCCTTCACTGTAGACAGCAAACTTTTAACAGGTGAAGTGGTATGCCAAAATCATCAGATTTGTTAGATACTGAGATAAGGGACATAGTATAGCTTTTACACAGCCTGTTTCTATTTAGATTAAAATCAGACAGCTGAAATGAAATGACAGGCGGCTTAGTTTTCTTTTGCCTTTCATAAAATACTTTAGAAATTTTCCTGTAATGAAGGATATATTTAGTTCTAGGAATTTTGTTGTCAGTGCAGCATGAGTAAATGAAAAATTTCTAGGTGCGGAAAAACAGAAGAAGACAGCATAAATATTAAAATGAAAGAAACTCTAAATAGTATTCCATGGGGAACAAATCATTTTATATGATTACTTTCGTGCAAGGAAATGTATTGAAATGATGAAAATCCATACTTTGTTGAACTTTTATATTTTATAGCATAGTTTATAACTTAGCAGATGTAGAGAAAATACAGACTCAGTACAGAGAAAAAAATACTCCAAACTTACGTTTTTCATTTTGAACTTTTCATTTTTATGAGTATTTCGTACCCGCTCAGGCACGGGAGCAAGGTGTGACTTTTACCCCTTCACAATGGCTGCAGATACCAGTTCTATGGAAACGGACAGCTCTGTAATATTATAGCACAGGGATGCTCAACCTACAGCCCTCCAGCTTTTGCAAAACTACAATCCCCAGCATGCCCTAATAGATGTAGGCTGTCCAGGCATGCTAGGAATTGTAGTTTAGCAACAGCTGGAGGTTGAGCATCCCTGCTATAGCAGATGGTACAGACAGGGAAGGGAGTCTGTCACCTGTTTTTCACCAATATATCTAAGAGCACTGTCCCATAGAAGATTGCATACATATCCCAAGCATTCCTGTGTGCACTTTGTGTCTGTATCCCATGTCCAGAAAAAGAACTTTCATTCTGCTGGAAAACAGCTCCCAAGTGCCCAGCTCTGGGCCAAAGCAAACCAGACTGAAGAGGGGAGGGCTGCTTTAGTTGCTCATATCTTGGTATTGGTAACCAATTGTATGAATGCTGGCATTCTAACCTTTCAAACTGTACCAGAATCTTAGCATTATATCCACTATATCAGAAGATATAGCCATTAGAAAGCTGTTTTTAATTTCACTTTAAGCTGGGCACTTGGGAGCTGTTTTCCAGCAGAATGACAGGGGCTGGGCCTGAATGGGCTTTGCCCCTCATGGTGCCATTGAAACAGGGATTTTGGTGTTGTTTTTTCTTCCCCCCCCCTCCCTCTCTTTCTTTGTGATTTTCTCCTCAGGTTTTCAAGTTCTCTAGATTTGATGGACAGCGTCTGGATTGGTCAATTTGATTTAAAAGGCAGCGTTGCTATTGGTTAAATCGGTCGCTGTCCTGTTGCTGGGTCTGTTTCTATTTTTAACTAAGTTGTGGATTGGTCCCTGGCTTTTGTGGCGGGAATTTCACCTATTTGTAGCTTTAGTCATTTGGGGCAACGAATTAGCTAATAAAAGGGTTTTGGTGCACACAGACAATAAAGGTGTGAGGTTCGCTATCAATTGTTTGTCGTCCAATAATAAGTTAGTAGTTAAATTATTACATGTAGTAGTTAGATGTTGTCTGGCTAGGAATATCTGGTTGAAGGCTAGTTATATAGCGAGTAAAGATAATAAAATAGCCGACTCTCTTTCTCGTGCCCAGTGGAAAGAATTTCGGGAGCTGGTTCCAGACGCTCAGAAGGAAGGCATCCCTTGCCTGGACTACTTATGGGAGATAATTTGGCATTGATGAGTGAGCATATCCAAAATTCGTTGGCACCTAATACGTGGAATGGGTATGCTTTTGCCTGGAGTAAATGGTGTGTTTTTGTAATAATCAGGGTTTGGGGGTTTTTGATTATGGTGTTGGCAATGTTATGGATTTTTGCTGTATGTTAGTCAAGATGGGTTTGGTTTTTTCAGCGGTTCAGAAGACGTAGCAGGTGTTTCTTTCTTTTTTAAATTAGCGGGTCTTCCTCCTGTTAATAATTCTTTTGTTGTTAAGCAGTTCCTTAAAGGTTTAAGGAAGTCTAATTTTGTGTCTGATAATCGTAGGCCCATTACTTTTGATTTACTTTGCAAGTTGGTTTCTTCTCTTAGGCAAGTTTCTTCTTCCCTTTGAGTTTTATTTGTTTAGGTCAGCCTTTGTCATCGCATTTTTCGGTGCTTTTAGGGTTAGTGAAATAGTGGCTATTAATGTTCGTACTGATTCACAGTTGTTGCTTTCTGATATCAAATGTGGGGATGGATGTGTTTTAATTTCTGTAAGGAGATCTAAGACAGATCAGTTGGGCAAAGATTCTGTGGTATCTTTAAACAGTATTGGTGTATCAGAGGTTTGTCCTGTTTCAGCGGTTTCTGATTATCTAGTTGTTCGCCCAGCAGGCTATAATTCCTTTTTAATTCATGCGGATGGTTCTTCATTGTCAAAATTTCAATTTAATGCAGTTTTTAAAAATTGCTTAGATTTGTTGGGTTTGGGTTTTGAGCGTTATTCGTCCCATTCGTTTTGCATCGGTGCTGCTACCGAGGCTTCGTTAATGGGTCTGGATAAAGCCTTGATAAAAAGAATTGGCAGATGGGAATCAGATTGCTACAGAACTTATGTTAGGCCTAATTTGGTTTTGTGATTATGATTGTTTTGCAGGTTCAGATCAGATTATAGTCTGGATTATCGGGCATTCATTCATTTTCTGGGTCAGAAGAGGTCTTCTGTCCGCAATTATGCTCAGCAAGTGTTTTTTAATATTCCTTTTGTTTGTTTGTATTGGTTAGGCTTTAGAGGTTTGAAGTGGCATCAAGTGGTGCCTATTTTAAAAGGTGAATTGCAGTCTCGCCTTCCTCCTCAGGTCATCATTTTTCATGCAGGTGGCAATGACCTGGGCAAGAGCAAGACATTGGATTTGTTGGGGGAAATGAAAAGAGATTTGGCGTTCATTAGTGAATTGATACCTGGGACCCCTCATGGTGCCATTGAAACAGGGATTTTGGTGTTGTTTTTTCTCCCCCCCCCCTCCCTCCCTCTCTTTCTTTGTGATTTTCTCCTCAGGTTTTCAAGTTCTCTAGATTTGATGGACAGCGTCTGGATTGGTCAATTTGATTTAAAAGGCAGCGTTGCTATTGGTTAAATCGGTCGCTGTCCTGTTGCTGGGTCTGTTTCTATTTTTAACTAAGTTGTGGATTGGTCCCTGGCTTTTGTGGCGGGAATTTCACCTATTTATGGACCCTGTCTTACCTGCTGGACTTCAGTTCGCCGTGTCAAGCCACATATGAAGATCTTCCCGCCCTTCCAATATTTTCGTCGCGGTCTTTACAAATCCTGGGTGGGGTTAGTCGCTCAGAAGTCTGGGTGGATTTTAACTATTTTATGGATGGACTTTAATATTTATTAATTTATTATAGGAATGGTTTTAATTAATTTATTGATGTTAACCCCCAGGTTTTTAATAAAGACCGCGGACTCTTCATCCACAAGTGAATATGGCACCATAAAAATGCTTTCCCTGGACATGGAATACAGATGCAAAGTACATAGAGGTATGCTTGGAATGTGTCTGCAGTCTTCTATGGGGCAGTGAAAATTTGGTGACAGACTCCCTTTTAAAGCATTTTGCAATACTAAGTACTGTTGGCCTAAAAAAGTTGGCTATCATAGAGACATTTTCAGACTTTTTTGGATGCAGATGGGTTGGGGCTTTAAATGTCCTGTTAATGTCAGACTCTCCTCCACTGGCTGTATGCCTTTTCACCCAGATGTCTTGTCTGAGTCTGCTCTGTGAATTCTACTCTTATTCTGGCTGCAGTTCAACTCTACTTTTTCTCTAGATTTTGCCTAAACTTCTCAGCCACACCCGGCTTCTTCACCAAAGCAAGTGTTAACTCTTTCCTGGGAATGAACTCAATTGTTAGGTAGCATCATGCTCTCTCACTGTCTGCTTGCGACAGACTTTGCGATTTAAACCCTTTTTCCTCTGGAAGCCACAACTTGAAGATGAATGTGTTGTCCATGATATTCTTCCTGTTTCTGGTCCCATCCATCGCTGTCAGGGGCATATTGGCTATAGACCTTACAGGGAAGTTTCCCGGCAAGCCGATGCCCAGGGAGCCCTGATTTCTGCCACTGGCTAGGTACATAATGAGCTCTCAGCAGTAATTAACTCTGTGAGAATGAGGAACTCATCGTAACCGGCCAGTGACCACACATGTCCTCCTGAATTTAACTGCTGTGGCCTGCATCAGGAGGCCCCTGCTCCAAATCCTAATCAGAGAAAACTGGATAAGGAAAGAAAATGACATCTCTTGATGGCCACCACAGTGGAGCAGCTTTTTTGACAATATATTGTGCTGCACTATGGTATATGGTTATAATGGGACAATATTTTCAGCTATTGGTATTGATGACCCTGCCTGATTGTGTTGACCTACCTTCTGTCAATTTGGACCCACTACAACCACGTGTCCTGCCACAAATGCTACCAGCCTATCCTTTGCTCCCAGTTACAACCCTGTGTTTTTCTACCAGCCTGCATTTATCATTTACTAGTCCTGGTTATGCACCAGTCCTGTGTCTACTTTCTAATTTAGCCACTCCACACTTACAAATTGAACCCTTCTACTCCACCAGTTACTTGGCTTGGCTGAGCTTTCATTGTTTACTGCTGGGCTACCTGGTTACCACACAATGTTTGTGTTTGCACTCCACCTTTCTGTTTTGTTATCACTTGCACCATAACAGTGACCTCTACAGCAGTTGCCCCTTTAATAGTGTCCCCTGCCCCCTAAACAGTGACCTCCACAGTGTCCGCCTCTTTAACAGTGACTTCCACAGCGGCCTGCCCCCTTAACAGTAACATTCACAGTGAACGCCTCTTTAACAGTGACCTCCACAGTACCCTCCCTTTTAGCAGTGACCTCCACAGCGTCCTTCCCCTTTAATGCTAGGGCTACACGACGACATGTGTCATGCAACATTTTGTCTCCACAATTTTTCAAATGATAGGCTATGGCGTCGCACTGCGACACGGGACATGCTGCGACACGACAGTTGCAAAGAATTTATCCAAGATGGATTTTTCTGCGACTGTCATGTTGCAGTCACAGCATGTCACATGTCGCAGTGCAACACCATAGCCTATCATTAGAAAAATTGTCAAGCGACATTGGTGCGACATCAATGTCGCTGGACACATGTAGTAGTGTAGTTGCGCCCTATGTGTTGTGCAACTTAATGTCGCGCGACACATGTCGTCGTGTAGCCCTAGCCTAAAGCTGACCTACAGCAGTGAAGAAAAATGGCTGGGTTCTTATGGAAACCTGGAGTAAAACTGTGTGTATGTGGAGACTAAGGGCCTGCGAGATTTTATTGGCTGATAAGAGACATGTGACCGTGTGTATGGCAGTTGGGATATGAAGAGAAAGTGTCACGGCCGCTGTTTCCGGCCGTGACCTTCCGTCCATTCGTGTGCTGCAATTACTCGCTGCAGCTTCGTTCCTGTGTGTTTATATGTGGTATTGTATGGGTTAACTCCCATGTGTGTCTTTCAGTCTGCTCCATGGGTGTGGCCTCTCTGCTACACCCATGGAATCTGTATTTAAGGCTGAGGTTTCCTCAGTCCTGGGTCAGCTTTCCTGGTGTGTGTTTGTCCTGTCCTGCTCCTGGTGTGTACTGTCTCCCATGCTGCTGACCCATGGGATCCGTGTCTGTCTGTTCTCTGTAGGTTCCCCTACTTGCTCATTGTTGTTGTACTCTGCTTGTTGTTGCTCTGCTTGTCCTCCATTGCTTGGTGTGGTTCGTACTCCTGTGTCTCTGCTTTTAGTTCGCCTGTTATGTTATGTTTTGCCTTGCTATGTTTCCTGTCGCCTCCGGAAGGGGGTGTCAGCATGTCTGTCCAATTAGTGCTTGGCAGATATGTCATTCTCCGGAGGGAGAGTGGAGGGGGAGGTTTTTGCACTTGCAGTTCACCTCGACTTGTGTTGCCGTGTAGGCTGGCTGCATCACCCTTGGCGTACTGGCTGCGGATCCTCCGTGCAGGCTGGTTTTCAGGGGCTTGGGCTTGCTTCGGTCGTCTTTTGTGTTCCTGCCCATGTACCTAGTCACCCCTTAGATTCTCGTTCCCTTGCCTTGTTTCTTTCAGTTTGTTGTCCCACGCCTTTCACTTTCTGTTTTGGAGGAGAGGGGGGGCTTTGCGGGGTGGGAGTGTCACGGCCGCTGTTTCCGGCCGTGACCTTCCGTCCATTCGTGTGCTGCAGTTCCTCGCTGCAGCTTCGTTCCTGTGTGTTTGTATGTGGTATTGTATGGGTTAACTCCCATGTGTGTCTTTCAGGAGTTATCCCCAGTCTGCTCCATGGGTGTGGCCTCTCTGCTACACCCATGGAATCTGTATTTAAGGCTGAGGTTTCCTCAGTCCTGGGTCAGCTCTCCTGGTGTGTGTTTGTCCTGTCCTGCTCCTGGTGTGTACTGTCTCCCATGCTGCTGACCCATGGGATCCGTGTCCGTCTGTTCTCTGTAGGTTCCCCTACTTGTTCATTGTTGTTGTACTCTGCTTGTTGTTGCTCTGCTTGTCCTCCATTGCTTGGTGTGGTTCGTACTCCTGTGTCTCTGCTTTTAGTTCGCCTGTTATGTTATGTTTTGCCTTGCTATGTTTCCTGTCGCCTCCGAAAGGGGGTCTGTCGTTCCTCGGAGGGGGAGCATTCGTCTCTGTCCTTGTTCTGTGTTCAGCAAGCTCTTGCAGCTTCCTTGCTGCAGAGTACTTGGGCAAGGCCACGCAGTTCCCACTGGTGGAGCAAGACCTTCTCTGTCCATTGCCACTCCTGTGTCCTTGCCTGAACTCCCGCTCGTGTTCCCTGTGTATGTCATGTTGCTCTGTACCGTCGGTACATTCTTGTACCAGTTGTCACTCGCTCCTGTGGTCACTGTCTAGTTCACGCTCCAGAGTGGACCCTGGCAACTTCCTGCGGCAAAGCCTATCCCTACCATCTGGGGCCCTAGTGAACACCAGGAGTTGCTTAGTCACGCCCCTCTGGAGTATTACTAGACAGTGGCACAGTGGGGGTTCCTCCCACTGCATTGATGGTACGTAGAGCTTATGTTTCTCCATTGTTTTCCATTTGTACATTAAACACTGTTTAGACTGTACCTTTGTATCTCGTTTATTGTGAAACGACGCGGAGGTCTTTCGCGGGACCTCCAACTCGTGACAGAAAGACTTGCAAGCTTGTATTGGCTATAATGCAGGTCATTTTTTGTGAATATCTCAGGAATGGTATGTCCTAGGAAATGTGACCCCCCACAGGATCTCTTTCCAGGTAGCAAAGGATGTGTATACCAAGTTTTGTTAAAATCGAGGGTTGCGTTTTGAAATGATCACGGAACATACATACGTACACGTACACATATATACATCCTTCTTTATATATATAGATTTACTCTGTGTTTATTTTCTTAGTAATTCTATTGCAGTGAACCCCTGAGGAGCCAGTGTAGAGGATAGGAGTAGTAGTGGCCCTGATGAAGCATTGTGACACGGTGTACTCCCTCAGGCCGTTGCTCCCTGGTGATCGATGAAGTGGAATGTATGGAAGAATGCAGCTGCAGTTAAATGTAACAAAGTCTTTTTTACTAAGTGCAAGGTAGAATTTGAAATGCATATAGTGGCAGCAGGCTTTAAATGCAAATCTTCTCTGGCGAGGGGCGGATTGGCCATAGACCCTACAGGGAAATTTCCTACTGAGCCGATGCCCCAGGGGTCCACCCAAGTCCTTCTCTCTGCCGCTGACTGGGTACATAATTAACGCTGTGAGAATCAGGTACTCATGTACCCAGCCAGCAACTGTTGTGTCTAGCATCTCACCTCCTAAGCCCCCTTCTCCATATGTTAATTAAATAACTGGAGGAGGAGGACAGAAAATGGCAGCTATTGATGGCCACCAAAGAGGGCCAGCTTTTGGGTCACTATATTGTGCTACACTGTGTTATTTAGTTTTGCTGGGATGGTATTTTGCACTATGGTATTGTTGACCCCGCCTACTTGTGTTGCCCCACCTTCTGTTAATTCGGACCTGCCTACAAAATCGGGACACTTTTAGTTTTTTTTTCAGGGCCACATTAAGTTCCCAGTGTCCGCCTCTGTCTCTGGCACCAGCAAGGATATGGAGGCAGATTGGTTTGTGGCAATTCAGCACTTAGGTGATACTGGCCTAGGGACTGTTTGGTGATGGGTGGCTTGGCTGTAGTACTTCACCTACAGAAATGTATGTAAATACTGATGAGAGCTGTTCACTCTTCTGTCTTGTTCTCAAGACATCACTTGAGACTTTTAAAGTAGCCCTCCCTAAATAATCCTTTATCGAGAGCCAGAGCACCGAAGTTTGTTTCCGGTCCTTTCTGTGGTTACACAGCAACTTCCCCTCTTGGCAGGGAGCCAGTTAGCCCACTCTTACCAGGAAGGGAGGAACAGGGTGTTTAAACCTGTTCCCACCACCTTTTTCCATCATTTCTTGCTGGCAGCTATGGCCAGAAGCAAACAGTAAAACATATCACACAACAATGTAAACAATTTGTTGTACTTCCGAGTCTGGGGAACTACATTATCTTTTCTACTGATGACGCCATGGCATATATTAGTACATTATGCTTATGAAGAGGGAATACTAATGAGATATCCTGGCAATGTGCATCCTACCTTAGATAATACTCCAGCCTGTTGGTGACTACTAGTATTTCTGCCTCCCCAACAGTAGGTCACAAGTTTGAGTCTCGCCAAGGACTATTTAATAGAAGAAGCTAAAAGTTACTTAGATTCCTGGCACCTGCAAATCTATACACAAGGTAAAAGATAGTAGCTGTATCCTGTGTATTTTTCTTCCAAAACTACACAAGATGTAAATTGGGAATGAAGAGCAGCTTAGGGCCCTCACTTTTTTTCTGGGTTCCAGTTTCATCCCCGGGTGCTGATGCAGGCTCATTTTTGGCATAACAAAGTAAAATAAATTTTAGTGTAAGATATAATATTAACAAATGGTATATGAACCATATATTGCTCCACTATCACTGGTGATACTAGATTGAATAATTAATTTTCCAATCCCTTAAATAATGATGTCAGGATGTCAATGCTTACTGTAAATAATGTTTCTTATGTTGGGTTTTCCATGATTAGATAAGAGTAAAACAACATTTATTCATGAATGCTATAAATAAATTCCAGCACATACATCATTAATGCAATACGTTTCTTACTATAAATTATTCATTTCAATATCACTACATGAGGTAAATTGAAAAGACATGAAAGAGAGGTTTTATCCTAGTATCAAAATGGAACCAAAATAAACTTAAGAATTAAACTACAAAATAAAATGATACTGTATGAAATTAGGATCTTTTCCTTAACCACTTCAGCCCCCCTAGCTTAAACCCCCTAATGACCAGACCACTTTTTACAATTCTGCACTACACTACTTTCACGGTTTATTGCTCGGTCATACAACTTACCACCCAAATAAATTTTACCTCCTTTTCTTCTCACAAATGCAGCTTTCTTTTGGTGGTATTTGATTGCTGCTGAGATTTTTCGTTTTTCTGATATCTATCAAAAAAGACCGCAATTTTCTTTAAAAAATGTGTATTTTTAACTTTTTCTGGTAAAATTGTTCAAATATAATTACATTTCTATACAAGTTTGTGTCAGAATTTATTGTGCTACATGTCTTTGATAAAAACAAATCCAATAAGTGTATATTTATTGGTTTGCGCAAAAGTTATAGCGTTTACAAACTATGGTACAAAAAAGTGAATTTCCGCATTTTAAAGTAGCTCTGACTTTCTGAACACCTGTCATGTTTCTTGAGGTGCTAAAATGCCAGGATAGTATAAATACCCCCCAAATGACACCATTTTAGAAAGAAGACACCCCAAAGTGTTCACGGAGGGGCATGGTGAGTTCATGTATGATTTCATTTTTTTCCACAAGTTAGCAGAAAATGAATAATTTCTGAGGAAAAAAAATAATAATAAAGTTTCCATTTCTGCTAAATTCTGGCAAAAAAAAAAAAAAATCTCCCACGGACTCACTATGCCCCCCAGTAAATACCTTGGGGTATCTACTTTCCAAAATGGGGTGATTTGTGGGGTGTGTTTACTGTTCTGGCATTTTGGGCGGGGCTAAATTGTGAGCAACCTTGTAAAGCCTAAAGGTACTCGTTGGACTTTCGACCCCTTTACGCACCTAGGCTGCAAAAAAGTGTCACACATGTGGTATAGCCATACTCAGAAGAAGTAGGGCAATCTGTTTTGGGGTGTATTTTTACATATACCCATGCTGGGTGAGAGAAATATCTCTGTAAATTGACAACTTTTGTATAAAATTTTTTAAAAAGTTGTCATTTACAGAGATATTTCTCACACACAGTATGGGTATATATAAAAATACACCCCAAAACACATTGCCCTACTTCTCCTAAGTACGGCTATACCACATGAGTGACACTTTTTTGTAGCCATGATGCGCAAAGGGGCCCGAATTCCAATGAGCAGGGCCGGGTCGACACAGAGGCTGGGGAGGCTCCAGCCTCAGGGCGCAGGCCAGCTCCCCAGCCTCTGGGCGGCAGAATATGAAAATGCGGGCTCTCAAGTTCCCAGGGCGGCGTCTCCAGTGTCCGAGCACCAGGCGGCACCTCCTCCCTGGTTCAGATCCCCGCCCTCCTCCTCTGCCCACCCATCTGTGCGTTTTAAAGTTCAATCAGAGCCCATGCGCGGGTTAATGCCGCGTCCCCCTGGCGTTAGCCGGCGCGTGCGCAGGAGCTACTGCAATGCCGTGCCAGGAGTAGGCATCGCACTGCGCATGCCCCGGCGCGGGCTTTGATTGAACTTTAAAACTCACAGATGGCGGGCAGAGGAGGAGGCGGGGCGGGGATCTGAGCCGGGGAGGAGGTGCCGCCTGGGGCTCGGACGCTGGAGAAGCCGCCCTGGGCACGTGAGAGCCCGCATTTACATATTCTTCAAAGTTCATTTTTGGCTGAAAGAAAACGCTGTTATATACAACAAAGGTACCGTTTTTAACTTCAAAGTGGCACATATAGCGCTATTTGATTAGTCTTATATGCTCAAATGTGCTGACAGACTCCCTTTAAAAGAATCGAATGAGCCTCCTACTTATAGACTCATTCGATTCTTTGAGTTTAAAGAATCCTGTCACCACAGAGCAGAGAGCACTATGGAGTGTATTGCTTTTGTTCATTGCAGCAGTGATAAGGGACAGTTAGCAGAGAGATAAGAGAAATGACAGGACACAGAGTTTAGTTTACAGGAGATCCTCATTCAGATTGAATTAACCCTTTAGGATCAAATTAGTTTCTCAAATAGATATATGTATGTTAAAGGCATCCCTTTTTCTGAAACATCTGTCTCACTCAGTAGCTCTATAACTAAGGCTGGATTCACACGTCTGTGGAACACGGTCTGTGTGATACCGGCCTGGATTTCTTCTGCGTGCAGGAGCGCACTGCGTAAGGGTTTGCTATGATGCTGTACGCTTCCTGCTGCCGCCGCAGTACAGTGATACACACGTATAGATCAAACCAGTGCAATACTGTACTGGTTGGGCAGCAGGAAACGCACGGCGTCATAGCAACCACTTACGCAGTGCGCTCCTGCACTCAGAAGAAATCCAGACCGGTATCACACAGACCATGTTCCATGGACGTTTGAATCGAGCCTAAGGGTGGGCTCACACTAGCACTATGGATTCCGTTACGGCTTTCCATTATAACATGGTTATAACAAAAAATAACGGAATCTATAAGATAGAGGTCAAAACAGAAGCCTTTAAGAGGCATTCCGTTTTGCTTACATCATAGTAGAAGTCTATAGGAATCATAACAGATCCATCTGGTTTCCTGTCAACAGGATTAATAACAAACATACATATCTAAATGGCGGGGGGGGGGGCACTTGGGCAGCTCAGCCTCTGTTGGTGCTGGACCTTGTCCCAGCCCTGCCAATGAGTACCCTTAGGATTTCACAGGGCATTTTTACGCATTTGGATTCTAAACTACTTCTCACGCTTTAGGGGCCCCTAAAATGCCAGGGCAGTATAAATACCCCTCAAGTGACCCCATTTTAGAAAGAAGACACCCCAAGGTATTCCGTGAGGGGTATGGTGAGTTCATGTAAAAAAAAAATTTTTGTCACAAGTTAGTGGAATATGAGACTTAAAAATAAAAAACAACTTAAGAATAAAAACAAAAAAAACTATTTCCGCTAACTTGTGCCCAAAAAAAAAACTTCTATGAACTAACCATGCCCCTCACGGAATACCTTGGGGTGTCTTCTTCCTAAAATGGGGTCACTTGTGGGGTATTTATACTGGCCTGGCATTTGAGGGTCTCCGCAATAATTACATGTATGGCCAGCTTTAGGAGTTTCTGCTATTCTCCTTATATTGAGCATACGGGTAATGAGATTTTTTTTTTTCTGTTCAGCCTCTGGGCTGAAAAAATAAATGAACGGCACAGATTATCTACATTCGCATCGATCAATGTGGATGAAAAAATCTCTGCCAAAAAATGTGCAAAAAAAAAAAGAGGGAAAAAGACAGGAGTGCTTGCGAAGTAAAGCTGCGATCGCTAATAAAGATCCAAAAATTTCAAAATTGATCTTTATAGTGCCGCAGCGATTTTACAGTGTTTTTGCAGTGATCAGAAAAAAAAAATTCTGACACTGCGGTGGGGCGGACTGAACGCAAGTGTGCGCATAAGATCAGGCCTGATCGGGCGAACACTGTGTTTTTTGTAGAGCCTAAGGTGACCATAATGTACTGATATAGATCTGATTGAGATTAGTCTTGATCACTTACAAATACTATATAGTACTAGTGCTGATTAGCGACAGCGATGACACTAATCAGTGACTAATCAGTGACTGCGGTGCGGTGGGCGCTAACTACCTAACAATTAGCTAACTAACTGGCGGTGATAAGAGACCCTTAGGCCCCATTCACACGTCCGCTATTCTGGTCCGCATTTTGCGGAATGGAATTGCGGACCCATTCATTTCTACGGGGACAGACTTTGTCCCGCTCGGACCTGGAATTGCGGATCCGCACTTCCGGGTCCGCACTTCCGTATCCTCAAAAATATTGAACATGTCCTATTCTTGTCCGCAATTGCGGACAAGAAAAGGCATTTTATATATCGTTTTGGCAAGGTGCGGATCTGCAAAATGCGGAAAGCACATTGCCGGTGTCCGTGTTTTGCGGATCCGCAAAACACATATGGACGTCTAAATGGAGCCTTACAGGGGGTGATCAATGACAGGGGGGTGATCAGGGAGTCTATATGGGGTGATCAGGGGTTGATAATGGGTTAATAAGTGACAGGGGGGGGTGTAGTGTGGTGCTTGGTGCTACTTACAGAGCTGCCTGTGTCCTCTGGTGGTCGATCCAAGTAAATGGGACTACCAGAGGACCAGGTAGCAGGTATATCAGACGCTGTTAACAAAACAGCATCTGATATACCGGTTTGATGCTTTTTATTTAACATCTACAGCCTGCCAGCGAATGATCATCGCTGGCAGGCTGTAGTATAACTTCCCTGCCGCACCTCGCTGTGAACGCGCGCGCATGCACAAAATGGACAAAAGAATTGGATGCACTTCTTAATCATTGAATTCAGATGTTTCTTTCAGTCCAATTGCCACAGGTGTATAAAATCCACCAGCTAGCCATGTAGTCTACCTTTACAAACATTTGTGAATGAATGGGAGGTTCTAAAGAGATCACTAAATTCCTGTGTGGTACTGTAATAGGATGCCACAGTTGTAAAAAGTCAGTTAGTGAAATTTTGTCCATCTTAGATATTCCAAGACCAAATGTGAGTGATACTTTTGAATAGTTGAAGAAGCATTTAGGAATGACAGCAATTCAATCACAAAGTGACAGACCACGTAAAGTTTCATAGCAAAGTTTCTGATTGCTGAGACGTATAGTGCACAAAATTACTAATGCACTGCTGACTGATTTACTACAGAGTTTCAAACCTCCTCTCATATTAACCTCACAACAAAAACAGTGTACCAGGAGTTTCATGCAAGCCTTATGTAACTAATCTATTACCAAGTGTTAGATAGAGGGGTTGTAAAGCATGCCACCACTGGACTCTGGAGCAGTGGAAATGTCTTCTGTACAGTGATAGATGACACTTCACTATCTGGCAGTCAGAAGGATGTTTGACAGATAATATGCATTGTGCCAAATGTCAATTTTGGTAGGGGAGGTACAATGATATGGGGTAGATTCTCAAGTGTTGGCCTAGGGCCCATATTTCCAGTTAAGTAAGGGTATATCTGAATGCTTCAGCATGCCAAGACATTTTAGAAAATTGTATACATCCAACTTTGAACAGTTTGGAGAGGGTCCAGTGCAAAACATAAGATCCATAAAGGTATGGTTGAGTTTGGTGTAGAAGAACTTGACTGGCCCACAACCTGAACTCAACTCTATCAAACACCTTTCGAAAGATCTGCCATAGGGTCTCAATAGCGGATGAAAATGCTTCAGTTTTGTCCCTATTCATTGTCAGTTGGGACAAAACTGAACTGATGAAACGAAATGCACAAAAATCCATTCCGTTCTGTTTGGTTGCTCTTCCATCGCGGACAGAATAACGCTCCAAGCAGCGTTTTTCTGTTCGCGATGTGGTGCGGAGCAAGACGGATCCGTTCTGACACACAATGTAAGTCAATGGCGACAGATCCGTTTTTTCTGAAAGAATAGAAAATGGATCTGTCCCGCATTGACTTTTAATGGTGTTCATGACGGATCCGTCATGGCTATATAAGACATAATACAACCGGATCCATTCATGACGGACGCATGCAGTTGTATTATTGTAATGGAAGTGTTTTTGCAGATCCATAACAGATCTGCAAAAAAACGATAGTGTGAAAGTAGCCTCAGTTGGCTGATGTCTAAGTAAAATCAAAATGATACAGATTAGTAAAGATTCACATAAAACTAATTGGGGGACATTTGTCAAGACTGGCATACCAATACCTTAGTCTTGATCCCCTGCACTGGCGTGAGATGCACCTAATTTAATAAATGAGTTTTCCAGCCATTAATATTGATGACCCACCCTATGATCAGCTGTTTGATGAGGAGTAGTGTTGAGTGCGAATATTCGAATCACGAATTTTAATCGCGAATATCGCTACTTTGAGAATTTGCGCATTTTTAGAATATAGTGCTATATATTCGTATTTGCAAATAGTGTTGATCACGAATATTCTAATTGCGAATTTATCGCAAATTTTTCATGAATATCGGCACTTAACAACATCCCTAGCAACCAATAGGAAAGTTGCCTACCCCTTAGTGTTGATCGCAAATATTCTAATCGTGAATTTTTATCCGGAATATATTACGTTGCCGTTTTTCACAATCAAGTAAATAATGACTGGAGATCACGAATTTTCGAATTTGGATATTTATGGTGAATATTCGGCCAAAAATTCGCGAAATATCGCAAATTCGAATATTGCCTGTGCTGCTTATCACTAATGAGGAGGCGTTGCTCCTTGTGAACACGGCTTCCTTTTCATTACCCTACAATTCGTCTTGGAAGTGCAGTGTAAAACAAGAACTCTCTCAATTTAAGTGAATACAGAGTGTGCTTGTATATACACTCTGTCACTGCTCCACAAGAAATGGGGCGTAGTGTGAAGACCAGGAAGCAGTGCTCGCATGGAGCACTGCTTCCTTGTCTCACAGCCTATTCGGCAGGGATGCTGGGTGTCAAACACCCTTTGATCAAATATTGATGACCTCTCCTGACGCTAGGTCATCAATATTAACAACTAGACAACCCCTTTAAGAGGCAGGTGCCTCTTAATAAATTTGGCGCACCTCTGTCCTGTTGTGCGCCAAATACTAAAGTCTTCACCAGCTACAGTGACTTTGGTCACTTTCTGATAAAAGTTATAGTAAATCTGGCAGGCATGTAAAGCACAGCCCTGCTAACCCTGCACCTTTCCTTGACACTTCTGAAAAGTGGCATGAAGCCTAAAAAATCACAAATTATGGTGCACATATGGCGAGACCATAAGTTGTGACTTTTTAACACCACAATTGTGGCTTAAACTCTTTAATAAATGTTGCTCATTGTCTTACGATAAGTCCACATTGAATGGACACGCTCTGTATTTTCCACTGCTGAATTATTCATAGAAAATGTTAAGCCTTTACAGCAGCAACAAAGTGGATCATTTTCTATGAAATCTCATCCACACACTCCATAAAAAATGTCTGCAGAATTGAGGTATAAATTGGCATGTGGTGTGGATTTTAAATCTGCAGCCTCTCAATTTATATTGTGGATTGCCTTCATAGATTTTACCCTTAACAAAGTGAAATCCAATGCAAGTGCACAGAAATGTAATCTTAAAGGGGTTGTCTCACTTTAGCAAATGGAATTTATCATGCAGACAAAGTTAATACACTGCACTTACTAATGTATTGTGAATGCACATATTGTCTCCTTTGCTGGCTGGATTCAGTTTTCCATCACATTATACCCTGCTTGTTTCCAGGAGTTACGACCACCCTACAATCCAGCAGGGGTGGTTGTGCTCGTAGGAAAAAGCATCAGCCTACGTGCACTTCCGCTGTCCCACCCACCAGAGAGGAAGTCAATTTTTCCTATAGTGTGCAAGTGTGAGATGGGGAAACGGCACTCCTTGTCTGAACACTGTGTAGATTAAATTAAATGTTCTGGACTGATATTCTGCTGTTTGGCCACAAGATGCAGCTGTTTCCTAAACACAGCTGCAGACTGCACGTATATCTCCATATTCATGGAGAGGTGGGGTTTACACAGAGTCTGGAGAGAAGAAAGAGAGAGCAGCCATCTTAGAGGGAGGTGAAACTAAGGAACTGTGTGAGCAAATAATCTGATGGCATCCAGGTGTGAGAGCATCCCTCAGTGACCAGGGCTGCAGCTAAGTTAAAATGATCTTGTCCAACCCTGACCCTATACAGAGGAAGAAAGATTGCTGCCAGGAACACTGATGAGAGCAAATGAACAAAGCAACATACACTGTGGTACACATAAACGCAGCTCATCACAATGTTGGTAACCTAGAGACTGAGACCGGACCTATAGCTAGTTAGTTAGGGTTTATGTTTGTTTCAGGCCACAAGTGTTCCTACTGTTCATTTCAAAGACTCCATAACTTAAAGTGACATTTCACATTGGACCAGTTATGGGAGGGGGAATACTATAGAACTTGGTAAGATTGTAAGCTGTTGTGCTGTATCGCAGGATAGCCTGTAACACACACCCATACAGTGGTTCTTGTTTTTAGCTAGTGCTGGAGTTGCTTTTCTCATTCTTCACTGTATCCTGGGGAGCCCACCCTGGTACACGGCTTACATCTTGGCGTAGTCGGCAGGATACAGCAACCGCTATGGATGGGAATGATAGTAAGGCCCAAATCCGAGAGAGACACCCTAGAGACACCCTAGAGAAAATATTCTCCCTGCTGGAGAATGCGCAGCTGCAGAGCCACTTCTTCAACTGACCACAGAGAGAGGGCGAGACCCGGATGCAGTACTCTAATGCCCTACAGGAGACGCTAAATGAAATGCAGCGGTGAGATCCAGAGGCCATGGGAGCCTTCTGGGAGGTGGACTGGCTACTATGAGACCAGTTCATAGTGGGGCTCTCCAACAAGTTCATACAGGACAAATTGTAAGAGATGACCCGGACGATGGCCGACATGACATTCTACAACGTAAAGAGAGAGAGGAAGAGCCTGTGGTGGCGTGAGTAGTGAGTAGCACCCATGCTACAGGGGACCGGTTGGGGTCGGAAGACTCAGAGTCCTTAAAGGATGAAGTCCAAGCCCTGCAGACAAAATTGAGAGAACTTCGGCCGGAAGTGTCCCAGATGCAGACAGAATCTTCCCGCCCTCCGGAAATGACATCAGCACCCTGCGCCACTCCACCAAGGATAACTCAGGCATGAGGGCACATAAAGAGAGGGCCCCTCTGTTGGGCTTGTCGTCAGTATGGCCATATGGCCAGAAAATGCCCAGAACAGATAAAGTCCGAGCCAACGTTAAACTTCGGACCGCCACTGTAGCTAAGCCCTATGCGTGAGGAACACGGCCTGTATGCTAGCATCCTCATTGTGGAAGCCGAGTTGGAAGGCCAGAAGGTACACTGCCTAGTTGATACAGGGTCGAAGTGCATCCCTATGCCTCTGGAGTTCTTCGAAAGACACTTTGGACATATGATGGAGCCAGAAGACAGGAGCGTCATCAGGCTGATGGCTGCCAATAAACGAGAGATGGACGCCCGAGGGATAGTTTGGAAGCGGGTCCTACTGTTTGGGCAAGACATTGGCAAGAAGGTGGCCGTGCTGGTGGACTATTCGTCCTGGAGAGGAATGGATGTGACACTAGGTATGAATGTGCTGAGAGACCTAGACCATTAACTCTATGCCAAAGAAGGGCTGAAGTATTGGCAACGGGCCACCACACACCGGCTGACCTAGAAGGTTCTACAGCAGTTGGTGAGGAGCTGTAGTCTGTGAAAGAGACTGTCGGCCCATTGGACACATGAGGGTTCCGCAGAGAACCCCTGTGAAGATCTAACCTCGACAAGAACAAATATTGATTCTGCCGGTGGGGGCTGGACAACAGCTGAATGGACTGGAGGTCCTGATTGATCCTGCTTACCAAGAGGAAATGCAGACTAGCCTGCTGGTAGCAAGGGCCCTCGCTATTGTGAAGGATGTGTGCCTGTATGCTGCCTCAGTGTTGAAGACTGCGAGTTAACCATTCCTGGGAATACCGTGCTGGCCAAAGTTTATATGACCAAAGGGGACATCCCTCGATGAAAGGGCTTTAACGCTACAGCCAGGTAGGAGATAAACCTGGACCTATGCTGTAGAGGTCCATCAAAGAGAGACCCCGACAGCGGAGTGGAAAGGTTGAGTGATTATGGCCCGGGGGTGGATTGCAAGACCCTGACTCCAGGACAACAGATGTTGCTGGAAGACACCTTTTTGGAATTTCAGGAGGTGTTCTCGAGACATGATGAGGACTTCTGGTGTGCTTCGGCCATTGAACACGAAGTCCCCACAGGTGATGCTGCACCAATCAGGAAACGTTACCGGCAAATCCTGCCTAAAATGTACCAGGAGGTGAAGGACATGGTGGCCAGCATGTTGGAAAACCGGGAGATCCAGGAGAGTCAAAGTCTTTGGGCTGCTCCAATAGTCTTGGTGCAGAAGAAAGATGGGAGTCTTCGGTTCTGCATGGATTATTGGAAGCTGAATGCTGAATGCCCAGACCGTCCGGGATGCCTACCCCCTTCCGCGGATTGAGGAGTCGTTGTCCGCTCTGAGTCATGTGAAGTTCTTCTTGACTCTTGACCTGGCCAGTGGGTATTGGAAGGTATCGGTGGCCAAGAAGGACAAAGCGAAGATGGCCTTCATCCTACCTATGGGACTCTACCAGTTCAACCGGATGCCATTCGGCCTTTCCAATGCCCCTGGAACATTCCAGCGGTTGATGAAGCACTGTCTGGGACATCTCAACTTCGAGTTAGTATTGATATACCTTGACGACATAGTAGTGTTTGGGGCCTCCTTTGAGGATCATCTCCAGAAGCTGCAACAGGTCCTAAGATAGCTGCGAGACTATGGGCTCAAGATCAAGCCCAAGAAGTGCCAACTGTTTCGACAGCAGATAGAGTATTTGGGAAATTTGTTCACCCAGGAAGGGTGGAGGCCGTCCAGAAGTGGCCCCAGCCGAGTACACTATGAGAGGTGCGGGCCTTCGTGGGACTGTCCGGCTACTACTGGAGATTTATACCCAAATTTGCTCATTTGGTCGGCCCGTCATACATGTTATTAAGAGGCACTGGGGGGGCCCAAAGAATTGTCCCATTGAGTGGGAACCCCGGCAACAAAAGGCCTTTGAAGCAGTAAAGGGGGCATTGACCAGTGCTTACGCGTGGTTCGACACCCCATTCCTGCTGTACACTGATGGAAGTCTACATGGTCTGGGGGCCATGTTATCCCAAGTCCAGGATGGATGTGAAAGAGTCATTGCCTATGGCAGCCAGTCTCTCAATTGTAGCTTGCATCATTCTCAAAGTGCAGCATTTCTAAGTGCACTAGAGATATTCAAGAGACTAACCTAGAACTTTCCACTGTAGCAGAACTTCAGCTGTTTCTGGTGTGCTTTAGAACAGAACAGCAGAACTTCAGCTGAACTTTCCACTGTAGCAGAACTTCAGCTGTGTTTTTGGTGTGCCTTAGAACAGCAGAACTTCAGCTGTGTTTTTGGTGTGCTTTAGAACAGGTAAGGAATTTGTTAGACTGGTGTTGTTATTGTCTGAATGCTAATGAGCATAGGGCCATTAAGGTGTTAAATTTGTTGTTGTGGGAGGGGCTTTTGTGGGAGTGTGTGTATATATAGCCACATAGTATTAGCTTGCCTAATTGTAGCTTGCATCATTCTCAAAGTGCAGCATTTCTAAGTGCACTAGAGATATTCAAGAGACTAACCTAGAACTTTCCACTGTAGCAGAACTTCAGCTGTGTTTTTGGTGTGCTTTAGAACAGCAGAACTTCAGCTGTGTTTTTGGTGTGCTTTAGAACAGGTAAGGAATTTGTTAGACTGGTGTTGCTATTGTCTGAATGCTAATGAGCATAGGGCCATTAAGGTGTTAAATTTGCTGTTGTGGGAGGGGCTTTTGTAGGAGTGTGTGTATATATAGCCACATAGTATTAGCTTGCCTAATTGTAGCTTGCATCATTCTCAAAGTGCAGCATTTCTAAGTGCACTAGAGATATTCAAGAGATACTCAGGAGGTAATCTGGAGGTGAGTACAATCTATTAAGTTTTGTTTAACATATTTTCTTGCATTAAAATGGCAGACCTGATTCAGTGCAGGAATTGTTGCGCTTTCATTTCTTGTTTCACTCTTCGCAGGTTTGGATGCTGTCTGATCTGCAGACAGTTCTCCATAATGCAGAAGGAAATTGCATTTTTGAAATCTAAGATTTGTAAAGTAACTGTTAGACAAACTCAGGCTTGGCATGTTGCAATGCCACTGCCACAAAGGCCCCCCAGAAATGGAAGATGGGTTACTGTAGGTTCTGGTAGACTTAGAGCTGTTGATAGAAGACATGTCCCACAGTCTGTGGCTCTCTGTAATTCATTTGCAGCACTTTCAGAATGCAAGAGCAACATGGAGGATGGCTTGGGCACAGTGGGTGAGGAACAATCATCTCCTATGCCTAAGGTATGCAAGACTACTGACAAAGACAAAAAGGATATAGTGAGTACTAATAGTAAGCAGCTATTGGTGGGCGATTCTATCATAAGAGGTGTGAAGTTTGAAGAAAAGGGTTTTGTGAGATGTCCCAGCAGGGACAGACGACGTATCCTTAACATTATTAAGCAAACAAAAATGGAAAAGGAGGTGGATGTTATTGTCCATATTGGGACAAATGATCTGGCTTGCAATGAAGTTTCAAAGGTGAAGGAAGATTTTCACACACTTGGTAATGATATACGGGAGATCGCATTGACTGTCTCATTCTCTGCAGTTCTGCCTGTGCATAACCGTCAGCATGACAAGCAGTTGCGTATTAAGGAATTGAATGTATGGCTTGGTGAATGGTGTTTGAACCAGGGATTTGGCTTTGTGTCTCATGTTGGCTCTAGCTGGAATGGAAAAGAACTGTACAAGAAAGATGGTTTGCATCTTTCTCTCAAGGGAACGAATGTCCTCAGTGAACAGTTCAAAGTTTTTGCTAAGGAACATTTAAACTAGGAAAGGGGGGCACAAAAGAGACAATCCATCAGTTCGGCTGCCTCCCGAAAAAACAATGCCAGAAGATGCCAGGAGCTGATAGGATAAGAAATGACAAGCTGAGAGTCTTGTCTACAAATGCTCGCAGTTTAGGGAATAAGATCAACGAACTTGAGTCTGTAATGGCATCTGAGAATATAGATTTAGTGGCTGTTACTGAGACATGGTTCAATGAGAGTAATACCTGGGTTCTCTCTATATAGGAAAGACAGAGAAGGCAAGAAAGGGGGTGGAGTGACCCTATATGTGAAAGATAGCATAAAATCTAATCTAATGCAAGCCAGCGAAACCAATTTAGAGTCAGTTTGGGTTACATTGCAGCTTGGTAATCATAAGGTAACTCGTGTAGGTGTCATATACAGACCACCAAGCCAAGTCAAAGAATTGGATGATCTACTAGTTGAGGAAATGGCTAAAATGACATTGAAAGGGGAAGTTGTCCTTATGGGAGACTTTAATCTTCCTGATATAAACTGGAAAACCAAAATAGCTAGTTCTGCCAAGAGTACAGACATTCTAAATTCCCTACTGGGATTATCTCTACAGCAAGTAGTTGAGGAGCCAACCCGGAAGGAGGCCGATTTAGATTTGGTATTCACAAATGGCAATTTGGTATTTGATATAACTGTAGGGGAAAGCTTAGTATCCAGTGATCACCAGTCAGTGAGGTTTACTATAAGTACAGTGACTGAGTCACTCCACACAAAAACAAAAGTTTTAGATTTTCGGAAAACAGACTTTTCTAAAATGAGATCAGTGGTATACGAGTCACTATCAGACTGGAACAATTTCAATGGAGTCCAAGAGAAATGGGAGTACTTAAAATTGGCACTACTGAAGGCAACAGAAAAGTGCATTAGACTTGTCAGTAAAGGCAAAAAAAGGAAGAGACCACTGTGGTACTCAGCAGAAGTGGCCAAAATCATTAAAAACAAAAAGATGGCATTTAGTATAAAAACACCCAAAACGAGGATGACCGGGAAATCTATAAGATGAGGCAGAGAGAGGCCAAGCAAGTTATAAGAGCTTCTAAAGCTCAGGCAGAAGAGAAATTAGCTCAGTCAGTGAAAAAAGGTGATAAGACATTCTTCAGATACATAAATGAAAAAAGGAAATTAAAAAAAGGAATTATCAAATTAAAAACAAAAGAAGGAAGGTATATGGAAGAGGATAAAGAACTAGCTGACTGCCTCAATGAATACTTCTGTTCAGTTTTTACAAAGGAAAATGAAGGAGAAGGACCTCAGTTAGGGAGGAAGACTAATAATTCCTTTGATACATGTGTCTTTACAGAGGAAGAGGTTCTAAGTCAGCTGTCTAAAATTAATACAAATAAATCACAGGGGCCTGATGGGTTACACCCAAAGCTATTAAAAAAGCTTAGAGGTGTACTAGCAAAACCATTAACAGATTTATTTAACCAATCACTGGTAACTGGTGTCGTCCCAGAAGATTGGAAATTAACAAACGTTGTGCCAATTCACATGAAAGGTAGTAGAGAGGAATCGGGCAACTATAGGCCAGTAAGCCTGACATCAATAGTGGGGAATTTAATGGAAACAATACTCAAGGAGAGGATTGTGGAACATCTAAAAACCCATGGGTTGATTGATAAAAAACAGCATGGGTTTACTTCAGGGAGATCATGTCAAACTAATCTTATTGACTTTTTTGATTGGGTGACTAAAATAATAGATGGCAGAGGTGCAGTAGACATCGCTTATCTGGACTTTAGTAAGGCATTTGATACTGTCCCACATAGAAGGCTTATCAATAAACTGCAGTCTTTGAGCTTCAGCTCACATATTGTTGAATGGATTAGGCAGTGGCTGAAGGACAGAAAACAGAGGGTTGTAGTCAATGGAGTATATTCAGACCATGGTATTGTTACCAGTGGGGTACCTCAGGGATCTGTTCTGGGACCCATATTGTTTAATATCTTTATCAGCGAAATTGCAGAAGGCCTCAATGGTAAGGTGTGTCTTTTTGCTGATGACACAAAGATTTGTAACAGGGTTGATGTTCCTGGAGGGATACACCAAATGGAAAAGGATTTAGGAAAACTAGAGGACTGGTCAAAAATCTGGCAACTAAAATTTAATGTCGATAAGTGCAAGATAATGCACCTGGGGTGTAAAAACCCAGGAGCAGAATATAAAATCAGTGATACAGTACTAACCTCAATATCTGAGGAAAGGGATTTAGGGGTCATTATATCAGACGACCTAAAGGTGGGCAGACAATGTCATAGAGCAGCAGGTAATGCCAGCAGAATGCTTGGGTGTATAGGGAGAGGCATTAACAGTAGAAAGAGGGAGGTGCTCGTGCCGCTCTACAGAGCACTAGTGAGACCTCATTTGGAGTATTGTGTGCAGTACTGGAGACCATATCTGCAGAAGGATATTTAAACTTTGGAGAGAGTTCAGAGAAGAGCTACTAAACTAGTAAATGGATTCCAGGACAAAACTTACCAGGAAAGGTTAAAGGGCCTTAACATGTATAGCTTGGAAGTAAGAAGAGACAGAGGGGATATGATAGAAACTTTTAAATACATAAAGGGAATCATCACGGTAAAAGAGGAGAGAATATTTAAAAGAAGAAAAACTGCTACAAGAGGACATAGTTTTAAATTAGAGGGGCAAAGGTTTAAAAGTAATATCAGGAAGAATTACTTTACTGAGAGAGTAGTGGACGCATGGAATAGCCTTCCTGCAGAAGTGGTAGCTGCAAATACAGTGAAGGAGTTTAAGCATGCATGGGATAGGCATAAGGCCATCTTTCATATAAGATAGGGCCTGGGGCTATTCATAGTATTCAGCATATTGGGCAGACTAGATGGGCCAAATGGTTCTTATCTGCCGACACATTCTATGTTTCTATGTTTCTAAGGGAGTCAGAGCGCAATCCTAACAACTATAGCTCCTTTAAACTGGAACTACTGGCACTACTGTGGGCCATGACTGAATGGTTCGAGGAGTACCTGACAGGTGCAGAGGTGACCGTGATGATGGACAACAACCCGTTAGCACATCTGAAGAATGCCAAGCTTGGTGTGGTTGAGCAGAGGTGGTTGGCTCGCCTTTCTAAGTACCAATACCCCTGTGCGGTTGTCGCCTCAGAGTGCCGATGAGGAGCCAGAGGACACTGAAACTCCTGACCTTGGTCGATTACCCATGTTCCAACATTGGCTGATTGGGAGAGGGTCCAGAAGGTCTGCCCAGAACTGTGGAAAGTGAAAGAATGGGTCCGGACAAAGATCTGCCCTCGGCCAGAAGAGCGGGCCCGTCTGACTTCAGAGGACCAAAAGTTGTTGAGGCAGTAAGATAAGCTGACTGTTACCCAGGGTCTTCTGTGTCGGACCATATACTTGAAATCAGAGTTGCAGTACTGGCGACAGATTGTCATCCCCATGTCATTGGGACCAGAGGCTGCCCGGGAAGCTCGTGAAAGGGGTTCCCATTTTGGGAGAGATAAAACATTTAAGTCGCTCCAATGGCTGGTATACTGTCCATATTTGGCAGACATGGTGGCCGAGACATGTCTTAAGTGTCGGCCCTACCGGCTGAGTATGAGTACTAAAAAGCGGGCGCCTCTAGAGCTCCTTATGATCGATTGGGTACTCTACCTCGGGACCCTCATACTGTTTAGTCATGACAGATCATTTCACAAAGTATGCGGTGGCTGTACTCACCAGAGACCAGACGGTAGAGTCAGCCGCTGAAGAAGTCTGCAAACACTTTATATTGGTGTTTGGGTGTCCATGGAGGATACATTTGGACCGGGAGAATGTTTTCAGGGTACTCTAATGAATTAGTTGTACCAACTTATGGGATCAAACGTTCCTATATCACCCCGCATCAACCCCAGGGAATCGGGGAGTGCGAGCGGTTCAACCGTTGCAGATGCTGTGGACTCTGGAGGACAGCCAAAAGTCTTGGTTGCCCGAGTACCTATCTGAACTGATGTGGGCCTATAACAACAGGGTACACCGTGCCACCAGATACTTCCCACATATGCTCATGTTTGGGAGAGCCAGACGGGAGATTGAAGATCTCCACATGCCCGATCCGATGGAGCCACCACCGAGAAATACCACAGCATGGGTGCAAGAGCACCGCCGCCGGCTGAGAGCGATCCACAAAGTTGTAGGGGAGCGCCTGGGACAAGTGGTACACCTTAACCCAGGACTAGTGATGAGCGGCAGGGGCAATATTTGAATTCGCGATATTTCGTGAATATTTGGGCGAATATTCGCCATATATTCGAAAATTCGCGAATTCATAATCCCAATGTCATTATTTTCTTGATTGTGAAAATTCGCATATATAAATTTGCATAAAAATCCGCATAAACTGGTATTTCAAAGGAAACTTTTAAATACCAGTTTATGCGAATTTTATGCAAATATTATGCAAATTTTTATGCAAATGTTATGCAAATTTTTATATGCGAATTTTCGCAATCAAGAAAACAATGACATAATTTTGTATATAAAAAATTTGCATAAAATTCGCATAAAAATTCGCATAAGCTGGTATTTAAAAAAAAAACTATATTTCACGATATTCTAAATATTCGTGAATTCTCAAAGTGCCGGTATTCGCGATTAGAATTCGCAATTTCAAAATTTGTGATCAGCACTACCCAAGACCAGTGCAGAGGGATGGGTATGCCCCTGGTGATCGAGTGATGGTCAAAGCCAAGGCGGCCATCTGGGAAGTTGGATGGGCGGTGGGAGGATGTTCCATACACGATGAAGAGGAGGGTAGAACTTGCCATCCCGGTCTATGAGGTAGAGCCAATAGAGACTGGGGGGCCCTCAAGAAACTTGCACTGCAACATGTTGAGGCATTGTAATTTTGATGAGCCAGTGTGAGTGGAGGAGATGCCTCCTCTTGCTCAGAGTATAGAGGAAATCCCCTTAGAGGAGGAGGAGGAGGAATGGTGGGTTGTGCCTGCCCCAGTACACACAGTGGCTCCACCCAGGAAAAGTGTTGAGAGGTTAGCAACAACTCTCCCATTAAATATGCCTGACATCCCCAGTGCTTCTGAGCCTATCACTCTACAAAGGTCAACTAGGCCCAATGCTGGTGTACCCCCACAGCGTTATGCCCAGGATGAGTTTGTATGGGGAGGGTTGCCGAGGACTACAACCTCTAGTGGGGTGGCTTGTGAGATGGGGAAACAGTTCTCCTTGTCTGAACACTGTTTGAGTAGATTAAATTAAATGTTCTGGACTGACATTCTGATGTTTGGCCACAAGATGCCGCTATTTCCTAAACACAGCTACAGACTGCACATATATCTTAATATTC
This sequence comes from Bufotes viridis, assembly GCA_033119425.1. Classification (NCBI taxonomy): domain Eukaryota; kingdom Metazoa; phylum Chordata; class Amphibia; order Anura; family Bufonidae; genus Bufotes; species Bufotes viridis. Next base: position 242,859,690 of record CM065592.1, read on the forward strand.
ATGAGAGAGGTGGGGTTTACACAGAGTCTGGAGAGAAGAAAGAGAGGGCATCCATCTTAGAGGGAGGTGAAGGTTTGTATCAGGCCACAAGTGTTACTACTTTTCATTTCAAGGACTCCATAACTTAAAGTGACATTTCACATTGGAGAGCTGATAAAATTCTCATAAACTCAAGCCAGGCTGGTGTTTTTGGTCAGGAGCAATACTCAGGCACGGGCTACAGGACCAGTTATGGGAGGGGGAATACTGTAGAACTTGGTAAGATTGTAAACTGTTGTGCTGCACCGCAAGATAGCCCTTAACACACACCCATACAATGGTGCTTGATTTTAGCTGGTGTTGGGGTTGCTTTTCTCGTTTGTGACTTCTCTGTATCCTGGGGAGCCCACCCCGGTACACGGCTTACACAAGCACGGCCACTGCTGGTGGATTGCAGGATGGTTATATACCCTGGATACAAGCCGTGTATAATGTGATGAAAAAATTTATTGTACCTGCAAGGGAGGCAATATGGACAATACAATACATTAGTAAGTGCTTTTTATTAACTTTCTCTCCATCAGCAATGCCCAACCTGTGGCCCTCCAACTGTTGCAAAACGGCAACTCCCAGCATGCCTGGACAACCTACAGCTATTAGGGCATACTGTGGGTTGTAGTTTTGCAACAGCTTGAGGGCCGCAGGTTGAGCATCCCTGCTCTACATGATAAATGTAATTTGCTGAAGTGAGACAACTACTTTAAGTAGTTTTTGTGTCGATTTTGATGATGTTTTAGCGAAATATAAGAGTAGACAAAAAATTGAAGAGGAGGAATATATTTTTATTTTTACTGTTCTTTTGTATTGATTCCAGGCTTTTGAGGATACAAAAACCTACACCAGACTGCTTTGTGTGAACCTGTCCTTACATTTGCTTAAAGGAGTTCTACAGTGAGGATAGGTCGCTAATATCTTTGCACTTGCCAAATAAAAAAAAGACTTAGTCATTGAACAGTTAAAAAGTAAAAACATTGTAATATATATCTTCCTGACTGATATTTTGTCCAGCACTTTAATCCAGCTGAAGATTTTCTTGGAAAAGTGAGTGGTTACAGCTGTAACGTCAGTCATGAATTTCAGGATCACTAACCTTAATCTTTTCCCAAAGAAAACTATTTATAATTGATACTGGGAGTTATGTAAGGTTTATGGTAAAGCTTTTAAGTATGGGTTTGAGAATCAAAAAGGCATTCACCTTACAGCTTCAGAGTGGATGGGATCGTGCATTTAAATTTTTGCTTAATGGGGTCATAATGCATTTTATGTTTCTGCCTGGCATATGTATACTCTAGAGTATCCAGAGTAATGCTGCTCAGGCATTCTCTTACGCTTAAAGTGACTCTGGGTTCAAGAAAAAAAAAATCACATTAATCGGGGAACAAACAGAACACTTACATGGGTCCCTCCTTTTTATCTTTTTTCCTGCAGATCTGTCAATTCTTAGCCTTCACTCCATTCACTACTTCTCATATTGCCTGATGCATACTGGGCATTTGGTAGCCCAAGACACTTCCCGCTGCTCATCTGAACAGTTCTGAGCCAATCCAAGAGCAGGTCTGAAGGTATAAGACGTGTTTTGGGCGGCCAGTGCAAAAGTCTGAGAAGCAGTGTGACCATCTTGGATGGCAGAAGAGACGCCCAAGAATTAGCAAATCTACAACTAAAAATTTCAAATGAGGGGACCATGTAAGCCTTCTGTTCATTCCCCTAGTTAATGTAAATTTGTTTTCTTGAACCAGAGGGTTGCTTTAATTCAGAACAATGGCGGCATGAATATCGGGAAATCTCTCTATACTCCAATATACCCACAGCCTTTAACAGTCATATGCCAAAATAGTGTCAATTCATACATTTGGCCTTTGGTGATACCTGCACCTTTCACTTTCTAGCAAAATCTATCATTAATTTTAAAATGTTACTCAGTATAGCATAATAATTACCTGATTAGCATCTTTTCCATCCCTTGTGGTTCAGTAGTCTGTTCTTTTTAATTATTCTGGGGGGCAGATGGGGACTCCTGTGCAAGAAGTATATCTGGATTCCTTGCCATTCAAACAGTAGACAAAGCTTGCAGACTGGACACATGGTACACATCACTGGTACTCTGGATGCATGTTATACACACTGGACACATATTACACATGTAAAACTTGTCATTCACACTGAACAAATATATAAAGAGGTGGGACTGGCTAAGGTTGTTGCATTATTTTTACAGGGGTATGATCACACGGTTAGGTGCATATAGTTCTGGAAGCCAAAACCAGGAGTGAAATAAATAAAGTCGTATCTCTTCTTTTTACTTTTCCTCATTGCATGATACAGTCCTGATTTGGGCTTTTAAAACTGCATCAAGAAACCCGACCGTGTGGTCATACCGTAGGTCTCAACATTTGACAGTTTCTCCCAGTTTTCTTCTGTGCTCAATACCACGCTTGACTCTGCTGTGCTCTCTGCTTGATACACTCTATACACAGGATTTTGCCTCAGATCAGATTCTGTTGCTTCATCCATCTCTTTTTCTGGGGACCAGTGTATCTCAGGTAGGGTCCTCTAGCACATACATAGAAAAGGATTCTTCACTGTAAGAGCACTGATACTATGGAACTCTCTGCCTGAGGAGGTGGTGAGTACAATAAAGGAATTCAAGAGGGGACTGGATTTATTTCTGGAGTGTAATAATATTACAGGCTACACCTACTAGAGAGAGGTCGTTGATCCAGGGAGTTATTCTCATTGCCTAATTGGAGTCGGGAAGGAATTTTTTTCCCCTTAAGTGGGGAAAATTGTCTTCTGCCTCACAGGGTTTTTTTGCCTTCCTCTGGATCAACTTGTAGGAAATAGGCCAAACTGGATGGACAAATGTCTTTTTTCGGTCTTATATACTATGTTACTAATAGCTTTGAAGTTAAAACCAGTCCAATTCATTGAAAAAGATGTTAAAAAAAAATTTGCACATCTTACAAACTGCTCAGACATTTCTGGCCTAAAGCGTGGCCCTTAATTGTAGCATAGTTTTGGGAGAAGGCAACAAACAGGATATAAAGCCTTCGATAGTGGGAGGGAAGGAAGGAAAACAGGAAAACATGGAAAAGGGATGAAAGGAGACATTAAATTAGTTTAATTCCAGTTATCAAAGTGTGTCTTTAATTTACCTCATGCAGACAAAGAGAATCAAAATGTATAAACAGATGTAGCAAGCAACAGTGTACCTCAATACCAACTTTAAAGGGGTGTTCTGGTAAAGTAACTTAATTTTTGAAAAACTGCATTAAGGCGACAAGATGTGACCCAACTAGAGCCCATACCTATACATATAAACAGAGTTTCAATTTACCTTGCAATCCATTTGTCTACAGTAGCTCCTGTGTAAGCCTGCAACACACTGAGAGTACCATGACACCGGATCTTCCCTCACAAAACTGCAATCCCCACAATGCCTGCGAGTGTTGATGTTTATTGATTGGCTGCCTGATATTACAGTCCAGTCACACCCCCTCTACTCACCAATCACCAGCACACTAACACTCCCTCTCAGAACTACAGGTCGATACCATGGTAATTTATGAGAAAACACAGTGGAAAGCAGAGGAAGACAACCACTTTTAATAACTAATGAACTGTAAATATATGACATTTAAATAATATTAGGTAATTATTGATGACGAATTAGTCTAAAACATAAGTTATATTTATGGTAACCGGAGTACCCCTTTAAGCTTCAAAAGCTTTCCACATTGTTAAACTAAGCCAGTGTGATAAGCTTGTGTGTTAATGCTCCAGGAATTACTTTAACCCCTGCGATCTGTACTAGTGAATACGATACCCACATGTACACATAATTTAAAGGATAACTGTCATATTTTCACTCAAAATTCAATTTTCATATATGTTGTCGCTGCTGTGGTGATAATCTGTAATAACTAATTATTGTGTTCACATACCACTTGTTTAATAAGATTCCATCCATAGCATCCACTCCTCACAAGACTTCTTTCTGACTATCTTCTCAAGATGGCCACCGATGCCCTTACCCTGAGGCTAAGACCTCCCTCCCTAACTACCCAGAATTCATTCGGCTCATCTCCAGAACGCGCAGCCTCACCCCAACCAATCTGCTTTCTTCAGACTTAAACACGTCCTCTTCCTCCTGAGTAATGTTGATCGCGAATATTCTAATCGTGAATTTTTATTGCAAATATTCTAATCACTAATTTTTATTGTGAATATCGGCACTATCCCTGTTCAATGGAAGCGCACACGCAGCGTTCGGGACTGCCGACTACTATGTCCTCCATCTTTTGTATATAGAAGATAGGAGACGGAGGACACCTAGCAACGCTGTTTTAGCCGCACCACTGAAATGCCTGGGGATGGAAAGAACATGCTGCGATTACTAGGTAATTTAATACCTATACAAGAGTATACTTAGAAAACAAAGGTAAACTTAGTCAGAACAATTAAATTACATTAAAAAAAAAATCTGACAGTTACCGTTTAAATCAGTGGAAATAATATAAAAACATATTTGTATAGGTGTATATACATAACCAAATATAATGCAAGTAATACATGTATTTTGTGCATTGCCATTGCCTAATAGAAATACAGTGAGACCGCATGTGTATTCAGACCATTGGGCCCAGTTGTGTCCATAATGAGAATCCAGTACGTCTCTCTGGAAACAAGAATATTTTTGCTGTCCCCACCCCTCACTATTAACGACATCAAGGGCAATGACCAGCAGATAGTTTATTTCGCCCATATGTTCACATTTAAAAGTTGTCATCTTTTTACATCAAACTGTACAGGGTTAGCATCCCATGAAAGATTACAAAAACTTTAACAGCACTTATGTAGTGTATATGATATATCGCAATAGTTGTGTTTCACAATATATTGGCTTTATGAGCCATGAATTTAAAGTATGTATTTCTAAACACATTAATATTTATTATGAAATCGCCATTCATTCCATGGTATTGCACATGTGAAAAGGGGTGCACATACATAATATATAACTAGTACAATAAGAAAGAACAAAACAAGTTACAAACCGCTTACAATTAGAGATGAGCAAACACCTGGATGTTCGGGTTCGAGAGGTTCGGCCGAACTTCCGGAAAATGTCCGGGTTCGTGATCCGAACTCAACCCGAACTTCATCCCGAACCCGAACCCCATAGAAGTCAATGGGGACCCGAACTTTTGGGCACTAAAAAGGCTGTAAAAGACACCCAGAGGGATAATATACCGCAATAAACGCATTGCGATTACAACTTTGAGCTAACGATCACCATGGGAACGCCTCCTCCAGTAGAATGTACTGTCGGATCTGAGAATTAAGTTGAAATCGCAATGCGATTCTTATATATTTGCTTAATCGCATTGCGATTTCAACTTAGCATTGCTAAATAATTCCATCCATATCGTTAACTTACTGAGTCAGTAAGTTAACGAATATGGATGGAATTATTTAGCAATGCTAAGTTGAAACAGCAATACGATTAAGCAGATATATAATAATCGCATTGTGATTTCAACTTAATTCTCACATCCGACAGTACATTCTACTGGAGGAGGTGTTCCCATGGTGATCGGTAGCTCAAAGTTGTAATCGCAATGCGATTAAGCAAATACATAAGAATCGCATTGCGATTCCAACTTTTTAGTACTCAACTTTTAAAATCGTACACCACTTTAAGTTCCAAAGTTGCAATCGCGTTCGAATAGAACTTAAAGCTGTCTCTTAGTCAGTTTTAGTATTGGTGTGCTGTAATAGAAGTTACATTCGTACGCGAATATAACGTAGAGCAATACAGTCAACTTTACACTGTTAGTTTTATTATCGCGATAATACAACTATTCAAGAATCGTGTACGTGCGTCTGTACGTGTGTGCGTTACCTCGGACACTATTCTATTTTTCCAGCCACAGTTGAAACCACTGATTTATGGTATTGCTATTTTGGCAATTGAATTTAACCCCAGAAAATAATCTATCCTTTGCCAGACAGCAGACAGTATTATACTTGTCTAACCAAAGCTGGAACACCAGATTTAGGGGATTGGTATTTGGGCAATTGTATTTAACCCCTTAATAAAATATAGAAATTTCTTTCCTGAGTTTCTATGGGTGACAATTAGCACAGCCAAGCCCCTGATGTAGGATATAGCAAAAAAAAAAATAGTATTGATGGATTGATGGACTTGGTGGCAGCTTCTTCTGGCGCACCACAAGTCACAAAATGGCCGCCGATCAACCCAGAAAATAAGTGACAGAAAAAGGCTCTGTGCAGCCTAAAAACCAGCGAGCAAGTACCTAGCAGAAGTTCAATGATTCTCAGCTGTAAATTGATCCGTTCATTAGGTGCTGTTGCTGACTTTAACCTGCCTAATCTCGCCCTGACAGAAGCTGCGTCCTCTCCCTACACTAATCAGAGCAGTGTGACGTGCGGCGCTACGTGACTCCAGCTTAAATAGAGGCTGGGTCACATGCTGCACTTGGCCAATCACAGCCATGCCATTAGTAGGCATGGCTGTGATGGGCTCTTAGGGCAAGAAGTAAAACGCTAGCTGATTGGCTGCTGTGCAGCCCTTCAGAAAGCGGGAAGTAATCGACGAACACCGAACCCAAACCCGAACTTTTTTGAAAATGTCCGGGTTCGGGTCCGGGTCCCGGACACCCCAAAATTCGGTACGAACCCGAACTATTCTCGAACTGTTCGCTCAACAATATTTACAATCTACAGGGGATAAGGGTAGGAGGGATACTGTAGGTTGTAGGCTTATCCGAAGAGGTGGGTTTTCAGGTTCCTTTTGAAGGTTTTCACTGTAGGTGAGAGTCTGATATGTTCTGGTACAGAGTTCCAGAGTTGGGGTGATGCACTGGAGAAATCTTGGAGGCAATTGTGAGAAGAGGAGATAAGAGGAGAGTGGAGAAGGAGGTCTTGTGAGAATCAGAAATTGTATGTGGGGAGGTATTGGGAGATCAGATCACAGATTTATGGAGGGGAATGGATGTGGGCGGCCTTGTATATCATAATGTTTTGTACTGGATTCTCTGGGCAATGGGGAGCCAGTGAAGGGATTAGCAGATAGAAGAGACAAAAGAGTGACGGGGGAGAGGTAAATTAGTCGGGAGCAGAACTGAAGATAGATTGGAGGTGTGCAAGAGTACTAGATGGAAGGCCACAAAAGAGGATGTTACAGTAGTCTAGGTGGGACATGATAAGGGCATGTAGAAGCACTTTTACAGACTCTGGGTTGAGGAATATGCAGATCTGAGAGCTATTTTTTAGTTGGATTCAGAAGGAGGGGGATAGGGCTTGTATGTGTGGTTTGAAGGACAGAGAAGATTCATAGGTTACCCCAAGGTAGTAGACTTGGTTGACAGGGCAGACTTTGCAGCCTTTGACTGTGATAGATAGATCTGTTGCTGTTAGGGGGGAGGAGGGGACTGAGTGAGATGGGGGAAAGATTATACATTTTCCATGTTTTCTCCATGTTTAGTTTTAGAAAGTGAGAGGAGAAGATGGAGGATATAGAAGATAGGCATTGTGGGATTATGGATAGTAGGAAGGTGAAATATTTTTACAAAATGTTTCTAAGATGTTGGCTCTATCGGGAGCATCTAACCAGTGTTGAATTTCAGTAGCTAAATACCTTAGTCAGAGTCTTATTGATGCCCCCCCCCCCCCTAGCAGGCAAATACCCTGTCAGCCCTGCTTTGCTTCTGAGGTCTGTTTCTATTTTCAATTTAAAATCATTTATTGGGTAAAACAGCTAAAATTTACTAGAAGAATATTAGTATAAAACCACATTTTCTTATTTAAGTAAACCATTCCCCCTTCCTAATAGGGCCTAATTTGAGCATATAGAAAATATTTAAAAAATGCATCTCTGAAGCAGAACCAGAAGGTTAACACAGTTTAATTATTTGATTGTTTAAATGCTTTGTTTCGGTATACAATGGAACATTCTAGAGATATCATATACTTTAAAAATATTAGCTATAAAATATACATGTAATTAAATATTAAAAAAATTACATTAATAAGAAGCTGAGAGGCTGACACGAATCACACATCCTAGGGTGGGTTATGTGTTACACTGGGATTTCCCTGTGGTCTACTTTGCATGTGCACAGTAAATACTTTATATCACAGTTTTTCCTAAGCCTCTCCCAGTCACATTTCACATTTTAATTTGTTTAAAAATAAATTACATAAATTCAGTCTAATTCAATCTTATTCACCAATTTTAAACACATAAAAATGCCATACATGATTTTATACATATTTCAAAACCACTATAAAAATGGCAATTTAATTTTTTTTATTAAATGGAAATTAATTTCACCATTAGTTTTTTTTTTTTTCCAGGAACCATTCCAGAAATGTGGTTTATGACACTGTAAGAACAGTGCAAATTAAGTAATAAAATGTACTTCAATATTTAAATACTAAGTGCTATAAGTAATTGGCAGTACAACAAGGCTGCTGTTAGGTTTAGAACCTAGATATTTTCATTTCACTGCCTTTGTATTAAAAGTGCTTAATTGCTGTTTAGAACATAAATTAATATCAAAGGAAAAAATAGAATTTTAGTAATAGAAATTATGAAATGACGAAAAAAAAAAAAAGCTCAATTAAGGGAACGTAAAATGTTCCCAACCTACTTCTACAACCCCATTAGTAAAAAAAATAAAAAAAAATATGAGGACATGTATAACAAAAGCAGTGTAGGTCCCAGCCACATCCTTCTCTCTGACAATTGGGACCAGAAGTGCAGGTGGCCTATGTAAATATGTGTTTCCAGCACAATTGCGGAACGGATGCGGACACATAAAAGCGGTTGTCTGAATGAGCCCGGACTAAATGAGTCCAGGTCTGTTCAGGAAAAACGGTTTTGGTTTTGCATGCAAGTTTAATGGTTTTGCATGCAAGTTTAATCAGTTTTGTCTGTGATTACATTCAGTTTTTTCCACGTGGATGCAATCAGCTTTTGATGTGTTTTTCACGCGCGTGAAGAAAAACTGCAGAATAACAATCGACATCTCCCAGCAGCCATCAGTTAAAAAACTGCACAATATAGAACTTGCTGAGATTTTTACTGAACACAGAGGTTAGTGTTTAGTAAACTAAAGTATCCGAAGTGGACTTCGGTCTGAATAACAGGAAAAATTTGATTCTCCGTGAAGCCGAATTTCCTCACACTTCATGGCAAATAATCTATTTTTCCTGAAATGGTGGTAAAAAAATACATTATCACCACTTTCTTTGTGAAATTCGGTGAAGCAGTCATATAGAATTTTTCATAACATCACTCATCTCTAACAGACGATGCCCATGTACAAAGACCTATTGAAATGAATGGGTCAGGATTCAGTCCGGATGCTGTCCATTCGCAGTTAGTGATGAGCGGCAGGTGCCATATTCGATTTCGACGAAATTCGCAAATATTCGAATGGATATTCGTTTCATATTCGTCGAAATCGAATATTCATCATTATTCTAGTTACCGCGATTAATATGCGATTTAAATAATCGCGTATTGCGATTTTAACTTAAGGCTACTTTCCTATTGGTTTCATATCTAGAATTATAGCGAAGATGACGGATATGACGAATGTATTCGTCATATTCCTCAAAACTAAGATAACAAAGTATTCTACATCTTCGTTTTAGCAACCTATTCGTCAACTTCGCTAATTCTAGCAATCAAATAGGAAGGTTGACTATAGAGACAACTGTGTTTAATTCGCTATGCGATTATTTATATATATTTTTTAATAAATAGAATAATTATAATAATTATATCAAGTAATATAATTATTCTATTAAATAAAAAAAATCGCATAGCGAATTTAACACAGCTGTCTCTATAGTCAACCTTCCTATTTGATTGCTAGAATTAGCGAAGGTAACGAATAGGTTGCTAAAACGAAGATGTAGAATACTTCGTTATCTTCGTTTTGAGGAATATAATGAATACATTCGTCATATTCGCTATTCGCTAATTCTACCAAGCCAACCATAAAGTTCCTTGCTCATGGAGCGTCCCCATCACCATGGGAACGTCTCCATATACTAAAATGTACTGTCGGATTTGAGGAATTACGTTGAAATCGCAATGCGATTAATTCCAGTTATATTAATCGCATTGCGATTTCAACTTTGAGCTGGGTTTATAATGGGTCAGCTTGCTAGAATGAACGAAGTTAACGAATATGGAATATAGCAGCACTGCTAAGTTGAATTCGCAATGCGATTAATTTAACTTGAAGTAATCGCATTGCGATTTCAACTTAGCACTGCTATCTTACATAGGCTAGAATTAACGAATATGGAATATAGCACTAGCAGGGCTAAGTTGAAATCGCAATGCGATTACTTCAAGTTAAATTAATCGCATTGCGAATTCAACTTAGCAGTGCTGCTATATTCCATATTCGTTAACTTCGTTCATTCTAGCAAGCTGACCCATTATAAACCCAGCTCTAAGTTGAAATCACAATGCGATTAACATAACTTGAATTAATCGCATTGCGATTTCAACGTAATTCCTCAAATCCGACAGTACATTTTAGTATATGGAGACGTTCCCATGATTGGGGACGCTCCATGTGAGCACGGAAGTCGGCAGAAGTGGCAATGGGCACTGACTAGAGCAGCCAGGAAGCCAGGAATCCTCAGGACAGGTAAGAACTACTGTTGGGAAGTGGGAAAGAAAAAAATATAACTAAAAAAACAAAACAAAAAACAACGAATATTCGAATTTGCGAATTCATAGCGCTATATTCGAAATATTTGCGAATTAGCGAAGTGCCGATATTCGCTAAAAAAATTCGCTATTCGAATATTCGCGCTCAACACTATTCGCAGTATGGATCACATCTGGACGGAAAGCTTGCTTGTCTGAATGAGGTCTTAGACCTAGTTCACACTTCAGTGACCATATCATTGAAGTGTGAACTAGTCCTAAGGCTTATTTCACATGAGTGATATGGAAAAAGTCAGGGTCTGTTCAGCGAAAAACTGATGGTTTTGCATGCAAGCTTAATCAAATTTTGTCTGCAATTGCATTCAGCGTTTCAATTTTTCTCTATGCCGATACAATCAGTTTTGATGCTTTTTTCACATGTGTGAAAAAAATTGAAGAATAACAATCTACTGTACATCTCCTAGCAACTATCAGTGAAAAACATATTGTATCCAGATTCCTTCCTTTTTTCACGTAAGCTCCGTTAATTTCTATAGGGCGAGAGCTTGCATGAAAAACGTACAATATGGAACATGCTGCAACTTTTCCTGAATACAGAGATGATTTGTGATAAAATATGCTAATGTGCATATATCTATTGATATGGGTCAGGATGATATCCATTCACAACACACATCGCATCTGGATGGAAAACTCGCTCTTCTGTAAAAAGTCTTACAGATCTGGGGTCTTGGGTTTGAAACTGACAAAGGACAACCTCTGCATAGACTTTATATGTGCCTTTTATAGTGTTTTCATTGGTATAATTGGTTATTGTTTGGTGAGTGTTGTTCAAGGATAGTATAGGTAATATTTAATCAATGTATGGGAATATTTGGTTCTTGTATAATTTATCAATATATTGTGGTAAGGTGCAGGGTGCCGTCGTGGATGGCAGGTATGTGTCACCGAGGTTCATAGCCTCGGTGAGGTGAGAGCCGTTTTTGTTGATGTCAGCAGCAGCTAGTGCTACTGACATAGTTTTAAATAGCATGGCTGCAAAGCCGATCCGGGCCGGCTCTTACCGGGAGCAGCTAAAGTGTAGGGTGGGTGGCTGCTCCCCACGACCCAGTCCTGGTTTTGGGCTGGGTTTAAAAACTCAGCCAGGACCAGCAGCTGTTGGGCTGTGATTGTCCTGGAGCTGCTAACAGTCCTGTGGAGTTCTATGACCTGGAGGAAAGAGCTCAGCAAGGTGGTGTTTTTCCCTGCAACTTGAAGGTGGAATCTCCTGCGGCTGGGCCGACTGCTAGGTGTGAACCCTCACCTAAACCTCCCAGGTGACTGAACCCTGTGTTGGCCTGTTTTGTTTGGCCACATTATTTCTGTTATGTGTGAATTATCACCAAGAGACTGTTTTTCATTTATGTTGTGCAAGTGTGAATAAAACACTGTTTATTGCACATTCTGGACTCCTTGTTTTGCCTCAGTACTGCACCCGCACCGCTATCTACCAGAGCGACTCCCCACATTTGGTGTCGGATGCGGGCAAGGATCCCGCTACCTCTCGCAGTGAGGCTGGCGTGAATGCCGAAGTTTGTTTTTGCTGGGCACGACTGGATGTCCTATATTCGGCCGGCAAAGTTGCAGCCTGTGTTCCCTGACAAAATGGAGGCGGCTGTGAAAGCCCTCATAGAGGCTAACGTGCAGCAGCGGGAGACCAACCAGCTACTGCTACAGCACGTGATGGCGTTACAAGCGGCAGGAGCGTCCCACCATGTCCACGATGCCCGGAAAGCTGTCCGTGCAGCGATCCCTAAGATGACCCCCTCGAATGATGTTGAGACCTATCTGGCGGTGTTCGAGAAGGTGGCCGTGAGGGAGAAATTACCCCGAGAACAGTGGGCAGAGGTCGTCGCTCCATTCCTGGCGTCTGGACCCCAGCAAGTATTTTTTGACCTCCCAGATGACCAAGCAGCTGACTACCCGACCGTGAAAGGTGAGATCCTGGCAAGACTGGGGGTGAATGTTTTGGTCCGGGCCCAGCGGGTGCATCAGTGGGAGTTCAACCCGGCTGAACCCGCCAGACCACAATATTATGACTTGCTACAACGGTTGCAAAAATGGCTGCAGCCACACATACTGACTCCCACTGCTATGCTCGACCGTCTGTTAGCCGATGTATTCTGGAGGGCTTTGCCATACCCTCTCCAGCACTGGATCGGCCAGGTGTCACCTGGGAATGCCTTAGAGATGGTCGACCTGGTGGAGCGATATGAGGCCACCAGAAACCTGCAGGGGGGTTCTTTTGGGAGGGGACCAGTCAAACCCAGGAAATCTCCACCCCAGACCCGGCGGCCGGCCAAACCCGCCTGGGATGTACCCCTTGCAGACCCATCCCCAGTGGTCTGCTGGCAGTGTCGGGAGCCTGGACACATAAGGGCCGACTGTCCACGCCGGGGAGAGCCCATGGAGACTAATTATGGGTATCGGGCTTCCATGTATGCCCGGAGACTGTGTGCGACCGGCACCTCCGAGATAATAGACAATCGTCATCTGTGCCAGGTGCAAGTTGGTGATAACCTGGCAGTGGCGCTGTTGGACTCAGGGAGCCTAGTAACCTTGGTAAGTGCTGCCCTGGTACAGCCCACCCAGTATACGGGCCGGAAAGTTGGTGTGGTGTGCATACACGGAGACTTAAAGGACTATCCCACTGCTGTAATGTCTCTGTCCACAGCGGCCGGCACATGGACTTATGAAGTGGCGATCTCCACAAAGCTACCTTATGAACTAATAATTGGGAGAGACTTCCCTGGTTTTCCGTCACTATGGCCTGAGGTGAAAGTGACTAATAGCCCTGAGACAGGGGTAACCCTAGCAGAGTGGCCTGGTTCCAGTGGGAGGCCAGAGCCCTGGGAGCCCGAGTCCGAAGGGCCTGCGGTAGGGGTGACCACTACTGCTGCGGTAGAGGGGGAGACAACCCCACTGAGTGTAATGGTGGGAGACACGGAGGACTTGCCACCGGGACCTGAGTTGGCAGACCTCAATGTCTCCGGGGAAAATTTTGGGACCGCACAACACCGGGACCAAACCCTAACCAGGGCCTGGGAAAGTGTCGTAATAATTGATGGTAAACCCCAGAAACCTGGGGCTGAATTAATGTTCCCACGATTTATTGTTCTTCAGGATATGTTGTATCGGGTGAACCAAATCCGAGGTGAGCCCGTTGAACAGTTGGTGGTGCCCACCGCATATCGCAAGCTGGTTATGGAGCTTGCCCACCAACATGTTCTTGGGGGACACTTGGGGTGGCAGAAAACCCAGGACCGCATACTGCAGCGGTTTTATTGGCCCGGTGTGTTCAAGGAGGTAGAAAATTATTGTAAGTCCTGTCCGACCTGTCAGATAAATAGCCCCCAGCCACATTTCCGTAGTCCTCTGGTACCTCTTCCAATTATTGAGGTCCCGTTTGAGCGAATCGCTATGGATCTAATTGGGCCTGTACCAAAGTCTGCCCGGGGCCACCAACACATTCTGGTAGTTCTTGACTATGCAACTCGGTATCCGGAGGCGGTGCCTCTGCGACATACCTCAGCTAAGCTCATCGCCAAAGAGTTAATGGAAATGTTTTCCCGTGTGGGCCTGCCAAAAGAGGTGCTGACAGACCAAGGGACCCCTTTTATGTCCAAAGTTATGAGGGAACTGTGTAAATTGTTGCGTATAAAGCAGTTACGGACGTCCGTTTACCATCCGCAAACAGACGGTCTGGTCGAGAGGTTTAACCAAACTTTAAAAAATATGTTAAAAAGGGTGGTGTCTAGAGATGGGAAGGACTGGGACCTGCTTCTGCCCTATCTCATGTTCGCAGTGCGAGAGGTGCCCCAGGCCTCTACTGGGTTCTCGCCTTCGAACTGCTTTATGGCAGACACCCTCGAGGCCTGTTGGATATTGCCAAGGAAGCGTGGGAACAGCAACCTGTCCCCCACAAAAGTGTCATTGAATATGTCACCCAGATGCAGGAACGGATGGAAAGGGTGTTGCCGCTGGTCCGGGAGCATATGGAGGCAGCGCAACAAGCCCAAAGTAGGGTGTATAATCGTCAGGCTCGGGTACGGGACTTCAATCCGGGAGATCGGGTTTTGGTTCTGGTACCCACCCTTGACAGTAAGTTCCTAGCTAGGTGGCAGGGCCCCTATGAGGTGATCGAGAAGGTAGGGGAAGTAAATTACAAGGTACACCAGCCAGGGCGGCGCAAGCCGGAGCAGGTGTACCACGTGAATTTACTAAAGCCGTGAAAAAGATAGGAACATGGCCGACGACAACAGTCCCCGGCCAGGGCTTCTAGGTGAGAAGGGTCCAGCCCCACAGTTCGAGGACTGTGAAGCAGTAACCACGGTAAAAATTGCAGACAGCCTGTCTTCCAAACAAGTTCAGGAAGTCAGGGAGTTCATCAGTCGGAACACGGATGTGTTCTCGGACCTCCCTGGCCGCACGTCTCTCATCCAACATGACATCGTCACTGAGCCTCAGGCCAAGATCCGGTTAAAACCATACCGGGTACCCGAGGCTCAGCGACGGGCCATCGCGGATGAAGTGCAATTAATGTTGAAGCTCGATGTCATTGAGGAGTCGAAAAGTGAGTGGGCCAGTCCCATAGTCCTGATACCCAAGCCGGATGGGACGTTGCGGTTCTGCAACGATTTTCGCAAATTAAATGAAGTGTCCAAGTTCGATGCGTATCCCATGCCCCGGGTAGACGAGCTTGTTGAGAATTTAGGGCAAGCCCGTTATTTTTCTGTGCTAGACCTCACTAAAGGATACTGGCAAGTACCCTTAACGGAGTCGGCCAAGGAAAAAACTGCTTTTGTTACCCCGCAGGGCCTGTATCATTATAAGGTGTTACCCTTTGGCCTGCATGGCGCTCCCGCCACCTTCCAAAGGTTAATGGATATTGTGCTGCGACCTCATCGTCGGTACGCCTCGGCCTACTTTGACGATGTAATCATCCACAGCACCGACTGGGAAAGCCATTTGCCCAAAGTGCAGGCGGTAGTGGATGCCCTGAGGAAAGCTGGTCTAACCGCCAATCCAAAGAAGTGTGCGATTGGGTTGGAAGAGACCAAATACCTGGGATATGTAATTGGGCGGGGAGTCATCAAGCCGCAGGTAACTTAAGTGGAAGCCATACGTAACTGGCCCCGACCGGTCACTGCCAGGCAGGTAAAGTCCTTCCTGGGAATGATAGGGTACTACATGCGGTTTGTGCCCCACTTTGCCACAATAGCAGCGCCGTTGACAGACCTATTGAAGGGGCGAAAGTCTGGGAAGGTTAGCTGGAGTGAGAAGGCGGAGGAGGCTTTCTCCGCGTTGAAGTCGGCCCTCTGTGGGTCCCCGGTTTTGGTGACACCCGACTTC
Organism: Bufotes viridis; assembly: GCA_033119425.1. Taxonomy (NCBI): domain Eukaryota; kingdom Metazoa; phylum Chordata; class Amphibia; order Anura; family Bufonidae; genus Bufotes; species Bufotes viridis. The sequence goes on from CM065592.1 coordinate 242,875,843, forward strand.
AACCGGGAGTTTGTCGTACAGACCGACGCCTCGGAGGTAGGCCTCGGTGCTGTGCTGTCTCAGGAGGTCAACGGGGAAGAACATCCCGTTGTCTTCCTGAGCCGTAAGCTCAGTCCCGCCGAGACCAGGTATAGCATAGTGGAGAGGGAGTGCCTGGCTATCAAGTGGGCACTCAAATCTCTCCGCTACTACCTGTTAGGGAGGAGGTTCCGTCTGGTGACCGACCATTCCCCTCTCAAGTGGATGAGCCAGGCCAAGGAGAGGAATGCTCGGGTAACCAGGTGGTTCCTATCCCTGCAGAACTTCAAGTTCTCCGTGGAACATAGGGCAGGCCGCTTGCAGGGGAATGCAGATGCCCTTTCCCACGTCCACTGCCTCACATGTGTCCACCCCCTCAGGGTTAAACAAAGGGGGGGGGTGTGTGGTAAGGTGCAGGGTGCCGTCGTGGATGGCAGGTATGTGTCACCGAGGTTCATAGCCTCGGTGAGGTGAGAGACGTTTTTGTTGATGTCAGCAGCAGCTAGTGCTACTGACATAGTTTTAAATAGCATGGCTGCAAAGCCGATCCGGGCTGGCTCTTACCGGGAGCAGCTAAAGTGTAGGGTGGGTGGCTGCTCCCCACGACCCAGTCCTGGTTTTGGGCTGGGTTTAAAAACTCAGCCAGGACCAGCAGCTGTTGGGCTGTGATTGTCCTGGAGCTGCTAACAGTCCTGCGGAGTTCTATGACCTGGAGGAAAGAGCTCAGCAAGGTGGTGTTTTTCCCTGCAACTTGAAGGTGGAATCTCCTGCGGCTGGGCCGACTGCTAGGTGTGAACCCTCACCTAAACCTCCCAGGTGACTGAACCCTGTGTTGGCCTGTTTTGTTTGGCCACATTATTTCTGTTATGTGTGAATTATCACCAAGAGACTGTTTTTCATTTATGTTGTGCAAGTGTGAATAAAACACTGTTTATTGCACATTCTGGACTCCTTGTTTTGCCTCAGTACTGCACCCGCACCGCTATCTACCAGAGCGACTCCCCACATTATGTACATACAATTTTTTTGTTTGGATAGGGGCATATATATAAGTACCTTGAGGCTTGTGCCCCTAACCTTTAAAGACCCTAGCATAGCCCCTGAAAAAGGTAGAGATCAGCTCTGTAGCTCTCTGCACACCGATATCTGAATTCACAATATGTGACTGTACAGTATTGGTGGTACAATATTTTAGCATTTCGGGCCCCACTTTTCACTTTGTGCTGTGCCACAATTTGTCTAAAACTTGCCTTGCCAAGAAACAGATGGTATGATAATTATATCTTTGGGGGGTGCATTAGTTATGTTGCCTGAGTAGGGAACATGTTAAAGATTTGAATCCCACCCAAGTTGTCCAGCATGTTACTTGTTTGTGTGACATGTGTTTGGTGTTTTAGTGACATGAGCAGGATATTCTGTACGCTGTATCTTAGTGACATGTGTGATTTGTGTCCAGTGTGTGTGGTGGGTGGTAGGTGTCTATTGTGCTAATATTGATTGTGTACAAACCTTCTTTCCTCCAGACGCAGAGGATGTCCCCTCGTCGCAGTCACAGTCCTGGGGATAAATAGATGATGGGACAGATCTCTGTACTGACCCCTGATATATTTATACATAGTTATTAGATCTCCCCTCAGTCGTCTTTTTTCTAAAGTGAATATCCCTAATTTTGATAACCTTTCAGGGTACTGTAGATCCCTCATTCCAGTTATTACTTTAGTTGCCCTCCTCTATTTTAGCATCTGTTGTTGCCGGAGTTTTATTGTTATTACTTTGGATTTCATATGCCTAGCTTTCAGACAAGCGTCTTTCCATGCAACACACCAGAGTTAACTCACTACACGAGTGGAGCGGTGAGCTGACTCATTAAGCTACTGGACCATTTTCCATGTATAATTAGAGGGGTTATCCCATGATTTATGTTAAAAGTGAAAATCAACATGCAATCCAACAGCAATGGTGCATATTGTCCCAGGCATACCCTAACATACAGGAGTTCCAAGCTCCACCGCTAACATGTTACAAGCATTCAACAAACATTAGAGATAAGCTGGTTCAGGCAGACATTGGACCCATTTACAGGATTCCCCGTCAACATTACTCCCACTGTTCAAGTGCCATAAAGGGCAATATAGTTACACACCCATAATCGTGTAGAAATTTCCTGATTGAGGGATTCTTTACCTGTGATTCCACCTAAGAGGTTTATCTTATCAAATGTCCCTGCGGCCTGATTTACGTTGGCGAAACCACACAACATACAAGAGACCGAATCTCCAAGCACAAGTCTACCATTAGAACTCAACAGTGGTTATTACCAATCCCGACCCATTTTAAGGAGTACAATCAGCACATTTCATCACTGCATTTCCAAGTTCTGGAACAAGTACCGATTCCACGCCGGTGAGGAAACCGTACAATACAATTAAGGACAACGTGAATCTTTCTGGATCCATTGCTTAGACACTCCATCCCCAAAAGGACTGAACATGGAACGTGACTTTTTCTGTAATCTGAAAAAAAAGGGGGTCAATCAGCACATCCCAATATGCAGGTGCACGCTGCCATGGCTAGAAACACAAAGAAAAACAGACAATGCAACAGGACTCTGCAAACACATATAAAGTACATAATTATAGAAACATTCTGGTGCTAATGTTATGCTTATTTTGCAAATTTGAGATTCTTGGCAAACACATTTTGTACAAAATTATTTGGGCCCGTCTGCCAAACGTCAAAGCGATTTCTATAAGACGAGAACCATGAAATTCAGAGAGTGCAGCTTTTTATTCCGGAGATTATATTACAAGATGGTGCAGGGAATCCAGATGGTAAAAGAATTATGCCAACAATAATCGCCTTGCTAAGAAGATGGAGATTCTTCTCAGAAAGCTGAGCATACACTAACAACAATGCATGACTGGGAAAACAGGAAGTGGCTAGGCTGAACTAACTAGAAGCTGAAACAGAGGGTGGAGGAGACGAGAGGAGCATACCAATACACAATGCAAGATACTGAAACAGAACAGCGTTTATTATTCATATTTTTTATTTATAATTAGGGATGAGCGAATCGACTTCGGATGAAACAGCCTAAGTCGATTTGCATAAAACTTAGTTTCAATACTGTACGGAGTGAGCGCTCTGTAAGTATTAGAATGTATTTGCTTCGGTGAGCCTAAGTTATTACTTTGCGAAGTCTCGCGAGACTTCGCATAATAACTTCAGAAATTGATTTAGACTGTTCATCCCTATTTATATTTTAATATTTTTCATTATACACTCTACCGTTTCTCTTTCCTGATCTTATACTAGATTAACGATTATCCATGTCTATAGCTCTTCTCTTCCTTTCTTCTTATCCTTCCCCCTTTTTTTCTTGCTTTCTGCTCCCTTTTTTCTGTTTTATTTTTTCCCCTTTTTCCATTTTTATTTTTCTCCTTCCCTTTACCCTTCCTTCCCCCTCTCCTCTCTATTTTCCTCCCTCTCTTCCCTCCTCTCTTTCCCTTTTGTTTCCACCCTTTTTCTACCCCTTACTTTTTTCCACCTGTCTTTTTAATATTTTCTTCTCCTTTACTTTTCCTCTTTTCTCTTCCCTTTTTTCCTCCATCCCTTTTTCTCCATTTTTTTCTTTCTCTATAATTCTCTATAAATCTATTCAATTTTTTTTCCCACAATTTTTATTAGCAGAAAAGGTAAAAAGAAAACAGCAATTATAAGCATAAACATTAATGATTAAGGTTATTACTTTTCTAATTTCCCCTCATTTAAACCTTTTTGCCCTCCCTTACCCCTACCATCCCCCTTGCTATGCGTCTCCTATCCCCTCCATCTTCTAGTCGGAGATGAGATAATGTGAGGTGGAGGCAAAGGAATCTACGATTGAACTTGAAGCTTTCATGTCCCCCATATCCTATTCCATTTCTCCTCAGTATTTCTTTGCCTATCTCAGGATCTTATTAACTAAATTTAACCACGTATATATACTAAGTATGTTTCATGAAAACCAGACTCTTGAAACTAAGAGTCTCGCCAAAAACATTATTTTAATCAATAAAATCTTTTTATACTTGTAACAATTAATCTGGGAAAGATCGCCAAGTATGCAACATTGCTCTGTAAATGGAATCACTACTTTCAGTTTTTGGGTAATATAGTTGTTAATTGCTCTCCAATATTTTAATAGTGCTTTAGAGGACCAAAACATATGTAAATATTCAGCTCCCGGTAAATCACATCGAGGGCAGTTTGAGTTATTTCTTAAGCCACATTTGTTAAGCCATACTGGTGTAACATATATTCTATGGAAAATATTAAATTGAACAACCATGTGACTGAAATTGTGAGACACTAATCTTAGGTTAGCGAATATATTTTCCAGTCACTTAATTGAATCGATGAACATTCTATATGCCCAGTCCCTATCCGTATCTAACATATCAACCTTCCATTACTCCTGTTTAGGGTCCATTCAGATGTCCGTAGTGTTTTGTGGAGCGCAAAACACTGACGCCGGACATCGCTGGCACTTATTAATAGAGGATTCCTATTAGTAACTGCTCTATTTTTAATTATTTTTTGCGGAGCTGAGCACCGGAAGTTCGGGGCCATGGAGTGAGTGCCGCGGGTGAGGACAGCACACTGTGTGCTTTCTGCATCTTTTCCGGCCCCATTAAAAATGAATGGGTCAGCACCCATTCTGCATAATTGCGGAATGGATCCATACCCATTCTACGGACGTCTGAATAGACCCTTGCCCCACACGTTGGATCCCCTTCCTTTTTCACACTTTTTCACACTTGATCAATTTTCCTTCATTCAGAATGATCCCCTTTGGTTCCTCCTATACTATGGACCTGTAGTATATTGATTGTTGCTTGCGTCGTTCCTTGATGAGCATTATCTATATTATTTCTTATTATTGGCATATATTATGTAACCTTGCTTGACCTCTGTTTTTCCTATTTATACTTCAATTCATTAATAACATATGGAATATCAGGTTCATATTTTTTGACAGATCCCTTGATAAAGGTCCTTTGTTGGACCGAAAAGTTGGGACATTATGTGGCCTTGTAAAAAGAAACTCTGTACATAGGCAAAAATTCTGGACATTAATTGAAGTAAATCTAAACATTTATATGATGGATTAAAAGCATTAAAAAACTTTGTGCCATAGAATCTCTTCAACAAATTACTTTGACTTTTATCCTCCATGAGCATCCTTCCTTGTTACGGTGTTGCAGATCTCATCCAACACTCTGCCAAAAGGGAAAATCAGACTTTATATTCTGTAGTACCGTACACCACAATATCTTTTTACCAATGCCAGAACCAGCCCTGTACCTCACATGGATCCAGAGATTGAGTAAATGATCTTTTAGGCGATTATTGACACAAATCTAGCAATTGAAAGCTGATTGCAGACAAACATTTTCTTGCAAACATTATCATCTACAAATGGGTTTGATGTGATCATTTACTTGCTTAATAGAAGACTGTACACTGAATGTATACAGAAAGGATTTACATAAAACAGGCCTGATTTTACATAGTTCACATCGTCGATAGATCACACAATGTACCTTTACATTATCGCAATTCAATAACAACAAACAGTCATTTATTGGTTTACAGATATGTTTTTACAAGTGATGAACCAGCATTTTCAGTACAATCAGTTAGTTGGTCCCTACATTTACACTACATGATTATCGTCCAACATGAATGGTTAGCGTATGAAATTCAAATGATTATCTGAACATGTGTGACATCTCAGTAGGTGGATGTACACATTATTATACAGATTAAACACCAGGGGCACTATAATAATGCATTAAAAAGAATATTTTACAACAGAAGCATTTTTGTAACAGACGGTAAATTAAAAAAGTAACTAGTTTCTCATGCTGAGTCATATTAAAAATAAATTTCAATGATAGCATAACCCCTTTCAGGAGTATAAAAACTAATGGTGTGACCTAACTAACTCAAACAGAAAGGCGAAAAAACAGCAATCTATCATGATTTGAAATCAACTTTATTAAGATCCACATTAATGTAATAATATATTTTAAAATGGTGCTATGGTACCACTGTATGAATATATAGCTATGATATATTATGATTTTAAAATGTCCGATAATAATGATAACTGTCTGTCATTTGTTTTTTTAAATGTTTCCAGAAAAAAAAAATACCTGGCATGGCAATCCTGGTAGGTGCCCTGCACCCTTATGATGCACTGCCATATAGTGCACAAATAACCATGGCATACTGTGCTTAGTGAGTATCATACAGTTTGGTGCCAAAATATATCTTCCATACAGTTACCTAAATGATAATTTTGCACAGTGCATCTACACTATACACTGCAAAAATAACATACTCTATACAGCCTGAGTGGACGTGCCATGCAGTGCCTCAGTCATACCGCACAACGGTACTCAAGTACATTGGAATACAGTGTAATACATTCAAAAAGTAACCTAATACCACTGCTATACAACATCTAAATAAAACTGCTATAGGACCAGTATTGATATTTTTTGTGATCAGAGCCTCAGGTGTCAGGCCATCTATGGTGTCCCCTTCAGCAGGAGTAGATGACAGCTGCTACACCTCTAAGGAGTTCACATCTCCATTGTGTGCCGCAAAAGCCTGCCAGAACTTGCATAATCTGGCATTGCCAGATCCTCTACTTCACCGCCAGATCCCCATTGACTGTTATGAGGTTCGGCGGTGATCTGACCGCTTTCTGGCATAAATGCCGGGCGGACAAAAACAGCTGCATGTAGCAATTTTTTTTATCCGGCTGACAGCCGGCATTTGTACTGGCTCAGGCATTTGGATCGCCTTGGCGGAGATGTGAATGAAGTCAAAGGCTGGTCCTGTTAACAATTTTTCATTTCCTAAAACTGGATTTTTTTTTAATAAGGCAGATGATAAGCTGTTTATGTCTCAACTAAGAAAGTTATTGTAATATACTAATGAAGCTAAAATAGGTAAATTACAAACTCATCTACCAAATCATTGTCTAGATGTCATCAAAAAGGAGATTCATAATAGTGGGGGCAGATCTTTTTCTAAGGTTTTTGTTTCTAACGCTAATAAAGGACACTGCAGCTACTGTAGCATCTCTCCAGCCTGAAAAGTCTTTGTATTCAATAGAAAAATAAATGTCGTTTTAGTGTTCGTTTAACATTTTATATCTGTAATAGACACATACACTTCAGACTACAAATGCTTACAAATGAAATTACATTTTATTTTCAGTCTGAAAGCTGAACTCTCACTGTAGCAATTCTATAGACTTGATGAAGAGCTGAACCGACAAGGTGGAAGAGCAAAATGCCCAGTAGTTTTTTTTATCTCTTTTTTTAAGTGAAAAAAAGACATTCTTACACCATTCCTCAGTTGACAATTTCCCTTTAGCTTTTTCTGTTTTGCAAAATTAATGATTTTATGTCTTGAAAAATTTAAATCTCCCACCAGCAGTGTTTATATAGAGTGCCCTTGCCATGAACCACTATAACCGAAGGACAAACAATGATTCTTTAGCAAGAAAGATTATGTATTTTAATATTTTATTTTTATATTGTAGTAATTGAAACATAGTGGTTCAACTCCAGGAGACAGAAACAGTGCTTAGGCTGGGTTCCCTTACATAAATTGTGTCTGGCTAGCTGTTTTATGCCTGAACTGGACACAAGTGTTGACAATTTGGCTACTTAATACTCTATCTATTGCAGCGTAGCCTGAAATATCAGACCAGTTAACAAATGGAATAAAAAAACACTGCCGCCAATGTTTTTTGTTTCAGTGCTAATGCAATGGAGGGAAGCTACATTGAATTGCTGTGCATGGTTTAATGCACCCTTACATTTAGATCTTAACTATATAATATGTCATAACTTTAAAAAAAAAATTAAAGAAGGGCAGAGAGTATTGAGGGGCCCTGGGTAATAGGTATCGGGAGCTCTTTATCAACAACTATAGCAGTGATATATTTGATTTGTAGGTCCTAAGTTTAACCCCTTTCTGGACCAAGCTAGATTTGGAAGTGTTTTTGTTTTTTCCTTGTCACCTTTATGTTTATTTTTTTGCAAGGCGAGTTGTACTTTCTAAATGGCACAAAGAAATGTTCCATACAATGTAGTATAAAACTGTATAAAAATAATTTGTGATTTATGAGTGAAAAAGAAATAAAATGCAATTCTGTCATTGTTTTTTAGATTTTGTTTTTACAGCATTTACAGCATGGTATTAATAACATGACTAGCATACTCTGTGGGTCAGTATATTTATGGCAATAATAAATGTATAGAGTCTTATTTTTGTGGCTTACTCCTTATAGTAAGAATGCAAAAAAAATGCGCTTTATGACACCATATTCTGACACTTTAAAAAAAAATTCATGTCAGGGCTGGTTTTTTGAATAGTGATTTGTAATATTCATTGGTATAATTTTGAGATTTGTGAACATTTTTCAATACATTTTTATTCCATTCCATAAAATGGCAATTTTGGTACTTTTTTTATAGCATTCACTATGCAATATAAAAATCATAATATTTTAGTAGTTTAGATGTTTTCTGACAGGATGAAAGCACTTATGTCATTTTTTTTATATTGTTACAGCATTTTGTATCAATGAGTAAAGCAATTTTGTCAACTCCTTACAGCCCTTGACCTTCAGATATTGGCTTAATGCTGCAATGATTAAAGGGATTTTCATGGCCCCTGATATTAATGACCAATTCTCAGGCTAGATAATCAATATCTGATCAGTGGAGGACCCAACATCCTGCACCCTCATGATCAGCTTTTTCTGCAGCTTCCGGCACTGGAACTAGCACTTTGAATGGAAAAGAAAGCACAGCTCTATTAAGAGTGTGGTGGCAGAGCTCCATTGAAGTTCTGGTTGCCGGAGGTTGCAGGGAATAGCTTATCGATGGGTCTCTGGCATCTCAGATCACCACCAATTTGACATTAATGACTTATCCTGAGGATCAATATCAGGAGTCCGGAAAATCCCCTTTAACCTGTCCATTTCTGTAAGCTTATATCACAGTACTTTTAAGCATAAGAACAGTTATCAACAAAAACTAAACTATATAAAATGCATATTCTACAGAATGGGAATTATTATAAGAAAAAAAAAACATAAAACCTTACCATATTATCAACTGTCAACAATCATGTTTTATTGTTTATAAGCTTTCTTTCCTAATATACAGTATTTTTAAAACTATTAATCACAGACATCAATTTAGAATTCTAGTGCTTTCACTGCTTGAAATGGGTCAATGTCATCTTTTATTTAGCATTCACAAGATCCCTCATATAGGATATACTGACATGCTATGTTGTAGAGAAAGTCTCTAGAAAGCATATTTCTCTTTCACGGTCATTGTTTGAAGCACTAAACTTGACTTTGAAAGAGCTACATAAACCAGAGTTAAGCTAAATATATTTGGCAACAGCCAGAATAGAAGTACAATATAAAGTGAATAATCATCATGTGGCTATGAGACATGATATTTTTCATAAGTAACCTTATAAATTGAGGTTTCATAAATAATCTGATTATAATAATCTAATTAATATGCATATATTTTATTTAGGATAGAGAGATAGATAGAGTGATATAAAATTATTTATATAATGATGAAGTTTGCAAAGTTGTTGTCTAGCTATTACATTAAGAAAGTCAACATACATAAGTGAAAACAAAAGTGAAGACAAGTAAAAATCTTCAAGGTAATGGCTATGTTCCTGCATAATCATTTCACCTGGCTGAGTCAATCAAGAAGGAAAGGGAAGGTAATCCAGAGGAAGTGGAAGGAGCAAAGGTGCATAGAGTGGCTTAGGTCTGCCCTCAGGGGACTCAAATAGTTTATACTTTGATTGATGTAAAGATGAAAATCAGACACTATACAGTATGTGACAATCTCTTTCAAACTAAACTAGAACAAACCCTTTACCTCATATGAACCTAGAGATCTACCCAGTGGCGTGCCTAGGGTGTTTGCCACCTGAGGCAGGTCCTTTCTGTGGCACCCTCCCAATACTTTAAAAAATGGTACTCCCTCACAGTAGAACTTTCACAGTAGTTATGCCCACATTGTGCCCCTTTAAAGTACTTATCCCTTCCTTGTGCCCCCTTCACAGTAGTTATGCCCTCATTGTGCCCCCCTCAAAGTAGTTATGCCCTCTATGTGCCCCTTTCACAGTAGTTATGCCCTATCTGTGCCCCCTTCACAGTTGTAATGCCCTCTTTGTGCCCCCCCCACAGTAGTTATGCCCTCTCTGTGCCCCTTTCACAGTAGTAATGTTCTTTCTGTGCCCCTTCAGAGTAGTTATGCCCTCACTGTGCCCCCATAACATTAGTAATGCCCTAGGTGGTCCTCTTCACATTAGTAATGCCCTCTGTGCCACCTTCACAGCAGTAAAACCTTTTGTGCCCCCTTCGTAGTAGTAATGCCCATTGTGCCCCATTCATAATAGTAATGACCATTGTGCCCCCTTCATAGTAGTAATGTCCTCTGTGCCCCTTTGTAGTAGTAATGCCTTCTGTGCACCTTTGTATTAGTACTGCTCTCTTTGCCTCCTTTGTAGTGGTATTGCCTTTTGTGCCCCCTTTGTAGCAGTAATGCCCTCTGTGCCCCCTCCATGGTAGAAATGCCTATTGTGTACACTCCACAGCAGTAAAGCCTTCTGTGCCCTGTCTTTGTTAAGAAAAACAACAAAAAAACGCAGTAACTAATCACCTTGTCCCGTTCCTGATGCCCACATCCAGCACTCCCCTGCAAACACAGATCGCGCTGCAGCACTGTGTGGGGGAAGTCTCGCTGTTTCAACATTCAGTGAGGGAGAGACGGAGCCCGGGGAGTTGAGCGACTGGACAACAGCTCCCGGTGCTCCAGCAATGAGTGCTTACATCTGTTGCTTGGGTGCTGCATCACTAATGTTGCTGTGAAAGACATGTACTGTCCCTGCCTATAACAACTGCCACTGTGGCGCGTCCTTTGCTGTATGGCAAAACAAGGCAGTGATTTTTTTGGGGAGAAATAATGCAGGCTAGGCAGCTTCCAGGGAGGCTGAACACGCCATTAAAGGCAGCAGATTCCTAAAGGCAGCAGACTCTACTAACTGGTACAACAGCAACTGCACTGCCAGCAATTTGGCCAGGTAGGAATTAAGCTTGCACACCAGCAGATTGCTGGGCGTGTTGAATTGCTTCCTGGCCATGTATTCCATTTTCAATGACGGACAACCGAGAAACGGAGGAGTAGAAAGTTATGACGATCATGTAAAAGACACCCTACTGCCCATGGATGCGGCTAGGCTGCTGCAAGGGATACTAGGAGAAGAAGGAAACTCTTTTTGCACAAGCTGGCGGCCTCCTTTGCTTGCGCATGAGATGGGTGATGAGCTTCATGTGGTTCAATAGAGCTGTTTGCGCTTATGTTTGCCTGCCCACAGCTTATTTTATTCTTGCAGAGCTTGCAGAGGGCAATGCTTCTGGCAGCGTGGAGAAAAACTGCCAGATGGGATATACTCACGCAGAGCTAGAGACAGCTGAGCTTGGCTTAGCTCTGGCACATTTTGGGTCTAATGCACCACAGTGTTAGCGGCATCACCAGTTCCCAAAGCAAATATGGCCATGACAGTTCTTGGGGAGCTATGTCGCCTCTGCTCTTTATTGCTGCCACTGCCACCACCCTCTTCCTCTGATGGTGCCTCATTCGAAGCGCCCCAATCCGGCTTCCAGGTCCTGTCTAACATACAATCATTGTCGGAGTCCTCATCCTCCCTGCCGCTTTTATCGGACAGTGAGATTTCATGGTGGGCTCCTTTGCCCCCATCCCCTGCTCTGCATTTGCCCATATTCCCTGCTGCTGCCTCCACTATCACAACAACCTAAACAGCTATGCATGGGGTCCCCATCCTTCTCCAGAACCTCCTCCTCAGGGCAGTCCAAATGATGATTTCTCTCACACAAGTCAACAGGGAGACTCTCTTGACTATCTGCTATAGGGCGTGGTGGGGTTTTCTTGCCACTTCTTAGGAAAAAGGAAGGCGCCACACTAAGAAAGAGCTGTGAAGACAGAGAAGACTCTACTAAATGGCTTCTCTGGGGCTGCAAGGAGGAGGAGCAGGAGGAATGCTGTAACCACTGGCTCCAAGGCATGGTGTCGACTCCACATTGTATCGCTTCCCCTGACGAATCCTGGTGGCTGAAGGGGCACTGGGAAGGTGGGTAGCTTGCTGTCTGCTAGCCTTATTAACTGTTACTATGTGATGCTGCTATATTTGGGCTACGCACTTTCACTTTACTTGTTTATAATACTATATATGTAGTTTGATTTAAAGATTGTATATGCCTTAATGCTAGTACTTTACATAGGCATGTATTGATATACTTTGCAGTGCCAGTTTGCCTTCCTTTCCCATGTATATTTGCCTCCTCACCAGTTATTTGTCCTCCCTTGGATTTTATGGACCATAACTTGTATTCATCATGTATATTGATTTTTAAATACTATCATTAATAAACTTATATTTATTGTTTGGTGATGATTTATTACCTCTTTATTGTAAGACACATTTATATTTTACTATTTTCCCAAACAAGAAAGAACTTGAACTGTCTGGAGATGCCCATCGGTCTAGTAGTTCAGGTGTTTTCAATGAGATTTCAAACACTATCTATCTTCTGGATGTTGTACAGTTTGAGCGTATCCCCCTCCCCCCACAAACACACACACACCAAAAAAACAACAACTGTATTTCTGTTCAAATGGGAAAAAAAATAATGTTCTTGCAGGTAGTTGCTTTTGAGGTTCTGTAGCAGCTGCAGCTGTGCTAGGGGGGAACCTGGCTGAAAGCTTTCCCACCTTTCCGTATTCTACACAATTCTTGTTCTTTCTAGCTTTTCCCTTCACTGCCCCCGACACTAAAATAGAAGTTTGATTGTGACTGTACGCGGTCCCTAAGATTGTTTTCTGTCAGGCACTGCTAGACCCATCCACCCTCATTCACAGCCCAACACAGAATGACGTTTTAGTAGTGATGAGCGAGCATGCTCGGCTAAACTGGTGTTCGGCTCGAGCATTACCATGCTCTTGTTTAGCCAAGTATTCGGCTGAACACTGCATGTGCTCGTGTGCCATTGAGCACAATGTAAGTCAATGGGAGAACCCCAGGAACCCTCTGCTCGGAAGAGGAGAGGGTGTCTGGTTCCCAAAAATACAGACAGCTTTTTCGGATCTGAATTTTCACGATCGTGAAAACTCAGATCCGATGGTATATTCTAACACAGAGGCATTCCCATGGTGATTGGGAAGCTTGAAGTTAAAATATACCATCGCATCGGAGTTTTCTCTAATCCGACGGTATATTCTAACACCGAGGTGTTCCCATGGTGATAGGGACGCTTGAAGTTAGAAAATACCAACAGGCTCATACATACCACCCCCCTGCTGCTCGGCAGCACCCGACCTCTAAGAGGGCGCTGTGATCCGCAGTTAATTGCGCGGATCACAGCGCCCTGTTAGAGGTGGGGTGCCGCAGCAGTATGCCCTCCGCCCCCCCAGTATTAAAATCATTGGTGGCCAGTGCGCCCTCCCCCCCTCCCCAGTATTAAAATCATTTGTAGCCAGTGTGCTCTAACCCCCCCCAATATTAAAATCATTGGTGGCCAGCGCGCCCTAACCCACCCCCCCTCCTCCCCAGTATTAAAATCATTGGTGGCCAGTGTGCTCTACCCCCCCTCCCCAGTATTAAAGTCATTGGTGACCAGTGCGCCCTAACCCCCCTCCCAGTATTAAAATCATTGGTGGCAGTGGCCACAGGGTCCCCCTCCAGCAATGCCTTCAGCAATGCGCCACATAGACCTGTGAGTTGTCAGAAGAAGGGGAGCCGAGGCGGTGACAGCACAGGTGAGTATAATGCTGCTGAGTGACTAACTGACCATGACAGCCAGGACTTTAGTAGCATCCTGGCTGCCATGGTAACCGAACGGAGCCCGGCGATTACACTGGGACTCCGATCGGAACTGCCGCTGCCACCAATGATGGAGGGTGAGGAGGACCCTGTGGCCACTGCCACCAATGATTTTAATACTGGGGGGGTTAGGGTGCACTGGTCACTGGTCACTGCCACCAATGATTTTAATACTGGGGGGGGGGGGGTTAGGGTGCACTGGTCACCAATGATTTTAATACTGGGGAAGGGGGGGGGGGTTACGGCGCACTGGCCACCAATGATTTTAATACTGGGGGGGGTGGGCGGAGGGCACACTGCTGCCCGGCGGAACCCCATCTCTGACAGGGTGCTGTGATCCGCGCAATTAATCCCTTAGGTGCGGCACGGTATGTATGCGCTTGTTGGTATATTCTAACATCAAGCGTCCCCATCACCATGGGAACGCTTCAGTGTTAGAATATACCGTCGGATTGGAGAAGACTCTGATGCGATGCTATATTTTAACTTCAAGCATCCCCATAGCCATGGGAATGCCTCTGTGTTAGAATATACCATCGGATCTGAGTTTTCACGATCGTGAAAACTCAGATCTGAAAAAGCTGGCTGTTTTTTTGGGAACCAGACACTCTCTCCTCTTCCGAGCAGGGGGTGCCTGGGGTTCTCCCATTGACTTACATTGTGCTCGGGTGTTTGGTAGAACACACGAGCATCGCGATGTGTTCGGCCAGAGCACCTGAGCACATGAGCACTTTGATGCTTGCTCATGACTACGTTTTAGTTATTCTGCAAGGGCACATTCCTGCCTGCTGCTGCACTGATTGGCTCAAATAGGCTGTCTGTAGGCCGGTGAGCCAATCAGGACAAACCCTCCCTTTCCACTTCTTCTCAGGGTCATGTGAGCATCCCTTTACTTCCTCCCTGATGTTTTTCCCACCGTCATGTGCAGCAGAATGGCGCTGCTCGTCATTATTGGATTCGTTCCATTAAACCTCAAAAGCTTCAGGTTTGTCTGTCGGATGGATGTTTTGAGACACTCATAATGAACCCAGTTTGTTACAAACTGATTCGCTCATCTCTGATCTGGATTACTAGGTAGACTGCTTAGGCCTAGGTATGCTTCAACAAAAATTGGTAGAGTTATAGAGACAGTAACACCCTTTAGACTTGCAAAAGAGACAGACATTCATTCAGAAATTTAAAAGTAAGGTACAGCTGCTGCAATAAAGTCAGTGGTCACATACATAGTATAACATGGCTAAACATAAGTGAAGTCACCCATTACTTTACTGAAGGTGCTCAATTCAAAGATATGGTTTGCTGAAAGGCGATTATTAAGGGTTCCATCAGTCCTCATTAGGGCAACCACTTAAGTAGAATTACGAAACGCTTAAAAGGTAAGATCTCATTTAGGCCTCTTTCACACTTGCATTCTGAGGATCCGGCAGGCACTTCTGTCCTGCCGGATCCGTCAGAACGCAAGTCGCCTGAAAGCATTAGAAGACTGATCAGGATCCTGATCAGTCTTCGAAATGCTTTGAGGTTAGCCAGGACGCTATTAACCACCTCAGCCCCCCTAGCTTAAACACCCTTAATGACCAGACCACTTTTTACAATTCCGCACTACACTATTTTCACCGTTTATTGCTCCTTCATGCAACTTACCACCCAAATTAATTTTACCTCCTTTTCTTCTCACTAATAGAGCTTTCATTTGGTGGTATTTCATTGTTGCTGACATTTTTACTTTTTTTGCTATTAATAAAAATTTTACGACATTTTTGCAAAAAAATGACATTTTTCACTTTCTGTTGTAAAATGTAAAAAAAAAACTACATTTCTATATAAATTTTTCTCTAAATTTATTGTTCTACATGTCTTTGATAAAAAAAAAATCCAATAAGTGTATATTTATTGGTTTGGGTAAAAGTTATAGCGTTTACAAACTATGGTGCAAAAAAGTGAATTTCCGCATTTTGAAGCAGCTCTGACTTTCTGAGCACCTTTTGCGTATGGCGTGGCGGCATTGAGACCCTGAGCGATTTCGTTAACCATATCAATCAGGTGAGAGTAGAATTAAAATTCACCCTACATTATGATTCACACCGTGTTCCCTTTTTGGACACCTGGGTGATCCGAGGACAAGATGGACAGATAGAGACAGACTTACATGTTAAAGAGACTGATAGAAATAGCCTACTTTCCTTTACCAGTAACCATCCACCAGCGGTAAAAAAATCTATACCATACTCTCAATACAGACGCGTAGCCGGGATCGTCACCGATCCTGAGACACGCGCATGTAGAATGCAGGAGATGACAAAAAAAATTCCTCGAACGTGGTTATCCCTCACAACTATTACAAGAACAGAGACAAAAAATTGAACAGCCTAGAGAACGAGACAATGTCGGCAAGGCCCGGAGAATCCCTTTAATAGTAAAATACCATCCTTGGATGGATCGGGTGAGATCTATTATTAACAAACATTGGAATGTTTTACAACGAGCCTACCCTTCCATCCAAGAATTTGAACACCCCCCTATGATCTGTTACAAACGTAATAAGAATATCAGAGACAAAATAATCAGGGCTGATATAGGTAGCAGTAGGACAGGATTACGCCAATTAACATTGACCACAATTAAGAAGGGCACTTTTCCTTGTCTGAATTGTGTCCACTGCTCGAGCATAATTAGGGGTCCCCACATCTCACATCCACAAACGGGCGAACAAATCCCTGTACGTGGGTATTATACATGCAACAGTAATTTTGTGATTTACTTACTGAAATGCCCTTGTGGATTGTGCTATGTGGGTGAGACCACAATGCGTATTAAGGATCGTGTGGGGAAACACAAATCTACTATTAGAAAAGCAAATACTCTGTTACCTGTTCCTCAACACTTCATAGAAAAAAATCACCATATCTCGCAATTACGCTTTCAAATTATAGAGGAAGTGACCATGCCTCGCCGCGGAGGAGATAGAACCCGTACGTTACATCAGCGGGAAGCATATTGGATACACCGACTGCAGACACTGGCCCCGTTGGGATTGAATAAAGAATATACACTGAATAGCTTCATTTGAGTCATTGGGACTATGACACTATAAAGTCCTTTTTTGTGATATGTATGCAATAATGATTATATACTGCGATCTCCTCATTAGTTCTTTCCGAGTCACTGAGTGGATCGCATGTGATATGTTAGTCTGACATACTGCGATTTTCTTTTTTTCCTTTTTTTTTCCTTTTTTTCACTCTTTGTTGATAAGTTACCCCGGCAACGTGACGTCATGATCATGTGACATCGGGACGATGATATCTCGATAGTAGTTTCGATCAAATGTATTATGTTATACTATGATATTTACCTTTTTTGCGATTTAACCTGGAATGTTACATTTGAGTTCTATTACAAGTATTATGCTTGTAATTGTACAATATGTTTGTTGATTTGTTGTCTCGATCACGTGACGCCACGAGCATGTGACGTCAGGGGCGGGCTATTTAAACCTCACTTTCCTTTCTATGTACATCACTCCTCACCTTATGTTTGACAAAGGCGCATTGTCGCGCCGAAACGCGCGTCACATGATATACATGGGTGACGAATAAAGACCACTTCATTTGAAATCGACTACGGAGTGCCGGTCTTCTTCATTTATATTGATTACCTGGGAACCCACCCACGGACCGTGCACCCGTGACTGCAATCAGTGCCGCCCATTCAAGCGATTTGAATATTTCTGAGCACCTGTCATGTTTCTTCAGGTGCTAGAATGTCAGGATAGTATAAATACCCCCCAAATGACACCATTTTAGAAAGAACACACCCCAAAGTATTCGCGGAGGGGCATGGTGAGTTCATGTATCATTTCATTTTTTTTCACAAGTTAGCGGAAAATGACACATTCTGAGGAAAAAATAAATAAAAATAAAGTTTCCATTTCTGCTAACTTCTGGCAAAAAAAAAAAAATCTCAGACGGACTCACTATGCCCCTCAGTGAATACCTTGGGGTGTCTACTTTCCGAAATGGGGTCATTTGTGGGGTGTGTTTACTGTTCTGGCATTTTGGACGGGGCTAAATTGTGAACAGCCATGTAAAACCTAAAGATACTCGTTGGAATTTGGGCCCCTTTGCTCACCCAGGCTGCAAAAAAGTGTTACTCATGTGGTATCGCCATACTCAGGAGAAGTAGGGCAATGTGTTTTGGGGTGTATTTTTACATATACCCATGTTGGATGAGAGAAATATCTCTGTAAATTGTCAACTTTGTATAAATTTTTTTTAAAAGTTGTCATTTACAGAGATATTTCTCACACAAAGTATGGGTATATATAAAAATACACCCCAAAACACATTTCCCTACTTCTCCTGAGTACGGCGATACCACATGAGTGACACTTTTTTGCAGCCTGGGTGCGCAAAGGGGCCCAAATTCCAACGAGTACCTTTAGGATTTCACAGGGCATTTTTATGCATTTGGATTCCAGACTTCTTCTCACGCTTTAGGGGCCCCTAAAATGCCAGGACAGTATAAATACCCCACATGTGACCCCATTTTAGAAAGAAGATACCCCAAGTTATTCCGTGAGGGGTATGGTGAGTTCATGTAAAATTTTATTTTTTGTCACAAGTTAGTGGAATATGAGACTTTGTAAAAATAAAAAAAAATAAAAATATCAATTTCCGCTAACTTGTGCCAAAAAAAAATAAATTCTGTGAACTCGACATGCCCCTCACGGAATACCTTGGGGTGTCTTCTTAACAAAATGGGGTCACATGTGGGGTATTTATACTGCCCTGGCATTTTAGGGGCCCTAAAGCGTGAGAATCCAAATGCGTAAAAATGCCCTGTGAAATCCTAAAGGTACTCATTGGTTTTAGGGCCCCTTTGCGCATCTTGGCTGCAAGAAAGTGTCACTCATGTGGTATCGCCGTACTCAGGAGAAGTAGGATAATGTGTTTTGGGGTGCATTTTTACATATACCCATACTTTGTGTGAGAAATATCGCTGTAAACGACAACTTTTTAAATTTTTTTATACAAAGTTGTCAATTTACAGAGATATTTCTCTCACCCAGCATTGGTATATGTAAAAATACACCCCAAAACACATTGCCCTACTTCTCCTGAGTACGGCAATACCACATGAGTGACACTTTTTTGCAGCCAAGATGCGCAAAGGGGCCCAAATTCCAATGAGTACCTTTTAGGAGGGCATTTTTATGCATTTTTCTTCTCACGCTTTAGGGCCCCTAAAATGCCAGGGCAGTATAAATACCCCACATGTGACCCCATTTTGGAAAGAAGACACCCCAAGATATTCCGTGAGGGGCATGGCGAGTTCACAGAACATTTTTTTTTTGGCACAAGTTAGCGGAAATTGATTTTTTATTGTTTTTTCTCACAAAGTCTCCCTTTCCACTAACTTTTGACAAAAAGTTCAATTTTTCATGGACTCACTATGCCCCTCAGCGAATACCTTGGGGTGTCTTCTTTCCAAAATGGGGTCATTTGTACTGTTCTGGCATTTTGGGTGGGGCTAAATTGTGAGCAGCCATGTAAAACCTAAAGGTATTCATTGGAATTAGGGCCCCTTTGCGCATCTTGGCTGCAAAAAAGTGTCACTCATGTGGTATCGCCGTACTCAGGAGAAGTAGGGCAATGTGTTTTGGGGTGTATTTTTAGATATACCCATGCTGGGTGAGAGAAATATCTCTGTAAATTGACAACTTTGTATAAAAAAATTTAAAAAGTTGTCGTTTACAGCAATATTTCTCACACAAAGTATGAGTATATATAAAAATACACCCCAAAACTCATTGCCCTACTTCTCCTGAGTACGGCGATACCACATGTGTGCCACTTTTTTGCAGCCAAGATGCGCAAAGGGGCCCAAATTCCCATGAGTACCTTTAGGATTTCACAGGGCATTTTTACGCATTTGGATCCTCACGCTTTAGGACCCCTAAAATGCCAGGGCAGTATAAATACCCCACAAGTGACCCCCTTTTGGAAAGAAGACACCCCAAGGTATTCTGTGAGGGGCATGGCGAGTTCACAGAAAAAACATATGTGGCACAAGTTAGCGGAAATTGATATATATATATATATATTTTTTTTTTTACAAAGTCTCGTATTCCACTAACTTGTGACAAAAATTTTTTTTTTACATGAACTCACCATACCCCTCACGGAATACCTTGGGGTGTCTTCTTTCTAAAATGGGGTCACATGTGAGGTGTTTGTACTGCCCTGGCATTTGAGGGTCTCCGCAATCATTACACGTATGGCCAGCATTAGGAGTTTCTGCTATTCTCCTTATATTGAGCATACGGGTAATGAGATTTTTTTTTTACGTTCAGCCTCTGGGCTGAAAAAAAAAAAAAATGAACGGCACAGATTTTTTCATTCACATCGATCAATGTGGATGAAAAAATCTCTGCCAAAATCAGTGACTGCGGTGCGGTGGGCTGGGCGCTAACTACCTAACAAGTAGCTAGCTAACTGGCGGTGATAAGGGACCCTTAGGCCCCATTCACATGTCTGCAATTCTGTTTGCGGAACGGAATTGCGGACCCATTCAATTCTATGGGGACAGACTTTGTCCCGCTCGGATCCGGAATTACGGATCCGCGCTTCCTGGTCTGCACTTCCGTTCCGCAAAAATATAGAACATGTCCTATTCTTGTCCGCAATTGCAATTGCGGATCTGCAAAATGCGGAAAGCACATTGCCGGTGTCCGTGTTTTGAGGATCTGCAGATCCGCGGATCCGTGCATCCACGGATCCGCAAAACACATATGGACGTCTGAATGGAGCCTTACAATGGGTGTGATCAATGACAGGGGGGTCACCAGTGACAGGGGGGTGATCAGGGAATCTAGATGGGGTGATCAAGGGGTTAACAAGGGGTTAATAAGTGAGGGGGGGGGGTTAGTGTAGTGTTTGGTGCAACTTTACATAGCTACCTGGTCCTCTGGTGGTCGATCCCAGCAAATGGGACTACCAGAGGACCAGGTAGCAGGTATATCAGACGCTGTTAACAAAACAGCGTCTGATATACTTGTTTGATGCGATTTATTTCGCATCTACAGCCTGCCAGCGATTGATCATCGCTGGCAGGCTGTAGTACAACTTGTGAGACGCGCGGCACTGTGAACGCGTGCGCGCACGTTCACAGGAAGTCTCGCCTCTCGCGAGATGACGCGCCGACGCGTCAACCCAGAACTACAAGACCGCCCGCCGGACGCATCCGTGCGTTAGGCAGTCCTGTAGTGGTTAAAGTCCTGGTTGCCATAGTAGTAGTGGGGAGCAGGGGAGCAGTATACTTACAGTCCGTGCGGCTCCCGAGGCGCTCCAGAATGACGTCAGAGCGCCCCATGTGCATTGATCACGTGATCCATGCGATCACGTGATCCATGCGCGTGAGGTGCCCTGACGTCACTCTGGAGCGCCCCAGGAGCCGCACGGGCGGTAAGTATACTGCTCCCCACTACACTTTACCATGGCAACCAGGACTTTAGCGTCCTGGCTGCCATGGTAACTATTCAGAAAAAGCTAAATGTCTGATCCTGTGATGCACCGAAACGATGTTTAGCTTAAGGCCGGATCCGGATTAATGCCTTTCAATGGGCATTACTTCCAGATCCGGCCTTGCGGCAAGTGTTCAGGATTTTTGGCCGGAGCAAAAAGCACAGCATGCTGCGGTATTTTCTCCGGCCAAACAACGTTCCGGTCCTGAACTGAAGACACCCTGATGCATCCTGAACGGATTTCTCTCCATTCTGAATGCATTGGGATAATCCTGATCAGGATTTTTCCGTCATAGAGCCCCGACGACGGAACTCTATGCCGGATAACAAATATGCAAGTGTGAAAGAGCCCTTAATTCTACACTTCTAAGAGAATAAATATAGTAATATATTATTGATTGCAAATGAAATAATAATGTGAGATGCTTTTTAATAGAGCTAAATAAAATGACCAAATCAACTATTAAATACATGTAATATGAGCTTACTTAAATAAACTATGTTATTATTTTGTGTCATTTTAATATAATGATGCTTTTCTTAACTGTATTCTACTTCATAATACAATACAGTTCATTACAGTGCATTACTTTACTTGCCTTTAATTATATTGTATGGAAATGTATTTATTGCAAGAAATATTATGAAAACAAAATTTGTTAATTTAAGTATTTATTCAAGATTTTAAAGCATTTTATTAAAAAAGTATAGATACATGGAATTATTATTTTGTATACACTATACAAAAATAAGGATATGTATATACTTGGATTACTTATTTAAAATTGACAATAGTATTCCTCTTTGAAGTTGCTAACATCAAAGAGAGGGGGATCTACTGTCTGTTCAATAAATTGAGCTGAACCAACTGGTATATACTGTATTTCCATAGCTGCTTTAAAGTAATACATGCCTGTACTGTAATGTATTTAGTTTAGAATTCTCCTTTTCTATACATAGCTAGAACTGTCATTTCCACCATAGAATTTGAAGGCAGTAGATTACAATGCAGTAATGTTAAATTAGATGTATTGGTTTATTTCCAGTAGTTTATCTAATTCTTTATACTCTACAATTATATTGTATATTGAATTCGCTTTTAAATGGCCAAATAAAATTACACACTATAGAATATGAGGTAATTGAAAATCCATCAAAGAAATTCCTATTATATTGATTTGCGTTGTATGCTGTAGCATCACCTTCTTTTCAAACATAAGTATCACAGATTCATGGACCCACCTATTTAACATAGTAAACCACTGTTATACTCACAAAAATGTGACTATGTGCCTATCTGAAAAAGCCAAATCTTGCTGTGCGGCTTATGAGAACTCTTCTTGTTCTGCTATATTTCTTGTGCTGTTCTTTCTGTTACGTTTAATTCCTTCCATAGTTAGATGAATGAGAACACTAAATTACATTTCTCAAATCTAGCAAATACTTTAGAGCTCTTCGTCACAGAGTCACTTCATCAGTTTCATAGTTCCTGTTGTCTCCACCTCCTTAAAGGGAGTCTGTCACCACTATATGACCATATACATCACTTACATGGCGCTGTAGCACACCTATACATAAATGTAATGGTACCTTTGTTATTTTCTTTAAACATCCAGAAGCAGAAAAAACAATGTTTATTTCATATGCAAATGAGAAGTCGAAAGTGCCCAGGGACGACATTCAGTGTGTAGGAGTCCAGGCTGCTTTGCCTTTTTTTACCATTACTCCTACCCCAGCCTCTTCCTTTTCCCGCCCTCCTATTCCCTTGTATCATCCTTAGGTCCGGCCAAGATCCTGCCATGACAAGGCTCCACTGCTTCGCCAGGCAGAGGCATGCGCACTAGTTTATTTGATGCCATGCCCATCTCAGTGTGCATGCCCCGACCCGGCGAAGCAGTGCACAGGCACGGGATCTCAGCCACCCTATCAATGGGCTGCATGATAAAGAAGCACCATGTACGTCTCCATTCTCAGAAAGGATCCACGCAGTTGAACTTTGCTGACTAAAAGATGGTGACATATGCTAGGAATATGCCTTTAATTTCTGGGATAGGAAAACCACGTGAATTGCAAAAGGGTTAAACATGAGTATATTGAGGATAGTAGTTGTCAGATATTTCCAGCATATTTTCTCATGGGCGCACAGATGCTCAGTGGTTAGCAGTAGAGCCTTGTCATGGCAGAGCCCACGGTTCAAATTTGGCCAAGGACAACATCTGTATCTGTATTGCCTATGCAGTACAGTGCACATCTTGTCTAATATATGCAGTCCTAGAACAGCCGTTTGAGGGTGCATATGTTTGTTCAAAATGTGAGCAAATTGCCAGTTTGGAATCGCACATCGACTATCTAACTGGGTGAGTTTCAACACTGAGAAGCGCTGACAATTTGGAAAAGAGTTTGCTGCTCACTGAGCAAGCACTCTATGGGGTATATGTGGGGAAGGGTGGTAGCAAGGAGGCTCAGGAAAGTGAGGTAGCTAGCTGGATAACAGTTACAAAAAGGGGTAGAGGGAAGAGTGCCAGGAAGGCTAGCCTTGATCTCACACACCCCAACAAGTTTGCAATGTTGGCAGATAAGGGGGAGGTCAGTTCAGGGAGAGCACTGCTGCAGATGGACACTTCCTCTGCCAGTCAAGGGAATGTCAGCTCCAGTAAGCAGGGAACCAGGCCAGACAGGTTCTGGTAGTGGGAGACTCAATTATTAGGGGTACAGATAGGGCGATCTGTCACAAAGACCGGGATTGTCGAACGGTGTGTTGTCTTCCTGGCGCTCGAGTTTGACACATCGCGGATTCTAGGACATTGTCCATGCTAAAGAATTACCGTGAAGGCTTTATTTAGTTTTCAGCATTTATTGTAACAATGGCTGGGCTTCTCCCCAGATAGCCAGAGATCTCGCAACCGACATAATTAACAACATCTTGCGAATGTTAGTGACGGCCGATCTACCCTTAATAATCCCACCTGTCTAGGGGAGATCAGCAAGGGGAGAAGATCTGCTAGCCTATTAGCTAGTAATTTGGAGAGTATTTTCAAATTCCTTAATCCCTTTATTAATGAGATTGGGCTATATGAAGATGGGTCCTCAAGAGACTTCCCCTCCTTGGGGATTAAGGTAATGAAAGCTGTGTTCATGTGGTCAGATAATCCACTCCCCTCCGTAATGGAAGAAAATAAAGTGGTGAGTTCTGGGACTACCTGGGCACTCATTGCTTTATAGAAGTTTGAGGTATATCCGTCGGAAAGGACTTTATAGAAGCCTGAATCTCTGCAGCAATCAGAGGAGCATTCAAACAAGTAAACTGTTCGTTATTGACCTGGCTCTGGGCTTAGAAAAAGTCCACGTACACTGTCCTCAAAGCATTGCTCGCTTTCTCAAAGTTCACCTTTGTTAGCTTCTTTATAGAAGAAACAAGTGCCATTAGGAGCCCTCGCAGGACAGTCTTTGCTGTCTCCCAAAATAGTGCTGGTGAGTGTATATCCTCCATATTACAATCTACATATTCCATCCTTTAGCCCTGCAGTAACTTTATAAAGTCTTCATCCTGCAACAGATAATTTGGGAACCGCCATACAAAGTCTGTTCCCCTAGAGTGCTGATCCTCCAGGTCAAGGATAAAGGGAGAATGATCTGATATGACCATATCTCCAATGACTATGGCTGATACTCTTTGTATAGCTGCTGGAGACAAAAACAGGTAGTCTATCAGAGACTCGTGTGCATGCGAGTAATGTGTAAATTTCCTTCCCTGAGGATGGTGCAGTCTCCAGCTATCCCTAAGGGACAGGGTGGTTACAAAGTCTGCTAAGCTGGTATGTTTAGCCCTCAGTATGTCCTCCTTATCAGTATAGTGCAAATATTTGTAAATTTCTTGCCTTGGCCTTTGGTTGGTAGTTGCAGGGGAGTTCATAGGAGAATCTCCCGGGGGCGGTGTGCCACTCCACTTTTCCTCCGATCCAAAAGACCCAAGGCCTGGGGCAGCTCAAGTACAAATATTTGGCGGAGATCTTTCGGTGGGACTAACTCTGGTGCTCCAACCAGTCTCAGATTACTTCAACGACACAAGTTTTCCAAGTCATCGACCCGGTCATGAAGGCAGTTGGCCAGCTGGAATAGGTCCTGAAGTTTGGTTGTAACATCAGCAGAGTCTTCCTCCACGCATGCCACAAGCTGTTCCACTTCTAAGAGCCTGTGCTCGTGGAGCTCCACCTCTTCCAGCAGCTTGTTCAGTGCATTTTGCACAGTTGATGATAAGAACGCAATAATTTCCGGCGCTAATTGTTTTGCCACCTCTATGGCTAGTTGCCGGACATCCACAATTCCCTCTGCAGTGTTGAACAGGTCCACCTGCCTATCTTCTAGCATTTCACTCTACATCTTCTTTGTATAGCATATCCTAGCGATGGTATACTGATCATCATTATCTACATAGAATCCCATCAATAATTAGTGTTGATTGAGCACCAAAGTGCTCGGGTGCTCGGGCCGAACACATCGGGATGCTCGAGTGCTCTACAGAGCACACGAGCACAATGGAAGTCAATGGGAGAACCAGAGCATTAAACCAGGCACCCCCTGCTCTGAAGAAGGGGAGGGTGTCTGGTTCACAGGAAAAGGACAGAAATTGAAGGAAACACCACTGAAATGGTTCGGGAACAGCATGGGGACGATGTCTAGATGCATCTTGGACTCTCAGGTCGTATACAAGGAGATATATCACTTATACCAGCTGTACATGTATAATTATATACAGGAGATACCCAGGTTACACCAGCACGCTTCATATCACTATATACAAGGAGATATATAACTTATACCAGTTGTACATATATAATTATATACAGGAGATAGCCAGGTTATACCAGCATGGTCCATATCACTATATACAAGAAGATGTCTAACTTATACCAGCTGTACATATATAATTATATACAGGAGATGCCCAGGTTAAACCAGCATGGTCCATATCATTATATACAAGAAGATGTCTAACTTATACCAGCCGTAAATATATCATTATATACAGGAGATAGGGGAGGAGACTCGAGCATCGATACTCGAGCCAAACAGGTGTTCGGCCGAGCATGCTCGCTCAACACTATCAATAATCTATTTTTACCTTACATTTTTTCTCATGCTGACATTGTAGCTCAGACTGAAACATGACAATGATGTGAAACAGGCTGAAACCTACAATATCTACTTAACCCCTTAAGGATGCATGATGTACCTGTACGTCATGGTTTTCGAGTCCTTAAGGACCCATGACGTACAGGTACGTCATGAGTAGTTCCGATCACTGCTGCTCATCCGGCAGTGATCGGAACAAGGTACCTGCTGAAATCATTCAGCAGGTACCTTGTTACAATGCCCAGGGGGGTCCTGTGACCCCCCCCATATCGACGATCGCTGCAAACCGCAGGTCAATTCAGACCTGCGGTTTGCAGCGCTTTGTTGCGATCTCTGATCCCCGCGGTCTGTGACCGCAGGGATCAGAGAGTTAATGCCCCCAAAGTGTTCATTTTTAACCCCCCTGCAGCCCCCAATCATATTATGGCTGCGGGGGTGCAGGGGGGGGGGTGGTTGCGGGCGGCGGGAGGTGGTGCGGGAGGCAGGCGGTGCGGCGGGCAGGATCGTGATTGCGATCCCCCACCCTCCTCCTCTGCAATATTCCCTGGTGTCTAGTGGATCTATCAGAGTGTCAGCACATTGCTGACACTCTGATAGAAACGGCTGGCATCTGTGCTTGATCAGATGCCAGCCGTTTAACCCTTTCCGGACCGCGGTATGGAAGGGTTAACAGAGAGGGAGCTCCCTCCCTCTCCCATCGGGGGGCTGCTGTACCTTTGCGGTACAGCAGCCCCCCAACAGGATGGGATCGCAGAGGGAGGGGGCTCCACTCCCTCCCCATCCATCACCCGCTGCTCTCTTATGGCAGCGGGTGATGGTTGATGGTTGCCATGGAAGCGGGATGCTTTTAGAAGCGTCCTGCTCTCCATGGTGCTGAAAGTCTGAATAGACCTGCTAAAGGTCTATTCAGACTTTGTAAAGTAAAAAATACAGCACAGTGCACTATATAGTGTCTTATACAGACACCAGATCCACTGGATCTACAAGAACCAAGTGGGTCTGGGTCAAAAAAAAAATGGAAAAAAACACATATCACTGAATAAAAAATAAAAAATAAAATACACTACACATATTAGGTATCGCTGCGTCCGTAAAAATCTGCTCTATAAAAATATCACATGACTGAACTCGTCAGGTGAACGCCATAAAAAAAAAAAAAAATGGTGTAAATAAGCCATTTTTTGCCACCTTACATCACTAAAAGTGTAATACAAAGCGATCAAAAAGGCATATGCCTCCCGAAATAGTACCAATCAAACCGCCATCTCATCTCGCAAAAAATAAGCCCCTACCTATAAATATTGGCCGAAAAATAAAAAAACTATGCTATGTTTCAAAAATGTTTTTTGTGTTAAATGTAAAAAAAAACTAAAAAGTAGATATATTGGGTATCTACACATCCGTAAGAATCTGCTCTATAAAAATATCACCTGAACTAACCCCTCAAGTAAAAACTGTAAAAACTTACATCACAAAAAGTGTAATAGCAAGCGATCAAAAAGTAATTTGGCCCCCCAAATAGTGCCAATCTAACCGTTACCTCATCCCGCAAAAAATGAGCCCCTACATAGGACAATCGCCCAAAAAAATAAAATAAATATGGCTCTCAAACTATTGAGACACTAAAACATGATTTTTTTTGTTTTAAAAAATATTATTGTGTAAAACTTATATAAATAAATAAAAAGTATAAATATTAGGTATTGCCACGTCCATCACAACCTGCTCTATAAAAATAACACATGACCTAACCCCTCAGCTGAACACATAAAAATAAAAAATAAAAAATACGGTGTCAAAAGCCATTTTTGTCACCTTACATCACAAAAAGTGTAATAGAAAGCGACCAAAATGTCATATGCACCCCAAGATAGTGCCAATAAAACCACCATCTCATCCCGCAAAAAATGAGCTCCTACATAAGACAGTCGCCCAAAAAATAAAAAATAAACTATGGCTTTCACAATGTGGAGACACTAAAAAATAATTTTTTTCAAAAATGCTTTATTATCTAAAACTGAAACAAAAACCCCTAAAAAGTAGTCATATTTGGTATTGTCACGTCCGTAATAACCTGCTCTATAGAAATAGCACACAATCTAACCTGTCAGTTCAACAATGTAAATAACAAAAAATAAAAACGGTCCCAAAACAGACATTTTTTTGCAAATTTTCCATTTTAATCTATTTTTACAGTAACAAAGCAAGGGTAAAAGCCAAACAAAACTCAATATTTATTGCCCTGATTATCTTGTTTGCACAAACACCCCATATGTGGTCGTAAACTGCTGTATGGCCAAACGGCAGGGCACAGAAGGAAGGGAATGCCATATGGTTTTTGGAAGGCAGATTTTGCTGGACTGGTTTTTACACTATGTCCCATTTGAAGCCCCCCTGATGTACCCCTACAGTAGAAACCCTAAAAAAGTGACCCCATTTTGGAAACTACGGGATAAGGTGTCAGTTTTGTTGGTACTATTTTAGAGTAAATATGATTTTTGGTTGCTCTATATTACACTTTTTTTGAGACAAGGTAACAAAAAATAGAAATTCAGAAATTTAATCTCCATTTGCCAATAACTCTTGCGGAACACCTAAAAGGTTAACAAAGTTTGTAAAACTGGTTTTGAATACCTTGAGGGGTGTAGTTTCGTAGATGGAGTCAGTTTTTTATGGAGTTTCTACTCTAGGGGTGCATCGGGGGACTTCAAATGGGACATGGTGTCAAAAAACCAGTCCAGCAAAATCCACCTTCCAAAAACCATCTGGCGTTTCTTTCCTTCTGTGCCCTGCAGTTTGGCCAAACAGCAGTTTACGACCACATATTGGGTGTTCGTGCAAACTACAGAATCGGGGGAATAAATATTAAGTTTTGTTTGTCTGTTAACCCTTGCTTTGTTACTGAAATAAATGGATTTAAATGGAAAATTTTCCAAAAATCGAAATTCTATCTCCATTTGCCATTAACTCTTGTGGAAAACCTAAAGGGTTAATTACGTTTGTAAAATCAGTTTTGAATACCTTGAGGGGTGTAGTTTCTAGAATGGGGTAATTTTTGGGTGGTTTCTATTATGTAAGCCTCACAAAGTGACTTCAGACCTGAACTGGTCCCTAAAAAGTGGGGTTTTGAAAATTTCTGAAAAATTTCAAGATTTGCTTCTAAACTTCTAAGCCTTGTAACATCCCCAAAAAATGAAATAGCATTCCCAAAATGATGGATACATGAAGTAGACATATGGGGAATGTAAATCAATAACTTTTTTTGGCGGTATTACTATGTGCTATAGAAGTAGAGAAATTGAAACTTGAAAAATTGCAAATTTTTCTAAATTTTTGGTAAATTTTGTATTTTTTTATAAATAAAAATGAAATTTTTCGACTTCATTTTACCATTGTCATGAAGTACAATATGTGACGAAAAAACAATCTCAGAATGGCCTGGATAAGAAAAAGCGTTTTAAAGTTATCATCACATAAAGTGACACTGGTCAGATTTGCAAAAAGTCCTTAGGGTGAAATAGGGCTGAGTCCTTAAGGGGTTAAAACTCATAAAAATGTCACTACTTCCTATCCCTTTTTATTTTTGATATCAGTTGACAGTTATTTTTTATATCAGTTGACAGTTAAAGCTATGCTCCAGTCCAGTGCTAAAATTTGACTATATATAACATATGTATAGTTAAGATATCTGGTGTCCTCCATTTTTCCCATGATGACTCCAATCTGATTTTCCTGTCAAATTTGTTTCAGGATGGCCAACATCTTCTAATCTACTCCATGCACAGCAATGTAGAAAATCTAAGGCATGGCCTCCCTCTTGTATGCCTTTGGATTGGCACAACACTTTGTTATCTGTGCTGGTCCATCTGAGGGCAGAGGAAGGATGGCGTG
This sequence comes from Bufotes viridis, assembly GCA_033119425.1. Lineage (NCBI taxonomy): Eukaryota > Metazoa > Chordata > Amphibia > Anura > Bufonidae > Bufotes > Bufotes viridis. The sequence continues at coordinate 242,906,420 of CM065592.1, forward strand.
TCTTAGATTTTTCTACATCACTCTGCATGGTTAAGTCATAGATGGTGGACTTTGATGAGGGGGACAGAATGGAGTAACAGAGACATTGTTGGGGGAATGGGAAGCGCTAGGTATCTTGACTGTACATGTGTTATGCATAGTAAAATTTTAGGTTTGGGCAAAAGCTTTAAACTCTACTGATTCTCTTGTTCTAATTTTGGGTCACCAAAAAATTCCTACTTGTATGTACCACTATGGCTGTATTCATATCTGAGATGGAGGTTAAATTATCATCTTCTGCCACAGATTCTGGCAAATGTATAGGACAAAATATCATAGAATACAGCAGTATTTTGTCTGATATTATTATGGAAACCTAATGGACCTTATTATAGTCAATGTATTCTGTCAGGCGCCGTAGGTGTCTGGCATATGATAGATCCAGCACGTCTCTGTTTTGTGTTGTTTTTTGTTTGTTTTTTCTGTTCTTAAACTGGCACAGAATGGAAACTGCACTGCAGATGAGAACTTAGCCAAAAAGTAAGGCCTTATGCACACAAACGTTTTTTTTTTTCAGTTTACATTCCGTTTTTTGCGTTCCGTATACGGGCCATATATGGAACCATTCATTTAAATGGATCCGCAAAAAAACGGAAGGTACTCCGTATGCCTTCCGTTTCCGTATTTCCATTTTTCCGTTCTATTCAAAGATAGAACATGTCCTATTATTGTCCGCATAACGGACAAGAATAGTACTGTTCTATCAGGGGCCCGCTGTTCCGTTTCGCAAAAAATCCGTATTTTTTTGTAGATCTGTTTTTTGCGGACTGCAAAATACTGAAAAAGCCATACGGTCATGTACATGAGGCCTAAAGCAGTACAGTGGTAGAAGTTATCCATTTTAACAACACAGAATTAAAATGACTCCATAAAATATTGTCTACTAGTTCATCACATTTAGCTTTAATCACCAGTTGCTTTATTGCAGAGCCATAAAATGTAAAGTCACTGAATTAGGCATTATTTAATTAGAAGTAAATTATCACAGTATCTTGCTTAGTGATGGGTGTAGGTCTGATAACCGGAGGCTATGATCTTAAAAATTGCTCTCTGCTGCTATTTTCTCACATTTGACTAAAAATGTGTTAGAGTAAGCTGGAAAACAACTCTATTTAGCAGTACCAGTGAAGCTTGTTGTGCTGCTTATGCAGTCACATGGATAGTCATCTGTAAAATTTTAATGTAAAGTATATTCACTTCCGCTAATTTCACAGTAGAATGAAAAGACCATTATGCCTGTTGTGAATAGAACTGTAATGCAATCATTTTATTCATGAAATATGATAACGTGTCTATATGTTATCACTGTTTGCTGTAAGAGAATCATTCTTTGCGAATTACTTGCAACATTAAAACTGGATATGTATTTCATTCTGTGCCCCAATTATTTTAATTAAATTCATTTGTTATGTTAATGAGAAATGTTATTCAAAAGTTTTACATTTAAATAGTATTGAAAAAGATTTGGCTAAATGAAGGGGTTGTCCTAAATATTTAAAAAGCTCCCAAAATAAAATGATCCTACATTCTCCAGGTAATCCCCACCATTTCCATTTTTCCACCACTTAGTTGCTATGATGTGCCATGCAACATCACTGCTGCAGTCAATCACTAGACCCAGCGATGTATGGCATGAGACTGCTGAGACCAGTGATTGGCTGCAGTGGTCATGTGAGGTGTACGTCTAAAGACACCTTTACATAGGTCAATGGTTGGGGAAATTACCAGGAAGAAGCATTCCTAGGAACACATTTTCCTGTTAATTGGTCTATGCTAAATTGCTAGTAATCACCTGATGAACGAGAAAACACTTGTTGATTGGGTGAAAGCATTACTGATTCGGTCATCTTAATCATTGTTTTTGGGCAGCATATTTTGCTGTCTAAATAGCGATGTGATATCCAGAAACACTGATTCTCTATGGGGACAAGTAATTGCAGCAGCTACCTCTTATCTCCTTACGTTGGAGGTGATTGCTAGTGTTGAGCGCGAATATTCGAATAGCGAATTTAAATCGCGAATATCGGCACTTCGCTAATTCGCGAATATTTCGAATATAATGCTATATATTCGCAAATTCGAAAATTCGTTTTTTTTTTTTTTTTTTTTTTTTTTTTTTTTAAAGTTGTTCCCTCCCACTTCCCAAAAGCATTTATTCTTACATGTCCGAGGACTCCATGCTCCCCTCCCGCTCCAGTCAGTGCCCGTCTGCCGAGTGCCAACTTCCTCTGCGCATGGAGCGTCCCCATCACCATGGGAACGCCTCCATGCTAGAATGTACTGTCGGATTTGAGAATCACGGTTATCTAGACCATGGTAAAAGTTGGATGCGCAATGCGAGTAAACTTACTAAAATCACTCGCATTGCGCGTCCAACTTAATTTTGTGTATAGTCAACGTTCCTAATGGTAGGGGCGGGGTACTTGGGTTGCGAGAATTAACGAATATACAGAATATAGCGCTATATTCGTATTCGTCATATTCGTTAATTCTAGCAAGCAAGGCAACTAAGTTGGATGCGCAATGCGAGTAATTTAAGTAAGTTTACTCGCATTGCGCATCCAACTTAGAGCGTGGAATAGGCTTTAGGCAACTTTACTATTGCCATTGCCAATCGGAAAGTTGTCTAAGTTGGATGCGCAATGCGAGTAAACTTACTTAAATTACTGCATTGCGCATCCAACTTAGAGCGTGGAATAGGCTTTAGGCATAGGCGGCAACTACTATTGCCAATCGGAAAGTTGTCTAAGTTGGATGCGCAATGCGAGTAAACTTACTTAAATTACTCGCATTGCGCATCCAACTTATTTCTGTGTATAGGCAACGTTCCTATTGGTTGTTTGCTAGACTTAACGAATATAGATAATATCGCTATATTCGTATTCGTCATATTCGTTTATTCTAGCAAGCCAACCATTGTTAGGACGTTGCCTATACACAGAACTAAGTTGGATGCGCAATGCGAGTAATTTGAGTAAGTTTACTCGCATTGCGCATCTAACTTACAGCGGGTATATTGTCAATAATCCTTCATTCCATCAAGACAACCAATAGGAAGTTGCCTAAGTTGCATTCGCAATATGCACATGGTGCTTCTATCGCGAGAATCGCATTGAAATATTCGTGTGAGCCTATACGGGTGTGGCTTTGTCTTGCGAGTTTGTTGACAGGAGGAAGGTTGAATCGCAGTGCAATACTCGTGTGTGACGCGCATGAAAATGGTCTCAAGCAATTTTAAAGAAGTCGAGGAAGATCTCCTGATTACTGTAAGTAATTCCACATTACAGCACTGTATTACATATCACAGGCTTGTTATTCCAATGTATTTATACAAATTCACATTTTTCTTTCTTCAGGGCATATTAACCCTGTCAAAGCCAGAGTTTTTTTGTTAGCCTCTTATTTCGCTCACTGCCTTCAAAGAGCCATCACTTTTTATTTGCCTGTTCACATAGCCATATGAGGGCTTGTTTTTGCGGGACAAGTTGTACTTTCTAACTCCGCCATTTAATATTGCATAAGATGTATTGGGAAGCCAAACAAAATGCAAAATGTCCAAAAATGCAAAATAAAAGCAATGCCACGCCATTTTTACGGGTTTGTAACCCCTTAAGGACACATGACACAACGGTACATCATGTATAGTTCCGATCACCACTACGCGGCGGGCAGTGATCAGAACTGGGTGCCTGCTGAAATCAATCAGCAGGCACCTTGGGACAATGTGCCGGGGGTCAATTCAGACCTGCGGTTTGCGGCTTTGCGTGTAATTGGGCGGCGGGTGCGGTGGCTATCGGGTCACCGTGCTGCTGTAATGGGGACCCGATAGCAGGGAAGGCCTGCGTCCGCATATCTACATAGACAGTGGTCTACTTTTGCTACCAACACGCCCATTTTCCAAACAGTCCTCAGAGCGGTATCAGTCTGATGAAGGCCGTATTGTGGCGAAACGTCACACGCATGTATATGATTTACCGCACTTCTGATTAAAAGAAACTTATCTTCAACGCATAAACTGGAGTTTATTTCCTTCTTGATACTAAGGGGTGGGAACCCGACCTCCAGTAAGCGCACCTCCAAAGAGTGCCACAACCGCCAGATGACGTACAGCTATGTCATTGGGCGTGAAGGGAGTTAATGATAGGTGCACTAAGTACTGTTAAGACATCACACCACTATGTCTGGTAGCATGTATGTATGGACACATTGGACAGCTGAGAAACATCTCTCATATGCACAATGCACATCCATTTTCCTGCCTCACAGTGCATACCCCACATCGTATACTCCACACCGTATACCCCACAGTGTATATCCCTCCACACACACACATAGTCTTTGGATTCTAATATGCGTCTGGTTGGTTAGGAGAAGTAATGTTTGACCGCCATTATTTGCTGGTTCATTTAGCGTTACCCAGGGTGCACCATGTGGAGGCGGACCAGCTGTACACCCCATACTGTACCGTTACCTCACTAGGCGGGTACATCTCTCCTCAGATGGCCAATATCCGATTGCTCATACTACACACACATACAATTTAAATATAATTCGATTGTATAACTGTAACGTTAAATCTAATGTTTTACTTTCAAACACTGAAACATTTTTTGTTGTGTTGAGATGATGACATTCATTTCTAATACTTTTATTTGACAAATTTGGGATTATATGGTTGCATTTTTATCCTGCAGCGAATGCTTGAGATGAAGTACGACACCACCAGGTCCCGCGTGGACAAGCAGCGGATCCTTAGGAGGATCGGTTATGAGCTATACCGTGACCACAATGTCACACACAAGCGGATGGCCATTATAAAAAAGTGGTCCGACCTGAAGAGGAGACACCAGGAGCGGATCACTGAGATACGGAACAAAATCTGCCCAGGTACAATGCTTACATGACTCTTGTATCTTTCAGCAACACTCTGTAATGTATAGGTACAGTTATGCTTTACGAGGTTTTATAACTTAAGAAAATTTTGCCATTATAGGTGATCCCGTCCCCTCAGTCCGCCGCAGGCCTTCAAAAAGGCAGTGGTGGTGGAGGAGGAGGTGTCGGGAGGAGGAGCAGGAGCAGGCAGGACCCTCTGCCCCTACCCCACAGCATGAGGATGCCGGACCCTCAGACCATCCCGGTTCTCATGAGGAGAATGAGGAGGAGGAGGAGCTGGTGACCACCCCCGCCAGGAGGGTAAATAATATGTGTTGTGGGTGTTTTAACTCAGTCACTGGTGTCAGTTTCTTCCAGAAAACCATAACAAACATGTTAAATCTTTATCCTTTAACCCCTTCATGCTTTCTGACATAACTGTACGACCAAATAACAAGTGACTTGCTGCATTGTGATGTACGGCCACGCCCAAACTGCTCCTGGGGCTGTGACACTATAAAGTGTCACAGCCCGGAATCACAGCTCCCCAGGAGCAGACACAAGTGGTAAGCCGGCAAGGGACCAATCATAGTGTTCCCTTGCTAGTAAGCACTCCGATTGTTTTGTCTCTGCAGACTAACCAATCATAGCGCAGCACTTTAAAAAAAGCCTGTTTCAGGCCAGCGACATCTATGTGGTTGAGAGGAAGAAAGCTCCCTCTCTCTTCCATCTTGCCGTTGCTGCTTCACGCAACGGCAAGATGGTTTCCATGGCACCCGGACGCCTTACAAATGGCGTCCTAGTTGCTCATTTACCTAAGGCCGATCAGACCCTGAGGTCTGATCAGCCTTAGTGTAAGTGTGGCACTGACTATACAGTGTATTACAATAGACTATGCAGATGGTTTTTGATAAAAAGAAAATAGATACATAAAACAAAATAAAAAAATTGAAAGACAAAAAAGACTAAAAATTTTTTTTTAAAGAAGAATAAATTAGAAATCGTCTTCTCATATATATTCATTTATGTAATCTAAAAATTACATAAATAATATAGTGCACATAATTGGTATAGCCGCATCCGTAAAAAGCAGCTCTATAACAATATAGCGTGTTCTTACCCCTTTGGCAAATCCCATACAAATATTTTTTTTAAAACTGTCAAAAACAGACATATTTTATACAGTATACATATTTTGTAACGTTCCATGACATAAATTCCAAACCCAAGCGATCAAAAAGACGTATGCACCCCAAAATAGTACCAATCAAACAGTCAACTGATTCCACAAATATTTTAAATAAAATACTCTATTGAAATATTCCTAAGTAAAGAACTATATAACTGATTGTGATTTTAATGGCCAGCTCCTTTATACACTAATCAATAAAAGTTATTTAATCTGAATTTTAATATATTATTTTTTGTACAGTAATAAAAGAAATGAAAAATAAAATAATTCTGCTGCAGCGGGAGCACTCCAGGCGGATGAGGGCTTTGCAGCTGAAGATCAGCCAAGATATGAAGGCCATGGAGGAGTGGCATCAGAAGGCCATAACGGAGCTGATCAACCAGCATGATGTCCTGAAAGCCCTGCCTTAGTTTTATTTAATTTTTATTTTATGTTTCTTTAAACAATTTTTTTATTTTATTTATAAAGTTTGGTTTGGTTTTAAATCATTTTTGGTTTTCTGTTTTATTTTAATAACTCTGGTTACATTAAGGCAATTTTTTCCATCCAAAACTCATCAGTATGATGACATACAGCAGCCGCAGGTAGTATGAGCCTACACAGAACTCATAGTGGTGAGGATAATAGCAGCAGTCTTTGTTAATGGTGGGGCCTTACAATAAATAAAGTTATCAGTAAGAATTACACCATAACATAACATTATAAAAAACTGAAATCACGCGTTATAACTCAGAAAAAACTATTTATTAACAAAATAAAAAAGGCCTCTATGGGAACATTGTGAGTTGGGAAAGTAGCTCCTCCATTTTCTGCATCCCTTTACGGTGCTTTTTAGCCATCTCCTAGCTGATGATGACCCGGCATTGCCCTTTAAGAGTGACCACCCCTTTAAGAGAGACATGTACTTAAAAAAATAAAGTATGCAAAGTAATATTCTTGCATTGGGGTATATGCAACTTAGGCCTCTTTCACACTTGCCTTGTGAGGATCCGGCGTGCACTTCCGTCGCAAGAAATGCCCGCCGGATCCGTCATAGCATAAGACAACAGAAAGCATTGGAATACTGATCAGTCTTCAATATGCTTTTAGGTAACCATGGCAGCCAGGACTCTACTAAAGTCCCGGCTGCCATAGTAAGTAGTGGGGAGCCGGGGAGCAGATACTTACAGTCCGTGCGGCTCCGGGGTGCTCCACAATGGCGTCAGAGAGCCATACGCCCATGGATCATGTGATCCATGCTCATGAGGCGCTCTGACATCATTCATTGTGGAGGGCCCGGGACTCGGGAGCCGCACAGATGGTAAGTATACTTCTCCCCTGCCTCCCCACTACACTTTACCATGGCAGCCGGGACTTTAGCGTCCTGGCTGCTATGGTGACCATTCACAAAAGCTAAACGTCGGATCCGCGATGTGCCGAAACGACGTTTAGCTTAAAGCCGGATCTGGATAAATGCTTTTCAATGGCCATTAATTCCGGATCCTTCTTTCCGGCATGCCTTCAGGATTTGGGTCCGGAGAAAAATCCGCATCATGCTCCAGATTTTGCTACGGCAAAAAAGTCTCAGTACTGAACGGAAGACATCCAGACGCATCCTGAGCGGATTTCTCTCCATTCAGGATGCATTGGGATTATCCTGATCAGTATCTTTCCGTCCTAGAGCCCCGAGGACGGAACTCTAGAGACAGAAAGATAAAACGCCAGTGTGAAAGAGCCCTTACTTCACTATTGTTTGGCTATGGCTATCTAGAACTAACAAAAATTTAGGAACCCAGCTCTGTTTAATTCGCAATGCGAGTATATGTTCGCATTGCGAATTCAACTTAGAACTGGGTTCCTAATGGTTGTATTGCTAAAATATAACGAAGATTGAGAATTCAGTCTTCGTAAAAGTTGTAATCGCAATGCGATTAATACAGGTTATATTAATCGCATTGCGAATTGAACTTAGAGCTGGGTTCCTAATGGTTGTATTGCTAGAATATAACGAAGATTGAGAACATAGCGCTATATTCTCAATCTTCATTATATTCTAGCAATACAACCATTAGGAACTCCGCTCTAAGATGGAATCGCAATGCGAATACTTTAAGTTAAATTAATCGCATTGCGATTTCAACTTAGCACTGCTGCCATGGGCGTAGCTATAGGGGGTGCAGAGGTAGCAGTCGCTACCGGGCCCAGGAGCCTGTGGGGGCCAAAGACCCTTGTGCTGCATAGGAAGACACACAAAGCACTGAGGGAAGGGGGGCCCAAGCTGAATTCTTGCACCAGGGCCCATGAGCCGTTAGCTACGCCGCTGACTGCTGCTATATTCCATATTCGTTAGTTATTCGTTAACTTTGTTAATTCTAGCAAGCTGAACCATTATAAACCCAGCTCTAAGTTGAAATCGCAATGCGATTAATATAACTTGAATTAATCGCATTGCGATTTCAAAGTAATTCCTCAAATCCGACAGTACATTTTAGTATATGGAGACGTTCCCATGGTGATGGGGACGCTCCATGAGCACAGAAGTTATGGTTGGCTTGGTAGAATTAACGAGGATGACGAATATGACGAATGTATTCGTCATATTCCTCAAAACGAAGATAACGAAGTATTCTACATCTTCGTTTTAGCTACCTATTCGTCAACTTCGCTAATTCTAGCAATCAAATAGGAAGGTTGACTTACCAGACAGCTGTGTTAAATTCGCTATGCGATTTTTTTATTATTTTTTTAAATAAATAGAATACTTATAATAATTTTATCAAGTAATATAATTATTGTATTAAAAAAAAATAAATAAATCGCATAGCGAATTTAACACAGCTGTCTGGTAAGTCAACCTTCCTATTGATGCTAGAATTAGCGAGGTTGACGAATAGGTAGCTAAAACGAAGATGTAGAATACTTCGTTATCTTCGTTTTGAGGAATAGACGAATACATTCGTCATATTCGTCATCCTCGCTAATTCTAGATATGAAACCAATAGGAAAGTAGCCTTAAGTACAAATCGCAATATGCGATTATTTAAATCGCATGTTAATCGCGATAACTAGAAAAAATGACGAATATTCGATTTCGACGAATATGAAACGAATATTCATTCGAATATTCGCGAATTTCGTCGAAATCGAATATGGCACCTGCCGCTCATCACTAGTGATTGCTGCGTGTAAATGCATCATTCACCTTCTCTGATGAGCAGGTAATTATTAGGAATGTACGGTTCATTCCCAATTATTGCTTGCTATGTCACTCCATATTAAGCCTAGTGTTGAGCGCGAATATTCGTATTGAAAATATTGATCGCAAATATTGGCACTTCGCGAATTTGCTAATATTTAGAATATAGTGCTATTTATTCGTAAAATCGAATATTCGCTTTTTTTCACACAGTACACTGATCCCTCCCTGCTTGTAGCTTGTGGGCCAATGAGAAGGCTGCAATATAGTTGTCAGAGCAGTCTCCAAGACTAGGAACCTCTTGATAGACTGGGTGCAAGGGTTTAAGCAAATAAGAAAAAAAATAAAAAACTTGTCACTAGCAGACCTGGTTCCAGTGCAGTGCTCCCTTGTACACCGCTTTAACACATCAATGGCATCAGCAGTGATGTGTGTAGGCACAGCAGGTGACTACTGCCATTGCTGAGCATCAGCGGTGACATGCACATCACACTTCCAGTGCAGCCGGAACCAGAAGATTAGGAGAATGGAGATGAGCACTGGAGTCAGAGCAATGGTACACCCTGCCTGCATATATCAAAAAGGTTTCTCGGTCTAGAGAACATGTTTGAGCAGAGTTGGTCCTCTGGAGATGTGACTCCTCATTTTCATGCTTCTCTCATAGGAGTTCTTTCAGGTCACTTTTGGTACCCATCTTGGTTTTTAAGGGAATCTTTAGTAGATGCATTTGTGCCTTTCAGCTTTGATAAAATATTGTGCAGATGCCACCCATCAAAAGATAGTCTGCCCTGGTGGGTCATGGTGTATTACATTACATGGGTCTTGTACTACTTACAAGCAGAATGGTAAGGAAATGCACATATTGAGGTGATACTTAGTGGACTACATCCATTTATAACCCGTTCCTTTATTATTATCATGTATAATAGTTATAGATGATCAAATACCTTCATTAGGTGTTAGGAGTAGTGTTGAGCGGGAGATGCCATATTCGATTTCACAATATTTTGTGAATATTCGCTTAGATATTCGTCTAAATCGAATATTCGTCATCATTCTACTTACCGTGAATAATATGCGAGTTAATTATTCGCGTATTGCGATTTTAACTTTGAACGGGGTATAAGGCAAGTTTGTGTGTGCCTGTCTGTCCCTGTGTGTCTGTCTGTCCCTGTGTGTGTCTCTGTCTGTCTGTCCTTGCGTGTCTGCCTGTCTGTCCCTGTGTGTGTCTGTCTGTCCCTGCGTGTGTGCCTTTCTGTCTCTGTGTGTGTCTGTCTGTCCCTGTGTGTGTCTCTGTCTGTCTGTCCCTGTGTGTGTCACTGTCTGTCCCTGCGTGTGTGCCTGTCTGTCCTTGCGTGTGCCTGTCTGTCCCTGCGTGTGCCTGTCTGTCCCTGCGTGTGTCTCTGTCTGTCTGTCCCTGCGTGTGTCTCTGTCTGTCTGTCCCTGTGTGTGTCTGTCTGTCCCTGCGTGTGTCTCTGCCTGTCTGTCCCTGTGTGTGTCTCTGTCTGTCCCTGCGTGTGTCTCTGTCTGTCCCTGCGTGTGTGTCTGTCTTTCCCTGCGTGTGTGTCTGAAAATGAATATTCGAAATAGCTAATATACAACGCTATATTCGAAATATTCACGAATTAGTAAAGTGCCGATATTCGCTAAAAAAAATCGCTATTCGAATATTCGCGCTCAACACTAGTTAGGAGCCAGATTCTGGAATTGTAGGAAGATGTGCTATTCTGTAGTAACTGTGCTTCAGCTGTCTTGCTGTACGGCCAGACACAATCCACTTGAGCTTTTGAACATTTGGCTTTAAACATTTGCTTGAAGAACATTCTGCCAGACACTTTAATACCAATTCCTTCCAGCAGATCAGGTCTCTGACAGTGATCTGCAGAAAGACAAGGGTAATTGTGATCGCAACATCGCTAGTTCTTCCTCACTTTCGCGAAAATTGCTTCCCACCATCTTTTCCAATCTTCTCAAACTTCGAGTAGTTTGACTCACACCACGCCCCTTTTGCGCATGCGCATTAAGTGAATTTAACATTGTGATTTTCCAATATTCACCCATATATTCGCAAAATATCACGAAATTGAATATTGCCCCTGCCGCTCAACACTAGTTAAGCCTTAAGTCACTTCTGCAGTCATGTAAAAGAGTGAGGATGGGGGGAATTAACTGGTAAGTATGGGACATTTTTTGCTTTATGATTGATAAATAGAAAGATAACTCAGGAAACAATACAGCAGAGCTTGCCTAAAGTTAAAAAATATAATATTATTAAAGAGGACCTATGCAATCTGCAGGAAGCATGTTATAGACCAGGAGGAGTGGATCAGATTTATATATAGTTTTGTGGGAAAAGATTCAATAAAACATGTAATTTACACTTTTTTATCTCTTCTATTTATGACTTCATTCTGAATTTTATTGACATTTGCTGTTTCAATCACATGGTCATGTGAAATTTGATCAGCACAATGTTGCCTATGACGAGTGTGGGGACTTATTTTTCTCTTCTCTGTGTGTCCCAGGAGCTCAGTCTTAAAGCCTCTTTACACTGTGTCCAATGTTCAGGCAGATTTTTGCTAATGTGCCACTGATTACCCAATGAATGAATGAAACCATCGTTCATCGGGTAATAGGATTGTTTGTGTGGTCACCTAAATCGTTGTTTCCCAGCACCGTCTTGTTTAAGCCTTCCTGAAATCCGCCTTAATAATACGTAGGATGTCAGATCTTTAAATACGGTGCCTGGTCTGGAGCGGAGCAAGCACCATAGTGACCAGGGCTAATCTCTGTGATCAGTGGCAATGGCGATCATGGAAATTTAATCCCTTAGATGCCATGGTCAAATGTGACCAGGACATCTGAGGCCAGAAACCGAGAAGCGTCTGCTTGCCACACAGGAACGCCTCCGGCAGGCGGAGATTGAGGAAGACATCCCATTGAAGTAATGAGCCAGAACCTGTAATAGGCTTCTAGGATTTTTGCTTGTATATTGAATTTAGGCCAGCAGATGGAAGCACTGAAATGTAATATAGAGATCTCTATATAAGGTCATGGATAAAATTGCATTACTCTATACAGATTGAAATCTAATGATTGTTTGTTGGGGTCAAATGTAAAAATTAAATTCACCCCCTTTCTCTAATATCAAAATAAATGAACAATGAAAACAATAAACATCATATGCATTGGCACTTCTGAAAATGCCTGTGTTACGGAATAACCCGGTATAGTGAGGGTTAATACCATTCGGGCGATTCCCCTGGCGAAGAGCACAGCAACCCACGAGCACTCGAATCCACCTGACTGGAACCATACGAAAACCTCCTTTCCTGGAACAGGCAATAGAACGTTCTGAAGTAGCAATTCCCCCCAAGTACGAGACGAGGCTCCGTATTGATGGTTAAACAGGAATCCTCTATATTGAGGGCTACCTGCCCGGTATTTATGCAGGTCTCCCACCTGGTGGACACTCCCCTAGGGGACCAGAAGGAAGACTGAGACACAGGAGATACAGTAAAACACTCCCACACAAAATATTCCCCTCTGCCTGTGATACAATTACCCTACACGGGTTAATGTAATCATCACAGGCATTAGAATACACAATGTCTTCTGTCCTGGAGACAACCGAGGAGTCATTCATTTATCTCTCAGGACAAAGTGAAATCGCCAATACACACGTGGTGACAATAGGACAGACATCACTATTCAATATACAATGTCCCACCCTTTACAGTACACACAGACATTTGACATATCCCAAAATGGCACGAATTAGACCAGGGGTTCAAACGTTTAGCATGGGCTGATGAGAGGGCCCATAATCCTGGGGCAAGAGGCTGGCAATCTGTCAACTCCAAAACCCAGTGGCGAGGTTGGTTTCGCCAGAGCCTGTTTTACATGATATTAAAAAACGTACCACATACGGTGAATAGCGTAAAAAAATCAAAATGGTCGATTCGCTGTTTTTTCATCACTTCACCACAGCTACGTAGACATAACTATAAAAAAGTTATGGGCATCAGAATATGGAGATGAACAGAAAAAATGTATTTTCTAAAGTTTTTTCTCGAGTATTAAAGCACATGAAAAACTATACAAATGTGGTATCACCATAATCATACTGACCTGGAGAATGAAAAGCACAAGTCAGTTTTACTGCATAGTGAACATTGTAAAAAAAAAACCCCCCAAACTGTGGTGGAATAGCATTGTTTTCACAATTCAACCACATTTGGAATTTTTTCCAGCTTCCCACTACATTGCATGCAATATTAAATGATGTTATTAGAAAGTACAACTTGTCGTGCAAAATACAAGTCCCATACTGCTATGTAAATGAAAAATGTTAAAAGTTATGGCTCAGGGAAGCCATAAAGCAAACAAAGAAAACGCAAATACGGAAAATAAACATGTCAGAAAGGGGTTAAACACCACTCTGCTGCTTGCAAACAATGATTCTGTATACAGACGAGCACTCGCTACTCCTCATACTGTGGAGGAGATCGCTGCACGTACTGCAAATGCAGCATTCTCCTCCACTTACAAGCAAGAGATTGTTAGAAAGGAATGCTTCATTCCTGACAATCGCTTGTTACATTGGGCCATGTAAAGGGGCCTTTAGCCTACCTCCTCCGCCTCACTGTCCTGTGTCTCGCTGGAAGACAACTGGCCAGAGCAGACACCTCCCCCTCTGCTCTGTCTATAGTAGGACCAAAAATGTGAAGACCCACCCCTTGGCTGAGCCCTATCCAATTTGCCTTTCCCAGTGAAAAATCCACCAGCAGGAAATTAACACCAGTGTACTCTGCAGTCTTTCTGAAAGATACCAAAAAAAAACTGTTCCTTTCCACACAATGTGCAGCATGCTGCCCCCCAAGGGAATAGTCCCGGTGTGTAGGAATGCGAGTGGTATATACTGTGGCCTAATGTTTATGTCATGGTGCTCCTACCTTCAGGGGTCAGTCTCCATCACAGAGATTGAGTTGAAGAATAAAGTAAAGTCCAGACTTGGAAAAGTTTAAATCGTGTTTACTTGAATAACTTGAACTTGACAATAGAATCGGTTTCTAAAGGGTTTAGTGTAATTCTCCTTTACTTGGTTTCAGCAGGATGCAATATGGAGGCAGGGCTTAGTACTCTGCTCTCTCTACTGTGCCAAATCTCAGGCTTTAGACTGGTTTCTGGACTTTCTAGAGGTTCTGGTACTGTTGAGTGAGGTGTCTTTGGCCATTGACCACCTCGTAATACTCAGTCTATAAAATTCAAGGAGTTGTGGTGCTCTCTGAGCTGCTTTCCCTAGAAGATTCATGCTGCAGGAGGGGAAAACACTCCCTTACTGTGCCATGTTGTCTGTTCTCTTTCTCAGTCTACTGTAACTCCAACTAACTACTTCCTCAGTAACCCTTCCCAGACTGGCCCACTCCTGCTAACAAGGGGGAAAAGAATGGCATAGTTAGTTTCATTCTTATCTAAGGCTCTGCCAGAGCATATGCCACCTGCTGGGAAACCAGGGACATTACAAGTCACAACAGTTGAATAAACACATCACCAAGGCACAGTATTAGAGGACCTGGAAAAGAATACAAAGATGACATTCTCTTTTAGAGATTAGAAACAGTAGCTAGGTTTTGAAATAGTAATGCCCTGCTCCAGGATACTACAAATGTGAGAGCAAGTTTATCTTTTGTAATTTTTTAATATTGAATAAGATGAGAAAGTATTAACAATAAAAGTCGAGTTATCTATATAAATTTACTCTGCTTGTGCTTTCATATGGGCAATATGACTAGGGGCTACATTATCTCATTAACCACTCATCTTCCACCTAGATTGCTGTCCAGTTAATCAGGGGCAGACTGAGAAGTTAAAGTGGTCCTGGAAAAAAAAAAAGAACTAAAATTGTCCTAATATTGTAGGGAGGTCCTAATTAACAGAAGGCAAGGCAGCACAAGTAGACAGGGACAACAGAAGAAGGCCAACAATGCAAGTGCAGCAAAAACTACCTACAGTACATAGCAGAACCAAATATCATAGTCTAGCACAAAGTACTTCCACCCCGTTGAAGTATTTAACTGTATCACTGTCATGAGGATTTCAGGAGGACACCCGCGATTTCTGGCCAGGTGCATAAAACCTGATGCTTCTAGCATTAATGGATGCTGAGAGCCCCCTGGTCATTGGCCCACCAGGAAATTTCCCTGTACAGTCTATAGACAGTCACAAACTTTGTAGATTCAAAATCTTGCAGCGCTCACCTGTGTGGTAATGAAGTCGGCGGCCCGGATCCGGTCCTGGACAGGACCAAAAGACGTACTGTATGAAAAAAGATAGTTGGATCCAGCTTCCGTTAAAACTTCACTTTTATTCATATGCGGTAAAATCCTGTTCAGACATGGCACAGAGTACACTAGTTCAGTCTACGCGTTTCGGACCTTGCTTCTTTTTTATAGGTCCTTACTCATGACATACAAACTTGCAAATGGTAACTTCTTTTTAAAGGCAATGTGATCACAATCCACCTGTGTCAGTGACACCTGACTCAGGGGTGTTCACATGATTGCCAAAGGGAGGTAACATACAAATGTGTTTAACATAAAACCTATTCACATAGAAAACATTGCTAAAAGAAGAAAAAAGCCTTTCTTCTTTAGAGAGAAAGGAAACATAATATTCATTTATATTGCAATGTTAGATCATGCTTCTTATTTAGACCTTGGGGAACACAGGTACCTAGTTGAAACATCCAATATGCTTCACGGCTCAACAGTTTCTGTTTGTGATCTCCTCCCCTTACTGGGTATGTAACCCTTTCGATACCCTGCACTTCAAAACTACTTGTATTTCCATCGTGCTGTATAGCAAAATGGAGACTTGCTGCTGAGATATTTCTAGTTCTGAAGTGCGGGATATCTGACAAGTGCTTGCGTACTCTTTCTTTAATTTGTTTCGTGGTACATCCCACATACTGTAAATGGCATTGCTTGCATGTAATAACATACACTGCAAACATAGTATTACAGTTCAGGTATTGTTTTATGGCATGGCTTCTCTTATTAGTAGCAGATACAACATTGTCACATACTTTCATGTAGTTGCAGCAGATACATCTGCTGCTCCCACATTTAAAACTGCCCATATGGGTAAGCCATACTGGGCGACTGGTTGGTTTTTCTGAAAATAAGCTGGGACTGACACTTTGTCCTATAGTAGGGGCTCTTCGTGCAACACACTTCACTCCTGCCTGGGCTACCCCCCTCCATTCTTCGTCCACATTTAAAATTGGTAAGTTTTTTTGTACTATTTTGCATATGTCATTAAATTCCTTACTATAAGTTGTTACAAAAATTGTGGATCTCTTTTGATCATATTTTTTAAAGCTTCTTTTTCTTTTTGATTTTATTTGTTTTTCTTCTTTTTGTCTGTCTTGTGTTTCATTTTTAATTTCATGAGGGAAAACCAAATTCTCCCTATTGCGTAACAAAGCTCCTGCTTTTGCTTTATTAATGGATTGTAATGTATACTGTCTCGCTGTCTATGGTCTATGGACAGTCCACCGCTGCAGTTAATCCACTTGTATTTGGTTGGCCTTAAGTTAAAGTATAACTGTCAATTTTTTTTTTTTTTTTTTTACTATTGGATTTTGGTGATCAATATCACCTTGTTGGCCCTGTTTTAATTTCTGATTGTTTAATAAATAACCACTAAAAGTCACCTAAAAGTCCCCAGTATTGGCTATTGTTACCTGAGATTAAAATCAGGTTGCTATGCTCCTTCTGTCTACCAGATGAGGACGGAGCACGCTGGCTGCGTGCACTGGGATCTGATACTGAGTCAACATTGTAAGGGAATGTATAAAAAGCCAGGTTCTTCCTGACAAGAGATAACAGTGCTGGGCTGTGTGTGTGACCTTCTCCACATGCCTGTGCTTGGCAGACACTCCCTTAGCAGTGCTGGACAATGTAGAGCCCAGGGAGATATGGCTGCTCAGTGTATAAATGAAAGCCTTATCTGATAAGAGGAGAGCTTGTAGGAGAGGACTACAGGCTTCAGCCAGACCTGGAAATTTAACTGCAAGACCCCCTATACAGAGCTGGTCTTTACTAACTTTACTGCAGGTGTCCTATGGATTAGGCTCAGGGCTGAGGGCAGCCATTTTAACAGAATAGTGAAATTGCAGTTTTATGCAGACTGGTTGCTAAGGGCTGAATCTTATTAAATATGGGGTAAGTCTAATAGTTATTGATTCAGGAATATTACCATATTAGTAACTACATATATGAAAACTGAAATTAGGGTCTAAATGTGACAGTTATCCTTTAAGGATAAGGCGCCAATCCCTTCACTGGCTCCCCATTTCAAATATTAAGAATGACATAGAACACTGTATACAACCTGTACCTTCCTGTGGGGAGTCGCTCTGGTAGACAGCGGTGCGGGTGCAGTATAGAGGCAAAAGGGAGTCCAGAAGGTGCAGCAAACAGTGTTTTATTCACACTTGCATCAAAAATAAACAGCGAACAGTCACTTGGTGTTAAATCACACACATCAGAAAATGTGAGGTAAAACAAAATGTCCAAACACAGGTTCTAATCACCTGGGAGGTTTTAGGTACGGGTTCGCACCTGGCTGTCGGCCCAGCCGCAAGATAATCCACCTCAGGCTTCCTGGCCGTCTGCACTCCTCCTTGCTGGGCTCATGCTTCCAGCCCAGAGAGCTCCACAGCACCATCTGCAGCTCCAGGACAATCACACACACTCAGCTGCTGAGGAGGCTGCCTTTTAAAGGCCCGGATAAAGTCTGGCCTGGACCGTGGGGAGTAGGCACCCACCCAACTCTTTGCCTACTCCCAGTAAGAGCCGGCCCGGATTGGCTTTGCAGCCAAACTAACTAACAATGTCAAGCAGCACTAGCTGCTGCTGACACATAAAAACCCAGCTCTCACCTCACCGAGGCCAGGAACCTCGGTGACACGTATCGTCCGTCCATGACGGCACCTTGCGCCCTCTTACACACCCCCCCCCTTTGTTCAACACTGAGGGGGTGAACACACGTGAGGCAGTGGACGCGGGACAGGGCATCTGCGTTACCCTGGAAGCGGCCTGCCCTGTGCTCTACAGAGAACTTGAAGTTCTGCAGGGATAGGAACCACCTGGTGACCCGAGCATTCCTCTCCTTGGCCTGGCTCATCCACTTGAGAGGGGAATGGTCGGTCACCAGACGGAACCTCCTTCCTAACAAGTAATAGCGGAGAGATTCGAGTGCCCACTTGATAGCCAGGCACTCCCTCTCCACTATACTATACCTAGTCTCGGCGGGGCTGAGCTTACGGCTCAGGAAGACAACGGGATGTTCTTCCCCATTGACCTCCTGAGACAGTACAGCACCGAGACCTACCTCCGAGGCATCGGTCTGTACGACGAACTCCCTGTTGAAGTCGGGTGTCACCAAAACCGGGGACCCACACAGGGCCGACTTCAACGCAGAGAAAGCCTCCTCCGCCTTCTCACTCCAGTGCATCTTTCCAGACTTTCGTCCCTTTAAGAGGTCTGTCAACGGCGCTGCTATTGTGGCAAAGTGGGGCACAAACCTCATGTAGTATCCTACAATTCCCAGGAAGGACTTTACATGCCTGGTGGTGACCGGTCGGGGCCAGTTACGTATGGCCTCTACCTTAGTTACCTGAGGTTTGATGACTCCCCGCCCAATTACATACCCCAGATATTTGGTCTCTTCCAACCCAATCGCACACTTTTTTGGATTGGCGGTTAGTCCAGCTTTCCTCAGGGCATCTACTACCGCCTGCACTTTGGGTAAATGGCTTTCCCAGTCGGTGCTGTGGATGACTACATCATCTAAGTAGGCTGAGGCGTACCGACGATGAGGTCGCAGCACAATGTCCATTAACCTTTGGAAGGTGGCGGGGGCGCCATGCAGGCCAAAGGCTAACACCTTGTAATGATACAGGCCCTGCGGGGTAACAAAAGCAGTTTTTTCCTTGGCCGACTCCGTTAAGGGTACCTGCCAGTACCCTTTGGTGAGGTCTAGCACAGAAAAATAACGGGCTTGCCCTAAATTCTCAACAAGCTCGTCTACCCGGGGCATGGGATATGCATCAAACTTGGACACTTCATTTAACTTGCGGAAATCGTTGCAGAACCGCAACGTCCCATCCGGCTTGGGTATTAGGACTATGGGACTGGCCCACTCACTTTTCGACTCCTCAATGACATCGAGCTTCAACATTAACTGCACTTCCTCCGCGATGGCCCGTCGCCGAGCCCCGGGTACCCGGTATGGTTTTAACCGGATCTTGGCCTGAGGCTCAGTGACGATGTCATGTTGGATGAGAGACGTGCGGCCAGGGAGGTCCGAGAACACATCCGTGTTCCGACTGATGAACTCCCTGACTTCCTGAACTTGTTTGGAAGACAGGCTGTCTGCAATTTTTACCGTGGTTACCGCTTCGCAGGCCTCGAACTGTGGGGCTGGACCCTTGTCACCTAGAAGCCCTGGCCGGGGGCTGTTGTCGGACGAGTCCCTATCTTTCCACGGCTTCAGTAAATTCACGTGGTACACCTGCTCCGGCTTGCGCCGCCCTGGCTGGTGTACCTTGTAATTTACTTCCCCTTCCTTCTCGATCACCTCATAGGGGCCCTGCCACCTAGCTAGGAACTTACTGTCCAGGGTGGGTACCAGAACCAAAACCCAAACTCCCGGATTGAAGCCCCGTACCCGAGCCTGACGATTGTACACCCTACTCTGGGCTTGTTGCGCTGCCTCCATATGCTCCCGGACCAGCGGCAACACCCTTTCCATCCGTTCCTGCATCTGGGTGACATACTCAATGACACTTTTGTGGGGGACAGGCTGTTGTTCCCACGCTTCCTTGGCGATATCCAACAGGCCCCGAGGGTGTCTGCCATAAAGCAGTTCGAAGGGCGAGAACCCAGTAGAGGCCTGGGGCACCTCTCGCACTGCGAACATGAGATAGGCCGCCGGTTGAGCATCCCTGCCCTGGCCTGGGTATATCTGATTTATAGCGATTTGTGACAAATTAATTTGTAACTAATCAAATTTCTTGACTAACTTCGTTAAATACACCTTCATTCACCTACAATATGCTCAACTTCTTCAGTTATTCCTTAGGTAATCAACATGACATATATTGCAGATATTAAATGACACATTTACTAAGACCTGCGTATTACACACCACTCTTAACCTGTCCCCCCACTGGTTTCAGATGTGCCAAAGAGGTGCATGTCTCTTAATAACCGTGGCACATCTGTGCAGGTCTGTGCACCCTTCCTGGTGCAATTTCTGCTATAATTTATGGCAGTTTCCTGGCATAGATTATATCAAATGTGATGGGCCAGATGTGCCAGCCCTGCACCACATGCTCCCCACCTCGCTCCATTCACTTTTTAGAAAAGTGACAAACGGGGCTCCAAACCCCTAGGGTGTGTGCCAAACTTTGTGACTTTTTGGCACCAGTTTTCTGGTGAACAAACAAATAATAAATGTTCCCCTAAGAACTAACACCACAATCACACTGCCCAGAAGCAATGACTTGACTTTTCCCATTTCTCATCATCCACTGAAATATGGATTATTCAACAAGATTTGACAGCCAATAATCAAAAGAGCAATATTCAGTACAAAAAGTTTTTGTGTCCAAGGGATTGTTAAATCTGTCACATCCTGCTATACTCATTAAAGGAGTTCAGCAAGTGACATTTATCTTGTAGAAAATGTTAATACAAGTCACTTGGTACCAACATGCATGCTGAGCCCACTGTATACTCTTCCTGGAGCCAGATGGCTATTGTGGTGGGCTCAGCATGCATGTTGGTACCTGCGTCCCTGGATCTAATGGAGGCTGTTATGGCATCAGAAAGGGTTAATAAGCATGGTTGATCTTAGCATGCATGCTGGGCCCGCACTCCCTGGATTTTATGTGGCTGTCATGGTGCATAACAGGTAGGATTTAGCGTTAAGACCACTCATAGAGGTGGCCTTGGCGTGGCGAGTGGCTTATTATTTTATGATCAAAATGTACACTAAGGACCTCTGATAGCTTCTAGCATAGAGGCAGGGCAGAGCACTGGTTGCAGAGTGCTGTTGCATTTCTGTGTTTGTATGACACTAAACTGTGTAAAGTAATTAACACTGAAGAGGACAGTTTTCTGCTACAGAGGGATCTGGATAGATTGGAGGCTTGGGCAGAGAAATGGCAGATGAGGTTTAACACCGACAAATGCAAGGTTATGCACATGGGAAGGAATAATGCAAGTCACCAGTACATACTGAATGGTAAGACACTGGGTAACACTGACTTGGAAAAGGACTTAGGAATTTTAGTGAACAGCAAACTAAGCTGTAGAAAACAGTGTCAGACAGCTGCTGCCAAGGCCGATAAGATAATGGGTTGCATCAAAAGGGGCATAGATGCCCGTGATGAGAACATAGTTCTGCCACTTTACAAATCACTGGTCAGACCACACATGAAGTACTGTGTACAGTTCTGGGCTCCTGGGAACAAGGCAGACATAGCAGAGCTGGAGAGGGTTCAGAGGAGGGCAACTAAAGTAATAACTGGAATGGGGCAACTACAGTACCCTGAAAGGTTATCAAAATTAGGGTTATTCATTTTAGAAAAAAGACGACTGAGGGGAGATCTAATAACTATGTATAAATATATCAGGGGTCAGTACAGAGATCTCTCCCATCATCTATTTATCCCCAGGACTGTGACGAGGGGACATCCTTTGCGTCTGGAGGAAAGAATGTTTGTAGACAAACATAGAAGAGGATTATTTACAGTAAGAGCAGTGAGACTTTGGAACTCTCTGCCTGCAGAGGTGGTTATGGTTATTTCACAAAAAGAGTTCAAGGGGGGCCTGAATGTATTTCTGGAGTATAATAATATTACAGGTTATAGTTACTAGAGATGGGTCGTTGATCCAGGGAGTTTTTCTGATTGCCTGATTGGAGTCGGGGAGGAATTTTCTTCCCTTTAAGTGGGGAAAATCGGCTTCTACCTAACAGGGTTTTTTTTTGCCTTCCTCTGGATTAACTCACAGGATGACAGGCTGAACTGGATGGACAGATGTCTTTTTCAGCCGTATAAAGTATGTTACTATATGATCGTCTCAGATAAAAAAAATAAACATACAAATAAATACATAAGAGAGATGTTAATTAACCTTAGCCCACTGTTTGAGTAGTGCACCGTTAATCCACAGGCAGAAAGTTACAGAGCAGGAGTAGCTGAGCAGATTGATGTATGTGGGAAAAGATTCCCTTTAACTTGCATTGTATTCATTTAAATTCCTGTTCTATGCTTATAAGTTATGTGGTACGTACTAATCAATGATTTACAGCTATCACTATGCATGTCATAAAGTGCATTTCTTTGTATGTGGAGGGCGCAATGATGGGGAGCGACGATCGCGCCACCCCTCGTCATTGAACCATTCGGTTGTTGCGTTCATCGCGCGAAGAAATTCGGCTGCAAAGCTAATTAAATTTTTACTGAAATTCGGATTGGAGTCAATTTCTTTGACGTCAAATTGATCAACAAGTAACTACTGCCCTTACATAGCATTTTTTTTAAATTACTAACTAACATCGTTAAATTACGATTAACTAACATCAAACCAGTTTCTACTCCCCAAAAATAAATATAACTTTTTAATGCAAGTCGTTGCATTCTCTGATACCACCATGTATAGAAACATCGATAGACATTTTACCCCAAAAAGGAACATTTTTAAACTGTTTTTAAAATGTTGTCAATGAAGATCAAATATGTTAATAAAAAAATATTTGCTTAGCATGGTCTTTCTGTAAATATATAGGAGGAGATTTATCAAACTGGTGTAAAGTAGAACTGGCTTAGTTGCCTATAGCAAATGATCAGATTCCAGCTTTCATTTTTCACAGCACCTTTGGAAAATCAAAGGTAGAATCTGATTGGTTGCTATGAACAACTAGGCAAGTTCTACTGTACACCAGTTTGGTAAACCCCCAAATAGTGATCTAATTTTAAATTTTTCCACCGCTATATACATTGCAACACATATTTAAAGGCAAAAGATCTGACAACTTTATATAGTTAAATATGTAAGAAGGATGGAAATCAACCTTGCCCCTCTTACAGAAAACGATACCATTTACAGTAACTGTTATTATGTTGTGGTGCCAATACCACCTAGATGAACTAGTGAACTGTAATGTACTGCTAAAAATGAGCAAAAACAAACAGAATGCAACAGTACTCTGCAAACAGAAATAATAAAGTAAATACAATAATGCCATACTCACTATAGAAAATGTACTAGTGCTAATTCTACTTATAAATGTTATTGGAAAACGCAAAACCCAAAAGATAAAATCATTGTATACAATTACAAAGTGTGTGGACTAAACATAGGTCCAACACACATCTACAACCACCAGTTTTAAAATAGAAACATATGAACACCGCCAGAGTCATACATAATACATAAATATAGCATCACAAATGGGGCATCAAAAATTGCGGACACTTATCAAATTAGACAGATCAGTGGGCATGGTGTGTAGGTAAAATACGCCTGCTGCCCCACATGACCAACTCCCTCTATGGGCGATGTCTAAGCACACCCCTCATTCTTCACAAAAAACCTCTGATGGTGAGGAGAGACTGTCCTAAGGGGTTACCAGGTGCCACCTCAGAGAGGAATTGGAACACTAGGGAATTGGGACCAGAGTGTGAACCCTCTGGACTGACCTCCAGATGACACAATACACCCAGTGGATGCTGGAAGGCCAGAGGCTAATCAGACAAAAGTATAGTGAGGGTACGAAGGCAGAAGTCAGGGCAGGCGGCAGTCAGGCAAAGTCCATAAGCGTAGGTCAGGGTCAGTACAGGCGGAGATCAGGCAAAGTCCATAAAACATAATCCGAATTCCGATACACAGAATGACAAGAACCGAGAGAACACCTTTGCTCACACAGGACACTAAATTCACAGAGACTATTGTGCTCTATGTTCTCCATCTTTTTTGCATTAATACTTTAATTTAGTGTATATGCAGTAATATGTATTTCATATACTTTATTTTATTTTTGGGGGGTCAAATTGAAATAGATCCAAATCGAATTGTATGACTGTCAGCTCTGTCTAGTATAGAAAGTAGTCTTTAGGTTCCTACAAGTAAACATTGTCCTAATGACAATATTTTAAGGAAAAAAAAAAAATTGCAATGAATAATTCCATCTGAATAAAATGTATTTTTCAATCCTTTTGGCAAGTGATTTTCAAAAATGCTATGGTTATGCCTATAATTGACAGGAAAATTCTTAGTCTTCACAGTCAGCTCTATTTGAGGTAACGTGAACTGACCCAGAAAGTCATGTGCCTCATACAAGAAACCTCAAATATTTCATCCAGCAACACTAAGAAGCCAAACAAAGTAATATAATACATGTGTACACCATGTCATTTGCTCAACAGTTTAGAAATCCTCTCTAGGCTTATAAAATATCAATTTTTTTCACAGAAATATATCTAAAAGTATATTGTGCTTCATGTTGTAAGCTGGTTTGTACAGAGCCCTATTGCTTTAGGTACGTGTATGTTTTATATTTACAGTATGTTCTTCAAATCATTATAGTAAAATATAAAACCATTGTACTTCTTTGTTCAACTGGAGAATAACATCTGTGAAGGATAAATTCCGTTTTACAAATCTGTGCATGATGCATAATAAACATCAGGCTGAAATACAGTATTTCAAACTCAATTGACTGACATGGTATATACAGATTTGTAATATAAAAAATTACCCATTCATGAAGCACCAGCAATTCAGGATTTAACATAATTATCAGGATTAAACCTACAGGCATTGAGCCTGATGTAATAGGGCTGATCCTGCTTTTTCTTTTTTTTTTTTATAAATTTTTATTGAAAACTCAACATGACATTGAATATATGAAGGACATTCAAAACATAAATAGATGCCTCGACTGAAGTTACATGAACACTCAGTTCACACTTTCGCGTAAAACGCTGCGTTCGAACGTGCAAAAAAACGCACAACAGTACAGGAACCATGCATTCCAATGGGGGTGGTTCACACTTGCGCGTTTTTATGCGCGTTCGAACGCGCCTAAAAACGTCCGACGCATAAGCAAGTATGTTCGCGTTAATTCGGGCGTTTTTCGAGCGTTTGGTGCCAATATACTTCAATGGGAAACGCGATACGCGTGTTGTTCGGGCGTTTGTGCAGCGTAAAACGCGCCTATGGACGCGCGTTTTTCAAAGTTTGCAACATGCTGGATCAGCCACCATGGAATTTCACACCTCTAAAGCACTCAGATTGGACAAACTATATATAGCGAGGGCTGTTTGGTCATTGGCCAACTATGCAGTCAATCACATAAACGCGCGTCAAACGCGCCTACACTATTTACCAAAACGCTTGAAAAAAACGCGCGTTAACGCCCGTCTTGAACGCTCAGAAAACGCTAGGCTTCAAAACGGTCAGGTCTGAACCCAGTGGAAAAGTTTACGTAGTAGTCATATCAATCACATTAACATAGAAAATGCCATGTCTCAGGTCTTAAACCGCCCTATGTGTTTCCCATGCTCTCCATTGAGCTTGAAATCTAGGAAATGTGCGGTTTCCCCTTGCCGCAATCTCCTTGAATCTATGAATATTGTCTACTTTCCCTATCCATTGATCAAAAGATGGAGTTTCAGTTGAAAACCAGTGCAAGGGAGTCAGTAAATGCGCTGCAATGAGGAGTTTTTAAAATAGTAAAATAGAAAAGGAGGTTTAGCTGCAGTGTTGGAAGGAATACCTCAGTAATACTAGTTGGGGAGATATTGGAAAATTGGATTTGCAGATTAGTGATGGACGGGCATCAGCCTGGACGTTTTGCGAAAGCGTGTTCGCGATCAAATGTTCTTGAACGGCGTGTTTGCGGCGGGCCCCATCGACTTTAATGGCAGGTGAACCTTAAAAACCTTCAGGTCATATTTGCAGACACCAAATACTTGAAGTGCACAAATAGTACCACAACATGGATAGTGACATACCAGAAGGGGATCAATGGCAAAAATTCCCACAAAAAAATATGTATTTTGATCAGGGGCCATTTTTATGCATCTTAAAGGGAAACTTTCAAAAATATGACTGCTGGAGCCTAAAAACAAAAATATGCCAACCTTGGCTGTAAACCTTTTTTTAACCCAGAGTTTTAATTTTAATTTAAAGCATAACTTTTATTAGACACTGTTAAAATGAATGTGAGCCTCAAAGTGTGTTTTAAAATTAACCGTGTAGCTGCATCAGCTGAATACATGTAGCTACTGCATTGGTGGGGGAGATGTGCACTCTCTCCCCCCACTCTGCAATTGATAATGGTCAGTCAGATGCCAGGTGAATTATAATGGCTGCTTACTGAGCTGAGGCCTCTATAATTACCAACTGCTATATACAGCAATCACGCAGCTAACTTTACATTTGCATTGACCTCATTGGTCAGTGGCACAATGACCTACATGAAGTACACCTCATATTAGATGCTGAATGGCTATATTGAAACAACGTGCTGACTGTCTAAACAGTGGTATATGGGTTGATGATTTCAATCATCTGCTATCATATAGATGTGGTAAGACCCTGGCTACCTGATCGGTCATGCTATAAACTGATGAATCCGATCTAAAGCTGACTAGTTTGGGCTGATGCAGGCTAACAGAGAGTTAAAAACATTAGGACAATGCCCCCCTACATGTTTCACCAGAGCACCTGGCTTCTTCAGGGGTAATGGGCATAGCTGCTGGAGCCTAGAAATTTTTTTATTTTAGCCCAAGGGAGTATAGTCCCCAAAAATTAGGCATTCACTTGACAGAAAAGAACAAGTGATATTAGACGGTCAGTGGATAACAATTTTACTGTAGATCAGTGGAGTACAGGCCCCAAAAATTATGCATTCACCGGACAGAAAAGAACAAGTGATTATGGGTATCACAAGCCCCAAACAATATTTGGTGGAAACAGGTATATTAAACCCCTTAATCAGTCTTTTGTGGAAGCAGGTGTATCGCAGGCCTCAATCAATATTTGGTGGACGCAGGTATATTAAACCCCTTAATCAGTCTTTTGTGGAAGCAGGTGTATCGCAGGCCACAATCAATATTTGGTGGAAGCAGGTATATCAATCCCCTTAGGCTACATTCACACGACCGTGAATGTGTCCGCATCTGTTCCGCAATTCTGTGAAACGGGTGCGGACCCATTCACTCTCTATGGGGCCGGACGAGGTGCGGAGAGCACACTATGTGCTCTCCACTTCTGCATTTGTGGAGCACGGACCCGAACTTCCGGGCTTCGGCCCCGAACTTCTGGTCCGTGGCTCCGCAAAAGATAGAACATGTCCTATTCTTGTCTGCAGCTAGGCATTTCTATGGGGGGTACGGCTGGGTGTATTGCGGATCCATAAGCCTTAATCAGAATTCTGTGTAAGCTGGTATATTGCAGGCATTAATCAGTATTTGGTGGAAGCAGGTATATAAATCCCCTTAATCAGTATTTTGTGGAAGCAGGTATATCACACCCCTCAATTATTATTTTTTTGCAAGAACAGTTATATTACACCTCTCTGTTTATTTGGGGAAACAGGTTACAGGTATATCACAGCTGTCAATCAGTATTTTGTGGAAGCAGGTATATTGCACCCTTCAATCAATATTTTGTGGAAGGTGGTATATCAATCCCCTTAGTCAGTATTTTGTGGAAGCTAGTATATCGCAGGCATCAATCAGTATTTGGTGGAAGCAGGTGTATCAAACCCCTTAATCAGTTTTTTGTGGAAGCAGGTCTATCGCAGGCCTCAATCAATATTTGGTGGAAGCAGGTATATCAATCTCCTTAATCAGTATGATATACCTGCTTCAAACTCCTGAATCAGTTTTTTTGTGGAAGCAGGTATATCGCAGGCCTCAATCAATATTTGGTGGAAGCAGATTTATTAATCTCCATAGCAGGTGTTTTGGTGGAAGCAGGTGTATCACAGGCCTCAATCAATATTTGGTGGAAGCAGGTGTATCAATCTCCTTAATCAGTATTTTGTGGAAGCAGGTATATCACACCCCTCAATCAATATTTGGTTGAAACAGGTATATCAATCCCCTTAATCAGTATTTTGTGGAAGCAGGTATATCACACCCCTCAATCAATATTTGGTCGAAGCAGGTATATCAATCCCCTTAATCAGCATTTTGTGGAAGCTGGTATATCGCAGGCATCAACCAGTATTTGGTGGAAGCAGGTGTGTCAAACCCCTTAATCAGTTTTTTGTGGAAGCAGGTTGTATCGCAGGCCTCAATCAATATTTGGTGGAAGCAGGTATATCAATCTCCTTAGCAGGTGTTTTGGTGTAAGCAGGTGTATCACAGGCATCAATATTTGGTGGAAGCAGGTATATCAATCCCCTTAATCAGTATTTTGTGGAAGCAGGTATATCACACCCGTCAATTATTTTTTTGCCACAACAGTTATATTATACCACCCTGTTTATTTGGGGCAAGGTTACAGGTATATCGCAGCCGTCAATCAGTATTTTGTGGAAGCAGGTTTATCGCACTGCTTAATCAGTTTTTTTGGGGGGCAACAGGTATATCACACCTGTTGCAAATAGTTGTTCCAATAGCACTTGTCCCTCTATATACCTGCGGTATCGCAGCAGAACCACACACAACTGCTGCACAATACACATGCACTATAATATACTTTCTACGTTAGAAAGTATATTATAAGTATATCACACCCCTCAGTATGTCACACCTATCGATTGCACACCTAAACCAGTCCTTAAAAGGACTTTTATGGCCCTATTAGCTAGCGTTTTGAGTCCCTAACAGTATGACCCTGCTCCAGAAAGCAACCTCTCCCTAAACTGGCAAAACAAGGAATGTAAAATGGCTGCCAGATCTGGTTCATTTATAGGGTGGGGGTGTGTCCATGTGTTGAAACTTCTCAATTTGCTGTCCTGTCCCACCTGATGGATGTGTCATGGGTCAAAGTTAGGCGCAATACAAAAGAATATTGCACATGCGAATATCACATGTTCGGCGAATCACGAACACGCAAAGTTCACAGCGAAACGACCGCTTGGCGAACCGCAAGGCCATCTCTATTGCAGATATCATTGCATCTCTTGAAGATCTCAACCCACCATTTTTGAATTTGAGGACAAGACCCCCACACATGATAGAAAGTACCCCTTTCGACTCTGCAGCACCAATTATCGAATCTATATGTGATATACCACCTAGTGAGGACCTTGTACCCATTCTCCTGTATTCTCACACTCCTTGAGGAAACGTGGTGTTCTAAGAAGAGTTGGGGATATTCAACTGGTGCAAAGGATATTTCCAGATCTCTCTCCCAGAGACCAATGAATGCTGGCTTGGTTATAGGTGAAGGATAGTGTTGAGCGAACAGTTCGAGAATAGTTCGGGATCGTACCGAATTTTGGGGTGTTCGGGACACGGACCCGAACCCATACATTTTCAAAAAAGTTCGGGTTGGGGTTCCTTGTTCGGCGATTTCTTCCCGCTTTCTGAAGGCATGGCTGTGATTGGCCAAGTGCAGCATGTGACCCAGCCTCTATTTAAGCTGGAGTCACGTAGCGCCGCACGTCACACTGCTCTGATTAGTGTAGGGAGAGGACGCAGCTGCTGTGAGGGCGAGATTAGGCAGGGAAAAGTCAGCAAAAGCACCTAATGAAGTGATCGATCTACAGCTGTGAATGATTCAACTTCTGCTAGTTACTTGCTCACTGGTTTTTAGGCTGCACAGAGCGTTTTTCTGTCACTTTTTTTCTGGGGTGATCGGCGAGCATTTTGTGACCTGTGGTGCACCAGAACAAGCTGCCACCAAGTCCATCAATCCATCAATACTAATTTTTTTTGCTATATCCTACATCAGGGGCTTGGCTGTGCTAATTGTCACCCCTAGAAACTCAGGATAGCAATTTCTATATTTTATTAAGGGGTTAAATACAATTGCCAAAATACCAATCCCCTAAATCTGGTGTTCCAGCTTTGGCTAGCCAAGTATAATACTGTCTGCTGTCTGGCAAAGGATAGATTATTTTCTGTGGTGAAATTCAATTGCCAAAGTAGCAATACCATAAATCTGGTGTCCCAGCACTGGCTGGCAAAATATAATAGTGTCCGCTAAAACATATATTTTGTTCTGGGGTGAAATTCACTTGCCAAAATAGCAATCCCCTAAATCTGGTGTCCCAGCACTGGCTGGCAAAGTATAATAGTGTCCGCCAAAACATATATTTTGTTCTGGGTGAAATTCAATTGCCAAAATAGCAATACCATAAATCAGTGGTTTCAGCTGCGGCTGGCAAAGTATAATAGTGTCCGCCAAAACATATATTTTGTTCTGGGGTGAAATTCAATTGCCAAAATAGCAATACCCTGAATCTGGTGTTCCAGCTGTTGCAGACAAAGTGTTAATCTGTCTGTAAAAGGGTATATTTTGTTCTGGGGTGAAATTCAATTGCCAAAATAGCAATACCCTGAGTCTGGTGTCCCAGCTGTTGCAGGCCAAGTGTTAATCTGTCCGTAAAAGGGTATATTTTGTTCTGGGGTGAAATTCAATTGCCAAAATAGCAATACCATAAATCAGTGGTTTCAGCTGTGGCTGGCAAAGTATAATAGTGTCCGCCAAAACATATATTTTGTTCTGGGGTGAAATTCAATTGCCAAAATAGCAATACCATAAATCAGTGGTTTCAGCTGTGGCTGGCAAAGTATAATACTGTCCGCCAAAACATATATTTTGTTCTGGGGTGAAATTCAATTGCCAAAATAGCAATACCCTGAATCTGGTGTCCCAGCTCTGACAGGCCAAGTGTTAATCTGTCCGTAAAAGGGTATATTACACTCAAGGTGTATATACGAGTGCTGAAAGGGTCATCCTCATTAACTTCACACGCTACCGTGCATCTCCCATCGTATTTCTCTCCGTTAAAGGGTATATTACACAAAGTGTTAAAATACAATTGCTGAAGACATAATCCTACATATTTTTTCTCACGCTACTGTGCATTTCCAAGTGTAAAATTGTCCATAAAAGGATACCTTTCATCCAGGGCCTAAATACTAGCCCTACAATAGATATTCCCCTAAATCAGTGGTTACTGCTGTGCCTGGATTAGTGTAATACGGTACATAAATAAATAGGCAGATAGTGTTAGGTGCCTGTAAAAAAACGCCTGAATTTGAAATCGATACATTGGGCCAAATATTTTTTTTCTTATTGTGGTGCTTGGTGAACGGTAACAATGAGGAAAACATCTAGTAAGGGACGCGGACGCGGTCGTGGTAGTGAAAGTGGACCCTCTGGTGCTGGGAGAGGACGTGGCCATTCTGCCACAGCCACACTTCCTAGTGAACCAACTACCTCAGGTTCCAGTACCCGCCAGAAATTACAGCGATATTTGGTGGGGCCCAATGCCGTTCTAAGGATGGTAAGGCCTGAGCAGGTACAGGCGCTAGTCAATTGGGTGGCCGACAGTGGATCCAGCACGTTCACAACATTATCTCCCACCCAGTCTTCTGCAGAAAGCGCACAGGTGGCGCCTGAAAACCAAGCCCATCAGTCTGTCACATCACCCCCATGCATATCAGGGAAACTGTCTGAGCCTCAAGTTATGCAGCAGTCTCTTATGCTGTTTGAAGACTCTGCTGGCAGGGTTTCCCAAGGGAATCCACCTAGCCCTTCCCCAGTGGTGGAAGACATAGAATGCACTGATGCACAACCACTGATGTTTACTGATGATGAGGACATGGGAATACCACCTCATCGGAGTCCACACGTCTCTGAAGATGACGAAACACAGGTGCCAACTGCTACGTCTTTCTGCAGTGTGCAGACCGAACAGGAGGTCAGGGAGGAAGACTGTGTGGAAGACGATGCAGGGGACGATGAGGTCCTAGACTCCACATGGAATGAAGGTCGTGCCACTGACTTTCATAGTTCAGAGAAAGCGGCAGTGGTGAGACCGAGCCAACAGCGTAGCAAAAGAGGGAGCAGGGGGCAAAAGCAGACCAGCCGCCACCAAGAGAGTTCGCCTGCTACTGGCCACCGCCACCAGGGACCGAGCACCCCAAAGGCAGCCTCAAGGAGTTCCCTGGCATGGCACTTCTTTAAACAATGTGCTGACGACAAGGCCCGAGTGGTTTGCACGCTGTGCCATCAGAGCCTGAAGCGAGGCATTAACGTTCTGAACCTTAGCACAACCTGCATGACTAGGCATCTACATGCAAAGCAGGAACTGCAGTGGAGTAAACACCTTAAAAGCAAGGAACTCACTCTGGCTCCCCCTGCTCCCTCTTCTGCTGCTGCCTCAGCCTCTTCCTCTGCCTCGGGAGGAGCGTTGGCACCTGCTGCCCACCAAACAGAGGATGTGCCACCGACACCACCACCTGCATCACCAAGCATCTCCACCATGTCACACAGCAGCATTCAGCTGTCCATCTCACAAACCTTGGAGAGAAAGCGTAAATTCCCACCTAGCCACCCTCGAGCCCTGGGCCTGAATGCCAGCATTTCTAAACTACTGGCCTTTGAAATGCTGTCATTCAGGCTGGTGGACACAGACAGTTTCAAACAGCTGATGTCCATGGCTGTCCCACAGTATGTTGTTCCCAGCCGCCACAACTTCTTCAAGACAGCCGTGCCTTCCCTGCACAACCAAGTATCCGATAAAATCAAGTGTGCACTGCGCAACGCCATCTGTGGCAAGGTCCACCTAACCACAGATACGTGGACCAGTAAGCACGGCCAGGGACGCTTTATCTCCCTAACTGCACACTGGGTAAATGTAGTGGCGGCTGGGCCCCAGGCGGAGAGTTCCTTGGCGAACGTCCTTCTGCTGCCAAGGATCGCAGGGCATCATTCTTTGCCTCGTGTAGCCTCCTCCTCCTACTCGGCTTCCTCCTCTTCTGCTTCCACTAGCTTATCCAGTCAGCCACACACCTTCACCACCAACTTCAGCACAGCCCGGGGTAAACGTCAACAGGCCATTCTTAAACTCATATGTTTGGGGGACACCGCGCAGGAGTTGTGGCGGATTATTGAACAACAGACTGACAAGTGGTTTCTGCTGGTGGGCCTCATGCCCGACCTGGTGGTGTGCGATAATGGGCGTAATCTCGTCGCAGCTCTGGGACTAGCCGGTTTGACGCACATCCCTTGCCTGGCGCATGTGCTGAATTTGGTGGTGCAGAAGTTCATTCACAACTACCCCGACATGTCAGAGATGCTGCATAAAGTGCGGGCCGTCTGTGCGCGCTTTTGGCGTTCACATCCTGCCGCTGCTCGCCTGTCTGCGCTACAGCGTAACTTCGGCCTTCCCGCTGACCGCCTCATATGCGACGTGCCCACCAGGTGGAACTCCACCTTGCACATGCTGGAGAGACTGTGCGAGCAGCAGCAGGCCATAGTGGAGTTTCAGCTGCAGCACGCACGCGTCAGTCACACTGCGGAACAGCACCACTTCACCACC
Source organism: Bufotes viridis (assembly GCA_033119425.1). Lineage (NCBI taxonomy): Eukaryota > Metazoa > Chordata > Amphibia > Anura > Bufonidae > Bufotes > Bufotes viridis. Next base: position 242,940,292 of record CM065592.1, read on the forward strand.
AATGATTGGGCCTCCATGCGAGACCTGTGTGCCCTGTTGCGCTGTTTCGAGTACTCCACCAACATGGTCAGTGGCGATGACACCGTTATCAGCGTTACAATACCACTTCTATGTCTCCTTGAGAAAACGCTTAGGGCGATGATGGAAGAGGAGGTGGCCCAGGAGGAGGAGGAGGATGAGGGGTCATTTTTAGCACTTTCAGGCCAGTCTGTTAGAAGTGGCTCAGAGGGAGGTTTTTTGCAACAGCAGAGGCCAGGTACAAATGTGGCCAGCCAGGGCCCACTACTGAAGGATGAGGAGGATGAGGAGGAGGTGGAGGAGGATGAGGATGAAGCAGGTTCACAGCGGGGTGGCACCCGACACAGCTCAGGCCCATCACTGGTGCGTGGCTGGGGGGATACGGAGGACGATGACGATACGCCTCCCACAGAGGACAGCTTGTCCTTACCTCTGGGGGGCCTGGCACACATGCTGCAGTGCCTGCGAAACGACAGCAGAGTTGCCCACATTTTAACGTGTGCGGACTATTGGGTTGTCACCCTGATGGATCCCCGGTATAAAGATAATGTGCCCACCTTACTTCCTGCACTTGAGCGTGATTGGAAGATGCGCGAGTACAAGCGCACGCTGGTAGACGCGCTCCTGAGAGCATTCCCAAATGTCACAGGGGAACAGGTGGAAGCCCAAGGCGAAGGCAGAGGAGGAGCAAGAGGTCGCAAATGCAGCTGTGTCACAGCCAGCTCCTCTGAGGGCAGGGTTAGCATGGCAGAAATGTGGAAAAGTTTTGTCTCCACGCCACAGCTAACTGCACCACCACCTGATACAGAACGTGTTAGCAGGAGGCAGCATTTCACTAACATGGTTGAACGGTATGTCTGCACACCCCTCCACGTACTGACTGATGGTTCGGCCCCATTCAACTTCTGGGTCACCAAATTGTCCACGTGGCCAGAGTTAGCCTTTTATGCCTTGGAGGTGCTGGCCTGCCCGGCGGCCAGCGTTTTGTCTGAACGTGTATTCAGCACGGCAGGGGGCGTCATTACTGACAAACGCAGCCGCCTGTCCACAGCCAACGTGGAGAAGCTGACGTTCATAAAAATTAACCAGGTATAGATCCCACAGGACCTGTCCCTTCCTTGTGCAGAATAGACATTTATAACTGCCTCCCCCTCAACCATGTATTCTTGTACTCCGGGGCACTTCTTTATTGAATCCTCATTTTTTTTAACTTTACCATGATCTTGCGGGGCAACCCAAAGTTGAATGAACCTCTCCTCAATCTGGGCGCCAGGGCCTAAATAACTGAAAGTGGCCTTCTCCAGTGGTGGGTGATATGACGCATGATTCCTTGCTGTGGGACCTCTCTCCTCTGTCTGGGTGCTGGGCTTAAATAACTGAAAGTGGCCTACTCCAGTGGTGGGTCATATGACAACTTATTCCTTGCTGTGTTACCTCTCTCCTCTGTCTGGGTGCTGAGGCCGAAATAACTGAAAGTGGCCTTCTCCAGTGGTGGGTGATATAACGCCTTATTCCTTGCTGTGGGACCTCTCTCCTCTGTCTGGGTGCTGGAGCCGAAATAACTGAAAGTGGCCTTCTCCAGTGGTGGGTGATATGACGCATGATTCCTTGCTGTGGGACCTCTCTCCTCTGTCTGGGTGATGGGGCCGAAATAACTGAAAGTGGCCTTCTCCAGTGGTGGGTGATATGACGCATGATTATCTGCTATGGGACCTCTCTTCAATTGATATTGGTTAATTTTTATTTATTTTTATTTTATTTAAATTCATTTTCCTATCCACATTTGTTTGCAGGGCATTTACCTACATTTTGCTGCCTTTTGCAGCCCTCTAGCCCTTTCCTGGACTATTTTACAGCCTTTTTAGTGCCTAAAAGTTCGGGTCCCCATTGACTTCAATGGGGTTCGGGTTCGGGATAAAGTTCGGGGCGAGTTCGGATCCCAAACCCGAACATTTTCGGGAAGTTCGACCAAACTTCTCGAACCCGAACATCCAGGTGTTCACTCATCTCTAGTGAAGGATACTTAACTATTTATATAACTTCAATATAGGTTTGACCGGAGGATTTGGGATCCCCTACCAGGCTCTCAAACCAGGTGAGTGGTCTGATTAGTGCCTGTTTAGGGATATTCTTGGTGATAAAGAGACCAAGGGGGTAATATAGATATTAAGTCTTCTCCTCCCATTACACTCCCCTCCGCATTGTACAGAGACAAGACAGGGGGTTCAGAGTATAGTGACTTAAAAAAGTATTGGAATTGTAAGGCTATATCTTTGGTTGTAATTGCTACGCCTTCTTTTGCCTTATAAATTCTGCAAATATAATTTTGTGATTTTGGAGGTTTTATCTCCATGTGCAAATTTTTATATTGTAAGTGTAAGAAATATTTGGCTAAAGCGGTATTAAGGAGGTTTTTCAATTCGGCTCTTAGATCCGTCAATGTAGACAGATGGGAATCTAGTAAGGATTGTTTGTGAAGGGCTTCTCTTTTTTTTATTTGAGAGCCTATGTTAATAAATTGACCCCTTATATAAGCCTTATGTGCATCCTAAACTATATGTGGTGAGGTCTCTGGGAGAGATTTCAACATGAAATATTCATCCACGAGCTTCTGCACCCGTTCAATAAGATCGCCTGACGATATTAATTGTTCATTGAGACGCCATTTAAAAGCTCGAGGGGCAGGTTGTGGCACAGAGATAGTTAAGAGTACAGGAGAATGATCTGATGAATGGAAAGAATCAATACCCGCTGCTGAACATACCGTAGCTGTAAATTTTCCTTAGAAATGAACAGATAATCCAACCTGTAGTAAGTACCATGCATATCTGAAAATAAGGTGTAGTCACATTCAGAGGGATTCCATATCCTCCAAGCATCCACCAAATGGGAGTTATGGAGTTTTTTGCATAAGGAGCTTAAGGCCTTTTTTGATAAAGCTGATTTACGAGATGTAGAATCCAAAAGAGGTTCAAGAGTAACACTGAAATCACCTCCAAGGATGACCACACCCTCCTTGAATGCCTCCACTAGTGGAAAGAGTGTAGTAAACCATGTAATCTGGTTAACATTAGGAGCATAAATGTTGTTAAATGTATACATTTGATTTGTTATAGTACCTTTCAGAAAAATATATCTGCCTTCCTTATCTTGTATATGATCACAATATTGAAATGGACTCCCCCTCCTATATCCAACACTCTGGAGGCTAAGGATTCTGATCCACAATGGAACCATGTAGGGAAGGCGGAATGGGAAAGGTTTGGCTAATGGTTAAATCTGAAATGTGTTTCTTCTAAAAAGAGGACTGAGCATTTTTTCATCTTTATGTGTGAGAAGATTTGGCATCGTTTAGAGGGTGAACTAAAACCTTTAACATTGTAAGAAATTATGTGTAAATCTGCCATATTTGCTATAATAAGATGAGGGATGGGCCTCGGGACCTGGCATATGTAACTGTAAGCAGAGTGTTGGTACTCAACCTCCCAGAGCTTAGCGGCCAGATCCAGCAGGAGAGCTTTCCTTCCACTTCCAAGCCTTACATGTTCAGGGAAGCATCTACTAATAAAAGGAAGAATAAAAACAAAGTATAACCAAACAGCACATACCAACAGTGGCTCTATAGTTTGTGATGGATAGCACCAATACACCATTCTGCTTTATAATAATAAAGGACAGAGTGGTTGAAAAGGTATTAGGGAGTAAGTATATAAGTGACATACATCTTCACCCTAGTTCGGGTTGTGGATCAGGTCAAAGAGTCATTTCTTTGAGGTATATAGGTGTTGATAGGCATGGGAGCCTGGTCAAAGAAAGTAGGACAGGAAAGTATGAAAAGAAAAGCAGCAGTTATAGTAAAAGAATTATAGTGAATACAAAAACCCATTTAGCTTTAATTCTCCATTGGCAATTTTCTAGGAGTATACAGTGATGTTTCTCTCGTATTCCTGTGTGCCTTTGGGGTATGCTGACGTTCCCATGGTTCCGTAGTTGGTAGTTCTGGGAGATTTGACAAGTCCTCTATGAGGTCCCAATTAGAAATGTCCAATGGGCTGATCTTCAGGTGTTCATAAACTAATTCCAGATCCAGGAATGTAGAAACTGTCATTCTGCGTCCTTCATGCATGAAAGATAAGCCAAAGGGAAATGACCATCTATATAATAATTACGTGATCTGATCCAATTTGTAAGAGGCTTCAGAGCTCTCCTTTTCTGGATTGTGCAATGTCCTGGAAAATGAGGATCTCATTCCCGTCCCATTCAACAGCTTGTGTACTTCGAGCCTTTGGTAGGATAGCCTCTTTGACTGGGAAGTTCAGAATTTTACAGATGATCTCCCTAGGAGGTTCTGAGGGCTGCGGTTTAGGTCTCAGGCCCTTTCAAGTATAACTTTGTGCGCTGAATCTGGGCCCAGTAGAGAAAGAGGCAGATTTGCACCACAGTATAAGGGATGTCTCCAGGGGCAACTGTTTCAGGGATGCCCCGGAACCATAGATTATTCCACCTCCCGCAGTTTTCTTGATCCTCTATTGCATTATATAGAATATTCATATGTTTCCATATAGAGTATATGCGTTGGGTTATCGCTGATTGATGCTGAAGAATACTGGTTTTGGACTCCTCTAGCGATTCCACTCTCCTCCCTATATGTCTGACGTTTTGTTTGATAGTTGCCAAGTCCAAGCACAATGGCTCCAGCGCTGCCATTAATAAAGAAGCCAGCTTTTTTTTAGGTAAGTGCGCGATATGGGGAGACTGTTGGCTTCTTCCTCCCCTCCCTGCACCGCATTTGGGCTCTATGGCAGATTGTGTCCCGCCGCGTTATGCGTGGCCGGCGCCATCTTGGATTCTCGGGCTACATAAGTGGCATCAGCTTTTTTGATGAATTTCTTCATCTCCCCCGCTACTCACTGTGGTTTTTTGTTGACCAGTAGCTTCCCCAGCTTTAGAGCCACCAATCTTGATCCAACAGGCTGTATTTCCAGGCAGATAGGGTGATGTGGTGTACGGAGCAGCAGCCTCACAGAGCCACTTCCATCAGGTCGACAGATGCTTTTTTAAGTAAGTGTGCTGTATGTTCACATGGGATGGGGAAAAAATGTGGATGTTTTAAGATATGGGTTTTAATGTAGATTTTGCAACAGGTTTGCTTTGTATGGCAAAGGAAAAAATGTACTGTGAAAATTTGTAGGAAAAAAAATTCACATACAGTTGTTTTAAAATCCACTAAAGATGCCTCTAAAGAATTGTCATACTGTGGTATTACATTTTTGGTAAAATCTCATTTACTTTGTTGCAGCTTTATTCAGTTCACAAATCTGGACAGAATATCTGCAGTATTCCTCTATATGTGGACAAAGAGAGGATCTATCTGTTCTATATGTTTGTGAAGGTTTACATTCATGCAGATCATGGTATGTCAGTAGTAATAAATCAGATCAACTAGACTTCTCAAAAAGAATGACTTGCCCAAGAAATCTCCAGCATTAAATACTAGTAACTCGTGTTTCAGCCGGAATAATCTGTTTAACATAATTAGCACATGGTCAACAAGCTCATGGAAGTCAGATGTTGATTTCATTTGCATGACCGAAGCTATTATTGTTTAATTTCTATTTTTACGAGTTAAAGGTATAGAGCTTTAGTGCTACAACCACTAGATTAATAATGATAATATATAAGGAATGCTGCTGATTCCTGCTGAGCTATTTTGTTTTAGTATTTCATGGAAAATAAAAGTTTGCAGTCCATCTTTTTCTTGAAATAGGAGAACTGTAGCTTAGGTTGGAATTTAGTCATCTGTGAGTGATTTACAAATGATGTATCTGTTTCAGGGGAATTGTTTTCTACATCTGGGTAAAAAACATACATTTGGTTATGCTGCTTAATATCAATAAATAATTGAACTTCAACTGAGGTTAATTTGAACCATACTTTGATTATAAGGGTGAAGAACTGTCCAGACAGGTAATTAACTACATACATTCATTTTGGTATGTTTGTTCTAATACTAAATTATCCAAGTCTGCCCTCAATGCTGATTAAAAAGATTTAAAAAAATGTTTTTTTTTTTGCCATCTGATAAAGAAAATAGATACATAAAAAATAACTGATATACCATCCATCGAATATCTCTTAATAGAGTTTTCTGGTAAAAAAAATTTTTTTAACAAGTTCCCCACAGCATGGCACCTGAAACAGAAAATTCATATTTACCCGCTCCACAAAGCTTTGGTTCCCGTCGCTGCCTCCGCTCTCTCTCCATCTTATGGTTCTGGCACTGTTTACATCCAGCTTCTTATGGGAATGGCCAATGACTGGCTTCAGCATTGACATGCTGCTTGCGGCCACATCAAGCTAGTCATTGGCTGGAGATGTGAATGTGACAATGCCCATAGCCAGCCTTAAGCAGTGCCAGGATCGGAAGATGGAGAGAGTGGAGGAAGCATAGACCACTGAAGTGTGAAGCAGTTAAGTATGAATATTTGGTTTCAGGGGCCATACTGCACAAGCATTTTAAAAAATTTTTTTTACCAGAAAACCCCTTTATGCTCATGGAACTGTGGTCATTCTAATAAAAAATGGCCACATATACAGGGCCCACTTAGAACAAGCAAGTACACTACTCTATACATTTTGTTTTTGTTTTTCATTTTTAACTTTATTGATTCAAAAAGCATACAATTATAAAGGATGAAATGTGTAACAGAGAATCACAGTAGCAAAGCAATGGAAAAATCGAACATATAAAAGAGAAGGTACCATTTGGAACAGATCACAAAATAGGTGATGGAACGAGCGCTTACAAACGATCCTAGTTCTTGTATAAAAGTGTTGTCCACATCCACGTGTTTATACAGCATCCACCTCCACGTCACAAGTCTGAGCGTCCTATTATCCTCACACTTCACAGATCGGTTCCTTCAATAAGCACCTTTACAGACGAAAAAACACCATAGCGTAGAAACATAGGGATAAGATAAGTATAGAAATTTATTATACTCACAAACATCCGATAATATGCACACATAAAATGCCCGACCCGGGTTTCGCCTGCGCTTCGTCTGGGGCTGAAGGCGAGTGTTAACAAACACCCGTCTTTTTAATATGACATCAATCAACTTGAATGCACGTCATTTCCGTTTGGCAAATACACCGATGTCAATAAAACTATAAAACAGCCTCTTTCTATTGTATCATGGTATATCTAAATGTGTTACAAATACAGCAAACATAAAATAACCTCATTACTATAATAAAATAGTCATCCCATAATTCTTGTGCCCTAAAATATAAACGGTGAATCTGATCAAGTAACCAACGTAAAAATTAAAATTTAAAACTGCATATAATTGTCATGATTATATTTTAAAATCACGATTGCCAGAAAGAATTTTGTTTAGGGTAAGAGAAACACAAACCAGATTTATAGTACAGTAAATTCTGCTGACCCTTTAACATGGAATAACTATGAGGGAGGAACTAAAGTTCAGGAACAAAATTTTCCACACAAGATGATAAAGGGCTTACTGTATTAACATCCAACAACAAAGAGACAGACAATGTAATAATGGAAACACCACAAAAGAAAAAAAGAGAACAAGAGGTGGTAGGGGAGGTAAAAGAAAAAATAAGCCCAGATCCCAAGAAAGGGAAAATCAATCCATAGGGATATATAATTTAAGTAAATATTGCCCAACAGAGGAAGAAAACAAAGTCCTCAATAAGGGACTTAAATTTGCACCCACGCATAAAGGCAATAAATTTGAGATGTACTTAGATGTGCACCGTTTTATTTGCAAATTAAATATCCATAAATATATGATCAGTAACCCAGTTCGTATAAATTCAACTGTAGATTCTAATACCCATACTAACCTACGCAATAAATCTACTTTTTATCCTAACAATAGAAATAACGAATGTCTAGAGGCATTTAAAAGGAGTGTCCTAAACGATCTTGAAAAGAGTGGAGACGTTAAATTAAAATATAACTTAAGTAAGACAGAGAGAGAAGCTCTAAAGTCGCTTGAAGAGAATAAAGAAATAGTAATCAAGCCTGCTGACAAGGGAGAGGGATTGTGATTTTAAATAAAGAGGCGTATGATAATGAGATGAATAGATTACTGAATGATCCAAATACCTATTATAAACTTAAGGCAGACCCTGTGGAAGGTTTTAAAAAGGACCTGAAATGTCTACTAGACAAGGGTTTTGCAGAAGGAGTTTTAAATAAGAAAGAATTTCAATAGCTAAACAACACATATCCCAGAACTCCAATTATATATTATCTCCCCAAGGTGCATATAAACCCTGTTAATCCACCCGGAAGACCGATTGTATCGGGCTTAGACTCTATTGCGAGCAGGGTCTTTGAGTACGTCGATATCTTTCTTCAAAAATATGCAGTCTCCACTCCGTCATATTTGAAGGACACTGGACATGTTATCTCCATTTTGAATTCTTTAAACTCCCTGTCACCAGATACCTTTTTGGTAACAATAGATGTTACATCGTTGTATACTATCATTCCAAAAGAAAAGGGAATGAATGCGGTTACGTTTTTTATGGGCCAAGATGATTCTTTATCGGACAAACATAAAAAATTTATTCTAGAGTGCATCGATTATTGCCTTACACATAATTATTTTTGGTTTAGTGATTGCTTCTATCTACAGACGTCAGGCGTTGCTATGGGCGCGAAGTTCGCACCAAGTTTCGCGAATATTTTTATGGGCTTCTGGGAACATCAATTTATTAATCCAATCCTTTCCAATACTGGGAGTGAAGGCAGGCTATTATTATGGAAGAGATATATCGACGACTGCCTCTTCCTATGGCAAGGCTCAGATACTTCCCTTACCAAATTTCTGTCATACATTAATCAGAATGAATGGAACATTGTATTTACAGAAACTGTCAGTAAAACATCTGTCAATTTTCTTGATCTTGAGATTATTTTAGAAGAGGGTAATATAGTGACACGCACTTATTTCAAACCGACAGATAGGAATGGTTTTATAGATGTGAATAGTTACCACCACACACCGTGGATCAACAACATTCCAAAGGGTCAATTTCAAAGAATGAAGAGGAATTGCACGAAGATCGCAGATTTTCATCAACAAAGTGAGGTTTTAGTTACAAAATTTCGGGAAAAAGGTTATAAAAATTCGTTTTTATGTGCACAAAAAGAACAAATTTTAAAAGATGTCAGCCCTAATAGTAGAACCATTAAAAAAAATGGTCAGGATTCAGATAAATTTAAATTTGCTTTTATTACCACTTTTTCTAGTTTGTGCCCAAATTTAAGAAATATTATACAAAAAAACTGGAGAGTTCTTACTAACGATTCAGTGATTGGCAAAGTTATCCCTCAGAAACCTCTGTTTATATACAAAAAAGCACCGAATAAATAAGGATAAAATTGTACACGGGTGTCTACGTAAAAATACCTCCAGTAGCAAACGTGATGCTTTTGCATGGTGTAGCTTTTCCGCTGGATGTAAAAACAGATCGAGAAAGGACAAAAAAATCAGCGCTGCCACTGAAGTGTATTCCACTAATAAACAGACAAATATGAAAATTAAAGGCAATTTATCTTGCGAATCTAAGGGAGTTATATATCTACTCCAATGTCCCTGCGATAAGCAATATGTAGGAAGGACACTGCGCAATTTGAAAACCCGTGTAGCTGAGCATATCAGAAACATCAAAAAAGGTGTAGACACACACGGAGTGTCGGCACATTTTAAATTAGCTCATAATAAAAATCCAGCTGGTCTTAAGTTTTGTGGTATAGAACTCGTACACCGGCAATGGAGGGGAGGAGATCCGGTGAAGGCTATTAATAAACGAGAAGCCCAGTGGATTTATTCCTTGGGCACTCTCCAACCCTCTGGGATGAATGTGGAATGGGATGTCAAGTCGGTATGTATGTCTTAGTACTGACCTGTGGCTGTCTCTGATGTTGATGACTCTGTACTATAAATCTGGGTCGTGTTTCTCTTACCCTAAACAAAATTCTTTCTGGCAATCGTGATTTTAAAATATATCATGACTAGTGTTGAGCGAACAGTTCGAGCATAGTTCGGGCCCGTACCGAATTTTGGGGTGTTCGTGACACGGACCCGAACCCGAACTTTTTCGTAAAAGTTCGGGTTCGGGTTCGTCGTTCGGCATGTATTTTGGCGCATTTTGAAAGGCTGCAAAGCAGCCAATCAACATGCATCATACTACTTGCCCTAAGATGCCATCGCAGCCATGCCTACTATTGGCAAGGCTGTGATTGGCCAAGTGCAGCATGTGACTCAGCCTCTTTATAAGCTTGTGCGCACGTCGGGACGTGCTCACTCCCGATGTGAATAGAACAGGGATAGACGCAGCTGATGCTAGAGGCGAGAATAGGCAGGGATAATTGAATAACTGGAAGCAAATTTCTCTCCTCCACCTGTGATTCATCTGAACAACTGCAGCTGAGCTGCTTTTTGATAGGGATTGGCTATTTTTAGAGTGGCCAGAGTGATTTTTCCATCCACATGTACCTGGGCTGACCGCCGGCCGCCATTTTGCGACTTGTAGTGCTGCAGCAGAAGCTGCCACAGTGTGCATTCAAAGCTCCAAACAAGTCAGACATCTACACCTGGGATTCAGACCAATAGCGATTTAGCAGCACAGTCCAAGGCTATTTTTTTAAAGGTTGTGCAGACCATTTTGTGGCACATGTTACTGGGCTGATAGGCGGCGGCCATCTTGGGACTAGTGCTGCAGCACAATCTCTCCCAACGTCCATTAATCACTTGTAATAGTGGTCTGTGCCATAGAAATCCTACATCAGGGACTTGGGTGTGCTTGTGTCACCCCTACTAATACCAGTCCACCTGTAATCCATACAGTGAAAAGCCATAAAGTATTCCAGTGAGGGAATTTTTTTTATTTAAAAAAGGCCAAGTTAGTTTATCTGGCGTTCAATATACTAGATACAGTTAGGCCTGCGTTTCATACATCTGGAATTAGCAAACTAATGTGCTGGGGTTGGGAAAACATATATGTACCCATACTAGAATCTGTCAAAGAAAGCGGTACTCACATATAACAGTCATTCCATCTGTAATCCATACAGTCAAAAGACTGAAAGTATTCCAGTGAGGGAATTTTTTTATTTAAAAAGGCCAAGTTAGTTTATCTGGCGTTCAATATACTAGATACAGTTAGGCCTGCGTTTCATACATCTGGAATTAGCAAACTAATGTGCTGGGGTTGGGAAAACATATATGTACCCATACTAGAATCTGTCAAAGAAAGCGGTACTCACATATAACAGTCATTCCATCTGTAATCCATACAGTCAAAAGACTGAAAGTATTCCAGTGAGGGAATTTTTTTATTTAAAAAGGCCAAGTTAGTTTATCTGGCGTTCAATATACTAGATACAGTTAGGCCTGCGTTTCATACATCTGGAATTAGCAAACTAATGTGCTGGGGTTGGGAAAACATATATGTACCCATACTAGAATCTGTCAAAGAAAGCGGTACTCACATATAACAGTCATTCCATCTGTAATCCATACAGTCAAAAGACTGAAAGTATTCCAGTGAGGGAATTTTTTTATTTAAAAAGGCCAAGTTAGTTTATCTGGCGTTCAATATACTAGATACAGTTAGGCCTGCGTTTCATACATCTGGAATTAGCAAACTAATGTGCTGGGGTTGGGAAAACATATATGTACCCATACTAGAATCTGTCAAAGAAAGCGGTACTCACATATAACAGTCATTCCATCTGTAATCCATACAGTCAAAAGACTGAAAGTATTCCAGTGAGGGATTTTGCTTATAAAAAATAATATATTTCATTGTGGTGCGAGTTGAATCGCAACAATGAAGAAAAATACTATTAAGGGACGAGGACGCGGTCGTGGTGGTGTCCGTGGAGCCTCTGTTGCTGGTAGAGGACGTGGCCGTTCGGCTCAGGCGCACACAGTAGAGAACGAACTCCCTCAACTAGCCGGCAGAATGTACCGCAATATCTCGTGGGGCCCAATGCCGCTCTTAGGATGGTAAGGCCTGAGCAGGTACAGGCATTAATCGATTGGGTGGCCGACAGTGCTTCCAGCACGTTCACCACATGGTCTTCCACCCAGTCTTCTGCGGAAAGCGCACAGGTGGCACCTGAAAACCAAGCCCATCAGTCTGTCACATCACCCCCAAGCATATCAGGGAAACGGTCTGAGCCACAAGTTATGCAGCAGTCTCTTCTTCTGTTTGAAGACTCTGCTTCCAGGGTTTCCCAGGGGCGTCCACCTAGCCCTTCCCCAGTGGAGGAAGACATACCATGCACTGACGCACAACCACTTATGTCTCCAGATGAAGAGGACATGGGAATACCACCACAGCAGAGTCACCGACTCTCTGATGATGACGAAACACAGGTGCCCACTGCCGCGTCTTTTTGCAGTGTGCAGACTGAACAGGAGGAGGTCAGGGAGGGAGACTGGGTGGAAGACGATGCAGAGGACGATGAGGTCTTAGACCCCACATGGACTGAAGGTCGTGGCGATGACTTTCACAGTTCAGAGGAAGAGGTAGTGGTGAGACCGAGACAACAGCGAAGCCAAAGAGGAGCAGGGGGCCAAAGCAGGCGAGCCGCCGCCCCAGAGTTCGCCTGCTACTGGACATCGCCAACAGGGACCCAGCCCCACAAAGGCAGCTTCAAAGAGTTCCCTGGCATGGCACTTCTTTAAACAATGTCCTACCGACAAGACCCGAGTGACTTGCACGCTCTGCCATCAGAGCCTGAGGCGAGGCATTAACGTTCTGAACCTCAGCACAACCTGCATGACCAGGCATCTACATGCAAAGCATGAACTGCAGTGGGGTACACACCTTAAAAACCAGGCACTCGCTGAGGCTCCCCCTGCTCCCTCTACCGCTGCTGCCTCGGCTTCCGCCTCGAGAGGAATGTTGCCACCTGCCGAGCAGCAAACAGAGGATGTGCCACCGACACCACCACCACCGCCACCGTCAACTAGCGTCTCCACTATATCACACAGCAGCGTTCAGCTCTCAATATCTCAAACCTTAGAGAGGAAGCGCAAATTCCCCCGAGTCACCCTCGAGCCCTTGGCCTGAACGCCAGCATTTCTAAACTGCTGGCCTTTGAAATGCTGTCATTCCGGCTGGTGGACACAGACAGCTTCAAACAGCTGATGGCCATGGCTGTCCCGCAGTATGTGGTTCCCAGCCGCCACTACTTCTCCAAGACAGCCGTGCCTTCCCTGCACATGCAAGTGTCCGATAAAATCAAGTGTGCACTGCGCAACGCCATTTGTGGCAAGGTCCACCTAACCACAGATACGTGGACCAGTAAGCACGGCCAGGGACGCTATATCTCACTAACTGCACACTGGATGAATGTAGTGGCGGCTGGGCCCCGGCGGACAGTTCCTTGGCGCACGTCCTTCCGCCCCTAGGATCGCAGGGCATCATTCTCTGCCTCCTGTAGCCTCCTCCTCCTACTCGGCTTCCTCCTCCACTGCTTCCACCAGCTCATCCGGTCAGCCACACACCTTCACCACCAACTTCAGCACAGCCCGGGTAAGCGTCAGCAGGCCATTCTGAAACTCATATGTTTGGGGGACAGGCCCCACAGCGCAAAGGAGTTGTGGCGGGGTATTGAACAACAGACCGGCGAGTGGTTTCTGCCGGTGGGCCTCAAGCCAGGCCTGGTGGTATGCGATAATGGGCGAAATCTCGTGGCAGCTCTGGGACTAGCCGGTTTGGCGCACATCCCTTGCCTGGCGCATGTGCTGAACTTGGTGGTGCAGAGGTTCATTCACCACTACCCCAACATGTCAGAGCTGCTGCATAAAGTGCGGGCCGTCTGTGCGCGCTTCCGCCGTTCACATCCTGCCGCTGCTCGCCTGTCTGCGCTACAGCGGAACTTCGGCCTTCCCGCTCACCGCCTCATATGCGGCGTGCCCACCCGGTGGAACTCCACCTTGCACATGCTGGAGAGACTGTGCGAGCAGCAGCAGGCCATAGTGGAGTTTCAGCTGCAGCACGCTCGCGTCAGTCGTACTGCCGAACAGCACCACTTCACCACCAATGATTGGGCCTCCATGCGAGACCTGTGTGCCCTGCTGCGCTGTTTCGAGTACTCCACCAACATGGCCAGTGGCGATGACACTGTTATCAGCGTTACAATACCACTTCTATGTCTCCTTGAGAAAACACTTAGGGCAATGATGTTAGAGGAGGTGGCCCAGGTGGAGGAGGAGGAGGAGGATGAGGGCTCGTTTCTAACACTTTCGGGCCAGTCTGTTCGAAGTGGCTCAGAGGGAGGTTTGTTTAAGCAGCAGAGGACAGGTTCACAAGTCGCCAGCCAAGGCACTGTACTGGAGGACGAGGAGGATGAGGAGGAGGAGGTGGAGGGGACGAGGATGGCGCAAGTTCACAGCGGGGTGGCAGCCCAGGCCCATCACTGGTGCGTGGCTGGGGGGATACGGTGGACGATGACGATACGCCTCCCACAGAGGACAGCTTGTCCTTACCCATGGGTAGCCTGGCCCACATGAGCGAATATATGCTCCAATGCCTGCGCAACGGCAGCAGAGTTGCCCACGTTTTAACGTGTGCAGACTACTGGGTGGCCACCCTGCTGGATCCCCGGTATAAAGACAATGTGCCCACTTTAATTCCTGAACTGGAGCGCGACCGTGAGATGCGCGAGTACAAGCGCACGCTGATAGAGGCGCTCTTGAGAGCATTCCCATATGTCACAGGGGAACAGGTGGAAGGTGAAGGCAGAGGAGTGGCAAGAGGTCGCCAACGCAGCTGTGTCACGGCCAGCTCATCTGAGGGCAGGGTTAGCATGGCAGAAATGTGGAAAGGTTTTGTCTCCACGCCACAGCTATCTGCACCGACACCTGATACGGAACGTGTTAGCAGGAGGCAGCATTTCACTAACATGGTTGAACAGTATGTCTGCACACCCTCCACATCCTGACGGATGGTTCGGCCCCATTCAACTACTGGGTTTCGAAATTGTCCACGTGGCCAGAGTTAGCATGTTATGCCTTGGAGGTGCTTTCCTGCCCGGCGGCCAGCGTTTTATCTGAACGCGTATTCAGCACGGCAGGGGCGTCATTACTGACAAGCGCAGCCGCCTGTCCACAGCCAACGTGGACAAGCTGACCTTCATAAAGATGAACCAGGCATGGATCCCACAGGACCTGTCCCTCCCTTGTGCAGAGTAGTCCTTATTAACTGCCTAAAACATGTCTTGTTGTGCTACGGGCCACTTCTTTATTTGATACAAATTTTATGAAACCCACAGTTGAATGAAACTCTTCTCTGTCTGGGCGCCGGGGCCTAACCAGATGAAAGTGGCCGGTTAAACTAACGGGTGACATGAAGCCATAACCTCTGCCATGCTACCTCTGTCTTCTGTCTGGGTGCTGAGGCCTAAGTCAAATAAAGCGGTCTTCTGCTGTGCTGGGGGATATGAAGCTAATCTCTGACCTCTCTCCTCTGTCTGGGTCCAAAGGCCTAAATCACTGAAAGAGGCCTTCTCCTGTGGTGTGTGATATGATGCCAGAATATGTGCTGTGGGGCCTCTCTCCTCTTCCTGGGTGCAGGGGTCAAATAAACTAAATTGTGGCCTACTCCTGTGGTGGTTGATATGATGCCTGATTCTCTGATGTGGAACCTCTCTCCTCTGTTTGGGTGAAGGGGTCAAAGTAACTAAATGGTGGCTTCTCCTGTGGTGGCTGATATGATGCCAGAATATGTGCTGTGGGGCCTCTCTCCTCTTCCTGGGTGCAGGGGTCAAAGTAACTAAATGGTGGCTTCTCCTGTGGTGGCTGATATGATGCCAGAATATGTGCTGTGGGGCCTCTCTCCTCTTCCTGGGTGCAGGGGTCAAAGTAACTCAATGGGGGCTTCTCCTGTGGTGGCTGATATGATGCCAGAATATGTGCTGTGGGGCCTCTCTCCTCTTCCTGGGTGCAGGGGTCAAAGTAACTAAATGGTGGCTTCTCCTGTGGTGGCTGATATGATGCCAGAATATGTGCTGTGGTGCCTCTCTCCTCTTCCTGGGTGCGGGGGTCAAAGTAACTCAATGGTGGCTTCTCCTGTGGTGGCTGATATGATGCCAGAATATGTGCTGTGGGGCCTCTCTCCTCTTCCTGGGTGCAGGGGTCAAAGTAACTCAATGGTGGCTTCTCCTGTGGTGGTTAGTATGATTCCAGAATATGTGCTGTGGGGCCTCTCTCCTCTTCCTGGGTGCAGGGGTCAAAGTAACTCAATGGTGGCTTCTCCTGTGGTGGCTGATATGATGCCAGAATATGTGCTGTGGTGCCTCTCTCCTCTTCCTGGGTGCAGGGGTCAAAGTAACTCAATGGTGGCTTCTCCTGTGGTGGCTGATATGATGCCAGAATATGTGCTGTGGGGCCTCTCTCCTCTTCCTGGGTGCAGGGTCAAAGTAACTCAATGGTGGCTTCTCCTGTGGTGGTTAGTATGATGCCAGAATATGTGCTGTGGGGCCTCTCTCCTCTTCCTGGGTGCAGGGGTCAAAGTAACTCAATGGTGGCTTCTCCTGTGCTGATTGATATAAAGCTGATGGTTGTGCCATCTGACATGGTTGCCAGGGTCTGATTCAATGGGGGCCTACTCCTGTGGTGGGTGATCTAAATGCCTGATTCTCTGCTGTGAAACCTCTCTCCTCCGTCTGGGTGTAGGGGTCAAAGTCTTTCAAAGTCGCCTTCTCCTGTGCTGATTGATATGAAGCTGATGGTTGTGCCATCTGACATGGTTGCCGGGGTCCCATTAAATTGTGGCCTACTCCTGTGGTGGTTGATATGATGCCTGATTCTCTGATGTGGAACCTCTCTCCTCTGTTTGGGTGAAGGGGTCAAAGTAACTAAATGGTGGCTTCTCCTGTGGTGGCTGATATGATGCCAGAATATGTGCTGTGGGGCCTCTCTCCTCTTCCTGGGTGCAGGGGTCAAAGTAACTCAATGGTGGCTTCTCCTGTGGTGGCTGATATGATGCCAGAATATGTGCTGTGGTGCCTCTCTCCTCTTCCTGGGTGCGGCGGTCAAAGTAACTCAATGGTGGCTTCTCCTGTGGTGGCTGATATGATGCCAGAATATGTGCTGTGGTGCCTCTCTCCTCTTCCTGGGTGCGGGGTCAAAGTAACTCAATGGTGGCTTCTCCTGTGGTGGCTGATATGATGCCAGAATATGTGCTGTGGGGCCTCTCTCCTCTTCCTGGGTGCAGGGGTCAAAGTAACTCAATGGTGGCTTCTCCTGTGGTGGTTAGTATGATGCCAGAATATGTGCTGTGGGGCCTCTCTCCTCTTCCTGGGTGCAGGGGTCAAAGTAACTCAATGGTGGCTTCTCCTGTGGTGGCTGATATGATGCCAGAATATGTGCTGTGGTGCCTCTCTCCTCTTCCTGGGTGCAGGGGTCAAAGTAACTAAATGGTGGCTTCTCCTGTGGTGGTTGATATGATGCCTGATTCTCTGCTGTGAAACCTCTCTCCTCCATCTGGGTGTAGGGGTCAAAGTCTTTCAAAGTTGCCTTCTCCTGTGCTGGTTGATATAAAGCTGATGGTTGTGCCATCTGACATGGTTGCCAGGGTCTGATTCAATGGGGGCCTACTCCTGTGGTGGGTGATCTAAATGCCTGATTCTCTGCTGTGAAACCTCTCTCCTCCGTCTGGGTGTAGGGGCTCAAAGTCTTTCAAAGTCGCCTTCTCCTGTGCTGATTGATATGAAGCTGATGGTTGTGCCATCTGACATGGTTGCCGGGGTCCCATTAAATTGGGGCCTACTCCTGTGGTTGGGTGATCTAAATGCCTGATTCTCTGCTTTGAAACCTCTCTCCTCCGTCCGGGTGTAGGGGTCAAAGTCTGTCAAAGTCGCCTTCTCCTGTGCTGATTGATATAAAGCTTATGCTTGTGCCATCTGACATGGTTGCCGGGGTCTGATTCAATGGTGGCCTACTCCTGTGGTGGGTGATCTAAATGCCTGATTCTCTGCTGTGTAACCTCTCTCCTCCGTCTGGGTGTAGGGGTCAAAGTAACTAAATGGTGGCCTACTCCTGTGGTGGGTGATATGATGCCTGGTTCTCTGCTGTGGGACCTCTCTCCTTTGTCTGGGTGCTGTGGTCAAAATAATAGTAAGTGACCTTCTCCATTGGTGGGTGACTTGAAGCCTGATTCTGTGCTATGGGACCTCACTCCAATTAATATTGTTTAATTTTTATTTATTTTATGTTAACTCATCATTTCCCTATCTACATTTGTTTGCAGGGGATTTAACTACATTTTGCTGCCTTTTGCAGCCCTCTAGCCCTTTCCGGGTGTGTTTTACAGCCTTTTTAGTGCCCAAAAGTTCGGGTCCCCATTGACTTCTATGGGGTTCGGGTTCGGGATGAAGTTCGGGTCGAGTTCGGATCCCGAACCTGAACATTTTTCGAAAGTTCGGCCGAACTCGTCGAACCCGAACATCCAGGTGTTCGCTCAACTCTAATCATGACAATTATATGCAGTTTTAAATTTTAATTTTTACGTTGGTTACTTGATCAGATTCACCATTTATATTTTAGGGCACAAGGATTATGGGATGACTATTTTATTATAGTAATGAGGTTATTTTATGTTTGCTGTATTTGTAACACATTTAGATATACCATGATACAATAGAAAGAGGCTGTTTTATAGTTTTAATGGCAATGCGTTTTGATGCGTAAACTGAAGGTTTACAAGCAACATCTCCTAGCAACCATCAGTGAAAAACGCAACGCACCCGCACTTGCTTGTGGATGCATTCACTTCTATGGGGCTAGGGCTGCGTGAAAAACTCAGAATATAGAACATGCTGCGATTTTCACGCAACGCACAAGTGATGCGTGAAAAAAAATGCTTATGTACACAGACCTATTAAAATGAATGGGTCAGGATTCAGTGTGGATGCTATGCATTCACGTCACGCAATGCACCCGTGCGGAAAACTCGCTCATGTGAAAGGGGCCATCTGCTGTAAGGACAGCATCCTGACAGCACTCCAAAAAGCCCTTTTTAGGGCTGGTACATCAGTCTGCTTTTATTTATTTTTTCTATATATATATATTGCAGTAGCCTGCCCGTGTGTGAGAGGCCGCAGGCCCACAGACTGTACTGTGTGCCCACCACTCATATCGGGTGGCACAGCACCTTGCAGATAAAAAAAGTCATTTAATTTTTTCTCTTTAATATAATTACAGTTGCCTGCCAGTGTGTGTCAGGCACACAGACTGTACTGTGCCCACTACCAGTGCCCACCACTCATATCGGGTGGCACAGTACCTTGCAGATAAAAAAGTCATTACATTTTTACCCTTTAATATAATTGCAGTTGCCTGCCAGTGAGTGTCAGGCCCATAGACTGTACTGTGCCCACTGCCCACCAGTCATATAGGGTGTCACAGTACATTGGACGGCGCACGCGCAGTGACCTAAAATTCAAACGAAGTGGACCAAGCTTGGGTCATTTTCCATCTCCCGGTTCCAAAAATCGATTCACTACACCGACCCTGGCCCTGATAAGGGACAAAACAGAGATTAAACTGATAGGAATAATACTTAGTTAACACTAGTTGCATTGGTGGCAAATTCCATTGCAAGTGCCCAAAATTAGAAGGAAGCAGACAGAGCAAGCTTTTTTCTCTATCTCCCCATACAAGAATTCAATCCAATACACGTCCCCTGATAGGGGACTTAACAAAGATAAAAATGGTAAGAATAGTAGTTCACACTATTTGTATTGGTGGCACAGTACATTGCGCGGAGCATGCGCAGTGCCCCAAATTGGAAGTAAGAGAAACAACCAATGATCTTTTTCCATCTCCCGATTCCTAAAATCTATTCCATACACCGGCCCCTGATAGGGGACAAAACAGAGATTAAACTGTTAAGAACAGATTTTTTTTATTTATAAAAAAGAGGACAGCCTCTGCGGAGCTGGGTATTTTTTGGCCGTGTTACTGAACGTTCATGCACAATGGCAGTAGGCTCATGCGTCCTTTTGCGGAGGTGACAAACTTGGTCAGTCAAACCCAAGGCAACATCATCGACCTCATCCCATATGCACTTTTTCTGGAGCGTGCCCTGCGAAGAGTGCTGGATCAGGCCGTAGATGAGCATGAAGAGGAAGAGTTGTGGTCACCATCACCACCAGAAGCAGCCTTGTCGTCGTCGATTGCTGGACCTGCGGCAACGCAGAGAGAGGAGTCTGAAGAAGAGGAGTCAGAGGAGGAAGGTGGCTTTGAGGAAGTGGAAGACCAACCACAGCAGGCGTCCCAGGGGGTTGTTGTCACCTTTCGGGGACCCTTGGTGTTGTACGTGGCTGGATGGAGGAAGAATCCTTCAATGACGTCAGTGAGGACAAGGAAAGAGACATGGCTAGCTTGGTATCCAACCTTGTGCAAATGGGGAGTTTGTGGTTGTGCAAATGGACTGTTTGCGGTTGTTTGCGGTGCGTTAAACGGGGAGTTTGTTCTGTCAAAGTTTGGTCTGTCACTGTGAAGCGGGCGTAACCGTTACACTACCTGATCGATACAACATCATACCTGATCGTATACACACACTGGATGTTTTAAAGCACGTTATTCCAAACAATTTAGGAATGTTAGGTGATTTATGCCCTTTATGGATTAAAACCCCACTCTGCGTCAACTACGTAAATTTCCATGGGAGTTTTGCCATAGATCCTCCTCCAGCATGCCACAGTCCAGGTGTTCAACCCTTGAAACAACTTTTCCATCACTATTGTGGCCAGAAAGAGTCCCGGTGGGTTTGAAAATTTGCCTGGCAATTGAAGTCTATGGCGGTTCGCCCATCTCTAATGAGGTGTAAGTATAGAAAAGGGAGCCTAAAACTTCATGATTTCTTTCCAGGTCTGCCACAGGGTCATATACCTCCCTCTTGTGCGAGATTGTCTATGTAAAAGTTCCTTAAACCTGTAGATTTGGTCCAATTTTCTTATCCAGTGGTGAATAAAGGGGACATCCATAGACCATCAACATTTTGGGATAACAAAACACAAAGCAATAATCAGCTGCTTGAAGAGGTGCAAGGACCTCTGGGCAAACCTAATAGGAAACCAAGTACGGACAGTGCATTCTGGAGTAGCAGCATTAGAGGTATTACAGATAGAGTTGCTTCCCTAGAAGTTCTCCTTTCATCATTTATGTATCAATTCACAACTCCACCAATTGTGCAAAAAGGCACCTTTTTCTTTCAAACACCACCAGCAGATATCTAATACTCTGGGGTAAATTTTATCAGGTGTTTTATACCATTGGGTTAACGCTTTATAGCCATTTTATTGTATATGTATGTATCAGAAGGATTTATGTGTGGCTAAAAGCAGGGCCAGTGTCAGCACCCCACATACCCGGGCAAGTGCCAGGGCCCACTGCTCCTGGGGGGGCCCACTCTGTCTTCTCACTCCTGCAGCCGTGTCATCAAACTGTCTGTTCTGAATTCTAGGTCAGCTTACCGCGCCAATGCAGACAATATTCGCGGAGTGCACTGCTGGGGTGGGCGGCCCTAGGACTCAGGACAGGGTAGATAGAGTTTCCTACTGGGCTAAAGGACCTTCCTGATATCATCCGCCCATGTGACCAGTGGGAGAGAAGCCGGAGTAGCAGACAGCTGTGTTCCTGTACGGAGAAGAGCCAGGCTGGAATGTGGTGAGGCCTGTCCCTGTGTGTGTGTCCCTGTGTGTGTGTCTGTCCCTGTGTGTGTCTAAGGCATTGCTTAGACTCCATACCGCAGTCTAGCCAGTGCCTAATAGGTTATAGTTTGGACCACCTTTTGGTACATGTTGTTAATTCCCTTTTAAACCCCAGTCCATGTCCCCTCAGTAGTGGGAATCAGTGGAAGTCATATTAGAAGTTAACAAAAGGTTGGATCATAACTAAAGGTGGAATTCCCTTTTAATCTCCCTTTAAGGTTGACAATCACACCGTCGCCCAGGTGTCTGTCAATGTGTGTAGAAGAGAATAGAGGACCACGCTGCCTGTGTGTGAACTGTTTTTCGGAGAGTACCCCTAATTTTCAGGGATCGCAACTCACCATATCAGGTTGTGCACGCCAGGCACAACGTTGGGAAGCATATGTGGAATAAGTTGTGCGGTATCGAAGCAGCTCCCTTCTGCCGTGAGCATCCAGAATAGGTGCCGATGATCAGAGGTAAGTTTAGGGGTAAAAATGGCAGTAGTACCGGGGCCCTAAGATTTAACCACAGTTTATTATAGGATAAAACTAGTAATAAACAAAGTGATTGGGTCTTAGTTTAGCTACGTAATACAATACAATTATTCTAGTCCGTTAACATCGTTGGTACTCGTGTCTCCAATGTGAAGTGGGTTCAATTCACACAAGGCATCGATCGATTGATGAAACCGCACGTCTTTCAATTCTCCCGAACACAGGTATAACCACACCTCCACCACAAAGTAAAAACAAAAAGGGGGGGTTTCAGTCAGCACTCCCTGTATGCAGGTGCACGTAGGTTATGGCAATTATACATACAAAACACAAATATAACAGCACTCTGCAACTAGAGCTCTGCCCAAGATGGGAGCTGTAAGAGGACATTAGTGATATCGCATGCAAACAGTGGAGACATTGGTTTACATTTTGATCAAAAGGTAGTAAGCCCACTCACCCCGACACGGTTGTCTCCTAGAGTGGGTACTAACTCTAAATCTGACCTACTATAGGCCATGACAGCCACATAAAATCCTCCTAACGCTAAGTCCTACCTGTTATGGGCCACGACAGCCACACAAAATCCAGGGAGTGTGAGCCCAGCATGCACGCTGGGATAGACCTTACTTATTAACCCCTTCTGGTGCTGCAACAGCCTCCATTAGATCCAGGGATGCAGGTACCAACATGCATGCCAAGCCCACTGTGCACTCCTCCTGGAGCCAGATGGCTACTAGCAGGCAATGTGAGTACACATTCAGCTTTATACTCACTCTGATTGAAAACCAGCATCTAGGGCAGAAACACTAGTCAGGTGTGCACGACTGAGAAGGAGGTCGCCACACCTCCAACATATACTAAGTAAAAACAAAAAGGGGGGGTTTTCAGTCAGCACTCCCTGTATGGAGGTGCACGTAGGTTATGGCAATTATACATACAACACACAAATATAACAGCACTCTGCAACTAGAGCTCTGCCCAAGATGGGAGCTGTAAGAGGACATTAGTGATATCGCATGCAAACAGTGGAGACATTGGTTTACATTTTGATCAAAAGGTAGTAAGCCCACTCACCCCGACACGGTTGTCTCCTAGAGTGGGTACTAACGCTAAATCTGACCTACTATAGGCCATGACAGCCACATAAAATCCTCCTAACGCTAAGTCCTACCTGTTATGGGCCACGACAGCCACACAAAATCCAGGGAGTGTGAGCCCAGCATGCACGCTGGGATAGACCTTACTTATTAACCCCTTCTGGTGCTGCAACAGCCTCCATTAGATCCAGGGATGCAGGTACCAACATGCATGCCGAGCCCACTGTGCACTCCTCCTGGAGCCAGATGGCTACTAGCAGGCAATGTGAGTACACATTCAGCTTTATACTCACTCTGATTGAAAACCAGCATCTAGGGCAGAAACACTAGTCAGGTGTGCACGACTGAGAAGGAGGTCGCCACACCTCCAACATATACTAAGTAAAAACAAAAAGGGGGGGTTTCAGTCAGCACTCCCTGTATGCAGGTGCACGTAGGTTATGGCGATTATACATACAAAACACAAATATAACAGCACTCTGCAACTAGAGCTCTGCCCAAGATGGGAGCTGTAAGAGGACATTAGTGATATCGCATGCAAACAGTGGAGACATTGGTTTACATTTTGATCAAAAGGTAGTAAACCCACTCACCCCGACACGGTTGTCTCCTAGAGTGGGTACTAACGCTAAATCTGACCTACTATAGGCCATGACAGCCACATAAAATCCTCCTAACGCTAAGTCCTACCTGTTATGGGCCACGACAGCCACACAAAATCCAGGGAGTGTGAGCCCAGCATGCACGCTGGGATAGACCTTACTTATTAACCCCTTCTGGTGCTGCAACAGCCTCCATTTGATCCAGGGATGCAGGTACCAACATACATGCCGAGCCCACTGTGCACTCCTCCTGGAGCCAGATGGCTACTAGCAGGTAATGTGAGTACACATTCAGCTTTATACTCACTCTGATTAAAAACCAGCATCTAGGGCAGATAAACTAGTCAGGTGTGCACGACTGAGAAGGAGGTCGCCACACCTCCAACATATACTAAGTAAAAACAAAAAGGGGGGTATAACCACACCTCCACCACAAAGAGAGGTCAGATCTCACAGACGTCCTCTATTTAAAACATCCTGTGGGACATCAGAAATTTGCCAATAGTGAAGCACAGTTGTATATATCTCAGCTTATATTCGTGCTAATATACTCACAAGCGCACACAGATTGCAGGCACATCAATTGAGTTGGAGTCTCCTTTTATCTTCCAACTTATATACCCTTATCTTCCTAGGAATATAAAGTTGCTTCCATAGTGAAATACTGTCAGTCACCGTATAAAAAAAAGGGGTTTATTGTACTCACAAATGTCCTTTAAAAACAGGCATATAGACATAAATCCCGCGTCCTCAAAACAGCCTGAACCGGGTTTAGCTCCATTAGCTTCATCAGGGGCATGCCTACAACTCCCTTCCCCCTTCTTTATATTGGGTAACTCCCCTCCCCACCCCCCTCATAAACAAAACATTTTTAAAAACTGCACCATTCATAACATTCTTACAGCAGTATTCTCATTAATCCCCAATAATAGCAACCTTTATCCACCATAGTCCCTGCATTTTTATAGAACTGTTTTCATTTTTAAAACGCAGTGTCCGTTTCTATCCTATTAGTTAACCCTTTCCTTTTCACTATTTGATTCACCTCCTAATATGACCTCCTAATCTTTCAAACATGCTTTTAAATCAAACTCAACATTTAAACCCCCATTTCATAAATCCACCTAACCTCACATTTATCTATTTTAGCAATGGAATCTCCTCCTCTCCAGTTTCTCTTAACTTGCTCAACTCTAGCAAACGGGTTTTTCTTATGTGCATTTTTAAAATGTAACAAAACTGCATGGGTTTCAAGCCCTTTCTTTATATTTCTAATGTGCTCTTGCAACCGAATTTTAAGCTTCCTCGTAGTGCGACCTATATACTGGAAGCCACATGGGCACTCCAGCATATAGACCACTCCAGTGCTTTCGCAGGAAATGTCTCCTTTTATCTTTAAATCTTTATTTCTCCTATTAGAATATATTGTGGTTGTTTTTTGTATTCTCTCTTTTGTATCTCTATTTTTACATGCCGTGCAAAAGCCGCACCATGTGAACTGAACTTTTTTCTTTTTCTCCATTTTTTCGGAGATCGCACTATGCACTACATGGTTGCTGATGTTGGGTGCCTTTTTAAAAATCATTTTTGGACAGTCTGGGAGTTCTTTTCCAAGTACAGCATCATTTTTGAGGGTAGTCAAATTTTTCTTAATTGCATTTTTTATCAATCCAGAGTGCACTGTATGCTGTGTCATAAACGCAAATCGAAAATCCATAGTCTTTTTGTTACTGTCACTTTTACTCCCCTTCCCCTTCTTCACTGTCTCCTCTATATCCCTTCTACATTTTACCAACTTCTCTTTTAAATATCCTTTTTCCACAAACCTATCTTCTATTATCTTGCTTTGTTCCTTAAAAAGCACAGCGTCTGAACAATTCTGATGAATTCTCCCGATCTGTTCCTTTGGGATACTAGAAAACCGCGGAGCATATTGACACCAGCAGTTGCCATTATGCTCCGTGGTTATCTAATATCCCAAAAGGACAGAAAACAACACAAAATGTTGTGTTGTTTTCCATTAGGGTGGGTTCACAACAGCATTATGGATTTCGTTTGAGCTTTCCATTTTAAATTACCTTAGAGTCAATGGTAACGGAAAGGTTTCCATTTGCTTCCGTTATGGTCATTTATGTATCGGATCTGTTATTTATAACGGAGACCAAAGTCTTGTCAGCAGAACTTTTTTTTCCACTTTAAATAACGGATCCGTTCTGGAAACACCGTATCCGTTTTCCCAACATAATGTAAGCCTATGTGAGACAGAGAAGAACAGATTGTATTTATGTGTTTTTTCAGGGTCGACAGGCTGTAAGTGTTGATTCCATAGTGTCTTTAGCTTGTATTGTTCAAATGTGAAAATAGCCAAAAGCACACTAAAAGGGTCTCTTTCATATTCTCTTTGTCAACAGTTGCAGAACCATTCAGCTAAATTGGTCCCAAAAACATGCACACAGCACACCATGTGGTGTGCACATCCGTGTTTTAATTTGTCTGTGGCTCCAAGGCAAAGATAGAGCATGTCCTATTGTTGTGAAAACTTGGCAACAAGAATTTGCATTTTAGATTATCTTTGCAGCCACGTGTGGTCTGCTAATTGACAAATGCAACTTGCTGCTTTGCATGTTTACTGTAACCAACAAACACTACGCCCATCTGAATGAGACATAACAATCATGTGTTTGACATCTTGGCCAAATAACTATAAATGGTTCAGACATGCCTCCCCTGAAGGTGTGATATCAATACTTCAACAAACTAATGTTTCATATATTGTTAGAATATAGGAATGTAGCCTCCTGGCCAAATTTGTGTTGTAAAAAAGTCTATGGAACAGAGTCACATACTGGCAAATCAAGTTTATGGTTATGTATTGATTAGGCATTTAATTTTCCATTATTTTTTTTTTTATTATTACAGGGTTCCCACACAAGGTTGGATGAGGAGGTGGAAGAGGATGTAATGCTGCCCTACATTGAGGTTGAACACCTCATACAGCTAGTACAAGAGACACCACCTCTGTGGGACCAGTATGATCGGTTCCATGCTGATCACATGGCCACCCGTCGCCTCTGGGAAGAGGTATTTTGTGCCATCATGCCTGATTGGGAGACTCTAATCAGTCAGACACAATTGGTTTGTGGTGAGTAATGTAATTTTTTTTAAATCGGTTTGGTAGTTTTGAATGATCGGCCAACATTTTGCATGTCACATTGATTTTGAAAGTATACTTGGATTAAGATTATACCGGCTATTAATTAATGTTTTTTTGCCATCATGTACGGTATGATTTTTTATGACAAATAGGACACTGGCCATGGAAATTAAGTAACTTTATAAGTTATTGTTACTAAGGACATCATTTTCCAGTCACCCATCCGATTAGCTTTTCACACTTGCATGAGCCTTGATATTTAGTCTAGATGTGACATTTTAATGTTTTATTAGCCAGATTTTTCCATCTTTTAGGAATATATTGCCCTTCTCGTTGGAGGACAACACTTCCATAGGAGTTGCAGCTATCTTTTTACCACTCTGAGACATATTGGTAACTAATGCTTTTCACCACCGCAAAATTTAAATATGTTTTTCTGAACAACTCCCGAAGTAAATATCACACTGGCTATTTGGATTGTTAGCATCTCTGTGTGCACCACAAATATCTATAGTAACTCATAAGCCAATGTTAGCATGTTCCCAAAATAATTTTTTAAATTGTTCTTTTGGTTGTTCAAATTATACATACCATTGCAAAAAAATGAACCTTGCCCCCATGATGAATGCAAAAAGGTACCAGCCATATATGTAGATTTTCTTTTACACAATTGTATCATTGTTATCCGAGGGAAAATGTGCTTCCCCATGCACCAATCTCCTCCGGCTTCTATGTTGAGTTGCAATTGCTATGCCCATTGCTGTGACACATATTGATTAGGTTTCCACAAGCATATCATGTTTCCCAGGCTCAATCTTCAGTAATTATAGAAGGAGTTCTGGTGATGGTGTAAAATAAACAGGACAGAATGAAGCAACATTTTACACATTCAGCATGTAATGTGTGTCTCATTTCTTCAACCAGATATAGTGTTACACTGAACACTCATAGGCCATGAGCTTTGCCATGTTTTGCCCATGTAAAGGACCCCAAACGCTTTCTTGCAATAATTGTAAATATTTTTAACCTTTGGCCAAATTTATCGTGTGGGTCCAAAGTAGTAATTATTTAATGTTTTGAATCAGGGTCGGACTGGACCACAGGGGTACAGGGGAATCCCCCGGTGGGCCCCTGAGCAAGGTGGGTCCCTAGTCCCCCAACCCATGCACTAGTGGCACATAACACATTAGATTTACTGCACTATATACATATATTAAATGTACAGCACCTCAACCAGCCTATGTTAATATAAAAAACTTGTTAAATTGTATTTGAATGTATCCATACGGGGGGCCCCCAAATAAATTTTACTGGTGGGCCCTAGGTACCCCAGTCCGACACTGTTTTGAATAGTATTTTGAAATGTGTGACATAGTAGCTATCCCAATACTCATAACCTTTTTTATGTTTAGAAATTTGAATATGCTGTCCTTTAATAAGGATGAATGTAAGTATTGAGCCTTATTTTAGATGCTATATAACTTTTCAAAGTATAATCCTGTGTGTTTGTGTTCATCATTTATGAAAAAGTCTTTTTTGGATTATGTAGTCATCAACTACAACATGTTTTAACATATAAAACATGTGTTTAATAGTGTGATGTGTGTGTTATTTCCAAAATTATTTTAGATCACAATTTTCTTTAGGGTTATTACCAACTCCTACTAAACATGCTTCTTAATCATGTTTCTTTAAATTTATGTTCATTATATTTGCATAGGAGATTTCATCAGAACACGCTGGAACCCAAAGTAGCAACACTGTTGGTCAAAATTATTATATAAATGTTTGAGCCAAAAACATAATAAAAAAAAAAAACACTTTGTACTATAACAAATGGCGCAGGAGATGATGAGGGCCTGTTTGTGTCCAGAATGTATTGTAAGGGTATTTTTTAACACACTGGTTTTCCCCAATAATTCGTTTTAATACTATGTGTAATAGTTTATAAGTTAACCCTTGTAATAAGGTGGGTTAGAGATAGTACCCATCCCTCATTGTGCTGATCAGACCACATTCCTGAGTGATCTCAGACATGCGTGTTGGAAAGCACTCCATTCCGCGTTTTTGGTTCCCACAAGTTTAAAAATATACCAACAAAGCCAATTTCATGGCCAAACACAATAAGCAATGTATTTGCAAACCTATTTTTTATCCGAAAATTGTAGAATTTAAATATTTTTGTTTCACTTCTCATTAATTGTTTTTTATTTCCTCATTTTATAGAACATATACAAGCACCGAGGAGGCTTAGCAGAGGGAGGCACCATCCGAGTCTGATGTTGCGACAGTTGCCAAGCCCCCTGTCGCACAGGAAGAAATTAGGGAAAGTGAGGGTCCCCTACCTGCTTGGCAACGTGCTGCCCCAACAGAAAGGCCATATAGCCATTTGGCCTTTTTATCAGTTGATCTGAGATGCCGATCAGGTAGGAAAAAGCAAAAAGAATCAGAGGCTAATCTAGCAAGCATCTTCCGGGATTGCTTGCTCTGATTACATGATCAGAACAGTAGAATTCGGGATGAGATTTTAGCTCACATCCAGCAGCTGGAAGGGGCGGGGCTGCCGAATAGCCTTAGTTCTAATGGTCGGTTCCTCCGAAGCCTTACTCTTTTGCTAGACCAGGTTAGTCCCGATCATATTCCTGCTTGCTGTTCGGCCCTCATCCAAACCCTTAAGAATTTCCTGTACCACCCCCCCTAAGCCCTTCCCAAATCCCATTCCAATAGCCTATCTTGCTCCCATCCCCCTTCCCACAACCATCCCCCATCCCACACCCAATCCCCATCCCACACCCATCCCCCATCCCACTCCTATCCCCCATCCCACTCCTATCCCCCATCCCACACCTATACCCCATCCCACTCCTATCCCCCATCACCTGCCTTTCCCCCATCCCACTCCTATCCCACATCTCACAAACATTCCCCATCCCGCTCCCATCCCCAATCGCGTACCCATCCCCCATCCCACACCCATCCCACTCCCATACCCCATCCCACTCTGTGAGCAGGGGCCAGGCTTTATATATGGATCCTAACACTCCTTCTTCCATTCTTTCTGCCCCTACTTCTTTTTTTTTTCATCCCTAGTGACATCAGACGACACATCTGGGGGCTTTGTAAATAACCCCAGATGGAGTGAATGGTCCTACTGCCAACCTAACATTCACTCCATAAAAAGCAGGTTCTGAAATTATATTAGAAAAAAACAGGACTGGTAGACCTGACATACATAACAAATTCCTGCTTTCCATGTTTGTGTCATCAAGCTCACTGGTACAGACAGACAAATCCTAGGGTGCAAAATAAATGTCAAGCATTTGATTACTGTATTAAAACATAAATACACATTGGCCAATTTTTCCCTGGCAAAATATCAAATAAGTAAAAAACTAATACAAATTAACATTTCAACATTATAACATATCATATTGCCAGGATACTGATCCCTCAGGAGTACTAAAATAATGAGCACAAGAATCCCGCAACGCATTTACAACTGCTGTATCCTTTAGCCCGGCGTGTTGATTGTCCTGGCCAGTTGACTTAGATGTTTCAACATCTGCGGGTAAAGGCTCCTTTGTTAACAAAAAATTATGCAAAATGACACATACCTTTATTACTTTATCCACATTGTCTGGCAGAAGCTGTATCGGGTGCATAAAGATGCGCCATTTTGAACATAATAAGCCAAAGGCGCACTCAACCAAAGGGCGGGCCTTGCTCAAGCAATAATTAAATCTTTTCTTTTGGGCACTTAAATTTCGCTGCCCATATGTCACATGTCGCAGTGTGACACCATAGCCTATCATTGTAAATATTGTTGAGACAAAATGTTGTGTGACACATGTCATCGAGTAGCCCTAGCTTTAAAGGGGCAAGGTGCTGTGGAGGTCACTGTTAAAGAGGAATTCACTGTGGATGTTACTGTTAAGGGGGCAGGCTGCTGTAGACGTCACTGTTAAAGCAACAGATATAATGGAGGTCACTGTTAAGGGGGCAGGGGCCACTGTTAAAGGGGCAACTGCTGTGGAGGTCACTGTTAAGGCAGCAGGGTACTTTCAGTCACTGTTAAAGCAGCGGGGTACTGTGGAGGTCACTGTTAAGGGAGTTGGCTGCTGTGGAACTCACTGTTAAAAGGTCGGGCTGCTGCGAAGGTCAAAGTTAAGGGGATGGGCTGCTGTGGAGGTCCCATTTTAAGGTGGCAGGGCGTTGTGGGGGGTCAGTGTTAAGGGGTGGAGGACTGTGGAGTACACTGTTAAAGGGGCGGGGTGCTGTAGAGGTCACTGTTATGAGGGATACTGTCAATATCTTTTAATGACACACACAAACATTAAATTAAATAGATAAAATATACCTGTGCGAAGTCGGGTCCTTCTGCTAGTAAAGAAATAAAATCAAGATGGATGACATAAAGTCATTATTTATAATAGAAAGCTCTGTTAAAATAATTAACTGGAACATTCTACTGAATGACCCCATTCTGAAAAAAAAATATTACCAAAGAAACCAAATATCGCATACAGAAGAAACATAACCTTATAAAACATCTTGGCACCAAGTATAGTGAATTTAAAAAATTAAACAAAAAAACTAAGCACCACAAATACTCAGGTTTCCTTCATAAATTACCATGGACAATCAGATTTTATTTAATCTATAACTAGGGAAAATTTTAAAATAAAAACACACTGGACTGAGGTACTTTGAAAGAAAAAAGGGGTATAGATCACCCAGCAATCTAAATGACTCTGAATTTACAGAATATATTTCCCAGTCAGGTATGCAGTGCAGGGGTACTTTGAAAGAAAAAAGGGGTATAGATCACCCAACAATCTAAACGCTGCCGAATTTACAGAATATATTTCCCAGTCAGGTATGCAGGGCAGGGGTAGTGAGAAAGAAAAAAGGGGTACAGATCAGCCAGCAATCTAAACGCCGCCGAATTTGCAGAATATATTTCCTTGTCAGGTATGCAGTGCAACAGGAACACACCCTCCAAGCCACTTGTGAATGACTGGTCTGATAACCGTGGATATGTCCACCCACAATCTAAGAGCTGGATTTACTGATTAAATTTCACTCTCAGATATACAGGGCAGGCCGCAAATGTACTTTATGGCAAAAAATACGTGATTTTTTTCACCAACAACGTCACAGCAGTATTTACTGGTTATATTGCAATCTCAGAAATGCAGTGCAGGCCGCAAATGTACTTTGTGGCAAAAAATAAGTGTTTTTTTTCACCAACAATGTCACAGTTGTATTTACTGGTTAAGTTATATTTCACTGTCAGAAATACAGTGCAGGCCGTAAATGTACTTTATGGCAAAAAATAAGTGATTTCTTTCACCAACAATGTCACAGTAGTATTTTCTGGTTATATTTCACTATCAGAAATACAGTGCAGGCTGCAAATAAACTTTATGGCAAAAAAAAAGTGTTTTTTTTTCACCAACAATGTCACAGTAGTATTTTCTGGTTATATTTCACTGTCGGAAATACAGCGCAGGCAGCAAATGTACTTTATGGCAACAAATAAGTGTTTTTTTTCACCAACAATGTCACAGTAGTATTTACTGATTATATTGCACTCTCAAAAATGCAATGCAGGCCACAAATGTACTCTATGGCAAAAAATAAGTGTTTGTTTACCAACAATGTCACAGTAGTATTTACTGGTTATATTGCACTCTCAGAAAGGCAGCGCAGGCTGCAAATGTACTATCTAGCACAAAAAGTGTCCTTTTTTAAACCAAAAATGTAAATGCAGTATTTAACGGTTTGATTGGACTGTCAGAAATGCAGTGCAGGCCAAAAATGTACTTTCTAGCACAAAAAATGAGAATTTGTCAACCGACAATGTAACAGCAGTATTTACTGGTCATATATGCAGTGCTGGTGTGAGAAAGAGAAAAAATCGCCATAGGTCACACAAATATGTGACAGACTAATGTAATTGAATTATATTCACTGCCAGGTATGCACTGCAGGCCGCAGGGGTACTTGACCGCCAAAAAAAGGGGAATTTGTCCACCTAGAATCTAACAGTTGGATTTAATGAATAGATTTTACCTGTCAGATATTCAGCATAGGGGCCCTGAAGTCCCAGACGGATTACCTATATTATTTTCCCTTCCCCTGGCACATATGCAGTGCAGGTGTCCTTAAAAAATAGCTAACTGTCGCCCACTGAGCTACCAGAACAGGATTAAAGTAATGTCCCTGGCACACATGCAGTTGCAAAAATAGTCGCCGACGCCCACAAAAATAATTGCTGTAGTTTGCAGATTTAACAACACCTAGTATACCAAAATTGTTTCCTAATCTCTCCCTCACAGCAGCAGCATCCTATCCCTACACTAGTTAGAGCTGACGCGACGTGCGGTGCTACGTGACTCCAGCTTACATAGAGGCTGGGTCACATGCTGCACTGGTCAATCACAGCCATGCCATTTGTAGGCATGGCTTCTAAGGGCACACTAGTTAAATGCTTGTTGATTGGTTGCCCTGCAGCCTTTCAACTAGTGCCATTAAATCACCGAACACTGAACTCGAACCCTGAACTCGAAGCCGGGGCATGCGCACTGCGATGCCCATTGTGGGCACGGCATCACTGTAGCTACTGTGCATGCGCCGGCCAACGGCATAAAACCAGCGGCAAGGAGGCGGACCAGAGGCGCGCAGGAGAAGAGGAGGAAAGCCGGCCAGTGCATGCGCAGTAGCTACAGGTGCGGGATCTCGCTGGTAGAGAAGGAGGATGCAAGAGAAGGGCAGGCAGAGGCAGAGGCAGGGATATGGGGATGTAAGCAAAAGAGGCAGAGAAGCCTGGGCTCCAACGAAGTGAACGCCGCCCCTAGGCACTTGCAAGCCCTAATTTACATACGAATAAAAGTCCATTTTTGCCTCGGGTGAACTTCACTAGAACATAACAAATATGCAAGAAGGGATGTGGCAGCTCTCGCCTGTCGGCATTAGTGTCCACCCAGCAAATGATCACGGACAATGCACCTGAGAACAGTTAAATAGGTAAAACGAAGAAAAGTCCGGCTCCAAGTGAGGATGAATAAAAAAATTTTCGTCTTTATTGCAGCGGTTAAAAACTCCAGTGAAGAATAACAAGTCACATGTCAGTTACATGTCAACGCGTTTCAGACCAGAAATTATTACCGGTCCTTCCTCATGACAGACATAGTGAATGTGAAAAGACAATGATCTAATATACCCTCCCCCATTAGAAAGCACCTGTGTGGGAGGGTGCGGCAAGAACACTCCTCCCGCTGACATCATATTGGTAAAGGAAAAGTATAGCATTTAAAGAAACACAAACTATTTAACATAAAATACACTTGTACTATAATATAGTATAGATCAGTGTTTCCCAACCAGTGTGCCTCCAGCTGTTGCAAAACTACAACTCCCAGCATGCTCGCACAGCCTTTGGCTGTGCGGGCATGCTGGGAGTTGTAGTTTTGCAACAGCTGGAGGCACACTGGTTGGGAAACACTGGTATAGATAACTCTTAAGGCAGCGCTTTTTAACCGCTGCAATAAAGACGCAAACATTTTTATTCATCCGCACTTGGAGCCGGACTTTTCTTCGTAGAACATAACAAAGGTACCATTTGAATCATCTACAGTTATGCTACAGCGCTATGTAAGCGGTCTATAATGTCAAAATGTGGTGAAAGAGTCCCTTTAATCCGTCTGTTAGTTTGGTGGGTGACATATACCCATTTTTTGTGTGAGGTACACCTGCACTGCATCTGTGACAGGGAAATTAATATAGCTAATCTGTCTGTTAGATCGGTGGGTGACATATACCTATTTTTGGTGTGAGGTACACCTGCACTGCATCCGTGACAGTGAAATTAATATAGTTAGTTTGTCTGTAAGTTCAGTGGGTGACCTCAAAGAATGAGGAGAGCGTCAAATAAGCCACGTGGCCCCGGTTATGATGCTGCTGGTTTTTGTGGGGCTCCTGTTGTAGGGAGAGGATGTGGTCGATCTCTGCTAGCTACACACCCAAATGAAACACCTTCCTCAGGTGTACGTAGGCGACAGAATGTTATGCGTTATTTTGTAGGCCTGAATACTGGTGTACGAATGGTGAAGCCAGAACAAGTAGAGGCGGTAGTAGATTGGGTGGCTGACAGTGCCTCCAGTTCCTTCACATTGTCTCCCTGAAAGCACAGAGTTGGCACCTGCAGCCCATGGGAATCTGTCTTTCACCTCACCTCCTTGCAAATCAGCCAAGCAGTCTGAGCCCCAAGTCATGCAGCAGTCTCTTTTCCATGGGTTATCCACCTAGCCCTGCCCCCGAAGTGGAAGAGATTGAGTGCACTGATGCCCAACCACTTAGGTTTCAGGATGTGGACATGGGAGGACCACTGCAGCACTTCTCTGATGATGACGAAACACAGGAGCCAACTGCTGCGGCTTTCTGCTTTGTGCAGACCAGCAAGGAGGGCAGAGGTGAAGAGTGGGTGGAAGATGATGTGGTGGTTGATGAGGTCCTAGACCCCACATAGAATCAAGGTCATGCGAGTGACGCATGCAGTTCGGAGGAAGAGGTGGTGGTCACACAGAGCCAGCTGCACAGCAATAGAGGGAGCAGGGTGCAAAAGCAGAGTGGCCATCCCCTAGCCAGTATGCCTGCTACTGCCCACCGCACCCAAGAACTGAGCACACCAAAGCCAGCTCCAAAAAGTTCTCTGGCGTGGCAGTTATTCAGACAATGTGCTGATGACAAGACACGAGTGGTTTGCATGCTGTGCAATCGGAGTCTGAAGCGAGGCAGAAATATTCTAAACCTGAGCACCACCTTAATAACCAGGCATCTAAATGCAAATCACGAGCTGCAGTGGAGTGCACACCTCAAAAACCACGAAAGATCTCAGGCTCTTCCTGCTCCCTCTTTGGCTGAAGTCTCAACCTCTTCCTCCACCTCTAGAGTGACAGTGGCACCTGCCACCCCACAGAGGATGTGGCAGCAACACCACCACCTCCACCACCGTCACCATCACGAAGCATCTCCACAAAAAACGCTTAAGGCGACAATGGAAGAGGATGTGGCACAAGAGGAGGGGGAAGAGGGATCATTTTCATGGTTATCAGGCCAGTCATTCACAAGTGGCTCGGAGGGCGGGT
This sequence comes from Bufotes viridis, assembly GCA_033119425.1. Classification (NCBI taxonomy): domain Eukaryota; kingdom Metazoa; phylum Chordata; class Amphibia; order Anura; family Bufonidae; genus Bufotes; species Bufotes viridis. The sequence goes on from CM065592.1 coordinate 242,976,572, forward strand.
TCCTGCACCAACAGAGGCCAGGTACACAACTATCCAGCCAGGGCACAGTTCTGCAGGATGAGGAGGATGATGAGGAACAGGAACAGTGTTCAAAGCAGAGTTGCACCCAAAGCAGCTCATGGCCATCACTGGAGTGTGGCTGGGGGGATACAGAGGACACAGACGATACACCTCCCACAGAAGACAGCTTGTCGTTGCCTCTAAACAGCCTGGCACACATGAGTGACCACATGCTGCAGTGCCTGCACAAGGACCGCCAAGTTGCCCACATTCTAACCAGTGCTGATTACTGGGTCACCACTACAAAGACAATGTGCCATCCTTAATTCCGTCAATGGAGCATAATCGGAAGATGCGCAAGTACAAGCGCACGCTGATGTCATTCCCACCTGACAGTGGGGGCTCACTGGAAGCACAAGGCGAAGGCAGAGGAAGAGAATGAAGTCGCCAACGCAACTGGCACCCCTCCAGCACCTCAGAAGGGAAGGTTAGCATGGCCGAAATGTGGAAAAGCTTTGTCAGCACGCCAGAACAACCAACACCACCATCTGATACGAATCGACTTAGCAGGAGGCAGCATTTAAGCAACATGGTGGAACAGTATATGTGCACACGCCTAAACGTACTGACCGATGTGTCTGCCCCATTCAACTTCTGGGTCTCCAAATTGGGCACATGGCCTGAGCTTGCCCTTTATGCCTTGGAGGTGCTGGCCTGCCCTGCATCCAGTGTTTTGTCCAAATATGTGTTTAGCACAGCATAGGGGGTGATCACAGACAAGCGTAGCCGCCTGTCCACAGCCAACGTGGACAAGCTCATGTTCATTAAAATGAACCAGGCATGGATCCCACAGGACTTGTCCATACTGTGAGGCAGTGACAGGCCTCATGGCTGATAGGAGAGAGGAATGGCAGGATTATCCACCTCTTTCCCATCAGTGGGCAGGCTTGAGGCAGCAACAGGTGTCACAATCAACGGAGCATAAAGCTGTCCTCAAAGTGAGATGGGTGTGTCTTGTGTTGTACAGAAGCCTGGAGTGGTTCTGTGTGTGGTCTGAGCTGGGAGTGCTGAGAGACCATGAGGCTGGGATTAGCCTGAAGTTTGAGGGGGGTCGCACGACGCCTAGGGATAAGGGTCGCATGGTCAGCGTCGGGCGGATGACTAGACCACAATCCCCCAAAAGACACTGGTGAGGTAACAGCCAGAAGGCTGATGGACATAAGGCTGGGAAAGCCGCATGGGTTCCGTGTGTGTAAACGGTGACTTAGGTGAGTCAGGGATACAATATGTTTGGTTAGAGCCCAGTCAGGCAGGTGTTTGTTTTGATTTATTTATGTTGATGCTGGGACAATAAAACAATGTTTGGCCCCTAAAGCTGCAGTGGACGACAATCTGTGCGTGAATGATCCCCGAGACCAGAGCTAATCCCTTACAGTACCTTGTGCTGAATAGACAAGTATACCGGCCGCACCCAGCCATTGTTATACTCCAGAGCACTTTCTCTTTGCATTCTCTTTTCCATTTCCCAATGTTTTAGGGCCTTCCCAAATTTAAAATAAAAAAATAAATAAAGAAAAAAAACAAACAAAAAACAAATAACAAAAACAGTCTTAGCTATCTCCTCCACTGCCGCTTCCACCTACATCGCCACGTTTAACGCCTCCTCAACCCTCTGCTCAACTTTGACCTCCGCCTCCTAGTTCAAGAATATTATTTTTTTATTTTTTTCTATTCTGTGTATGTCATTTCCCTATCCACATTTGTTTACAGGGCAATTGTCCTGCTCTTACCCCATTTTACTTCCTTTTGCAGTCCGCTAGCCCTTATTATGACTATTTTACATTTTAGTGAACCAAAGTTCGGGTCCCCATTGACTTCAATAGGGTTCTGGTTCGAGTTTGGGTCCTGAACCCGAACTTTGACCCAAAGTTCTGCCGAACCCAGCGAACCCGAACATCTGCGGGTCCACTCTTCCCTATATAAATTCGCACAGCAGGTATTTTTCTGCGCAGATTCTACAAAGGTTTTTCTCACAATGTGTGGATGATATTTGGTAGAATCTCATCCTGTTTGCTTTTGCTGCAATAAGCTGTAGATTTTCCACCATCAAATCTTTATAGCAAATCCACAGTGTATGGCCTCTGTGTGAACATAGACTCATATGTCAAAACACATATGCTGTTTGTATTTAAGGCCCATAGGAAGTAATGATTTTATTATTTGAAAATATAAACTGTTTTTAAACATATGGTGCAAATTCCATCAATTGTTAAGGCCCATAGTCACAATAAATCTATACTACTGATGTTTCTGGACCCACTGATTCTTAAAATTCTTGATTGAATCTTTAGAAAGTAGGTACTATAATAATTACTTAATGGAGATGAGTCTCTGGGAATTCTCTATAATTATCTCTATAATTAGAAAAATGTTAATGTTTTTGAACATTCAAAATAATCTACTGTAGCTGTCCTCTTTACTATTCTATCTACTGTAGAATTTAGCACTGCATACGGAATTAATACGCTGCAGAGACACTCATGCTTATATGGCTATTTCATTCCCCAATACTCCTACACAGGAAAGAAATATGTGACAAAGCTAAAATGTAAAATACAATTTGAAAATCAATAAAGCACACACTTACACATTCAGAAATCTTATCTCATAGTCACAAAATAGCTGCTTGATTACAGTAATTTTTGCCACTCAATTTATTCCTAATGACAGTGATATCTTAGCAAGTATTGAAGTTGAGTATTCAGTTTAGGCCTATTCTTTACAGGTTTTCACTTCTTTGGCACATACACACTGGAAATATAATACATTTCTGATAGCTGGTGTATAGCCTCAAGGACTCCCACCTAGAGATGAGTGAAATTCCCCAAAATATTTGGGAGTATGATTTGATTCATGTGGCCGGCAGATTCAATTAGGTCAGAATTTTTGTTATCCCAATCAAAAGTGCCCAAATACAGTGCCCTGTGAAAGTATTTGGCCCCCTTGAACTTTTCAAGCTTTTGCCACATTTCAGGCTTCAAACATAAAGATATAAAACTGTAATTTTTTGTGAAGAATCAACAACAAGTGGGACACAATTATGAAGTGGAATGAAATTTATTGGACATTTCAAACTTTGTTAACAAATAAAAAGCTGAAAAATTGGGCGTGCAAAATTATTCAGCCCCTTTACTTTCAGTGCAGCAAACTCTCTCCAGAAGTTCAGTGAGGATCTCTGAATGATCCAATGTTGACCTAAATGATTAATGATGATAAATAGAATCCACCTGTGTGTAATCAAGCCTTCGTATAAATGCACCTGCACTGTGATAGTCTCAGAGGTCAGTTAAAAGCGCAGAGAGCATCATGAAGACCAAGGAACACACCAGGCAGGTCCGAGATACTGTTGTGGAGAATTTTAAAGCCAGATTTGGATACAAAAAGATTTCCCAAGCTTTAAACATCTCAAGGAGCACTGTGCAAGCGATAATATTGAAATGGAAGGATTATCAGACCACTGCAAATCTACCAAGACCTGGCCGTCCCTCTAAACTTTCAGCTCATACAAGGAGAAGACTGATCAGAGATGCAGCCAAGAGGCCCATGATCACTCTGAATGAACTGCAGAGATCTACAGCTGAGGTGGGACACTCTGTCCATAGGACAACAATCAGTCGTATATTGCACAAATCTGGCCTTTATGGAAGAGTGGCAAGAAGAAAGCCATTTCTTAAAGATATCCATAAAAAGTGTTGTTTAAAGTTTGCCACAAGCCACCTGGGAGACACACCAAACATGTGGAAGAAGGTGCTCTGGTCAGATGAAACCAAAATCGAACTTTTTGGCAACAATGCAAAACGTTATGTTTGGCGTAAAAGCAACACAGCTCATCACCCTGAACACACCATCCCCACTGTCAAACATGGTGGTGGCAGCATCATGGTTTGGGCCTGCTTTTCATCAGCAGGGACAGGGAAGATGGTTAAAATTGATGGGAAGATGGATGGAGCCAAATACAGGACCATTCTGGAAGAAAACCTGATGGAGTCTGCAAAAGACCTGAGACTGGGACAGAGATTTATCTTCCAACAAGACAATGATCCAAAACATAAAGCAAAATCTCCAATGGAATGGTTCACAAATAAACAATGGCCAAGTCAAAGTCCAGACCTGAATCCCATCGAGAATCTGTGGAAAGAACTGACCTCGAGCTGTTTTTCAAGGAGGAATTGGCAAAAAGTTCAGTCTCTCGATGTGCAAAACTGATAGAGACATACCCCAAGCGACTTACAGCTGTAATCACAGCAAAAGGTGGCGCTACAAAGTTCTAACTTAAGGGGGCTGAAAATTTTGCATGCCCAATTTTTCAGTTTTTTATTTGTTAAAAAAGTTTGAAATATCCAATAAATTTCGTTCCACTTCATAATTGTGTCCCACTTGTTGTTGATTCTTCACAAAATTACAGTTTTATATCTTTATGTTTGAAGCCTGAAATGTGTCAAAAGGTCGAAAAGTTCAAGGGGGCCAAATACTTTCACAAGGCACTGTACATATATGATGTTCTGGGGACTCGTAGGACTGTATCTAACCTATTTCACGCTCTTTAATGCCAAGACAGCAGTAATAATGACAAACTGACAATGACATATATGATTATGGGAAAATGGATGGTAGTCAATGGTAACAAACAGCCTGTTTTATAACACATTGCACTGCTGTATTTTTTATGTTTTAAGTTAAAAACAGTCAAAATTCCTTCTATTTTTTCTTCTGAACATTAGTATGGCAGCCGACATCTTGAGCGATTTGTGAAGGACAAATCACAAAAGTTTCAGATTTGTTGAAATCCAAATTTTTGAGGATATTCGTAATGGATTCAATTTGTGTCAAATTCACTTATCTCTACTCCCAATTTATGGGAAAATGGGGAGCCCATACTACCAAGTACAGACTGTGCAAACTGAATAGAGAAATGGTCACATGGCTGTCAACCATCAATTCTATTGGAGTTATAGATATACTTGAGTATTCATTCTTCATTGTCTGCCTGAACATGGCAACAGATGTCCACTTCACATGGCAGACCCAGAGTCAGGGGATTCTTCTGTCCTGATAAATGGGATTCCAGAGATTCCACATATCAGAAATTTACTATCTAAGCCGAAACCCTTTTAAGTTGAAGTAAATACAATTGTGATGCAAATATATATATATATATATATATATATATATACCCAAGCATAAATATCTTTCAGAAACTTTACAGTAAAATAAGAAACTACTATAAATAAACCATGCATGTAGTTTTACTGAGGTACTCCTGAATGAATGCTTTCCCTTTCATTTCCTTCTTTCTTGGCGCTGCCTTTATTTATTTATCTTGGATGGGCCATGCTACATTGACAAAATATCAAACATCTGGAACGTAATGCTATCTCTAACTGCTCTACTTCATAACTCAATTTGGGATGTTCAAGCCTTTGGAAAGTTAATGTTACCCTCGAGTGATTACGCTGGGATTGTGAGCTCTAGGTTCTACAACAGGATATCCAGCTATTCAGTGCTGAAGTCACAGATGGCCTGTGGTGCAGCTGCAAAGAGTTTCCTGCGATGGGGGTTAAGAGGGTCCACAGGAAAAAATGTTCCTTTCCTGTTTTAATATGTTTTCATCTGCAGAGGAAGACACAACCTTCTTCACTGGGAAGTATTTGTCTATTCAGCACTTTTGAACTAAAGAGTAACACTAGAAAAATTCACATTATTGAAATTCTAGAACACATGTAGTGAAAGCAAAAAGTTCACTCCTTCATGATTTAAATATCAACTGGGCAAAGGCGGCAAAAATTTAGAGCTGCACAAATACTCTTCATGAGGAATGTGTAAATTAATTCAGGATAGCATGCTAAGTAAAGATGGATCTCTGATGTCCTAGCATATAGCACAGGAATTATAATTATGCCTAATGAAGAAGAAAAACATAAAACATTTTATCCATAAAATAAGTTTTTTGAATCAGTCCCAGTTTTGACAAAAAAATTCATACAAAAACTACAACACAAATTTGAACACATTCTCCTTTCCATTTTTGCATTGCATTTTTGCAATGTGTTTTTCCTTGTCTTCAGACACAAGTAGTCTGGCTGTAAATTGCTGATTGAAAACATTTGGGGAAAGGGAATGAGCAGATCTCTGAATATTTTTTTCAAAGCATTAAGGCTCCTGCACAGAATATGCCTCAGTATGAAAAAGGATGCATACCAAGGTACATTAGAAGCCCATGTATTATAGGAGCCCTATAATGGTTTTGTACAAAATGGTGCTAAAATACAGATGTGGATGACCGACATGAAAATGAAGAAGAAGAGGAAAAAAAAGCAGGGGAATGTCTGTATACTTAATCCAAACTGGGTGTCTATGGTTACATTATCCTGTTGTTACAGAAGAAACAGAATGAAAGGAAGCTGAGCTGTAGTATGCTGGTACAGACACCACACTGTGGATGACGCTTACGGCTTCTGAGTTTGTCCACTGTGTTGTTTCCAGCCCCCAGGGGCTGGCAAAAAGAGTTGGTAGGATTGCTAGGTATAGGACCTCCTATATTTATTATATTAATGACCTTTCCTCAGAATAGAGCATGAATATCTAGAAAATGGGAAAAACCCTTTAAGCTGGCCTACACATGTGATTTATGTCATCTGAACAAAACGATATCTGGTGGATTGGCCATCCTTGTAATGTTTATGGGATTTTACCGACTCTCTCAGGGAAGATAAAGATCAGGCAGCTGGATTTCAACAGTCCTATACTTTTGTTCTAGGGAAGATAAGCCGCTGACACAAGAGTGTATGTGCATGACTGGTCTTAATGTACAGAGAGAGCGAAGGCTACTTGCACACCTGGGCTTTGCATTCCGGCAGGCTGTTCCATCTGGGAACAGCCTGCCAGTATGAACAGGATCCAATGCAGCCAGATGCGAACGCAATGTCTTTCAGCCCCATTGAAGTATATTGGGATCCGGCTGACACTGCGTTCGCATCCGGCTGACAAGTGGAATATCGCCCAGACACACAAAGCGCAGCATGTTATGGTTTGCGTCCGGACGATCTTCCTCTCCCCTACCGGAACAGGCTACTGGACATCTGCTATTGCTCGATATGCTGCTGTTTGACAGCTTGTTAGTAGAGTTAGGACAGTCCACTATAATATAGGTGTGCTGTTGGCAACCCATTTATACAATACTGGCACATTTGATGTACACTCATCTGGCTATCACCTTTGTGTCAGCTGTTATAGAAATATGGTAGGATATGGAGAATTCTCTGCAGTTTATATAATTGTGTTTTTTCTTATATTGGGCCAATAATTTCACAGTATTACAGTAAAAGTATTATGGGGGAGATTTATAATTTCCCTTGAGCCAGAAAAGTAACTTTAAAAAGGAGCAAGCTGTGTGTTTGTGACCTTTTTAAATGCAACTTTAAAAAAATAAAAGTTGGAAGTTTCTCGTTTTTATGCTGCTCTCACCACTTTTCCAAAAAAGGTGCATGGAAAAGGTTGGAAAGGAGCATGGCCAACAGCTGAGAGAAATGTATATTCAATTACACACCAGTCAGAAATCTATGGCAACATGGACTGCCAGAAGCTGCACCTAAATTATGATGAGGAGTACACCTCATTATAAATTAGGCATATCCTCCAACAGCGCAAAGGATATCAAGATCGGCACTGAATGCAACTGTGTTGATAAATCTATCTCCATTTAAGGGGTAGTCCAATGCGGGCACTACTAAAAAATTAGAGGTGCATCATTGGTATCGCTATCTTAAGACTGGATTTGAGGTGTAACTGGGATTGGTTTTGGAAGTTTGGCTTGAATAATAAAATGTAGGGTAAGGTTAGGTTACAAATTTGAAAATAGTGGTCCATCACCTGTCTTGATTTTGTGATGATTCAAACAGAATCGACCCTTGTGCTAAGGAGCATCTAGTGCACTAATGCTGGCATAAATAACTAATGAATGACGTTTCAGTCTACCAGTTAGAAAGCTGGCACTTTAGTCGCTATCAATAATATTTGTCACAAATATAGGAGACACAACTCAAATAGATGCCAGAGGAAATCTTTTTTCCATCTTCTGACTATAACTTACTGTCCATTCACACATCCGTATGATGTATTCTGCATTCGTTCCGCAAATTTGCGGAATGTTATGAGGACCCATTTATTTCAATAGCCCCGCAAAAAATGCGGACAGGACTCCTTTTCCTGTCTGCATCCGTCATTCCATTCCATTTCATTATGCGGATACTCAAAAAAGAAATACCTTGTCCTACTATTGTCCGCAAAATTTGTTCCGTCATCCCATTGTAGTCAACGGATCTGCAAAAAATGCAGATGACTTGCGCAATGTAGCAATGTGTTCAGCATGTCATCCACAATTGCGGATCCGTTTACAGAAAATAAAAAAAAATTAAGGCCTGCCCCTGTGACGTGCTTCAGAAGCCTGGAAAGTAGTGTAGTTGTTTACTGTCTGCAAGAACATGCCAGCATTTGAAGTAGAGAGATTGATTGTCCTCATTTAAGAACGGCCATGCCTATGGGACACCCACAAAGATGTTAACCATGACTGTGCCATGAAGGACCGGTCATGGGAAGAAATGGGAAGAAATAGCTAAAGATTTCATCCCATCTGCCTGGGAATTGGCGAACATCCCCAAAATTGGTGAGTATATAAATTTTAAGATATAAAATGTGTAATTTTAATGTATAGCTTAACCCCTTTGGGACACATGACGTACCGGTACGGCATGTTTCCCGAGTCCTTAAGGACACATGACGTACCGGTACGTCATGAGTTGTTCCGATCACTGCTGCTCAGCTGGCAGTGATCGGAACAAGGTACCTGCTGAAATTATTCAGCAGGTACCTTGTTACAATGCCCAGGGGGGTCCTGTGACCCCCCCATATGGGCGATCGCTGCAAACCGCAGGTCAATTCAGACCTGCGGTTTGCAGCTCTTCTGTGCGATCTCTGATCCCCGCGGTGTAAAAAAGCCATTTTTTGGCACATTACATCACTAAAAGTGTAATACAAAGCGATCAAAAAGTCGTTTGCCTCCCAAAATAGTACCAATCAAACCGCCATCTCATCCCGCAAAAAACGAGCCCCTACCTAAAACAATTGGCCAAAAAATAAAAAAACTATGCCTCTCAGACTAAAACATGATTTTTTTTGTTTCAAAAATGCTTTTTAGTGTTAAATGTAAAAAAAAAATTAAAAAGTAGACATATTTGGTATCTACACATCCGTAAGAATCTGCTCTATAAAAATATCACATGACCCTAACCCCTCAAGTAAACACTGTAAAAAATAATAATAAAAACTTTGTCAAAAAGCCATTTTTTGCCACCTTACATCACAAAAAGTGTAATAGCAAGCGATCAAAAAGTCATATGACCCCCAAATAGTGCCAATCTAACCGTCACCTCATCCCGCAAAAATGATACCCAACCTGAGACAATTGCCTAAAAACTGAAAAATATATGGCTCTCAGACTATGGAGATACTAAAACATGTTTTTTTCATTCAAAAAGGATATTATTGTGTAAAACCAAAATAAATAAAAAAGGTATACATATTATGTATCGCCGCGTCCGTAAGGACCTGCTCTATAAAAATATAACATGACCTAACCCCTCAGATAAACGCCGTAAACATAAAAAATAAAACGTTGTCAAACAAGCCATTTTTGTCACCTTACATCACAAAAAGTGTAATAGTAAGCGATCAAAAAGTCAGATGCACCCCAAGATAGTGCCAATCAAACCGCCATCTCATCCCGCAAAAAATGAGCCCCTACATAGGACAATCGCCCAAAAAAAATATATATATGGCTCTCAAACTATGGAGACACTAAAACATGATTTTTTTTTGTTTTAAAAAATTATGTTATTGTGTAAAACTTATATAAATAAATAAAAAGTATACATATTATGTATCGCCGCGTCCGTCACAACCTGATCTATATAAATAATACATGACCTAACCCCTCAGCTGAACACAGCAAAAAAAAATAATAAAATACGGTGTCAAAAGCCATTTTTGTCACCTTACATCTACAAAAGTGTCATAGCAAGCGACCAAAATGTCATATGCACCCCAAGATGGTGCCAATCAAACCGCCATCTCATCCCACAAAAAATGAGCCCCTACATAACACAGTCGCCCAAAAAATAAAATAAAACTATGGCTTTCAGAATGTGGAGACACTAAAAAAATTATTTTCAAAAAGGCTTTATTATGTAAAACTGAAACAAAAAACCCCAAAAAGTAGTCATATTTGGTATTGTCGCGTCCGTAACAACCTGCTCTATAGAAATAGCACACAATCTAACCTGTCAGTTCAACTATGTAAATAACAAAAAATAAAAACAGTCCCAAAACAGCTATTTTTTTGCAAATTTTCCATTTTAATCCATTTTTGCAGTAACAAAGCAAGGGTTAACAGCCAAGCAAAACTCAATATTTATTTCCCTGATTCTCTTGTTTGCACAAACACCCCATATGTGGTCGTAAACTACTGTATGGCCAAACGGCAGGGCACAGAAGGAAGGGAACGCCATATGGTTTTTGGAAGGCAGATTTTGCTGGACTGGTTTTTTGACACTATGTCCCATTTGAAGCCCCCCTGATGCACCCCTACAGTAGAAAACATACCTTTACACCAAACAGCTCCAATTCCTTAAACCAGTGATGGAACTAAGGAGGTAAGTTTCTTTTTCATAAATTTAATTTTTAATGTAAAGTAAACATTTTAAATAATTATATTAAATTATTTTATTCAACAGCACTGTGGACAGTCTTTAGTCCGAACCGAATGGAAGAAATCCGGAGGCTAGTGGTGAAGCTTCACATTCTGAGGTGTCTCAAGCTCGACCCAAAGATTCTGCGAATGTGGAAGAGCCAATGGGAGTGTAGATTATGCCACCACCTGACAATGAGGCCATCACAGAAAATAATCTGGTTTCGGAAGAGCGTGCTTGCCTTTCATCAGGTGCAGACCAGGGGCCAATTCCGAAGTAAATATTCGAGGCTGATTGATGATTGGGTTCTCGATATCTAAATCGTAATCAGTCTGATATCAACAAGGAAAGGGTATTAAAAAGTCTGGCGCCCTATTTAGCTTGTGTGCCTGTTGAACGGCAATCACGTTGCGTTTCTGCGGTGGCCTTGTTGTTAAATGAGAATCCTGAAGAACCAATTGAGGTGGTTCATAAAATGGAGAATGTTCGCAATCGATATGTTAGTGCAGCAAATCCAAGTTCACTGGTCCACCAAACAGACCCACCAATAATTAAGACCCTTGGCCCTTTTACAAGGGAATTATATGATCTTTAATTTTTTTTTTATTATTGTTAAATAAAAATATTTTATTCCACCTTAAGAATATTGTCTTGTTTTCTGTGTTTTTTTTTTGTTTTGTTTGGTATGCTTTAACACTGGAGGCAGGAGAGTCCGTCTAGCTCTTCTGGTGGGGGAATCAGACTTCTGGATCTATTCTGAAGCTAGCCCACCATGACATTAGATTTCCACTCCTGCCCTGTTAACTCCGGCCAATTCCCATTGGTGAATGGAGCTGGAGTAGAAATCTAGCAGCAAAGTAGTATAGCTTCTGCACTGATTCGGTTGGCTGTTCTCTCGCCGGAACATCCTGCCGCCAGTATGAAAGTAGTCAAAAAAATATATGTAGTATTGCATTTTATATTGATGTGCTATTATCTATGTAGGTCACCAATATAAAATGAAAATTAAAATATAATTGAAATTATTGTAGTCTGAGGGCTCAGACACACGGCCGTTATGCAGCTGTTCCATGCATTTGGGACCGCAATTTGTGTTCTCCAATGCACAGGTACATAAACATAAAAAAATTAAAATGTTAAATTTCTTAGTGGAGGCACAAACTGATACATCCCCAGAATACATCCCCAGGGATTCAGATCCATGCTTCCATTATGCACCGCATCGATTGCGGAGCCTTTCAAGTGAATGGGTCCGCATTCGTGATGCGGGGTGAACGCGGCCGGTGCCCGTGTATTGCAAACCCGCTGTACGCAGGCTACAATACGGTCACATCCAGGAAACAGCCTTGTACATGAGGCCTAAACAGCTTTTTAATGAAACAGAACATGATGGCTTCTATTGTTTCAATAAAAATCATCATGTGCTGTCAACTTAAAGAGGACCTTTTATGGGTCCAAAAAATCTAAACTAAGTAGCAGGATGTGTAGAGCCGTGCACTTACTATTATTCCTGGGTGCTGCTACATTCATCCACTCTGGCCCCCGTTACATTCTCCGGTCGGAACAACAGGAAGGAGACATCAGCTTCTCTCCCTGGGCATTCCTTCTCACTGACAGCACCTCTGTCCAATCACAGCGCAGAGCTTCACTGCCAGGGCTGCGGTTGGGCAGCACTGTAGTCAGGGAGAAGGAGAGATACTGGCGTCTACTCCCTGTTGATCCAACTGGAGAATGTAGCGTGGGACAGAGCAGGCGAACGGAGCGGCGCCCAGGAATAATAGTAAGTGCACTTAGATCCCTGGGCACCGCTCTACACTTCCTGCTACTTATTTCAGATTTTTTGGAACCATGAAAGTTCCTCTTTAAAATGCTGATGTTTTATACTTACCTTGTCTGCATAGAATTGGGACATGAATGCGTTCAGCTCTGAACCTGGACAACAAGTATTTTTAAATGACAATTTAAAATTATTATTTCAATTGATAAGACGTAATTAGAAATGAGGTATTATAAGGTATTTACACCAAATTTCAAAATAACATAGTAACATAGTAACATAGTATATAAGACCGAAAAAAGACATTTGTCCATCCAGTTCGGCCTGTTTCCTACAAATAGCTTTGGATTTTACAAAAGTCCTCAGCCCGCAAGCCCACATCAAGGGTCGTCATTCTCAAGCGAGTCCCTAATCTAAACTAACAGGGGATCTAACATAGCTAAGAATATATAATTTTTAAAAATATTAAAAATATCACCGGGCACACTAGTTGGACCTTGGTTGCACAATTTATTCTATAACACATATAAAAAAACTGGTTAAAAACTAAAAAAGAAAGCTACATAAAAAGGGATAATACAAATAGCAGCTAATCAGCAACATTCATGAGTAACAACAGTCCACTATATAAGATGTAACACTATAAATACTAAACTGTATAAAATGTCAATGTGTCAATTCATCCAAGTAGGTGGAGGTGATCACTTCAAACCGCTCGTTCATGCGGTGTAATATTGTTTGCTTATAGCGAAGTATCTCCTTTCCTTACTATGGTGATTGGAATGTCTCTTGGGCTTCAATAAAGCCAGTCTTTATATTATTTATAGCCAGGGAAATATGGATAAATACTCCTGATTTCTCTATGTAGAGATACGGGATTGTGGTCACTGTTCATAGAATTCGGGTGGCGGCGTCCCGCCCCCTACCTTTTAAGAAACGCGTGGCGGAACATATGGCTAATATTAGGAAGGGCCTAGAAACCCATTCACTCTCAAAGCACTTTAAGATTGCCCACAATAGCGATCCGTCCGGAGTAAAATTTGCAGCAATTGACAAAGTAAAGAAAGACTGGAGGGGCGGAAACCATATTGGAAAAATGTCACGCCTAGAGACCCAAAGAATATTTGAGATTAACACTATGACCCCGGGGGGATTAAATGCCGAATATGAACTTTTCGGCTTCCTGTAGAGGTAGAGGTGGCCTCCCTCTGAGGGCGAACCCAACCTAGTAAATTTGTATGCTGGGGGGGTCCCCCCTTGGAGGGGAGCCATCTCTTTCAGAGATACAATCAATGAAAGATGAAGATTTAATTAAGATATACTATATTAAGGAATTTGTCATTAACGGAATTTATGTATTATATAAGTTAAGTACCTTTAAATGAAATGAATGTATATTTTTAATATATTTTTAGTACGTTTTTACGGTATAAACTCTAATTATATAGATTAAATGATGTCCAAACAACCTGGACACGAATTGTAGAAATAACGCAACATTAACGCAACTGACTTTTTGCGTTTTTTATATCATTAGAAAGAACTGTATTTGATGTTAAATTGTATGGTGGGATTTGTTTTTGTTTGATTGCGAAATATATTTTTGAGCCACTAATGATCTATATGGAAAAATGGACTATTATACTTCCGGGTGAACCCACCTTGTGTTCTGGGAGTAGCCCAAAAAAACACCATTGGAAGGTCTATAAAAGGATAGATGTATGGGGGCCCCGATTACCACTGAGGAAGGGGACCTTTGAAGCCCCGAAACGCGTCTGGTCAGGACCCCCTATACACCAGGCAGGGCCGAAGGATTATCATTACACTTACACCCCAATAGAAACCGCGTGAAGAAGGGAGGAAACACGAGAACGGCGTTGTAAGACAAGCGCCCGTGTATCCCGACAGCGCGACAAAGAAGACCGCACATCAATACAGGTCTGAAGTACTGGGGAGTGTACGGCCCGGAACCTGGTAAGACTGTAACTTTTCAATTTTATAACAGATGGCTGATATTTATTAAGAGAACGGGGAATTACAACGGGACACCGCTGTATAAGTATTCTATGAACAGTGACCACAATCCCGTACATCCCTGACCACCGACTTGGATGAATTGACACAATCCCGATCACCTCCACCTACTTGGATGAATTGACACATTGACATTTTATACAGTTTAGTATTTATAGTGTTACATCTTATATAGTGGACTGTTGTTACTCATGAATGTTGCTGATTAGCTGCTATTTGTATTATCCCTATTTATGTAGCTTTCTTTTTTAGTTTTTAACCAGTTTTTTTATATGTGTTATAGAATAAATTGTGCAACCAAGGTCCAACTAGTGTGCCCGGTGATTTTTTTAATATTTTACTTTCACAATTAGCAGTAGGGTGTAGCTGCTTCACCGAGAGCACCTAGGTAGGTGCATCCACGGTCCTGTGCGTCCTACATATATATTTTCTAATATATAATTTTTATTCAAATTTGGAACCAGATTCCAGCTGAAATTAACAGATGGCGTCCAACTGCCACGACAATGCCCCCTCAGGACTGCAGAAGTAGTCGGCATAGAGTTCCCAGCTAGTCCATCCATTGCAGGGCGTCCAGGCCGGCTCAGGTCTAAAATGACAGGAGATGTCATATTTAGGCCCAATTCTGCATCTGTGGGGGCATCGTGAATCCTGGTGAAGTTGTGTAGCAGTACACAGGCCTGTATCACCAGGGTGGCATTGTCCGGATTCATCTGTATGGATGACATGAACACTCTCGACTTTGTGGACAGTATTCTGAAAGTGCACTCTACATACCGACGGGTGCGAGTCATAGTTAAAGATGCGCTTCCGGTCATCCAGATCGCTTCTAGGAAAGGGCCGCATCAAGTGGGGTGACAATGCGAATCCTTCATCTGCCACGATCACAAATGTAGCCGGCGGACCTGAAGATCCGGGTAGTCTACTGGGCTCTGACAGGGCAAGCTGGTTTGTCTGAAGCCGTTGACCCATTCTGGAAGCACTAAAGATGCGAGCATCTGAAGTGCTCCCATAGGCCCCTATATCCACAATTACCAACCTGTAATCACTGTCAGCCAAGGCCATCAGCACTACAGAAAAACATTGTTTGTAATTAAAGTACTGGGACCCTGAGTGAGGCGTCTTCTTCACACGGATGTGTTTACCGTCCAGTGCCCCAATGCAGTTAGGAAACTGCGCTGATTTGTAAAATCCCTCAGCGATACAAAGCCAATCTTCCGCCTTGGAGGTGGCCATCACCGCTTCTCTGAGTCGCTGCCAGATCACTTTGCAGGTATGACAGACAAACCCGGAGATTGTTGAGATCCAAAGAGAAACTCCTAATGCAACAAAGCAAACGAGTTTCCTTTTTCATAACATATATATGAAAAAGGCTTGATTGTAAAGCTGAAACGTTGTCTCTTTTTCTCACATGGGTGATTAAATCACATCCGTTTTCAAGAAACCTCGTCTGGAGTGCTGTCCATTTTTCTTCTTTATATATATATATATATATAAAGATAAAATTCTCTTACCTCAAGGTGACAATCAATCTTTGTTCAGCTGATATGCAGCAACTCATCCTGGTGTCCATGAAATTCAGGACCGGATGAAGACTGACCAGCAGATGATCGAATGCTTCCATGGACATCCGGCAATAGGTTTTAAACTTCATGGGGTCACGTCGCAGCTTTTTGTACAATGTAGGAAACTGTCCTTTGTGAAGGCGTAGAGCAACAATGGGATGCCGTCTCCTCTTCTTCCCCGGTTCTTCGTCATCGCAGACTGCCGTCCAAATCGCCGGGAAATAATCCATCGAAATAATACTTCATTCAGAAGGTCTTCTGCCATGATGGTCACTTAGAATAGGTAGAAATCAATGCCAGTCAAGCAAAGTTTTCTCACACAGCTCTGTACGACACCAAAAGCACAATAAAAGGGTGCCTGTTCTATCACCTGTCTTCTGATTTATAACATCTTTTTTTTTTCTTTTGGTACCCTAGCAACATCTTTTCTTCAATCCATTTTTTTTGCGGAAAACTGTAACAGATGCGGATGTGTACATTTGAAAAAAACTGAAGGTTTTTGCGGAAAAACAGATCCGAAAAATACGGAATGAATATCTGAAAAGTAAAAATACTGATGTGTGAATGGACCCTTATTGTGTAACAGATTGAGCTAATAAATTAGATACTAGACTCTTTATTTGCTTCAAGTTGCACACCGCTGCTGTGGATCAAGTGTTGCTCCAAGTGTTGGAGTACGTAGCACTCCTTTATTTTTAAAAATAATGCAAATTTTATTATGTTTGATGTTTCAGAAAATACAGCTGCATGATTCTATTGTGTTCGTGCTGTCTTTTGCTTACTTAAACACAATTACCTGCGGTTATATCATTCTTATCTGTCAAATAATATTAGTAGTGAAACTGCTTGGCCAATGAAGAGTTGAAGGTCATACATAGTTCAAAAACAAAGAACTACGTGATTTTCTTTTATCTCCTATTAGTTTTTTGTTAGGATTTGCTTTGTATTTCACTGCATAGGCCGGGCTTCATATTACTTGGACCACGAAAAAACAGTCAATGACTTGAATAATAGCATGAAGGATTAATTGACTGGGTAAAGAGAAAACATATGCTATGAACGCTGAAAAGTGATTTGTCTGTAAGGTTTTCTAAGGAATTAAAAGTACTAAGTTCTAGAGTTATCCAGGTACAAAAGAATAATGTCCTAAATTACATGGTTTCATAAGAAAACAAACTGAATCCCTGTGTTATTTTATCTCACTACAAAACATCTAAGTTTAACATGGGAGACTACAGTGTGGAAAACTGTGCAAGCAGAAACACTCTTATAGTAGGTAAAATGGTAAACTAAAAGTTTTATATAACATTAACCTTTTCTGTATAAAATGAAAAGCCTAGGTCCTCTTAAAGGGGCTGTCCAGTTCCAGGAAGAAACGGAACAACACATTGGATCCTCCTAATCAAACGAATGGAGGGGCTACACCTTTTCTGGGAAACACAAAGGAATAGCCTGGTGCAGATATAAACCTTTTATTCCATACGTAAAATCACAAGTGGCCCAAACTCCTTTATAAGTGTAACATACGCAGATATCCTCACTCTCTTTGTATATAGTAACAACTCAGTGCAACATACGGCTCTGTGCAAACAAGCTCTGTAAAAAAGTTCCTGTGCAAAAACACTCTGTGCAAAAATAGCTCTGTGTGAAATAATGCCGTGCAAAAAATACAGTCAATTCGTGCAAAAAACGCTAGGCCAAACTGTGTGGACTCTTTATGTCCTTTAGTCCCCAAAATTAGGTATCCATTGCAGCTTTCACTATATTGTCCTTGTGGAGATATCCACTTAATATCGTCCAGTAGCTCTTACAGTCCACCCACATATATATTAAACTGTCTTACCCTCCTCGGGCGTACCTCTCTCCGTCTGCTTCCCAGCGCTTGCCAGCTGCAGTGTTTGTGTCTCCGCGCGCGGCGTCCCGCGCACTTCCGGGTTTGAACGAGGCGTCCCACGTGACCCGGTACTGGCGGCAGAGATTGAATGCGCTTGCGCAAGTAAAGATTGACTGCGCTTGCGTGGGTACCTTTCGGTGTAGTAGATTCTTCGATCGGAGCAGAGACTGTTTTCTTTGGGAGGAAAATGGTTCCTCCACTGTGGGTGTGATTGTAGCTCCTGTTCTCACTGCTGTGCACACCACCACCCCTCCATTCGTTTGATTAGTTACTTCTATACATATCTGGCTTTGAGGGTGAGCCACGGCGGTGAGCACCCTAGTCCTCTGACATACCAGGAGTAGCCACCCAGGTACTCTTTTATAACATTGGATCCTCCTACAAACAAGAACTGCAGGAGTACTATAGTGGTGACGACATGTTGACAACATGTGACCACTGCAGCCAATCACTGGCCTCTTTGGTACACATCTGAGGCCAATGATTGGCTACAATGGTCTTGTGTTATCAACATGAGATCACCGTTGCAACCGGGTAAACAGAGCCCAACAGGGAGAAATGGAGCAACAGTACAGGGTCCGCCAGGTAAGTACTGTGCCAATGAACAGACTTGGCTTTGGGCCTAACCTAAGGGCATTATCCTGGTGCTCCCTGGTTTTCACCTTTTAACTGCTCTACAGGGATCTGGTCTTTGCTGCAGGAAATGCATCAGGTCACTTCCTTTTGGAGTAGTCTCAGTGTAGTTGGCTGCTTACCCAAAGGAGTCAGCCAGGAAGAATGTGAGCAAATACAAGACAATGGTTCAAGGTCAAAGAGACAGCAAAGAGTCAATTCAGTAATTAGGCACAGGTCAGGCAGAGGAAGGTCCGAATCCTGGTATCTGGCATAAATTGGTTGCTAGATAGACAATCAGATACAGCATTCCTTAGCAGGAACTAGTAAGCCACTAAACCTATTGCTCAGGCAATGAATGAGACAAAAAGCAAGGAGGGTTTGAGGCCTCGTTCACATTTCTGTGTCAGTGTCACGTCCGTGAAAAACAGCGTGTGTGCTTGGTCCATGTGTCTGTGTTTACCATCCATAATTCACAGAAGTTACTCAGCTGAAAATCAATTTCCAAAGAATATCCTATTAGTCTTCAGTGAAAATTGGATGCAACATAGACACAACCTATGGTCAGTAAAAAAATACTGAAATATCAACAGACACATTTAAATCAATGGGTACGTGTGCTGTCTGCAGAAAATGCGGACAGCACACGTCAGTGAAAAATGGAAATGTCAACGAGGCCTAATCTTTGCAATACTGCAGAATAAGGTGAGGTTGAATGAGGAATATCCTTAATAAACACTGGCACCTGTCCAGCTGCCAGAATGCTGGACCTGCGACAGACACAGGGTGAGTGGAGCGGCACCCATGCCCCCCCAATGTAGCAGGGCAGCAATGGGCAGGGCATGTCCATATAACACTTACTAGTTCTTTATTGCAAGAAGATCTCATTTGTTTTCTGTTTTCTTCATAAAACCAGACAACACCTTTAATGGTATCTAGTTGACATTTTATATTTAGCTAGAAACAAGGGAGAGAATTTATAAAGCCCAGTATTCCATAATTTTGGCTTTAAAAATTCATGAAATAGGGCTTCTGAGATTCGTATGACTTAAAAATGTGTGACTTTTTGCATATTTACACTACTCACTCAAGTATTGAAAAGTGGGTGGGAAAGTAGGCATGGATTGGTAGCTATGCTAATTTGTGTCACTCCAGATTTATCACTAGACAAAAGTATTAGGTTTAAAGATGCACTAAGTTTAAAGGGGTTGTGTCACTTCAGCAAATGACATGTATCACATAGACAAAGTTAATAGAAAGCACTTACTAATGTAATGTGATTGCCCATATTGCCTCCTTTGCTGGCTTGATTAATTTTTTTTATCGCATAATATTCTGCCCGTATCCAGGGATTACAACCACCCTGCAATCCAGTAGCAGTGGCCGTGCTTGCATTATTGGAAAACACAATGTGGAGGTAATTTGGACAATCACAATACATTAGTAAGTGCATTGTATTAACTTTCTCTACATGATAAATGCCATTTGCTGAAGTGAAACAACCCCTTTAACCACTTCCCGACCGTCCATTGACTATAAATGTCCTTGGATGGTCGGTTTATCTCTGAATGGACGTTCTGGAGCATCCTTTCAGAGATGGCAGCTGCACGCTAATCATACAGCCGCCAAGCAGAGGGCCCGCCGTCAGTGACAGCAGGACACCCCAGAGAGAAAGCAGGGACTGTTCCTTGTCCACAACGACAGATTTTATTTTCTAAAAATGCTCTTATTGTGTAAAACGTTAAAAAAATAGATATATTTGGTATCGCCGCGTCCATAACAATTGGCTCTACAAAAATATCACATAATCTACCCAATCAAGTGAACGGTGTAAAAAAAACAAATAAAGATTATGCCAAACATCTTTTTTTTTTAATCACCTCACCTCACAAAAACATAATATCAATCAATCAAAAAGTCGTATGTAC
The DNA here is from genome assembly GCA_033119425.1 of Bufotes viridis. Lineage (NCBI taxonomy): Eukaryota > Metazoa > Chordata > Amphibia > Anura > Bufonidae > Bufotes > Bufotes viridis. The sequence continues at coordinate 242,997,184 of CM065592.1, forward strand.
CCCAAAATGGTAGAAATGATAACGTCACTTTGTCCAGCAAAACCCCTCACACGAGACTATAGACAGAAAAATGCAAAAAATATGGCTCTAAGAAAAAGCATACACAAAAACGATTTTTTTTCTAAAAATGTTTTTATTGTGTAAAACGTAAAAATAAAAAAAACTAGACATACTGTAATTTTTGCCCCTGCGTCTTATGGGGTGAATGCTTCCATTATTTTCCTCAAAAACCTAGGTGCTTCTTATGGGCCGGTGCGTCTTATAGGGTGAATAATATGGCATTTGGTATCGTTGCATCCGTAATGACAAAAAAATTGAAAAATGACACCAAACAGTTTTTTTTTTTGTTAATTCACCTCCCAAAAAAGAGAATGAGCAATGAGATAAAAAGCAACCAGAAAGCGAAATGTACCCTAAAATGGTGCCAATAAAAACGTCAGCTTGTCATGCACAAAATAAGCTCTCATGCAGCAAATTTAACAAAATGTTATCTATGTTATCTGTGAAAAAGAAAGTTTAGTCCTAAGGCACCATTTTCTTGCAAAATAATAAAAAAAAAATTTCATTTTCACACATAAGTCTTGTGGGGAGTCGCTCTGGTAGACAGCGGTGCGGGTGCAGTATAGAGGCAACAGGGAGTCCAGAAGGTGCGGAAAACAGTGTTTTATTCACACTTGCATCAAAATAACAGAAGAAAGTCACTTGGTGTTAAGTCACACACATCAGCAAATGAAGGGGAAAACAAAAAGTCCAAACACAGGTTCCATTCACCTGGCAGGTTTGATGTGCGGGTTCGCACCTGGCTGTCAGCCCAGCCGCAGGACAATCCTCCTTCAGGGTTCCAGGACGGCTGCACGCCTCCTTGCTGGGCACGTCCTTCCAGCCCAGAGAGCTCCACAGGACTAGCAGCAGCTTCCAAGACAATCACTCTCACAGCTGCTAGTGCTGGCTGAGTTTTTAAACCCAGCCCAAAACCAGGACTGGGTCGTGGGGAGCAGCCACCCACCCTACACTTTAGCTGCTCCCGGTAAGAGCCGGCCCGGATCGGCTTTGCAGCCATGCTATCTAGCAAATGTGTCAGTAGCACTACCTGCTACTGACACCAACAAACGGCTTTTACCTCACTGAGGCTATGAACCTCGGTGACACGTACCTGCCATCTAGGACAGCACCCTGCACCTTACCACATACCCCCCCCCTTTGTTCAACCCTGAGGGGGTGGACACACGACAAACAGTGTACCCGGGAGAGCGCGTCTGCGTTTTTTAACAACCGGCCCACCTGGTGACCCGGGCATTCCTCTCTTTGGCTTGGGACATCCACTTGAGTGGGGAGTGGTCGGTCACCAGGCGAAAGCTTCTGCCCAACAGGTAATAACGGAGGGCCTCGAGTGCCCACTTGATGGCCAGGCACTCTCTCTCGACTATGCTGTACCTAGTCTCGGCTGGGGTGAGCTTGCGGCTGAGGAAGACAACGGGATGCTCCTCCCCGTTGACTTCCTGCGATAGTACCGCACCAAGGCCAACCTCAGAGGCGTCGGTCTGGACTATGAATTCTCTCCTGAAATCGGGTGTCACCAAAACCGGGGACCCACACAGGGCCGATTTCAAGGCGGAGAAAGCCTTTTCCGCCTGCTCATTCCAGCGGACCATCCCTGTCTTACGCCCTTTAACAACTCTGTCAATGGCGAAGCGATAGTAGCAAAGTGGGGCACAAACCTCATGTAATACCCCACAATCCCCAGGAACGACTTTACCTGCCTGGTGGTGACCGGTCGGGGCCAATTCCGTATTGCCTCTACCTTATTTACCTGAGGCTTGATGACTCCCCGCCCAATGACATATCCCAGGTATTTGGTCTCTTCCAATCCAATCACACACTTCTTTGGATTGGCGGTTAGACCGGCTTTCCTCAGGGCATCCACTACCGCCTGCACTTTGGGCAAATGGCTTTCCCAGTCGGTGCTGTGGATGATCAAATCATCTAAATAGGCCGAGGCGTACCGACGATGTGGTCGCAGCACTATGTCCATTAACCTTTGGAAGGTGGCGGGAGCGCCATGCAGGCCAAAGGGTAACACCTTGTAGTGATACAGACCCTGCGGGGTAACAAAAGCGGTTTTTTCCTTAGCCGACTCGTTAAGGGTACCTGCCAGTACCCTTTAGTGAGGTCCAGCACAGAAAAATAACGGGCTTGTCCTAAATTCTCCACAAGCTCGTCTACCCGGGGCATGGGATACGCGTCAAACTTGGACACTTCATTTAACTTGCGAAAGTCGTTGCAGAACCGCAACGTCCCATCCGGCTTGGGTATTAGGACTATGGGACTGGCCCACTCACTTTTCGACTCCTCAATGACATCGAGCTTCAACATTAATTTCACTTCCTACGCGATGGCTCGTCGCCGAGCCTCGGGTACCCGGTATGGTTTTAACCGGATCTTGGCCTGAGGCTCAGTGACGATGTCATGTCGGATGAGAGACGTGCGGCCAGGGAGGTCCGAGAACACATCCGTGTTCCGACTGAGGAACTCCCTGACTTCCTGAACTTGTTTGGAAGACAATATAACACCAATCCAAAATTCCCCACAATCGGTACTATACTACATATCCAATCAACAGAAAAACAACCAATCAACAATATGTAGAAAAATTGTATTTTATTAAAGACATGATTAAACAATATACCATGATTCAAAAAATGTCTCAATTTATTACAAAAATACGTACAAAGTGAAAGACCACAAAAATATATTTAAAAATGCATAAAACCACACAAAAATGGTCCGTGGGTCTAGGGTCCACTGAACTCAGGCGAGAAAATTAAAGACAGACATTCACCAATCTACCGACAGGTCATATAGGCAACAATCAATCGCAAAACACTAAGGTTTTATAATGGCTGAATGCCATGACCAATAACAATAAAGATTGGAGAACTATTGTCCACTATAACATAAAAGCATGAATGCTATACACACCTGAGTTCAGTCGCCACCAGATCCACAGACCAACCGCGACGCGCGTTTCGCCGTCCGCTTCCTCAAGGGGTTGCAGCTCGCCTGAGTTCAGTGGACCCTAGACCCACGGACCATTTTTGTGTGGTTTTATGTATTTTTAAATATATTTTTGTGGTCTTTCACTTTGTACGTATTTTTGTAATAAATTGAGACATTTTTTGAATCATGGTATATTGTTTAATCATGTCTTTAATAAAATACAATTTTTCTACATATTGTTGATTGGTTGTTTTTTTTTTTGTTTGGAAGACAGGCTGTCTGCAATTCTTACCGTGGTTACGGCTTCACAGGCCTCGAACGGGGGGGCTGGACCCTTTTCACCTAGAAGCCCTGGCCGGGGGCTGTGGTCGTCGGCCGTGTCCCTATCTTTCCACGGCTTTAGTAAATTCACGTGGTACACCTGCTCCGGCTTGCGCCGCCCTGGCTGGTGTACTTTGTAATTTACTTCCCCTACTTTCTCGATCACCTCATAGGGGCCCTGCCACCTAGCTAGGAACTTGCTGTCAAGGGTGGGTACCAGAACCAACACCCGATCTCCCGGCTTGAAGCCCCGTACCCGAGCCTGACGATTATACACCCTACTCTGGGCTTGTTGCGCTGCCTCCATATGCTCCCAGCGGCAACACCCTTTCCATCCGTTCCTGCATCTGGGTGACATACTCAATGACACTTTTGTGGGGGACAGGCTGTTGTTCCCATGCTTCCTTGGCGATATCCAACAGGCCCCGAGGGTGTCTGCCATAAAGCAGTTCGAAGGGCGAGAACCCAGTAGAGGCCTGGGGTATCTCTCGCACTGCGAACATGAGATAGGGCAGAAGCAGGTCCCAGTCCTTCCCATCTCTAGACACCACCCTTTTTAACATATTTTTTAAAGTTTGGTTAAACCTCTCGACAAGACCGTCCGTTTGTGGATGGTAAACGGACGTCCGCAATTGCTTTATACGCAATAATTTACACAGTTCCCTCATAACTTTGGACATAAAAGGGGTCCCTTGGTCCGTCAGAACCTCTTTTGGCAGGCCCACACGGGAAAACATTTCCATTAACTCTTTGGCAATGAGTTTAGCTGAGGTATGTCGCAGAGGCACCGCCTCCGGATATCGAGTGGCATAGTCGAGAACTACCAGAATGTGTTGGTGGCCCCTGGCAGACTTTGGTACAGGCCCAATTAGATCCATAGCGATTCGCTCAAACGGGACCTCAATAATTGGAAGCGGTACCAGAGGACTACGGAAATGTGGCTGGGGGCTATTTATCTGACAGGTGGGACAGGACTTACAATAATTCTCTACCTCCTTGAACACACTGGGCCAATAAAACCGCTGCAGTATGCGGTCCTGGGTTTTCTGCCACCCCAGGTGTCCCCCAAGAACATGTTGGTGGGCAAGCTCCATGACAAGCCTGCGATACACTGTGGGCACCACCAACTGTTCAACAGGCTCACCTCGGATTTGGTTCACCCGATACAACATATCCTGAAGGACAATGAATCGCGGAAACATTAATTCAGCCCCAGGTTTCTGGGGTTTACCATCAATTATTATGACACTATCCCAGGCTCTGGTTAGGGTTTGGTCCCGGTGTTGTGCGGTCCCAAAATTTTCCCCGGAGACATTGAGGTCTGCCAACTCAGGTCCCGGTGGCAAGTCCTCCGTGTCTCCCACCATTACACTTAGTGGGGTTGTCTCCCCTCTACCGCTGGAGCAGTGGTCACCCCTACCGCCGGCCCTTCGGACTCGGGCTCCCAGGGCTCTGGCCTCCCACAGGAACCAGGCCACTCTGCTAGGGTTACCCCTGTCTCAGGGCTATTAGTCACTTTCACCTCAGGCCATAGTGACGGAAAACCAGGGAAGTCTCTCCCAATTATTAGTTCATAGGGTAGCTTTGAGGAGATCGCCACTTCACAAGTCCAGGTGCCGGCCGCCGTGGACAGAGACATTACAGCCGTGGGATAGTCCTTTAAGTCTCCGTGTATGCACACCACCCCAACTTTCCGGCCCGTATACTGGGAGGGCTGTACCAGGGCAGCACTTACCAGGGTTACTAGGCTCCTGAGTCCAGCAGCGCCACTGCAAGATTATCACCGACTTGCACCTGGCACAGATGACGATTGTCTATTGTCTCGGGGGTGCCGGTCGCACACAGTCTCCGGGCATACATGGAAGCCCGGTACCCATAATTGGTCTCCATGGGTTCTCCCCACTGTGGACAGTCGGCCCTCACATGGCCAGGCTCGTGACACCGCCAGCAGACTATCGGGGCCGGGTCTACAGGGGGTACACCCCGAGCAGGTTTCTCGGGTACCAGTCGTCGGGGCTGGATGGGAGACCTCCGGGGTTTGACCGGCCCCCTCCCAACAACACCCCCTTTCAAGGTTTTTGTGGCCTCATAGCGCTCGACCAGGTCGAACGTGTCCAGGGCATTAGTGGGTGACACCTGGCCGATCCAGTGCTGCAGGGGGTACGGCAAGGCCCTCCAGAAGATGTCAGCCAGCAGACGGTCCAGCATAGCAGCCGGACTTAGAACCTCAGGCTGCAGCCACTTTTGCAACCTGTGCAGCAACTCATAATACTGCGGCCTGGCGGGTTCAGCCGTATTAAAGTTCCACTGGTGGACCCGCTGAGCCCGGACTAACACGTTCACCCCCAGTCTTGCCAGTATCTCACCTTTCACGGTCGGGTAGTCAGCTGCTTGGTCATCTGGGAGGTCAAAAACACTTGCTGGGGTCCAGACGCCAGGAACGGAGCGACGACCTCTGCCCACTGTTCTCGGGTAATTTCTCCCTCACGGCCACCTTCTCGAACACCGCCAGATAGGTCTCCACATCATCCGAGGGGTCATCTTAGGGATCGCTGCACGGACAGCTTTCCGGGCATCGTGGACGTGGCGGGACGCTCCTGCAGCTTGCAATGCCATCACGTGCTGCAGCAGTAGCTGGTTGGTCTCCCGCTGCTGCACGTTAGCCTCTATGAGGGCTTTCACAGCCGCCTCCATTTTGTCAGGGACCACAGGCTGCAACTTTGCCGGCCGAATATAGGACATCCAGTCGTGCCCAGCAAAAACAAACTTCGGCGTTCACGCCAGCCTCACTGCGCATGCCCGCATCCTCCACCAAATGTGGGGAGTCGCTCTGGTAGACAGCGGTGCGGGTGCAGTATAGAGGCAACAGGGAGTCCAGAAGGTGCGGAAAACAGTGTTTTATTCACACTTGCATCAAAATAACAGAAGAAAGTCACTTGGTGTTAAGTCACACACATCAGCAAATGAAGGGGAAAACAAAAAGTCCAAACACAGGTTCCATTCACCTGGCAGGTTTGATGTGCGGGTTCGCACCTGGCTGTCAGCCCAGCCGCAGGACAATCCTCCTTCAGGGTTCCAGGACGGCTGCACGCCTCCTTGCTGGGCACGTCCTTCCAGCCCAGAGAGCTCCACAGGACTAGCAGCAGCTTCCAAGACAATCACTCTCACAGCTGCTAGTGCTGGCTGAGTTTTTAAACCCAGCCCAAAACCAGGACTGGGTCGTGGGGAGCAGCCACCCACCCTACACTTTAGCTGCTCCCGGTAAGAGCCGGCCCGGATCGGCTTTGCAGCCATGCTATCTAGCAAATGTGTCAGTAGCACTACCTGCTACTGACACCAACAAACGGCTTTTACCTCACCGAGGCTATGAACCTCGGTGACACGTACCTGCCATCTAGGACAGCACCCTGCACCTTACCACAGTCTTTAAAATTCTATGAAACACCTGTTGAGGAAAGTGCTTGCTACACCCCTTAAAAATTCGTTGGGTGGTACAGTGGTCACTTTTTGAGGGTTTTCACTGTGGGGTTTCCTCAGGGTCTCTTTAAATGCAACATGGTGCCCAAAGACCAAGCGAAATCTGCCCTCCAAAAACCATATGACTCTCCTTTTCTTCTGTGCCCTGTCATGTGCCCAAACAGCGATATACAACCACATACAGTATGGGGTGTTCTGCAAACTGCAGAATCAGGGTAATAAATATTCAGGTTTGTTTTGTTGTTAACCGTTGCTGTGTTCCAGGAAAAAATTGATTAAATTGGAAAATCTGCAAAAAAAGTTAAATTTTGAAATTTCACCTCTATTTTGCTTTAATTCCTATGAAATACCTAAAGGGTTAACAACATTTCTAAAACCAGTTTTGAATAGTTTGAGGGGTGTCATTTCTAAAATGGGGTCATTTATGGGGATAGTTCTATTATGCAATCCCCACAAAGTGACTTCAGAACTGAACTGGAAAATCAAAAAAATTGCTACTAAAATTCTAAACCTTCTAACGTCGTAAAAAAATAAAATAACATTATGTTCACAGACTGACAGACGTATTTTAAATAAAATAATCTTTTATTTGTTCTTATTCTTAAAAATCTGAGGATTAGTTCAATACTGACTTAGATCCGATATTCAGGCTACTAGGCTAGTGCTATGTGGAGCAGGATTAATGTATGACCTTACACACATGCACCTAGCCCAGACAGTTGTCATGTATCTCATCACTTGTCTGTGATAATGAGACACAACATTGTGAGGACGCAGTAGGATTTAGTTCGGTCAGTAAGAGGGGACCATAATTGTACACACTGCTATCCCTTGTAGTTTAATATCATTAAGGGGTTGGTGACTAGTATGCACAGGTAGTATGCTAGACCAGTATCTAGAACACTTACTGCTTGTGTAATATATTAGTACTAAACTTATACCTCCCTATATACAGCGGGTGTTAGGTATTTAATCCCGGCGTTCCTATGGCAGCGCACAGCCATCACAGCGCCAAAGCCCCGTGCGCAAAAGTTCTGGGCTACTGTTTTGTCCTTACAGACTATTATATCAGGCTCCTGAGGAAGTGTAATATGCTTCTCTAAATTACACAGAAACGCGTTGAGCCGCAATAATCATTCAGTGAGGCACAGACTCTGAGTCAGTGCGGGGTTGCTAGTACTAATACTAAGCAGCTCTGCTTTCATAAGAGTGAAGTAAGGGACTTACTAAATCCCGCAGGCAGGTTTGGTGCTCAGTGTTATGCAAGTAATTGACCGCTAGACACAGTACTATCTGGTGGTTATCTGACCGTGATTGCTGTATAGGAAGTAAAGATTACCACACTCACTACGTCCAATATTAACAGCCACCGCTGTATATAGGGAGGTATAAGTGGAGTACTCCTATATTACACAAGCAGTAAGTGTTCTAGATACTGAAAAAGGACTATAGAAACCGGGCACACCTGAGAATACCTGGATAACCACACTTTAATAATGGAATAAAATGAAAAATAATGAATCTAAAACACGTGTAGTATATACATACAAAAATATAAAATAGCAAATGATTCCTATATAGCCATTGAAGATCCTCTGTAAATCGTTTGGCTAAACATGAACCAACTATGTAAAGGATGGCATTGGACCAATAAACAATAAACAATAGTGTAGTCGATCCTGTTAAAAGATAGTGTTCCTGTTTCAAAGATAGTGTTGGTTTATATAGTAGCAATAGGCAGATAGAACAGCAGTGCTGACAGTGATTGGAGCAATAAAATACAAGTTCATATACTGATTGGTTAGCAGCAAAGCTCAGGAAGAATGTTTGAGCATATCCATATTTCGTAACAGCCTTGGACATTAAATCATGGAAAAGTCACTGAGTCAGTTTCTATAATGAACGCGATAATGTCCTAACTGAGTACAGCGGCGTCCCGCTGTATTGCTAGCTCAGCGGCGTCCTGCTGAAGTTAGATGTTGTTGCTGATAATGATTAAGCCGACATATGTATCAAAGCAGTCTTACCAGAGATTCAACCTTTGCCGTCCTACAGCTGCGGACCTCAATGAAGCAGTATTCTTATGTCCTGCACGCTGTTTGCTGACTACGCTGGTGGACCGCTGAACGTGAGCCCACCGGTTTGGATACGGTCTCCGTGTTGGTACCACCTCTCACGCGGTCTTGCAAGCTGGTGTTCGGCACTGGTCTTTCACTGTACATTCATAATGCATCCGCATCCATGTGGGGGGTCTGACCAGACACGTTTCTGGGTTGTAATGTCCCCTTCTTCAGTGGTAATCGGACCCCCCAAAAAAGCTCTTTTATATAATGAATGGTGTTTCATACAAAATTCGGCATGGATTCCAATCCGGAAATGACATGGGTGTTCCTGTCTCACATCAGTTTTTTACTTTTAATTCTATTGTGCTGAATATTGGATACACTATTTCACATTTGCAGTCTCAGTATATCCATCCATACAATGTCAGTTTAATGGATGATCTTTCCATTAGCATATAAAACGCAGTTTGGATCAATGCAGTATCAATGCATTTCTGTTGCGTTTTCACTGCTGACTGCTCTATTAATGTCCTAGGAACTTTTGTATTGAGGATAAAAATTAAATAAACCCCAAAATACATGTTAAAAATAAAAAAAATTATATACCATGTTATGAAATAAAAAATTTGTTGACAATAAAAATATTAATACTAATGGTAATAAAGCAATAAAACCTGATGAGATATACAGTATAAATGTCTAAAAGAGATAGATAAAACCGTGGGATCTTCATACTCCAAAATGGGGTCACTTTTTTGGAGTTTCTACTGTAGGGGTGCATCAGGGGGGCTTCAAATGGGAAATGGTGTCTAAAAACCAGTCCAGCAAAATCTGCCTTCCAAAAACCATATGGCTTTCCCTTCCTTCTGCTCCCTGCCATTTGGCCATTCAGCAGTTTACGGCCATGTATGAGGTGTTTCTACTAACTAAAGAATCAGGGCAATAAATATTGAGTTTTGTTTGGCTGTTAACCCTTGCTTTGTTACTGGAAAAAATTGAATAAAATTTTAAATTTGCCCAAAAATTGAAATTCTGAAATTTTATCTTTATTTGCCATTAACTCTTGTGGAACACCTAAAGGGTTAATGATGTTTGTAAAATCAGTTTTGAATACCTTGAGGGGTGTAGTTTCTATAATGGGGTCATCTTTGGGTGGTTTCTATTGTGTAATCCTCACGCAGTGACTTCAAACCTGAACTGATCCCTAAAAAGTGGATTTTTGAAAATTTCTGAAAATTTTCAAGATTTGCTTCTAAACTTCTAAGCCTTGTAACAACCCCAAAAAATAAAATGGCATTCCCAGAATGATCCAAACATGAAGTAGACATATGGGGAATGTAAATTAATAACTTTTTTTGGCGGTATTAATTTGTATTATAAAAGTAGAGAAATTTAAACTTGGAAATTTGCAAACTTTTAAAAATTTTAGGTAAATTTGGTATTTTTTTATAAATAAAAATGAATTTTTTGGACTCCATTTTATTAGTGTTATAAAGTATAATATGTGATGAAAAAACTATTTTAGAATGGCCTGGATATTTAAAAGCGTTTTATAGTTATTCACACATAAAGTGATAATGGTCAGATTTGCAAAAAATGGCCTGGTCCTTAAGGTGAAATATGTCCATGTCCTTAAGGGGTTAAATTAGCTTAAGTTGTATTCGCAATGCGAATAATCTAACTTGTATTAGTCACATTGCAAATTCAACTTGCAGCTGTGTAGATATTAATGAAGATAAGGAAAATAGTGATATATGTTATCTTGTCATCTTTGTCAATTCTAGCAAGCCAACCATTAGGGACCCAGCTCTAAGTTGAATTCGCAATGCGAGTATATGTTAACATTGCGAATTCAACTTAGAGCTGAGTTCCTAATGGTTGGCTTGCTAGAATTGATGAAGATGACGAAGATAACGAAAAAAGCACTATTTTCGTTCTCTTCGTCATCTTCGTCAATTCTAGCAAGCCATCCATTAGGAACCCAGCTCTAAGTTGTATTCGCAATGCGAGTAATATAACGAATTACTTGCATTGTGCATTCAACTTACAGCTATGTAGAATTAATGAAGATTGAGAATATACTACTATTTTAGATATCTTCGTTAATTCTACCAAGCCAACCCAATAGAAAATTTTCCTTTATACAATGTTCATAGTTCAAATCGCAATATGCGAATCCAAAATTCACGTAAAATTCACGATATATAGAATAATGATGAATATTCGATTTTGACAAATATATGACGAATATTCTATCAAATATTTGCGAAATATCGCAAAAATCAAATATGGCACCTCCCGCTCATCACTAAAATGCAGTATTTCACTGCTGAAATTTAAAATAGGTATTTGTGCAGTATATGTAAAACTGCTCTGTGGACCAACAATACCGGTTTATTTACCCAAAATACACCAATGCAGTATTTAACTACTGAAATTTAAAATAGGTATTTGTGTGGTGTATGCAAAGCTGCTGTGTGGACCAACAATACCGGTTTATTTTCCCAGAATACACCAAAGCAGTATTTTATTGCTGAAATTTAAAATATTTATTTGTGCGGTGTATACAAAACTGGTCTGTGGACCAACAATACCAGTTTATTTCCCCAAAATACTCAAATGCAGTATTTCACTGCTGAAATTTAAAATAGGTATTTGTGCGTTGTATGCAAAACTGGTCTGTGGACCAACAATAATGGTTTATTTTCCCAAAATACAAGAATGCAGTTTGTCACTGCTGAAATGTAAAATACGTATTTGTGCGTTATATGCAAAACTGCTTTGTGAATCAACAATAATGGTTTATTTCCCCAAAATACAGGAATGCAGTATGTCACTGCTGAATTTTAAAATACATTTTTGTATTCCAAGGACACTGCAGTTGCTTAAATGGCCACCCACCCCCATCTCAGTAACAGATGGATTTAAAAAAATATGATTTTGCAGTATCACTGGGCTCAGGGCTGGGTACAAAAATGTAGGATAGCAGTAGCACCCTCCCTCAATAATTTCTGTGGCTTGAAGATTTTACACCACCAAGTTCAACAGATTTCTTTCCTAATCTCTCCCTGAGAGCACCGGCAGCAACCTGTCCCTACACTAAGCCTTATATAGAGGCTGGATCACATGCTGCACTCAGCCAATCACAGCCATGCCATTAGTAGGCATGGCTGTGATGGCTTCTTAGGGCAAAGTAGTGAAACGCTTGCTGATTGGCTGCCCTGCAGCCTTTCAAAAAGCGGGAAGAAATCGCTTAACAACGAATCCGAACTTTTACGGAAATGTTCAGGTCTGGGTGCAAAAAATCGTAAAGTTCGGTACGAACCCAAACTGTACAGTTCGGGTTTGCTCAACTGTAGTTCTGATCCTGGGACTTAGTGCTTTATTTAAATCCCTTGCTGGCAATTTACCCTTGCCAGTGGTAGGCTTACTTCCCTGTTGTGCTCCTTATTCTACAGTATCTGTGAGTGTTTTGGATTGTTTAATATATTGACCTTGGCTTGCATCTGACCTTCTTCTGTCTTGGGATTTTATACTGTGATACCCGTCTTGGTCTGACTTTGGCTTGGCTATTTTGACTACCCTCCATCCTCTGATTTTGTACTCTGTTGTCCTCCTGGTTTTGACCTTTTTCTGTATGAACCTTCTCTGTGTGCTTGTGTCTTTGTGTCAGTCTTACACTAAGCAGAACAGGGAACGTCGAATAGTTGGGAATTGCCGCTTAGGGCTTGTACTGCAAGTAGGCTGGGAAAGCAGGTTGGGTTCTAGTCAGGGCTTGCTGTGTGCATGTCTGCTGCCTACTGTCATCCTAGATTTGAAATCACCAGAAAAAAACGTGTAGACACTGAACCAGCAGAGAAGCCTAGGAGCCTTTACTTAAGAAGCCAGCTGAATTTTAAATGCAGCTCTTGACTGTAACACAGACTGTAAATCAGAATCTGCACAAAATATTTACTGCAAATTGTAAGTAAATTGTGAGTAAATAAATTCTATAATATGAAATGTGGAGTCCAAATACATTTAAAGAAAATGACCCACATTTACTTATGTGAGTACACCTGGATTTTGGCATAAGTTGTGCAAAAAAGCGGAATAATTTGAGGCATCTTTACAGAACGTTTCTGTGCCTATTCCAAAAAGGAGTGTGGCTTACTGAAAACTGGGCGTCGCTTTAATGGAAAGGGATACATTTACACCAAAATTGTACATCAATTTTCATGTAAAATTCTGTGTCAAAGTAAGCCATCCTATAGTTAGTATAGAGTTATATAAAAGTGTTTATCTGTGCTCCAAATTTTTCATCTAGTATGAACTGGTATGATAAATCTATTGATATCTCTAGACAGCCTGTCTAAGTTTATGCCATCTAAAGGCTGTTTACATCCAATGTTTACATTAAACCTACAGTATTTTGTATTTTATTTTAGGTAGTGCTTATACCACACAGCACAGAACACCACACTGCAACACATGGAGTGCCTATACTATGAAAGCCAAAACTTTTATGGGGTCATTTATTAAACTGGTGTAAAGTAGAACTAGCTTAGTTGCCAATAACAGCCAATCAGATTCCACCTTTCATTTTCCAAAGGAGCTGTCAAAAATAAAAAGTGGAATCTGATTGGTTGCTATGGGCAACTAAGCCAGTTTTATAAATGACCCCATTAATGTACAAGTGTTTAAAGGGTCACTGAGATTTGGTAAGACTTTTCATACGTCATAGAGACATATCAAAAGTTTTGATCTAAGGGAGTCCGAGCTCTGACCTTCACTGATAAACTAGAATGAGGAGAGAGAAGCAGGTGCATATAACATTCTCTCTCCTCACTGCAGGAAACAGGCTCAATGGAATGTCTGATGCGCACACACTTTTCTCTCCTCGTTCTAGATATTGGTGGTGTCTCAGAACATGGACCCCCATCGATCAAAACTTTTGGTATCTTTATGACATATCAAAACTTTTACCAAAACTCAATGACCCTTTAACAATTTTGGCATTTTTGTATGCTCTTTTTTGGATGTTGGTTGAAGCAGAGCTAAGTGCTATTTTCCTGGGACATAATTCATAAAATTAAAGTGAGGCTCATAAGAAAAATCTCTAAATGAGGGGACATTTCAAAATTTAGTCATTGTATAATGGTGTACACGAGTCATGTTGATAAAAGAATTTTGTCAAATTTTGTCACTTTAGTTTGTTTTTCAGAAATGTTGGTCATTTATTAACATTTTCTGATGTTTTCAATAACTCATAATCATCATAAATGTATGATAGCTAATATTCATAGTAAGTGTTCCCATGTGCGACACTTTCCTCACACATCACTAGACACATTTGTGCAGTTAACACATTGCAGAAGTTTTTTTTCCATTCCGTAGTTTGAAACTACACTTTCTATCCATGACCTCCAGTATGTTTATTTTACTTGCATCTATTAATTTATGACTTCCAATGTTTGGATATACTTAGTGCAAAAAATGCGTTAGAATAAAATCACTTGAAACAGGAATGTGTTGGTGTCAGTCAAGGACAGAGGTTACATGAGGCAAGCTTAGTTTTTATTTTAAGCATACTTTTTTTTAATTAATGTTTAAGTGTATACTTTTCAATTTTACATTTAACTCATCTTACATTTCTGGCTATAAGTTATGTGATGCAGCTGCATTTTGGAGGTATGTAAAGGTCTCAGTCATTAAGATACTGTACCATTATACATATGGGAATATTCTTTGTCTAGGTTATATTCTTAAAGTTTTCAAGTTGTTCGTTTGTCTGTCTGTCTTTCGATCATAACACCTATCAAGATAATTGCACTCCCATTGTTAACATGGGAAAAAAGGCTGATCCTTATGGATGAGCATAGAAAGTCAATAATTCTAAGTTGTAGCCAGTATCTTTGTAAAAATGTTTAGTCAGCATTAAGGAGAGCAACTCAAAGTGTTTACCCGAGCAAATGCAGTGGCAGATGATTGGTAAGTGTTTTTATTTTTAACCCAGCTATGTCTTCCGATTCCCCTATCACATGCATGCTAGGCTGAGCAAAGCATGAATATGTTGAAAATGAGGTTCATTTTACTTTATAATTAAGGACTTTGACACCTTCATTTGTTGGTAGTTCATATTGGTATTCTGTCAATGCAGTGAATCAGGATGTTCTGCAGGTGGTGGCACATGGGTGTCAGATAGTGGGTAAGATGGGTTTTTCCAGGGATCCACATTTACTTCTAGGTTGCTAGCTGATAGTATCATAAAGGTGTCTGACCAAAGCAAAACAGGGGTTGTAGGGGAAAAAGATGTTCTGCTGCTATAAGTTGTCCTCCGCTAGTTCCAAAACATCAATTTTGTCAAAATAGACCAAGCCTGGATTAGGGAGGATTTTCACACCCCTCCGGCTGAGGCGATAAATAGATCTGGCCTAGCTAACGGTGTCCCATCTTGCCACTGTTTCTGTCTGCCTGCCTACCATCATGTTGCCTGCTACCATCATGTTCCATATCGCTGCTGCTGCCATCACACAACTACTTCTGTCTGCCTGCCTGCCAACATGTACCATATGGCTACTGCAGCCACCACAACTGCTATTCCTGGTAGATACAATAAAATAAGGGCTATCACCTCCACTTCTCTTTGTCATACAGTATATACAGCACGCTGGAATATTTAATTTACTCCTTTGTCGGTATGGACATTTATTTTGCACAATACTGCACTGATTTTGCATGAACCCTGAGTATAAGTGGGACATTTTTCTATGATTGGTAATTGGTAATTTTATTTCTGCTACCCACAGCACCTCACGCATATTTTGGAGTGCACAGTCCTTTTCTCTTATATTTTATACAGCTGCTACTCCAGGCCTCTAATCCCCTACTGCCACCACTTTTAATGCTATGCATCCACCCCTACTAATACCACTACCCACTACTACTACTACCCATAGACACCTAATCTACTGCCTTGTATGTTCCTTGCTATGCTGCTTCTGGTGCTGAAATTATTATGACCATAATGCCTCTAATACCCTACCCTTTCCACATCCACATTGTACTGCTGCTGCTCTCAATTAAAAGGGAAAATTTCTCTAGGCCACTTTTTCTACTAACAATTAACACTTGAGTGTGCATTCTGCCCCCATTAAGGTATATTGTTTGGAGACTTAGTCCCAAAAAGCTATTCTTTCTTCTGACAAGTAGCACTTGTGCGTGTCATATGGGTAGGCATTCCCGTCAAGGCATAATTTTTGGACGCTTGGTCCCCCAACATCCTTTCCTAAAAATTCAGAGTCCTAGGAAACTAGAGGGCTTTATATAACAATTTTCAGGGCAATTGAAGCTACTTTGGTGCATGTAGAATCGATTTGAGTCCAAACCACACTTTTTTTAAAAACTGGCAAACATTGAATAAGTTTCAAAGGGTTTGATCATCGCTAATTAAGACCCTTTACTCAGTACTGAGCTGAAGCACCTTTAGCAGCAATTACAGCCCCCAGTCTTCTTGAGTAGTGTTGAGCGCGAATATTCGAATAGCAAATTTTTTTTAGCGAATATCGGCACTTCGCTAATTCGCGAATATTTCGAATATAGCGCTATAAATTCGCTATTTCGAATATTCATTTTTTTTTTTTTTTTTTAGTTATATTTTTTTCTTTCCCACTTCCCAACAGTAGTTCTTACCTGTCCTGAGGATTCCTGGCTTCCTGGCTGCTCTAGTCAGTGCCCATTGCCGCTTCTGCCGACTTCCGTGCTCATGGAGCGTCCCCAACCATGGGAACGTCTCCATATACTAAAATGTACTGTCGGATTTGAGGAATTACGTTGAAATCGCAATGCGATTAATTTAAGTTATATTAATCGCATTGCGATTACAACTTAGCACTGCTATCTTACATAGGCTAGAATTAACGAATATGGAATATAGCACTAGAAGTGCTAAGTTGAAATCGCAATACGATTACTTCAAGTTAAATTAATCGCATTGCGAATTCAACTTAGCAGTGCTGCTATATTCCATATTCGTTAACTTCGTTCATTCTAGCAAGCTGACCCATTATAAACCCAGCTCTAAGTTGAAATCACAATGCGATTAATATAACTTGAATTAATCGCATTGCGATTTCAATGTAATTCCTCAAATCCGACAGTACATTTTAGTATATGGAGACGTTCCCATGGTGATGGGGACGCTCCATGAGCAAGGAACTTTATGGTTGGCTTGGTAGAATTAGCGAATAGCGAATATGACGAATGTAATCGTCATATTCCTCAAAACGAAGATAACGAAGTATTCTACATCTTCGTTTTAGCAACCTATTCGTCAACTTCGCTAATTCTAGCAATCAAATAGGAAGGTTGACTATAGAGACAGCTGTGTTAAATTCGCTATGCGATTTTTTTTTTAATAGAATAATTATATTACTTGATATAATTATTATAATTATTCTATTTATTAAAAAAATATATAAATAATCGCATAGCGAATTAAACACAGTTGTCTCTATAGTCAACCTTCCTATTTGATTGCTAGAATTAGCGAAGTTGGCGAATAGGTTGCTAAAACGAAGATGTAGAATACTTCGTTATCTTCGTTTTGAGGAATATGACGAATACATTCGTCATATCCGTCATCTTCGCTATAATTCTAGATATGAAACCAATAGGAAAGTAGCCTTAAGTTAAAATCGCAATACGCGATTATTTAAATCGCATATTAATCGCGGTAACTAGAATAATGACGAATATTCGATTTCGACGAATATGAAACGAATATTCATTCGAATATTCGCGAATTTCGTCGAAATCGAATATGGCACCTGCCGCTCATCACTATTCTTGAGTATGATGCCACAAGGTTTATACACCTAGATTGTAGGATTTGCTGCCATTCTTCTCTGCAGATCCTCTCAAGCTCTGCCAGGTGGGATGTGGACTGTCAGTGGCCAGCCATTTTCAGATCTCTCCAGAGATGTTCGATTGGGTTCAAGTCACTGATCTGGCTGGGCCACTCAAGGATGTTCACCAAGTTGTTTATAAGCCACTGCTGTATTGTATTGGCTGTGTATTTAGGGTCATTGTCTTGTTGGAAGGTAAATCTTCAGCCCAGTCTGAGGTCCAGAGCTCTGTATTTCTAGTTTTTTTTATTAAGAATATCTCTGTACTTTGCTCTATTCAACTTTCCTTCAAAGCTGACCAGTCTCCCTGTTCCACCTGCTGAAAAATACACCCGCAGAATGATGCTGCCACCAACATGCTTCACTCTTGGGATCGTATTGCACAAGGGAGCAGTGCCTGATTTACTCCAGACATGATGCTTAAAATTAAGGCCAAAAGGTTCAATCTTGTTTCTCAGTTTAAGAATTCTTTAAGTGCTTTTTTTTTTGCAATCTCCAGACAGCCTTTTACTGAGGAGAGGCTTCTTTCTGGCCACGCTGCTGTAAGCTCAGATTGATAGAGTGCTACAGTGAAGGTTGATCTTCTGGAAGTTTCTTCCATATGCACTCAAGAGCTCAGCCAGGGTTACCATTTAGTTCTTATTCACCAACATCCTTTTTCCCCTATAACTTAGTTTAGTGGGCAGGCCAAATTTAGGAAGAGTCCTGGTTGTTCCAAACTTCTTCCTTTTAAAAATTATGGAGGTCACAGTGCTATTGTGAATTTTCAGTGCAGCAGAAATTGTATGTTCCCTTCTCTGGATTTGTGCATCCACACAATCCTATATCTGAGCTATACAAGAAATTCATGCATTTTTAAATCATGTCCAATCAACTTAATTTACTACAGGCAGACTCTTATCAAGGTGTAGAAACATCTCAAAAACTCTAAAATTCTGTTTTTCCTTTCTCTTTATGGGGTATTGACTGCAGATTGAATGGGGGGAAACGTGATTTTTTCTTTTTTTAGCACAAGGCTACAAAACAACAAAATGTGAAAAAAGGGAAAGGGTCTGAAGACTTTCCGAATGCACGATAGATAGATAGATAGATAGATAGATAGATAGATAGATAGATAGATAGATAGATACTATAGATACATTGAATACAACATTTGTGCATTAGAAATAAACCCAAATGGTTCTCTATGTACTTAGCATGGGTGTATATAAACACCATTAGTTGAAGATGCCAGTCATAGCGTAACAGCAGACCATTGCGTAATGAAGCTGTCTGTCTTTATTCACTTGGCCAGGATGAAAAAATGTCTGGGCAGCAGCTGTCATTGTGTTCTCTCTTTATCTGTTCTCTTGTATGCCAATATTATAATTCACCAGCTGACACCCGTCTTGGCAGAGAACAAAATCTGTTGTTCAGTGCCAAAGTAACACTAGTATTCTGAAGGCAGAATGGCAAGACAGTTTTCAGACTTTCCATTATATCAAAAACAGCCTATCAAGTGTAGAAGAAAAGAGTGAGCTTGGTGATGTCACATGCAAACAGGTGTAGCTTTATCCTATGAGGCATAATACCTCTTTAGCTGCATTATGCCATACTAAGCAAACAAAATAGTTACTTTTCTAAACACAAGCTTTAGTTTAGTTGACTACTTGGTAATATACTGTCCACTAGATAGTGTTATCCCTTCATTGATGAGTATATTGATCCTAGCATTTTAGCTTTCTAAAGATTTGCTAAAGATGAAAATTCCATTTTAATTGGTCTTAACCCACTGGCCCCTTTTTCTATAATTATTATTATATCATAATTATTATTATTATTATTATTATTATTATTATTATGTTCAACGGAGGCAGAAAAGGGAGGGGGGCCTTGCACTTAACTGTATATTCTTTTCCCCACTGGGGGGAGCTCAATGCAAAGAGATTATTACAGCTTCCTTGGAAATTGTATAAATTGCTATGCACTGAGCTCAACCTAGTGGTGGCTTCAGGCACTCAGCTCTGTAACAAAAGGGAGGCAGGAGCAGGAGGTTTGTCAATGTATTTATGCCAGTTTTCTAGCATAAATACATTGATAAATATGTTTTTCAGAATGAGCACCATATTTTTGAAGCACTTGTTCCACTTTTTCCAACATAAAAGTCAGATAAAGTGTGTGAGGCCAAGTGCTATTTTTTTTTTATTAGTATTTTATGTGGGGTGTCCTTTATTTACTGGAAACTAGGTGGGGCAGGGGTGCCAATTCAAACTTGCTGAGGGGCCCCATGATATCTGTGTATCTCCCTGCTGGGGGTTTCACCGTTCAAGCACCACCAGAAATCCTACATTTCTCACCTATCCTTTGGTATATTTTACACAGAAAGGTGGTTACAGATTTTTGGCCACAACTTTTTGATCACATTTTTTAAATATTGGCAATAGGTTACAGGTTCATTCTACCATGCAGCAGCTCTGCTTTTACAGATCTGCTGAGGCCAGTAATACATGCTGGTATAATATATGTACTGTGCTGTAGTGTTTTGATGCTGCCACTTATGCTATATAGAGTGACAACACTGCATTGTTTAACTAACTTTGAAGCAAATCCCCAAAGTGTTATCTTAACAAAAAGCAGTTTTCCAGTTGTCATTTGCTTGTTGTAGATTAGGGCACCAATTACTGTTACTCAGGAGTGTAGTCTCTAGTCCTCTATACTCCATAGTGCGCTGGCTTGAATGCAATGAGCCTCACACACGAGCTCTGGGATATCCCACTGTTTCATTTGCTTTGCAGCTATATGGCTTTCCCATTTTTATCCGCAGCTACCACACCTGTAGAATTGTATGTATTATTCTGCTCACTGCTTTATTACTGGGGTTAAACCCCGTTCCCGACCAAAGATAAAATACATGTTTGCGCCTACTCCATACAATGGAATTGTCACGGACGTTCCCGCGACAGGTGGCAGAAGATCAGTGAGACTAGCCACACGTGGTTTGATCTGACATGTTTTCCGTTTGGATCAAATTACTTCTGTGTTGTTTCTGATGCTTGCCACACCTTCTTTCCCAATGTGTGGCTATTAGGGTCATTTAACCTTCTTTATAGTTGCTTCTCGCACAATGCTGTGCGGTTTAAAGCTTCTGTTTGGGACCTTTGGATAGATTGTGGTTGGATCTCGGCTGAGTTCTTGGTGCTTCCATTGCTCCTTTGAAGTTAGGTCTTTCCTTTCCCTTTTGTATTTTGTTTGGGTTCTGTGTGTTGCATTTCCCTTTTGTTTGTGTTAGGCCTGAGGGAGACTCCTGTTCGTCCTTTCTTCCTCCCTGCTATTAGTAACAGGGTCCTATAGGGCTAGATAGGACTCTAGGTATTCCTGTGTATGAACTCACCTAACTTTGGGGTATGTTCATACTTGTAGTCAGTCAGGATTTTGGTTAGGGTTTTCACTAGGAGGTGTCTATCTTCCTTCCTTGTTCTCAGGCTTGATTCCCTGTTCCCCCTTCCCTCCTATTCTCGGTGTGGTGTTTCCCTCTCACACCGAAGCGTGACAGGAATGCGATTAGTTACAAAGTAATTCGTAACAAATAGTGTTGAGCATGAATATTCGAATTGGGAATTTTAATTGCGAATATCGCCAATTCGAGAAAATTTTGAATATAGTGCTATCGTATTCGCGAATAATGTTGACTGTGAATATTCTAAGTTATCTCGAATTTATCGGGCATTTATCATGAATATTGGCACTATCCCTAGAATCCAATAGAAAGTTGCCTACCCCTTAGTGGTGATTGCGAATATTCTTCGCGAATATATTACATTGCCGATTTTCGCAATCAAGTAAATAATGACTGGAGATCACAAATTCTCGAATTTGCAAAATTTATGATGAACATTCGACCAAAAATTCACAAAATATCGCAAATTCGAATATTGCCTATGTCACTCATAACTTGTGACAAATCAGGTTCGCTGATCACTACCTGTTATTATTGGTTGGATTAAGAGATGAGCTAATTTCTTGAAATTTATTTTGGGTCTGATTCGGGAGATTGGAGTCAGTTACGAATAAATTTAAACAGAATCAAAAGTGTTTACACTGGCCTTAAAATTTGTGTATCACTCTCTGAGGTCTCCTAGTATATTTTTTTTGACTGCTTTTCTCACTTTTTATTATTTTATACGTTGTCTCTCTTCTCTCTGTTTTTCTCTCTCTACCCCTTTCAAGTTCTTTAACACAAAGACAGCATTAGCAATATACACTATATCTTTCCAGTGGTGTTTATTATATGCTTAGGAACTGTAGAAAATTTGCAACAGATTTTTGAAAAAAAGACCCAATGTCTGAAGCCAAACTATGCGCTGCCAGTGATGCTGAAAAATATGCTTATTGTATACTTATTAATTGTATAAGCTTTGAAACAGGTATTTGGAAAAACAGTGTAATCTACTCTGCGGTAAGGCTGGAAAATATGGCTTTTGTACTTTTATTAACTGTAGAAAATGTGCAACAGATTTTTGTGAAAAAGGCACAATTGCACAGTGCTCAGTGAAACTATCATGCTTAACATATCATCAGATCAGTCAGTAGATTTTTTTTTATTTTTTATTAATTGACCTGCTAGCTGGCTTCTTTACATAAAAACTAAACTTTAAAAACTGATGTGCAGTGCAGCAGAGTCTGTATATATGTGAACTGCTCCAACCCTGTAACACACAGTATAAACCAACTCATCCTATCCTATCCCTAGTGATAAAACCTGTCTATCAAGAAATTCAATCTGCCTAATTAAATAAATCTTTCCAATCCATAACACTGTCCCTGTAAGATCTTAAACTCTCCATCTTGTGTGTCTAATTGCCGTGTGGCTGACTCAGAATGGTGTCTCAGCTTGGGACCTTACTAAGTGCCAATGAGTCAATATTGTCCATCTTGATCAACTGTGAGGCTGACTGCAACGCAATATGGACAAGCCACTGACCAGAGCCCTTCCCAGGGTCATGTGATCTTTCTTCATTTTCTCCACCCTGTCTCCCTTACATCGAATTTAATATATAAAATGGAAAATCATACAAATCAAATCACAAAAACCTTACCTTTGTTTGAAAGTAGAAACTTTTGGAAATTTGATTTTTTTTTTATTAATTTTGAATGAATTTGCTCATCTACCTGGACTCTATTGTGATGCTGTCAAAATAGTGTTTGTGTATGGTCATGTTTATTCATTTACATAATCTTGTTCTATTTCAAAAGGTGACAAAATTAACAAAAATAAAAAACTTAGGCCTCTTGCACACGGGCGTCATGTTTGACGCCCGGATAAGATGCGGGTGCGTTGCGGGAATCGCCGCGATTTTTCCGCGCGTGTGCTAACGTTTGTAGTGCGTTGAGCACGCGCGTGAAAAAATCCGCATGCTTGGTACCCAGACCCGAAGTCAGACTTCATCACTGAAGTCTGGTTTCGGGATGAGTATTCTGTATGTGTAATTATTTTCCTTTATAACATAGTTATAAGGGAAAATAATCGCATTCTAATTACAGAATGCAATGTTCCCCGGGCTTTAAAGGGTTAAAAATAATAAAGAGTTAACTTACCTTCTCCCATTATGCAGCGCAGAGCCCCAGAACGTCGTCTCTCTTGATAGTTTGGCTGCTTGAGGACCTGTGGTGACGTCACAGGGTCACATGGTCCAATCATAGAAGCATTTGAGTGGACCATGTGACCCATGTGATCCTGTGACATCACGGCAGGTCCTTCATCGAACAACAGATGTTCGATGAAGGACCTGCCGTGATGTCTGAGATCACATGGGTCACATGGTCACTCAAATGCTTCTATGATTGGACCATGTGACCCTGTGACGTCACCACAGGTCCTCAAGCAGCCAAACTATCAAGAGAGACGACGTTCTGAGGCTCTGCCAATGGAGAAGGTAAGTTAACTCTTTATTGTTCAACCCTTTAAAGCCCGGAACATTGCATTCTGTAATTAGAATGCGTTATTTTCCCTTATAACTATGTTATAAAGGAAAATAATAACGATCGGGTCCCCATCCCGATCGTATCCTAGCAACCATGCGGGAAAATCGCAACGCATCCGCACATGATTGCGGATGCTTGCGATTTTCCCGCATCCCCATTCACTTCTATGGGGCCTGCGTTGCGTGAAAATCGCAGAATATAGAACATGCTGCGATTTTCACGCAACGCAAAAGTGATGCGTGAAAATCACCGCTCATGTGCACAGCCCCATAGAACTGAATGGGTCAGGATTCAGTGCGGGTGCAATGCGTCCTCCTCACGCATTGCACCCGCGCGGAAAACTCGCCCGTGTGAAAGGGGCCTTAAGGTGCAGCGGTAATTATAAATCAGCATATAGTAATTCTATTAGAGGGAAGTAATAAGAAAAAGATTAACTGAAAAGGTCGATAATGGGTCGATAATTGTTTTGATCACTTAGTTGCTGCAGCAGTGTTGACAGTGGCATCTTAGGGGTTAATCAGTCAAGATCAGAGTTATCTCTGATCTAATTTCTTTTCATAGGAGGCTAGCTCTCATCATCTCTATGTTATATATTTGTTATGCTGGTCTTCCAGCACCATAAACTATGATGTGGTGGTGCCCAGTAGTTAATAGAGGATATCCTGTTGGCATTGAAAATGGGCGGCACACTGCTGGCAATACTAAAGGTGCACTCAGTTGTCATAATTTATAATGGGATGGGAAGCAGTAATAATAAAACTTATTTTAAGCCCTCGCTCAGCTCTAGGTAAGTAATATTGTGGAAGTACCCTGGCTTTCATAATTATAGTTTAACTTTTACTTTTTGATCCACAGTGAAAACCCACAATATAAAATGTTTCAGATGTAAAATCTGTACTTCAGTGCAATTTCCTAATTTCCTGCATTAATTCCATGCATTATCTTTTAGCATATGGATTAGATTTGGTAAAATGTCATTGACTTTGCTGCCAAGATAATGAAGTTACTTTTCTCCCCACAAAATCTAAATGGAGAATCTGAAGCATATCATCATGGGCCTTTTTTTTATCATTGCGTTCAATGGATGGCAAATTCTAATAAAACTAATGCAAACTGATATTAATTTGTCAATTGTTCAGCCAATTTAGATCCATTCCAAATCAAATAAACATACAGTACTGCAAAAAAGTTTTAGAAAACTGAAAAATGTACATTGTAAAAAAAGAGGGGATATTGTATGACAACTGTAAACATTTCACAAAAGAACAGAGCGGAGGTCACTGGTAAATCCTCTGGTTCACTGAGCTTGTTTTTATTAGTCCATCAAATGTGACTGCAAGTTGCTTACAATTCACATCCATTTCACAGATTTTTCTCTTGATTTTTTTGAACTTTCTGAAAATTGTTCCAGCTGCATACTGTGTAAACATTTGGATTCTTTTGTCTTTGACTTCCATAATGATCCATCAGACATTAATTATTAATTTGATGCAGTGTGCAGTTTAAAACATATTGATTTGGGGGTTCCAGAAAGCTCCTTCTGAAAACTTCTTTAACACATAACCACTAGAGATGAGCATATCAATTCTAAACAAATCAAAATTGTCTTGAATTTTCCAAAAATTCAGATGCCAGCCAAAATCAAATATTTTGGGTTCTGAATGTAGAAGTAACTCCTGATGCACTTTATCTCTATGTTTCATTTACCAATGGACGGAAGGAGTTAGTGACTTTCAGTCACAGACCTGGACTTGTATGAGCTGCTTACTTTGTGTGACTTTTACATTTTTCACTGTTTGTGGATGTGAAGTGTTTTGATTAATTCAATATATATATAAGAGTTTTTTCAACATTACACCATATCATGTGCTATTTGCAAAGCACCACATATAGGTCATCATTCATTAGTGTTCAGTGAATCGAAATGAAAAAAAATGACTTAGATCCAAATTTCTGGAGAAATTCGAATTTCCTCGCCCTTGGTGGTAACTAACCTTTTTTTCATAAAATGGTGGCTACATGTGTTACAAAGTGAAGTACGAAGTTCGGGAATGCGATATGATCCATAATGCCATGCAGCAAATCAGCAGATAGTGATGTGACAACCCTATTATAGCCTCATCCTGAGCAGTGTATTAACAAGTTTTTAAATGTAGAATATTGGATAGGGACAGTGCAGGGAGATAAAAGGGAGAGTTTTTGGACACTGTAGGGAGAGCATAGGGAGACTGCAGGGACAGTGCAGACTGAGTGTAATCTCCATGTGCATCTTGTTCACCTGCTGCGCCATTCATTTGTAATCTGTTCTGTTATACATAGACTTACTGTGCATCAGACTCAGCATCAACAGGCGGTCTAATATATAGGCACATTTACTAGTTCGCTTGATGCTTCATTCATACTTAATCTGTTCTGTTATAGATAGACACATTGATTAATAGATAAGCAATTCTATTAGGCACCAATTCACAAATTGAGGTAATACACCTGTCTCAGTCGACTGTTTGTGGCATGTCCACATTGATTAATAGATAAGCAATTTTATTAGGCCCTGATTTACAAATTAGGGTGATACGCCTGTCTCATTCTACTGTAAGTGGCGTGTTCACATTGATTAATAGATAGACAATTCTAATAGGCCCTGATTCACAAATTGGGGTGATACACCTGCCTCATTCTGTCTCTGTGTGTGGTTTATCCACCTTGAAATTTAACCGCTTCTGTTAGCCAAACAGTTACTGTGATTTAGTGGTACAGAGTAGTCTTATTTAACACCCTGAGGGTAGTGCAAATAAATTGATTCTTCGCACAGTAGAGTTGCCCACGAGTTGATCGACGTTGTTTGTAAAAAAAAATATTCTTTTTTCTGAAAAATTAGTAGTAAAAAAATTAGTCTTGTAGCTGAAAAATTTGTATTTTAGTGAATAAATTAGAATTTTGCCAAATAAATTTGTCTGCTCCAGTATTAAAATGTCCTATCCCTATGACAAATTATAAAGTCCGCAAATAAGAAAGAGAACATGGTGGCACTGCTAGTAGCTTAATCGCAATCTAGCGTGAGGCCTCCACGGACGGTATGAAGCAAATCAGCTTCACTGTTCCTCTTGTGGTGCTCAGCAGTAGATGAGTAGATAATCACACATGGCAAGTATGTAGAGAAAAGATACAAAAAAGCTTGCGGCACTCACCAGAACAGACAAGGATAATCTTTATTCTTCCTCAAATCGGAATACATGGACAGGGTCAGGGGCGGACAGCTAGTACAGGTGGTCGGCGGCTACGGCCATTTCGCATGCAGGGTCGCGCTTCCTTAGGCTGCACTGACGTCTATGAGTAACAATACGCTATATAAAGTAGCGTCCCCCTGCCGTCGCCTAAGCAATGGCCAGACGCTAAAAACAGACATTAAAACCACAACATGTGAAAGGCTACGAATACAGGCGATATATGCACATTAATCAAACTTGTAATATCAATCCTTTATGGACCGCTTTTTACTTGCACCAACACACAGAACACTTCCTGTTCATCTTCTTGTTAATATTACTGGGCCGTTACTTGAATACGTAGGTCGGCCTTTTCGTATTTTTACAATGATTCGCTACGATAATAACCACTTTCCAAGGGAACACGGCCATGTCATTTTTTTCATTAAAGGCAGTCTTTCACCCCCAAACCCCATTTTTCATCACTCACATCTTCCTGTGCTAAATTGCCCCCCCATTAAAAAGCCTCTTACCCCATTGCTGTACCGCTTACCTATCTTCATAAAATCACCTTTATTGCAGCTGTCAATAACAGCTGAAGGTGCCCAGGGGCGGCGCCACAACGGCCGGTGCCCAGGCCGCGCGCTCATCTTCCTAACTGTCCACGCCCCCTTTTACCCAGACAGCCCGCCAAGTGTTTTCTGCTTGTCCTCCACCTCAAGTAGGCAAATCCCGCTCCTGCGCCGAGGATCCGGCAGTCCGCTCTTAACAGCCCTCCGATGCAGCGCTTGCAGGAGTATCGCTGTATGGGCCAGCGCCTGCGCACAGGATACCCCGATGCTTGTGCCAGTAATCGGGAAACCAGTGCGCAGGCACGGACTGCCGGATCCTCGGCGCAGGCGCGGGATTTGGCTACTTGAGGAGGAGGACAAGCAGAAGACACTGGGCGGGCCATCTGGGTGAAAGGGGGCGTGGACAGTAAGGAAGATGAGCGTGCGGCCTGGGCACCGGCCGTTGTGACGCCGCCACAGGTGTTTGCTTACTGAAAGCTTGGCAAACTGCATGCACAGTGTTTCCTGGTAATAAAGTAATTTGTCTTCCCTTTTGGCAGAAGGAAAACATTTTCCCATTTGGCTTTGTAGCGAGGGTCAAACGCATGGCTATCCAGTAATCATCAGACTGCTTAATGTAAATGATACGCCTGTCAGTATGTACTGTAATCAAACAAGCATACAGCTTGCCATTCTGGCCGATGTGCTCGAGAAGCCAATTCTTTCCAGCTCCACCCCACTGAGAGGATTAGGTGTCTTGGCAAGTGTCACTGTCATCATCATCCTCCTGCTCCTCCACCTCCAACTCATCCTTTTCCAGTGGAAGCACTCCATCCTCATCCTTCTCCTCCATAGCACTTTCTCCTTGTGGATACCCAATAAAGGTATTCCACCACCAGCTTTATGCTATACATTTCAGCAACCTGAGCTTGATAAAGGGCTTTCTCCAGTTCTGCATGAAATGTCTCAATTACTCCCAAATGTGAATACCTTGTGGCATTATTTTAATAAAAGAAAAAATCCTAATTGGATCTGATCTGTGAGTGCTGTCTCGTTATTGTGAATAAAATTGTGAAGACACTAATCCTACTGAAGGAATATATGGGTTGATGCCTTACCTCTACCATAAAAAACATTGACCCAGTAGTTCATGAAAGACATGTACTGTCCCTTCTCCTAACAGCTGGTCCTAAACATTTGCACACAGTGAGAATTGCATGATGCCACCTCATGTGCTCCAAGGGAACTCGGGTACTTGTGTTTAAATGTCCACAACTTATTTAAATCTTGCAGATCTTGGACACAGCTGTGGTTTTGTGTGCTATTGTTGTGAAGAAAAGGCTAGCAGCAGCCGAGCTTGGAGTAGGTCTGGCATGACTTGAGCCTGCTCCCATAGTATAAGCGGCCTCACCAGTTCCACAGCTTACAGCAATCCAAGCAGATCTGGCCCTGGCAGTTCTTTGGAGGTTTTGTCCATACATTGCCTCTACTCTTTATTTCTATTGTGGTCACCACCCTTCACATCTGGTGTCTACTCCTCCCCTCAGCACCCTGGTCCAGCTCCCAGGTCCTGTCCAACATACAATCAATGATCATGATGGCAAGTCCTCACCCTCCTTGCCACTTGCAACTTGTAATGCAATAACGCACCCTTCTACAACTATTTGAATGATGGAGAACGGCAGTAATATTTCTGTCTATGGTGTAATTTATGTTTAATTTCACTGGTGTAAAAATGGTTTTGATATCCTAAAATGCTTTTGTGATAATGCAATGAAAATGATTTTCTGTCAGACACTCCATAGACCCATCCACCCTCATCAACAGTGCATGTGCAGTAAAATGACCGTGTTTGCCATTTTACTGGATTCGTCTGGAGCAAACCTGAAAAGCTTTTGGTTCATTTGGCTGTTGAATTTTTGTGAAATCGAATCAAACCTAACTTTTAACTGTTCATCCCCTTCAAGCCTTGTGCCTGTATACATTGAATAATTGCTCAGCCTTGCACATATAGACATAACAACTCTTGTAAAGTAAAACAAGTACAAATATTAAACAAGAATTTTTAATTTCAGTCACAGATTTAAAATTGGTTTGAGAAGAAGACTCTGATTTGGCCCCTTGAGGTTATTACCATGGTTGCAATTGAGCTGATCTTGGGAACCATTAAATATATAATTTAATTAAATGTCGTACTGGAAAGTACTGTAAATCTTCTTGTGGTTTTCTTTTGTGCAGTACCCCATTACAGGGGGTATCTGCAAATGTTTGGTTAGTATTGTTATTTATTGTTTGCACTGTACACCAGCAGGTGAGGTATGGTTGGCATTGGGAATTGGGCTAACCACCCCATTCCTTTCCTTGGTAGTGATAACTAGTAGAGATGGCCTTGTGGTTCGCCCGGCGGTCGTTTCACAGCGAACTTTGCATGTTTGCGATTTGCCGAACATGAAAACAAATGGCAATGTCCGTCGGTGCCACATTCATTTGCATTGTGCTGAAATTTGACCCATGACACATCCATCAGGTGGGACAGGACAGCCAATTGAGACGTTTCAGCACATGGACACACCCCCACCCTATAACAGATCCCGATCTGGCAGCCATTTTACATTCTCTGTTTTGCCAGAGTAGGGAGAGGTTGCTTTGTGGAGCAGGGACACACTGTTAGGGACACCAAACGCTAGCTGATATGGCCACAAAAGTACTTTTAAGGACTGGTATAGGTGTGCTATCGATAGTTGTGATATACTGAGTGGTGTAATATACTTATAATATACTTTCTAACATAGAAAGTATATTATAGTGCATTTACATTGTGCAGCAGTTGTGTGCGGTTCTGCCGCAGCTATATAGAGGGACAAGCGCTTTTGGAACAACTAATTGCAACGGGTGTGATATACCTGTTGCCCCCCAAAAAAAACTGATTGAGGGGTGTGATATACCTTCTTCCAAAAAATACTGCTCGAGGGCTACGGTGTACCTGTTGCCCCAAATAAACAAAGTAGAGTAATATAACGGTTGTAGCAAAAACAATAATTGAGAGGTATGATATACCTGCTTCCACAAAATACTGATTAAGGTGTTCGATATACCTACCTCCACAAAATATTGATTGAGGAGTGCGATATACCTGCTTCCATAAAACACTGATTGAGGACTGCGATATACCTGCTTCCACAAAATACTGATTAAGGGGTTTGATATACCTGTTGCCATCAAATATTGATTGAGGCCTGCGATATACCTGCTTCCACAAAATGCTGATTAAGGGGTTCGATATACCTGTTTCCACCAAATATTGATTGGGTCCTGTGAGATACCTGCTTCCACAAAATACTGATTAAGCGGTTGGATATACCGTATTTTTCGTCCTATTAGATGCACCGGCCCATAAGACGCACCTCGGTTTTTGAGGAGGAAAATAAGAAAAAAAAAATTGGTACCAAAAGGTGTGCTTTTGGTGGGTTTTGAACTAATGGTGGTCTGTGGATGACACTATTATGGGGGCATCTGGGGATGGCACTGTTATGGAGGCATCTGGGGATGGCACTGTTATGGGGGCATCTGGGGATGGCACTGTTATGGGGGCATCTGGGGATGGCATTACACTGCTTTGGGGGGATCTGTGGATGACACATAGCAACTTGTGCTATGTGTCATCCACACATCCCCCCCATAACAGTGTCCCTGTGTAGTGAATGACCCGCAATCCCCCAATACAGGGGGTGGGGGTCGGCATCTTGTTTTGTAATGGCAGCGGGGCCCGTCTAATGACTGTATTCTACTACACCAGGCCCCTCTCACTGTAGTAATCATGTAGGCAACATTAAACTGTAGTATTCCGCACCGAATACAGGCTGTAGTACTTACTACAAACTTCCCTAGCAGTGCAGGAGGCCGGCCGAGTGGGCAGGAGACGGCAGCGTAACTCACGCAGACGCATGACATAGTGAGTTACAATGCCGCCTCCTGCCCGCTCAGCCGGCCTCCTGCACTGCTATGGAAGTTTGTAGTAAGTACTACAGCCTGGATTCGGTGCGGAATTCTACAGTGTCACATTGACTATATGATTACTACAGTGAGCGGGGTCTGGTGTAGTATATTACAGAACAAGATGCCAGCACCCAGCCCCTTCTCCCTCCCTGCTGATACACACACCGGCTGCGCTGTGCAGCAACGCGGCGGCGGTATATGAGTGTAAATTATAGCAATCGCCCCATAAGACGCAGTGCTATTTTCTCCCCACTTTTGGGGGGGGGGTGCGTCTTATAGGGTGAAAAATACAGTACCTATTTCCACCAAATATTGATTGAGGCCTGCGATATACTTCTTCCGCAAAATACTGATTGGGGGTTTGATATACCTGCTTCCACAAAATACTGATTGAGGACTGCGATATACCTGCTTCTAGTGTTGAGCGAACAGTTCGAGCATAGTTCGGGTTCGTACCGAATTTTGGGGTGTTCGGGACATGGACCCGAACCCGAACATTTTCAAAAAAGTTCGGGTTTGGGTTCGTTGTCCGGCGATTTCTTCCCGCTTTCTGAAGGGCTGCACAGCAGCCAATCAGCTAGTGTTTTACTTCTTGCCCTAAGAGCCCATCACAGCCATGCCTACTAATGGCATGGCTGTGATTGGCCAAGTGCAGCATGTGACCTAGCCTCTATTTAAGCTGGAGTCACGTAGCGCCGCACGTCGCACTGCTCTGATTAGTGTAGGGAGAGGACGCAGCTGCTGTGAGGGCGAGATTAGGCAGGGAAAAGTCTGCAAAAGCACCTAATGAAGTGATCGATCTACAGCTGTGAATGATTGAACTTCTGCTAGTTACTTGCTCACTGGTTTTTAGGCTGCACAGAGCGTTTTTCTGTCACCTATTTTCTGGGGTGATCGGCGGCCATTTTGTGACTTGTGGTGCACCAGAACAAGCTGCCACCAAGTCCATCAATCCATTAATACTAGTTTTTTTTTGCTATATCCTACATCAGGGGCTTGGCTGTGCTAATTGTCACCCCTAGAAACTCAGGATAGCAATTTCTATATTTTATTAAGGGGTTAAATACAATTGCCAAAATACCAATCCCCTAAATCTGGTGTTCCAGCTTTGGCTAGCCAAGTATAATACTGTCTGCTGTTTGGCAAAGGATATATTTTGTTCTGGGTTGAAATTCAATTGTCAAAATAGAAATCCCCTAAATCTGGTGTCACAGCTGTGGCTGGCAAACTATAATCGTGTCTGCCAAAACATATATTTTGTTCTGGGGTGAAATTCAATTGCCAAAATAGCAATACCATAAATCAGTGGTTCAGCTGTGGCTGGCAAACTATAATAGTGTCTGCCAAAACATATATTTTGTTCTGGGGTGAAATTCAATTGCCAAAATAGCAATATCATAAATCAGTGGTTTCAGCTGTGGCTGGCCAAGTTTTATAGGGTCCTGCAAATTATATATTTTGTTCTGGGGTGAAATTCAGTTGCCAAAATAGCAATACCCTGAATTTGGTGTTCCAGCTGTTGCAGGCCTAGTTTAAATCTGTCCGTAACAGGGTATATTTTGTTCTGGGGTGAATTTCAATTGCCAAAATAGCAATACCGTAAATCAGTGGTTTCATCTGTGGCTGGCAAACTATAATAGTGTCTGCCAAAACATATATTTTGTTCTGGGGTGAAATTCACTTGCAAAAATAGCAATACCATAAATCAGTGGTTTCAGCTGTGGCTGGCCAAGTTTCATAGTGTCCTGCAAATTATATATTTTGTTCTGGGGTGAAATTCAATTGCCAAAATAGCAATACCCTGAATCTGGTGTTCCAGCTGTTGCAGGCCTAGTTTAAATCTGTCCGTAACAGGGTATATTTTGTTCTGGGGTGAAATTAAATTGCCAAAATAGCAATACCATAAATCAGTGGTTTCAGCTGTAGCTGGCAAACTATAATAGTGTCCGCAAAAACATATATTTTGTTCTGGGGTGAAATTCAATTGCCAAAATAGCAATACCATAAATTAGTGGTTTCAGCTGTGGCTGGCCAAGTTTCATAGTGTCCTGCAAAGGATATATTTTGTTCTGGGGTGAAATTCAATTGCCAAAATAGCAATACCATAAATCTGGTATCACAGCTGTGGCTGGCAAACTATAATAGTGTCAGCAAAAACATATTTTGTTCTGGGGTGAAATTCAATTGCCAAAATAGCAATACCATAAAACAATGGTTTCAGCTGTGGCTGGCCAAGTTTCATAGTGTCCTACAAATTATATATTTTGTTCTGGGGTGACATTCAATTGCCAAAATAGCAATACCCTGAATCTGGTGTTCCAGCTGTTGCAGGCCTAGTTTAAATCTGTCCATAAAAGGATACCTTTCATCCAGGGCCTAAATACTAGCCCTAAAAGAGATATTCCCCTAAGTGGTTACTGCTGTGCTTGGATTAGTGTAATACGCTACATAAAAAAATAGGCAGATAGTGTTAGGTGCCTGTAAAAAAACGCCTGAATTTGAAATCAATACATTGGGCCAAATATTTTTTTTCTTATTGTGGTGCTTGGTGAACGGTAACAATGAGGAAAACATCTAGTAAGGGACGCGGATGCGGTCGTGGTGGTGTTAGTGTACCCTCTGGTGCTGGGATAGGACGTGGCCATTTCGCCACAGCCACACGTCCTAGTGAACCAACAACCTCAGGTTCCAGTACCCGCCAGAATTTACAGCGATATTTGGTGGGGCCCAATGCCGTTCTAAGGATGGTAAGGCCTGAGCAGGTACAGGCGCTAGTCAATTGGGTGGCTGACAGTGGATCCAGCACGTTCACAACATTATCTCCCACCCAGTCTTCTGCAGAAAGTGCACAGGTGACGCCTGAAAACCAAGCCCATCAGTCTGTCACATCACCCCCATGCATATCAGGGAAACTGTCTGAGCCTCAAGTTATGCAGCAGTCTCTTATGCTGTTTGAAGACTCTGCTGGCAGGGTTTCCCAAGGGAATCCACCTAGCCCTTCCCCAGTGGTGGAAGACATAGAATGCACTAATGCACAACCACTGATGTTTCCTGATGATGAAGACATGGGAATACCATCTCATCGCAGTCCACACGTCTCTGATGATGACGAAACTCAAGTGCCAACTGCTGCGTCTTTCTGCAGTGTGCAGACCGAACAGGAGGTCAGGGAGGAAGACTGTGTGGAAGACGATGCAGGGGATGATGAGGTCCTAGACCCCACATGGAATGAAGGTCGTGCCACTGAATTTCATAGTTCAGAGGAAGAGGCAGTGGTGAGACTGAGCCAACAGCGTAGCAAAAGAGGGAGCAGGGGGCAAAAGCAGACCAGCCGCCGCCAAGAGAGTTCGCCTGCTACTGGCCACCGCCACCAGGGACCGAGCACCCCAAAGACAGCTTCAAGGAGTTCCCTGGCATGGCACTTCATTAAACAATGTGCTGACGACAAGACCCGAGTGGTTTGCACGTTGTGCCATCAGAGCCTGAAGTGAAGCATTAACGTTCTGAACCTTAGCACAACCTGCATGACCAGGCATCTACATGCAAAGCATGAGCTGCAGTGGAGTAAACACCTTAAAAGCAAGGAACTCACTCTGGCTCCCCCTGCTCCCTCTTCTGCTGCCTCGGCCTCTTCCTCCGCCTCGGGAGGAATGTTGGCACCTGCCGCCCACCAAACAGAGGATGTGCCACCGACACCACCACCTGCATCACCAAGCATTACCACCATGTCACACGGCAGCGTTCAGCTCTCCATCTCACAAACCTTGGAGAGAAAGCGTAAATTTCCACCTAGCCACCCTCGAGCCCTGGGCCTGAATGCCAGCATTTCTAAACTACTGGCCTTTGAAATGCTGTCATTCAGGTTGGTGGACACAGACAGCTTCAAACAGCTGATGTCCATGGCTGTCCCACAGTATGTTCTTCCCAGCCGCCACTACTTCTCCAAGAGAGCCGTGCCTTCCCTGCACAACCAGGTATCCGATAAAATCAAGTGTGCACTGCGCAATGCCATCTGTGGCAAGGTCCAGCTAACCACAGATACGTGGACCAGTAAGCACGGCCAGGGACGCTATATCTCCCTAACTGCACACTGGGTAAATGCAGTGGCGGTTGGGCCGCAGGCGGAGAGTTCCTTGGCGCACGTCCTTCCGCCGCCAAGGATCACAGGGCATCATTATTTGCCTCCTCTAGCCTCCTCCTCCTACTCGGCTTCCTCCTCCTCTGCTTCCACCAGCTCATCCAGTCAGCCACACACCTTCACCACCAACTTCAGCACAGCCCGGGGTAAACGTCAGCAGGCCATTCTGAAACTCATATGTTTGGGAGACAGGCCCCACACCGCGCAGGAGTTGTGGCGGGGTATTGAACAACAGACCGACAAGTGGTTTCTGCCGGTGGGCCTCAAGCCCGGCCTGGTGGTGTGCGATAATGGGCGAAATCTCGTTGCAGCTCTGGGACTAGCCGGTTTGAAGCAATTCACTTGCCTGGCGCATGTGCTGAATTTGGTGGTGCAGAAGTTCATTCACAACTACCCCGACATGTCAGAGCTGCTGCATAAAGTATGGGCCATCTGTACGTGCTTCCGGCATTCACATCCTGCCGCTGCTCGCCTGTCTGCACTACAGCGGAACTTCGGCCTTCCCGCTCACCGCCTCATATGCGACGTGCCCACCAGGTGGAACTCCACCTTGCACATGCTGAAGAGACTGTGCGAGCAGCAGCAGGCCATAGTGGAGTTTCAGCTGCAGCACGCACGCGTCAGTCGCACTGCGGAACAGCACCACTTCACCGCCAACGATTGGGCCTCCATGCGAGACCTGTGTGCCCTGTTGCTCTGTTTCGAGTACTCCACCAACATGGCCAGTGGCGATTACACCGTTATCAACGTTACAATACTACTTCTATGTCTCCTTGAGAAAACGCTTAGGGCGATGATGGAAGAGGAGGTGGCCCAGGAGGAGGAGGAGGAGGATGAGGGGTCATTTTTAGCACTTTCAGGCCAGTCTGTTAGAAGTGGCTCAGAGGGAGGTTTTTTGCAACAGCAGAGGCCAGGTACAAATGTGGCCAGCCAGGGCCCACTACTGGAGGACGAGGAGGATGAGGAGGAGGTGGAGGAGGATAAGGATGAAGCAGGTTCACAGCGGGGTGGCACCCGACACAGCTCAGGCCCATCACTGGTGCGTGGCTGGGGGGATACGGACGACGATGACGATACGCCTCCCACAGAGGACAGCTTGTCCTTACCTCTGGGTGCCTGGCACACATGAGCGACTACATGCTGCAGTGCCTGCGCAACGACAGCAGAGTTGCCCACATTTTAACGTGTGCGGACTACTGGGTTGCCACTCTGCTGGATCCCCGGTACAAAGACAATGTGCCCACCTTACTTCCTGCACTGGAGCGTGATAGGAAGATGCGCGAGTACATGCGCACGCTGGTAGATGCGCTCCTGAGAGCATTCCCAAATGTCACAGGGGAACAGGTGGAAGCAGAAAGGCGAAGACACAGGAGGAGCAAGAGGTCGCCAACACAGCAGTGTCACGGCCAGCTCCTCTGAGGGCAGGGTTAGCATGGCAGAAATGTGGAAAAGTTATGTCTCCTGATACGGAAGGTGTTAGCAGGAGACAGCATTTCCCAAACCCAAATATTTTCGGGAAGTTCGGCCGAACTTCTCGAACCCGAACATCCACGTGTTCGCTCATCTCTACCTGCTTCCACAAAATACCGATTAAGGGGTTTGATATACCTGTTTCCACTAAATATTGATTGAGGCCTGCAATATACCTGCTTCCACAAAATACTGATTAAGGGGTTTGAGATACGTGCTTCCACAAAAAACTGATTGAGGGCTGCGATATACCTGCTTTCACAAAATACCTATTAAGGGGTTTGATATACCTGTTTCAACCAAATATTGATTGAGGGCTGCGATATACCTGCTTCCACAAAATACTGATTAAGGGGTTTGATATACCTGTTTCCACCAAATATTGATTGAGGCCTGCAATATACAGTACCTGCTTCCACAAAATACTGTATACATAAGACAAGGACCATTCTTTGTTCTGGGTGTTGGCGGATATGTGTGGGCTGGCATGAAGAAATTCAATTACACGTGGTCATCACAGGTGTTGAATTCTTCTGAGATCCATGCCTCATTCATTTTTAGAAATGTGAGGTAGTCCACACTGTCGCGAGCTAGGCAAGTGCGCTTATTGGTCACGATCCCCCTGCTGAGATGAACGTCGTTTCGGATGGGACACTCGATGAGGGGCAAGCCAAGAGTTGCATGGTAAATTGTGTCAGTTCTGGCCACAGGTCAAACCTACACACACAGTAGTCCAGGGGTTCCTCACTTCTCACATACCGATTAAGGGGTTTGATATACCTTCTTTCACAAAATACTGATTGAGGGCTGCGATATACCTACTTCCATAAAATACTAATTAAGGGGTTCGATATACCTGCTTCCACAAAATGCTGATTGAGGACTGAGATATACCATCTTCCACAAAATACCGATTAAGGGGTTCGATATACCTGTTTCCACTAAATATTGATTGAGGCCTGCGATATACCTGCTTCCACAAAATACTGATTAAGGGGTTTGAGAAAGCTGCTTCCTCAAAAAACTGATTGATGGCTGCAATATACCTGCTTCCACAAAATACTGACTATGATTTTCGATATACCTGTTTCCACCAAATATTGCTTGAGGCCTGCAATATACCTGCTTCCACAAAAAACTGATTAAGGGGTTTGATATGCCTGTTTCCACCAAGTATTGATTGAGGCCTGCGATATACCTGCTTCCACAAAATGCTGATTAAGGGGTTTGATATACCTACTTCCACAAAATACCGATTGAGGGCTGTGATATACCTGCTTCCACAAAAAAACTATTATGGGGTTCAATATATCTGTTTCCACCAAATATTGATTGAGGCCTGCGATATACCTGCTTCCACAAAATACTGATTAAGGGGTTTGATATACCTGCTTCCGCAAAATATTGATTGAGGGCTGCAATATACCTGCTTCCACAAAATACTGATTAAGGGGTTCGATATACCTGCTTCCAACAAATATTAATTGAGGCCTGCGATATACCTGCTTCCACAAAATACCTATTAAGGGGTTCGATATACATGTTTCCACCAAATATTGATTTAGGCTTGCGTGATACCTGCTTCCACAAAATAATGATTAAAAGGTTTGATATACCTGCTTCCACAAAATACTTATTGAGGGCTGCGATATACCTGCTTCCACAAAATACTGATTAAGGGGTTCGATATACCTGTTTCCAACAAATATTGATTGAGGCCTGCAATATACCTGCTTCCACAAAATACTGATTAAGGGGTTCGATATACCTGCTTCCACAAAATACTTGTTGATGGCTGCGATGTACCTGTTCCCATAAAATACTGATTAATGGGTTTAATATACCTGTTTC
This sequence comes from Bufotes viridis, assembly GCA_033119425.1. Classification (NCBI taxonomy): domain Eukaryota; kingdom Metazoa; phylum Chordata; class Amphibia; order Anura; family Bufonidae; genus Bufotes; species Bufotes viridis. The sequence continues at coordinate 243,036,100 of CM065592.1, forward strand.
CACCAAATATTGATTTGAGGCCTGTGATTTACCTGCTTCCACAAAATACTGATTAAGGGGTTTGATATACCTGTTTCCACCAAATATTGATTGGGGCCTGCAATATACCTGCTTTCACAAAATACTGTATACATAAGACAAGGACCATTCTTTGTTCTGGGTGTTGGCGGATATGTGTGGGCTGGCATGAAGAAATTCAATTACACGTGGTCATCACAGGTGTTGAATTCCTCCGAGATCCATGCCTCATTCATTTTGAAATGTAAGGTAGTCCACACTGTCGTGAGCTAGGCAAGTGCGCTTATTGGTCACGATCCCCCCTGCTGCGCTGAACGTCCTTTCGGACAGGACACTTGACGAGGGGCAAGCCAAGAGATGCATGGTAAATTGTGTCAGTTCTGGCCACAGGTCAAGCCTACACACACAGTAGTCCAGGGGTTCCTCACTTCTCACAGCGTCCACATCGGCCGTTAATCCGATGTAGGTCTAGGCGTTCCCTGAGGCTGGATCCAGAGGGCGGCCTATGCCAGCACCCGCAACAGCAGAATGCAGCATCTCTCGCAGCAAGGCCTGGAAATGCTGCATTCTGCCAGCCCTCTGTGATGCTGGTAACATGTCCGCCATTTTGTGTTTGTGTCGGGGGTCTAAGTACGTTGCCACCCAGTACTGGTCGTTGCCCTTTATGCTTTTTATACGGTGGTTCCTCTTCAGACACTGGCGCATGATGGCCCCCATTTGCACTAAATTGGAAGCAGTTCAGCTCCCTGGCTCCTGCTCATCGCCCAGGAGAATGCCGTCCTCGGTCTCCTCCCCCCAGCCACAGACAACACCAGGGATCCCCGAAAAGTTTAAAGTCCCCCTCAAAGCCTGCTCATCTTGCTCCTCCTCCTCCGCCTAGCCACCATCCTCCTTTGACTCCTCTTCAGACTCCTGCTGACTTGTCTCAGATGGAGTAGCCCCCCTGGGAATTCATTCAGCATTGCGACTTCCTCATCTTCCAGCTCCTGCTCCTCGATGGCTTGATAAATGACACAACATAATGCTCACTCCAGAAAGAAGTGGTAAGGTACGATGTCATTGATGGTGCCCTGGCTGCAACTAACCGGTTTGGTGATCTTATCAAATGGCCACAGAAGTCTGCATGCGTCGTGCATGAGCAGCCACTGGTGTGGTGAAAAGAAACCAAGCTCCCCAGAACCTGTGCCGCTGCAGAGTTCATACAGGAGCAGCCTATCAACCATATTCAAGGTGGAGTTCCAGCATGTTGGGCTGTCTAAATTCAGACGTCTGACGGGCAAGTGGTGTCGCGGTTGAATGTCAGCAAGGCAAGCCATGGCCGTGTAAGATCTTCTAAAATGGCCAGTGATTTTCCTGGCCTGCCACAAGACATCCTGGACCTCGGGGTATTTGTCAACAAATCGCTACACGACTAAGTTTAGGACCTGTGCCATGCACGGCACGTGTGTCATTTTGCCCTGTTTCAGCGCGCTCAGCAGATTGGCAGCATTGTCGCACACCACTTTACCAACTGTCAAATTGAGCGGGGTTAGCCACTAATCGGCCTATGACCACAGAGCTGAAAGCAGTGCAAGACCGGTTTGGCTCTTGGCTTCGAGGCACAACAGCCACAGAACAGCATGGCAACGTCTCACCTGGGAAGTTGAATAGGTTCTGGGGAGCTTGGGGGAGGGGGGGGGGGCGTAGCCAAGGAGGAGACGGAAGATGGAGTAGGAGAAGGAGAACAAGAGTCAGGTCTGCATGCAATCCTTGGCGGTAACACCAAATCCACATGGGAGCCACGGGTTACATGCTTGACGGCCGTTAGAAGGTTCACCCAGTGGGCAGTAAAAGTTATGTACCTTCCCTGCCCGTGTTTGCTAGACCACGTGTCTGTGGTCAGTTGTATTTTGGTACCGACTAGTGTTGATCACAAATTTTCGAATTGCGATTTTTAATCGCGAATATCAGCACTTCGAGAATTCGCGAATATTTAGAATATCGCAAAATATATTCGCAATTGTGAATATTCGTTTTATGCGAATTTTTTATATGCAAATTTTCGCAAGCAAGAAAATGTAATTATAAAGGTATTTTAAATGCCAGTTCATGCGAATTTTTATACTAATTTATGCGAGAATAACAAGAAAATAATGTCTGGAGATTACGAATTTGCGAATTTTCGAATATATGGCGAATATTCGCCCAAATATTCGCAAAATATCGCGAATTCGAATATTGCCCCTGCCGCTCATCACTAGTACCGACACTGTGTTCCAGAGATATATTCACTTGCTGTTGAACGTGGCCATATAGCTCTAAGATGCCCTTCTGGGAGAAATATTTCCTTCCAGGGACCTTCCATTGCTGTGTGCTAATAGCCGTAAATTTTCTAAAGGCCTCCGAGTCCACCTGTTTTTATAGCAGTAGTTGGTGGGCTAGCAGTTTCGACCAGCCAGCGGTCAGCAGTTGGGCAAGAGGGTTATCTGGCGTCATCAACTTTTTAAGCTCAAACATTTAGGCCATGGAAGCCTGTCTTCTGCCAGATGAACGCGATGACAACATGGTGGAAGGCGGAGTGGAGGACAAATGGGAGGAGTGAAGAGGCAGGAAAATGAGTTCTGACGGCATTGCTCCCACTGGGCTCAGTGATGGGAGGCCATGTGCCTTCTTAAGGCGGTCGTCCCTAGGTGAGTGTTGGGCTTACCGCGAATTATGCGTTGACAGCACAGGCTGAAGATGGCAACACTATTGTCAGGACTCAGGAGCTGACACGTTCAAAAAAGCTCAAACTGTGGAGACATGTGCCGGCATCCTGGGAGCGCCAGAAGTGACCGTGCATGGTGTATGGCTTGCTCCAGATACATTTACAGTTTGCTTTTTGCCTCCTGTGCCCTGCGAGCTGTGCCTGCTTCTCCTTCTTCTCCTCCTTCTCCTCACTTTTTGCTCTCCCTCTGAACTCCCCTCCTCTTCCTCTCTTGTGGGCACCCAATGACCCTTCATTCAGTATAATGACAAGCAGAGCCCCCATTCAATATAATGACTCCCAGTGACCACCATACAGTATAATGACCCCCAGTGCGCCCTCTATACAGTATAACCCCCAGTGTGGGGGCCACTGGGGGTCATTTTCTGAATTAGGGGTACCGGGGGTTATTATTCTGAACGGAGGGCCACTGTGGGGTCATTATACTGTGTGTGGGGCCACTGGAGATCATTATACTGTGTTTGGGGGTATTAGGGGTCATTATACTGTGTGAAGGGCCACTAGAGGTCATTATACTCTATAGGGGCCACTGGTGGTCATTATACCATGTGGAAGCCACAGAGAGACATGTAAATGTACAAAAATGCCTCAAGGGGGACCACTGGGATTTATCGCCCAGGGGCCATATGAACTTGGAGCCGGCCCAGCCTCCAGCCACATAATCACAAGTTCTTTTCTGTCAGGTGAATGCCTAATTTTTGAGGCCTGTACTCCTGTGGCCTAAAATAAAAATTTTCTAGGCTCCAGCAGGGCACATTTTTGAGAGTTTCCCTTTATGACAATGATCCCCCTCTGGTATGTCACTGTCCATGTTGTGGGACTATTTGTGCACTACTAGTAAGTATTTAGTGGCTGCAAATGATGTTCATCCATCACTATTAACTAGGACTGTAAGCATTAAGGAAACACGTCCTATTGCTCCTGCTCTTAGGGCCTTAGGGATCAGAGAACCAACTGATTTATGAGATCACTACTTTAGAGAGACTTCAAAGACAAAACTACAGATGTTCTACAATGCTACAGCAGTACAGTAAATAGAGTGACCAGCAACCATAGCTATCCAGACTTTGCTGCAGGTGAGGGACTACGGCTCAGATTCCCATTACTTTAGATCAAATCTAGGCTGTGCCAACTAAAAAAATGCCTGTATTACACAGTGGACACCTAAAGCCACAAGTGCCAGCTTTCAGCTGTTAGTGAAAAATTAAGGAGAAAGATAGCAAGATAGCATACCAGAGGTGCCATCTTCTGTAACTTTGCCAGCCAACATGGAAAGACAAAGTGCACTGTGAACAAACTACTGCTGAATGTACTACAACTTCTATTATGCACTTAGTAAAGCAAGACTTTTATTCTTCTACTTCTAGTATGATTCCTTATACCACCTTTTCACTGCATGTTCCAAGTGTGCAATAGCCTTATGGAGTACACCATGATGCATCATCTCATCAGGGCCACTACCATCCTCTGCACTGGCTCCTCAGGGGCTCGCAGCACTTGCAGATGGCAGACATTTTTCAGCCATGATTTACTTCCACTTTTAAACCTATTATATTCATTTTACTGTCTACATTCATATTTTCTGTACTCTATTGTAGAGAAGCACCCACACAACATTATTCTGCTATGAGGATGACACGCTTTCACAATATACTTTTTTGTGCAAAAAAAAATGATTTTTATATATGCAAAGTTACTTTATGTTCTCTTCATGAACAGACACAGCAGTGTAGGGGAATTATATTTTATACAATGCTCTATGGGAAAAAGTATGCTAATTAACTCATACCAGCCAAACAAGAAACACCCATTTTTAAACAGCACAGTTTCAGGATTCTTGACGCTCATTATTACATAGCAGGCTACTATTTAGCCAGAAAAGATGACCTAGATACAGCTTATTTGTGATGGGGGCGGCACTTTCTCATTGAAGAGATTTACATATAGAATTTTCACCTGGTTGTAGCATTGAACTGTTCAATTCGATACCTTTGGGTTTCTAGGAAAGATATTCAAATTAGCTTTGCGTTTAAAAAGAAAAGAACAATAAGAAAATTTTTGTGGTGTTAAAAAGTTGCAAAAACTATGTTTGCAAGATGACAGTTTTTTTCCCCAAGCGGCCCTTCTGTGCCTCTGTCACAACTTTCTAAAAAGGGGGCTTGTCTAGGGTAGGTCGTGGATGGGGTCAGGAGACTCAACACATTTATATTAATTTGGGTCTGTTCTGTAGATTTTATTCTGGTGCATGGCTTGCTGAACAATGCACCTAATATATTAGGAGGTCTGTTCTCATAAATTAGGCGCAACGTCCGTCAGCGCAGGAGATTTCAATGACATATGTAAAATTCCGCTCTTTGATAACTCTCCCCTTAAACCTATCTGATGCCAGTAGAACTTAGATATGCTAATTTGAATATATTTTTTTCCCAGAAACAAAGCATGCATACTAGTCATACTAGGTGGTCTTCCTAATGAGAAGTAGCACCCCAAGACCCAACAAAGGTCACCAAGCTAACCAGGGCAATTTTCTCTTGAGATTCTAATTTTTCTTGTCCTTTTGGAGACAGTACTGGCTTGCATTTCTCATAAAGAGAAAAGTAATACAGGGGCACTCATCATTATTGTCATTTTGAAAGGAGAACTGGCCTGCACGTCTCTTTTCCAGTGTAGTATTATGTGTGGGTTTCCCTCTTTCTCTCTGAAAAAAATCACAAGAAATTCAGCACAAATTCCAAATTGGTAGAATTGATTTACTCCTCTCTATTTGAGCTTTCCTTAGAAAAGGAAAAGAAAACCTACCATCTCACACTACCAGCTGTAATGTTGCTATACAAAGTCACTGTATGGTAACTGAGTGAGATGTGAGTAACATCTCATGTGCCAATAGCTCTTTCCAGGTGATTACCCTTGAGCAGCAAAAATTAGTTTAAAGGGCATCCGTCAGCAGATTTGTACGTATGAAATTGGCTGATGTTTTGCATGTGTGCTTGAAAGCTAAAGGAATATGTGTTGGTCCCATGTTCATATGTGCCCACATTGCTGAGAAAAATGATGTTTTAATATATGCAAATGAGCTTCTAAGAGCATTGCTGGAACAGCTGGAGTCTTATTTCATATATGAAAACAAAAAATGTCTCTGCAATGCAGGCACATACGTATGAACATGGGCCCAGTGCAGATGCCTTCAGCTGTCAAGTGCACATACAACAGGTCAGCCAGTTTCATAGGTACAAATGTGCTGACAGATGTCCTTTAACTAGCTAAAAGGCCAATGTTGGGGTCTGTTGAGTACTCATTCTCATTATGGAGAGCACCTAGCATGTGTGAGGAGTATTGTAAGCCAGGCAACACTGCTCTGGGTTTCTAGGAAAGGCATATGCAAATAAGTATTTCCTACTTCTGCTGTCATCAGAGAGGCTTAGTGTTCTTTTGTTTTTGGAAGGAAAGCTAATTTCACTACATTTGGGTTTCTGCCTGGGAAAAATATTTAAATTAGCTTCCCTTCCAAAAGTAGAAGAAAACTAAGCCTGTCTGTTGCAATCAGAAGAAGAAATTTGCATATATTTTTTCCTAGAAACCAGTGTGGCCTAGCTTATAGAACTACTCATGCATATTAGGGGTTCTTCATAATGAGAAAGAGTAACCACCAGAAAATGCATATTTTCTTTCCCCAGGAACTCAGAGTAGTATACTAGTCTCTGTCTATCTCTCACAAAACATCGTAGGATACCAATTTTCAAGGCAATTGGAGCATATTTGATTTGGGGAGGATTGATTTAGACCCAAATCAATTTTTTTTAAATGTCACCGGCTTGGACACAAAACAAATTTAAAGAAATTTGCTCATCTCTACTCAGCAATACCTCCCACAACCAGTAGACAGGTGTGGTGCAGTTTTTCTTAAAATAAAAAAAAAAATTAACAAATAACAGCCATATTTATGAACTTCTGCACATCCCCTTTAATTTCAATGTTAATTTGTATCAATGTCGTGTTTGAGTAGTTGCCGAAGTATCTCATGCTTTTAACAACTAGTGAAATTCATTCTATAAGCAATAGACTTTCTAACTTTGATTTAGTTTTTTTAAATACTATTCTGAATGTACCACTCACAAGAAACAGTTAGCTTGCTGCTTGTGCTTTTTGTTACTTCAGTAAGCAACTTATCTATGCCCTATTTTATTTGCCATGGTTGACTTCCAGTTCAGCAAAAAATAATTTGAATCTGATAAAAAATAGAAAAAAGGAAGAAGCTCTGTCTTTTTTAAAACGGAGGAATCCTCCTACCAGGCTATGCATACTCACCCAAAGTATAAAATTACCTTAACTGAACCAAATATTAAGTAGTTAAATACTTTTCACATATTTTTTTGATTTAGTAATGAGTTAAAGAGATTAAATTATAGTTAACATTCTAAAGTTATTTACAACAATTATTTCAGTAATAGTATACAACCTAAAATCAGACCTTTTAATATGAGATAAGTGCCACCATCCTTAAATAACATAAACTGTAGATAGAAACTATGTATAATTCATAAAAGCTAGTATTACCTTCAAGTGAAACAAAAAACTCTTAATTATACATAAAACATGAGCAATAGCATTGTGTAACTTTGCTGTTAAATTAAGGTCTGAAAAATAAAGAGCCAATGGCTATAACACATTGGTGAGTAAAATGCAGTCAGATGTACACTGAGTTCAAGAAAGTGGATCGTTTTAAAGATTAAGGGGGTCATTTCATTTATCAAACTTGTGTAAAGTAGAACTGGCTAAGTTGCCCACATTAATGCATTTTCCAAAGGAGCTGTCCAAAATGAAAGGTGGAATCTGATCAGTTGCTATGGGCAACTTAGCCAGCTCTACTTTAGACCAGTTTGATAAATGGCCCCCTATGTTTTTCCTTTAACTGTGTGTATCTGCTTGTGAAAATAACATTTTTAAAATATAATAACATTTCAAAAGATGTTTGTTTTCAAGTAGACAATGTAGATTTACAAACTGTAAATACATAGTATAGTTGAATTAAGACATAGCGTAAGTTTATTAAGTTCAACCAAAAGAAAGGATGTGGATGAAAGAAAATGGGAGGAGTAAATCTTAGGACTTATCCTCTACTGAAAAAGGAACTCCCCCAAGAGAAAAATGTTCCAACTTAATGCCAAGTGGTGATAAATTGTTCTATGCTGAAGGATGCATTGTTCTATTTGCTCCTACTGAATTCCACTTTTATATTCTTCAGACATAATTTTATTTAAATATGTTTTTCAGTAGATTAAGTCCTTAACGCCTTCCTGACATGACAATTTTGCATTATTATATTTACATTTTTTAACTGTACTTTACCAGAGCTAAAAGTTTTTATTTTTACAGCTTTTTTTTTTTTTTTGCAGGACAAGTTGTACTTTTTAATATTGCATATAATGTAATCGCAAGCTGGGGAATAAAATCCAAACGGGGTGGCATTGGGAAAAAACACAATTCTGCTACAGTTTTATGAGCTTTGTTTTTATGGTTTTCCTTCTACTATAAAACTGACCTGTATATTTCATTTTCCAAGTCAGTACAATTACAGTGATACCACATTTGTATAGTTTTGAATGTGATTCAATACTGCAAAACCATAAAAAACTTCAATTTAACTAGAGATGAGCGAATGTTTAAAAAATTCGATTCGCCGGTTCACAGAATTTTTTGGAAAAAATTTGGTTCGATCCGAATATATTTGTGGTAAATTACGTTAAAAAACTGCTTTTTCCTGGCTGCTGAAAGCATTTATAGGGGTGTAGAACACTGTGCCTTGCAGTAACACGCATAGGGAGTCTGCTTTGGTAGTGAAATAATACTGCGAGTCCATATAACATGCAGATGACAGGCGTAACATTTAGAATCACTACCCATACTTCACTTATTTGGGCAGTCACATGGCCAAAACTGACCAAATAACTCAAGTATGAAATCAGCCTTACAGGTCAATGTTAGTGTCAAGAAGAAGTACGCTCTTTTTACACCATTGTCAGCTCATTCCACATAGATGTAAACAGAACCTGTTCTATTAAACGCTCAAACAAGTATAGCCCCCGACAGAGTGAAGAGGGTGTCAGCAGTAAGATTGTGTTGACGTCACTGGTTATTTTGCCCTTCCTCTGATCCATCAGAACAATAACCCCCCAAAAAATGGATCCTGGCTGCTGAGCATTTGCCATCACTCGGTCAGCATTTGGTCAGTAATCCATCAGTATTGCTAAATCCCCAAAGAAACAGGAGTGGATCCAAAACAGAAATGATATGTGAACTAAAAATTTGCATGTCTTCTGTGTTTTATACCCACTCCTGCTTTTGGCTACCACAAGTCAATTCTGATGGGACAAAAAAAGTCATTACAGCTGCTACACAGAGAGGATACATTGTGAGTCTCATTTTTCCTTCCTTCTGACAGATCAGAAAAAGGGTGAAATAAAAGATGAAGTCAGCCAAGCCAAAAAGGCAAAATAGTGTCCCAGTCATGAAGTGGGGAGGGTGGTAACAGCATAAGAGGTCCACAGAGTGGCCCTATGACATAGTAGTGAGGTGGAAGCAGCATGAGGAGACCACAGAGTGGCCCAATTACAGAGTGTTGAGGTGGCAGTATCATCAGGAGGTCACAGAGTGGAACAATGATAGAGTCTGGAGGTGGCGGCAGCTTCAGGAGGTCACAGGGTGGCACAATCACAGAGTGTGGAGGTGGCACCAGCATCAGGAGGTCACAGAGTGGCACATTGACAGAGTGTAGAGTTGGCAGTAGCATCAGGAGGCCACAGAGTGGTACAACAACAGAGTATGGAGGTGGTGGCAGCAGCAGCATCAGGAGGAGGCCACAGAGTGGTACAACAACAGAGTGTGGAGGTGGCGGCAGCATCAGCATCAGGAGGAGGCCACAGAGTGGCATGACTACAGAGTGTGGAAGTGGCGGCAGCAGCAGCATCAGGAGGAGGCTACAGAATGGCACGACAACAGAGTGTGGAGGTGGCGGCAGCATCAGGAGGAGGCCACAAAGTAGCACGACTACAGAGTGTGGGGGTGGGTGGCAATAACAGTACCCGATGACAATGGTGGCTGTAAGAAGGAGCACTTGGCATGTGTGGCATCGGACGGGTGGCAGCATCAAAATAGTAACTGAGGCAGGTAGCCATAAGAAACCGGTCTCTTTTGTCAAGGTTTGGGTGAGGCAGCATGGATGATCTAATCTGATGCATCAGGCATTGGTGGGTGGAAATCCTGGCTGATCCATGCCTGATTTATCTTGACAAAGGTCAGTTTCTCCACATTCTGGGTGCACAGGCGAGTTCTTCCTGGGGTACCTATGGCCGCTGCCACACTAAACACCCGCTATGATGCCACACTTTTGGCCGGGCAGGACAGCTTTTCCAGGGCAAACGCTGCCAGTTGTGGGCACAAATCCAGTTTGGCTGGCCAGTAGTCCAGCGAATATTCAATGTGGGGTGGGAGGGTGCTGTCCAAATATGCCACTACCTGCTGGTTCAGGTGCTGCTCCAGCTCTAGCTCCAGCTGCTGCTTCTGCTTGTGAGTAATTTCTTCACTATGCAGGTGAAGAAAGCTGCTCATCAGCGACTCTAGACTTAGGCTGTGGCTGATAGAGCTCTTACTGCTGCTGCCACCCCTCCCCAGCAGCCATGGCAGTGGAACCTGAGCAAAGAACGCCCGTCTGGTCGGACCTGCGAGAGAATGTACAATGGCGCAGATAGGCAGCGGCCAACTGACTACATAGGATGTCTCTATAGTAGTTCAGTCCTCCCTCTCAGCTGGTGTAAAAAAAGGCCCCGATTTTGGACCGGTAGTGAGGGTGCAACAAAGTGGAGAGCCAGAAGTCATCCCTCTGCCGAATGGTGACAATTTGTCTTTCACTACGCAAGCAAGTGAGCATGCATCGGGCCATTTGTGCCAGTGACTCGGAGGGACTCCCTCCCTCCATCTCCACTGCATACTGCCACGGTGTGTCTGGGTCCTCTGCCTCATCTTCCTCATTGCCCTGTAGCTCCTCTGGCTGCTCCTTCTCCTCTCCTGTCACCTGTGTAGAAAAATCACCCGTTTCGCTACACATTGCTTGTGCTCCAATGTCCTCCTCCTACAATTCAGCCCCCACAGTGCTCATGTGTCCATGAGATCTAGGCGCCACATCTCCAGTCCCCTGGCCAGCCAATGTTACCGCCATCTGTTCCAGGACACGAAGCAGTAGAATGACGTCGTTCATCCTATAGTCCTGACAACTGGCAAATAACGTGGCCAGATCAACCAGTAGGTGTCACGCATGAGCTACCACTTGCTGATATCAAAGTTACACAGGGGAGTACTCCTATCCACTTGGATCATTAAGAAATCGTTTATGGCCTTTCTCTGTTCGTATAGTCTGTCTAACATATGGAGGGTGGAATTCCAACGGGTGGAAACGTCGCATATCAGCCGATGTTGGGGGATGCTGTTCTGCCGCTGCAGCTTAAGGAGGGTGTGCTTTGTGGTGTACGAGTGGCTGAAGTGCATACATGTGAATTTTCCCTGCAGTGGAGGCTGAGGACACGGTGGCAGATGAGGAGACAGAGGCAGAAATTTTCGCATGACCAACGGCGTGGCAATGTTGAGGCAGAAGCGGCATCACCTGGCCAAGTTGCTGGTGTGGCTGTGCAGGAACCACATTTACCCAGTGGGCCGTGAAGGAAATGTATTGTCCCTGCCTGTAGTTACAGCTCCACACATCGGCGCTGCCGTGCACTTTAGCAGACACTGACAGGCTCAAGGACTGGCCCACCTTCTGTTCTACATATGTGTGCAGGGCTGGTACTGCCTTTTCGAAGAAATGAAGGCTTGGGACTCTCCACCTCGGCTTGGCACAAGCCATCAGTTCTCTGAAAGGTGCAGAGTCCACCACTTGGAAAGGAAGGGACTGAGGCACCATCAACTTGGCTAGGAGCACATTCAGCTTCTGCGCCGTTGGATGCATGCATACTGTTGTCTCTTGGCAATCGCTTCGGTGATCGATTGCTGATGGAATGACTGACGAGAATTAGGAGGAGGAGTAGCAGGAGCATCAGGACCAGCAGATGATGGGAAGGACAGACAGCTACCTTCGCCTAAGGTGGTGAAGCCTTGACTGCCTTAAACCGGGTGCGTGCCATTAGGGGATGCAGCGGGTGCTGCAGCAGGCTGGACCATCACATTGGAGTCACAGTTCATTTTATGGTGACGCTGCATATGTTGATGCAGGGCCGTGGTGCCAACATTGGCACCCTGGCCATGCTTCGCCTTCTTCCCACATATTCTACATATGGCCATGTTCACCTCCTCCGGCAGTTTAGCAAAAAACTGCCACACCGCAGAGTAGGTGATTTTACCCCCAACACTCCGAACTGACTGATTGCTACCTCTGCTGACTCCGCGAACCCATGCACCACTGGTCTACCCAGGGCATGTTTCACTCCTGACCTCCCACTGCTGCCCTAAGTGGGAACTTGCTGGCCCTAAGGGGTCAAACTGCCACCCTCTTCTCCCAATGATGATGAAACCCCTTCGTCGCCCAGATCCCAAGTGCGATCAGCTACATCATCATCATCGAGTACTGTCTGCATGTCACTGATATCTTCCTCAACGGTCTCTGGGTCAGGAGCCTGACCGCTCACAACACTAGCACCCACACCACTCTCCTCATCAGTACTTGCCCGCCTAGTGGAGGAAGCGGCGAATGTCTCCTCCAGATCTTGGCTGGGCAGTAGCTGCTGACTGTCCTCTAGTAGCTCGTCTTCACTGAAAAGTGGAGCTAAGCCCACAGCCGAGGGAACAGAAAAGGACAGAGACAAGTTGAGAACAGGTGAAGCACTTGCACCCTAATAAGAACGGTTTGCTGGAATTACAGAGTTGTATAATGGCAATTTGGATCCCCAGTCAGTGCAGCAATGTGTAATCGGATTGTTCCTATTACCCACGCTGTCACCTCCCCGACTGAACCCTGTTCAACACAAATGCTGGCGGAATGATTCCTCCCTATCCTCTCCCTACACCTTGAGTAATCTTTCCCTGCACTTGTAAATCTTTTTTTTTTTTTCATCACAATCAAGTTTTTCCTATTACTGTCCCTAGCGCCTGCTGACATCTCTCCTGGCACTAAGCCAGCTGGTAAATGGCAGAATCTAAGATGGCTGCCGTATTTATTTTATTTTTTATAGGTCTGTGGCTGGCTTAACAACATACAGTAGCGTTTTTACTATGGACAAAAACAGGAAAGGGGACTCCTATTAAAAATTTTGATTGTTTCCTTAAATTTGTAATAAGTTTAAATTCACTTTTATAGTTTCCCAATGTGGCTGGATATTATAAATACTGTCAATGTAATCAATTGTCCTTCTATGATAATTCGGGAAGTCATCCCACACTCAGAAATGTATACATTATGAAAAGGGCATTGTAGCCCTGTGGGCTTTCTGCTTTGACCTTTATGTAACTGGCATATTTATTTAGGATAAAGTAAATTGTAATTCTTCTGTATGTATATTCACTCATCACTTTAAAGACTTCACATCAACGTGTCTAAAAAATTTGTAGTTTTAAAATAACTGAACTGGTTTTTAATCTACCTATACTAACTGAACAGTAGAAAATGGTTGATTGATATATCCAGGTGGGGAATATATGCCCCACAGTAAGAATGCTTTCAAAAATGGAATTGTTAATAGTTTTTTTTTACCTTTTAGCAAAATACAAGTGAATGAACAAAAGAGAAATCTAAATCAAACCACTGTTTGGTGTGACCACCCTTTGCCTTCAAAACATCATAAATTCTTCTAGGCACACCTGCACACAGTTTTTGAAGGAACTCTGCAGGGAGGTCGATCCAAATATCTTGGATAACTAACCACAGATCTTCTATGCATGTAGGCTTGCTCAGATCTTTCTGATTCCTCGTGTAATCCCTGATAGACTCAATGATGTTGAGATCTGGGCTCTGTGGGGACCACTTCCAAGACTCCTTGTTTTTTACACTAAAAATAGTTCTTAATGACATTGGCTGTATTTTTGGGGTTGTTGCCCTGCTCAGAATAACTTTGAAGTCAATCAGATGTTTCCCTGATGGTATTGTATGATAGCTATGTATAGTAGTATCCACACTTAACTGCTCCTTTATGTCCAGATATGTATAACATGAAATGTAGTGCCTAAGGGTATTTTCACACTAGCGGCATGGCTATCCAGCAGGCTGTTTCGGCGAATGAACAGCCTGCCGGATCCGCCATGCCGCAAGTACCCGTGTGCTGCCGTACTGCCGCTCCGTCCCCATTGACTATAATGGGGCGGGGGGTGGAGCTACAGCGCAACACGGCAGTGCACGGCCGGAGATCGCCGGACTAAAAGTACTGCAGGATCGACTTTTTAGTCCGGCGATCACTGCCATGCACTGCCGTGCTGCGCCGTAGCTCTGCCTGCGCCCCATTATAGTCAATGGGGACGGAGCAGCACCACGGCAGCACACAGGTACTTGCGGCATGGCAGATCCGGCATGCTGTTCACCTGCCGGATAGCCATGCCGCTAGTGTGAAAGTACCCTAACTAATTCCAACACAATATCTCATCTTAATAAATAACAAATGTCCCTGCAGTATAACTGTTCAGACAGCAGGAAGCACATTGTGTTATTAGCCTATACCTAAACATGGGGTCTTAAGGTAAAGAACTGTGCCAGCATTCACTACAATTCTATATTCTGCATACTATGATTTAGATAAACTTGGTGTCAGTATACACCACATCTCTAGTATTATATTCTTTTTATTCAAAATAAAATACCACAGTATAATGCAGAGATTACTATATACTTTAAACTGTGCTTTTACATGTTATAACTGTACATACTACAATTCAGACACATTGGGTGTCAGTACATACTGCATTTTTTGCATGACATTTAAAATAATACGTATTGATTGTCTGCTGAGCTGTGTATATATTTCTATCATGTGTGATACTGTCTAATAAGCGGTGTATCTAATCCTATTATATATCATACTGTCGGTTGAACTGTCTATATACAGTAGACCTATCATGTGTGATACCTTTTGCTAATATCAGAGCCTAAGAGAACGTATTTAAGAAAAAATAATAAAACTGTATTCCTATACCATAAAAAAAACACTTTCTACTAAGCCATGTTTCTAATATCATTTTGATACCATCTGCTAAACAGCTGTATCTAATCCTATTATGTCTGACACATTTTCTGAGCTGTGTATCTAATCCTGCCATGTGTGATACATTCTGCTGAGCTATATATCTAATTCTATTCTACAGTGTGATACTGTCTTCAAAAGTGTATATCTAATCCTACATGTGTAGTGCCAGATGGAAGATGTCAGTAGACATGGATCATACATAAGGGAGGACTGTAGACATCATAACACATGGCCCTAGCAAGAACTACCAACCCCCATTTCCTCTACTTTGTTTTTCATCATTCCCTCTGGCCAATCAGAAGCCCATGGGCAGGTAGGTTACTGAATAATTATCAGCCCCCTTCTTCCTCAGTCCATCATCCTCTGAAGGGTCCAGAAGCAAGAGGTGAAAAGTCCACCGTCCCCCCCCCCACAAACAGACAAACTAGTATCCTGCATTGTACTGAGTCTGCCCTATTTTTATTCTTCCTCCCATTCCCCTTCCAGACGCTCTTACTTTTGACTAACCTTCAAAGCTTATTTTTTTACTTCTGTTTGTACAGTACATAATGTATGTTTTAAACTCTTCTCTCCATTTTCATACAATTCTACAATGATTTTTTAGCCAACTGGCATAGAAAATCAACCGCCACACACCGGGTAACAGAGTTAAAACAAATATATTTATTTTCCTGAGTGCATAAAATGCATTATGACCACACATTACAATTGTGTATAAGGGCACAAGGATACGCATATCTATAGCATGGCAATGACCTTTTTATTTGCATGGTTACAAAGGTCATAAAAGTCTGTGGTTGAAAAAAAAATCTTGTAAATGTCCTCTTTTTGCAATAAAAACTGTTTATGGTTTGTGGTTTCAGTTTCTGTATGGAGTCTATGACCTTTCAGCATCCTAAGACTCATATTGATATGGCAAATACTGTATAGACAAAGAGGGGGGGACACATCGTGCTATCAATTTAGTCTAACTCTTGGCTGTACTCTTAAGTCTACATTACACAGATTTTCTGCCAGATGATCACTAACGAGCATTTGTAGTAATGCTAATTAATCTAATATTGCCACCGATTACCCAGTGAACGAGCAAACGCTTGTTCATCGGGCAATCGTGATCTTTCAGCATGGATGATCATGGATTGCTGGTGGCAGATCGAGCTGTCTATTCACGCTCTGGCAAAGCCGGCAGGTAACTAGACAGCATAGGGATGAGAGATGGTATAACGATCGCTCCTCCTCATTCTGTGGAGGAGATCGCTGAATATAATAGCAGCAGCCTCTTCTGCTAGTGAGCAGGCGATTGCCGGGAAGAAAGGCTTCCTTGAGCTATTTAATACAGCCTTTAACATCCGTAGTGGGACATTTGATAAGTGATTCAAGAATGATAGGGACAGAAAAGCTTGAGAATTTAATCTGATAACCACTGATTAATCTGATTAACTTTTGACCCGAGGATTGAACACCTTGATATATCATCCACTAGATTGATACATCTCACCAGGGGTGCACTTAGCCTTTCTGCTGCCTGAGGTGAAAATTGAAACAGCCCCCCCACCACCACCACCACCACCACCGATACCAAAATCTCAACCTAACCCCTTCCCTCCTAACATTACATATATCACTACAAAACATACAGGG
Source organism: Bufotes viridis (assembly GCA_033119425.1). Taxonomy (NCBI): domain Eukaryota; kingdom Metazoa; phylum Chordata; class Amphibia; order Anura; family Bufonidae; genus Bufotes; species Bufotes viridis. Next base: position 243,052,717 of record CM065592.1, read on the forward strand.
TAATACAAAATATCTTACCTCTTATATCCAGTCATGTCTCCTTTGATAAAGATGTTCTCTACCTCATCTTCTACATTCATACCAGACCACCATGATGATTTTTCGGACATCTCTCATCTCTGCAATTTGAAAGAAAAAAATCTTAGTTTCCATCTCTTCCATCATCCTCCCACCTTCTGGACAAATCATCCTACCACCTCCAATACTGTGCCTGCTATGCTTCCCAATACTATACTGCAGAAACAGCCCCCCCTGTTAATACTAGTACCATGCAGATAATGCCCTTCAATAATTATTGGCACGCAGTGTCCTAAAAACACTGCGCCCAGCAAATAGTGTCCCTGACGTCAATAGTGTAAACATAATGTCCCCCAAAAATATCTGAGCTAAGCTGATACTGTGCCAGGGGGCCCCCACAGTAATAATGCTTCCCAAAGTCCCAACTAATAATTCTCTGCCAGAGCACACTTGGTAGTATTAGTGCCTCCAACAGTACTAATGTCCCCACTGTTCCCCAGAAGTAATCATGTTCCCCATAGTCTCCTAGTAGAACTAAAGCCTACCATAATGCCCCCAGTAGCAATAATTCTCCTTATAATGTGACAGTAGAAACATGCCCCCTTAAAATGAGCATCAGTACAAAAAAATGCCCCCTTATAATGTGTGCTAGTGCAAAAATGTCACCTAATAATGGGCACTAGTACAAAAATGCACCTGCTCTGTGTGCCAGTACAAAAAAATTCCTCCTTTTAGTGCTCCTAGTACAGCTACTGCCCCCATAGTTCCCCATAATGTGTATAAATACACATTATAAAATACCCCTATATAATGCCCCCAAGTCAATTCCCCCATAGTGCCCCTTGTAAATGCCTCTATAGTGCTCTCCCCCCCTCCTCGTAGTGCCCCCCATAATGTAACAGTATAAAATGCCCCTATATAGTGCCCCCATAGTGCTTAATTGCCCCCCTTGCTCTCATAGTGCCCCCTCCATAATGTGCCAGTATAAAATACCCTCTTAGTGCCCGCATGTAAAATAACCTTTCTTTCTGCCATCAGTGTGAACCTAGTCTTATCTACATACTGTACTTATCACCTTTTGGAGGCTCTGTCCAGTTGTAGGAAAGCCACAGTTTTATTCCTCTGTCTTATCGCAATTATGTATCTACTGTTTCTTATGCTATCATACAGTATGTGATACTGTCTGTTGAGCTGTTGTGTTCCCAGTAATATATATTGCCACTGCAGAATCCCTAATAACTGTTATTGCCCCAGTAGTGCCCACAGTAACTCTGATTGCCCCAGTAGTGCCCCTCCAAGTAATTATTTTTGCAAAGCAGTGCAGGGGGGGGGGCGATGGGAGCCATGGTCTGAATTGGGACCAAATTCCCCTATTATCTCCCCAACCTGAAATGGCTCATAATAGGGAGTAATGGATTATAGTTACTTGCCTACATTCAGCCTCAGCCCAGCCTGAAATGGCTGATAGAAGGGAGTAATTGATTGTAATCACCTGTCTTACAGTCCTCCTCTCCATGGACTGAAATGCTGTTAACAGGGAGTAATAGATTGTATTCCCCTGTCCTAGAGTCAGCCTATTCCTGGCTTCAGATGGCTGATAACAACGAGTAATAGATTGTATTAACCAGTCCTTTAATCATCCTCTTCCCAGTTTGAAATGGCTAATAGGGAGCAAGAAATTGTATTCACAAGTCTTACAATGGCTGAAACGGAGGATAATAGTTTTTCCCTGGCATACAGTCAGCCTTTTTCAGACAAGGGTTTGTCAGTGAGAGAAAATACATATCAAAAAATGACTGCTGTGAAGACCCCCAACTTGTTTTCCAAACATGCACCTAGCCAGGTTACTGAGCTAAATATGGTACACTCGACACCCAGTGGTAGTGATGTGAATTGTAGCCTATCTAGAGATTAGTTACGAGCTTGTGATATTGTACTGCACTGCATTCAAGAGAAATTGCATTCCTTAAGGCCCCATTCACACGTCCGCAATTCTGTTCTGCATTTTGTGGAACGGAATTGCGGACCCATTCATTCCTACGGAGACACTCTATGTCCCGCCCAGGTCCACAATTGCGGATCCGCACTTCCGGGTCCGCAATCGCGTTGCTGAAAAAAATAGAACATGTCCTATTCTTGTCCGCAATTGCGGACAAGAAAAGGCATTTTCTATATAGTGCCGGCGATGTGCGGTCCGCAAATTGCCGAACGCACATCGCCGATGTCCGTGTTTTGCGGATCCATGGACCCGTGGATCCGCAAAACTCTTGCGGACGTGTGGATGGGGCCAAAAGGGGTGTTCCTACAAAAAATATTCTACAGTTTTCAAATCAGCACCTAGATCTGAATGCTTCTGTAATTGCATGTAATTAAAAAATTTGGATAGCCACCAAGTTATTCAGTAAAATATATCTGTATAGCGCCACCTGCTTTTCCTTATTTCTTTGTCTGGCTCACTTAGGTGGCCGCACAGGCTCATTTTAATCCTTCATTGCCTCCTGAGCTGTGATAGGGAAAGAGCTCTAGCAGAAAAGAAACTCCCCCTGAGCTGCCAGCTTGATATAAATCTAATAGAGCAATGAATAGGGAGATCTATGGATCCATGGAGGTACAGGCTTGTTATGGCTTTGTTAGAAAGAGATTGTTATGTACCATATGATAAACTTTAGATCAATCACCTATAATTCAAAATTGGGAAAAAATATACATATCAATCAAAATCTCCCCATGTCACCCAGCGTCATCAAAATCGCCAAAATAGAAAGAGGCACAGGGGATAGAATAAAAAAAAAAAAAAACTTTATTATACTCAATTAAAAAGTACATAATATCTAAAAAAACAAATCATTGCATATAGATGCTAAATCCCACCAGCAACAAATAATATAAAGTGCAAGTGCAATTACATAGGAACATAGGAAGTGCTGTAGTGTTAATCATCAGCAGTACAAAAGTACAACAAAGATGAGTATATCCCAATATTGAAATTTAGACCAATCAGGGGGCCCTGCACCCCGATGTACATTTCGCCTAATGCCTCCCCTGATTCCTATCCTTAGAACACCATATAAATAGGTTTAGAGTTCCTTATATATCTGTTCCAAGGTCACCTTGGTGCTGGTGGATGGGCCCAGATACTTTTTGATCAAAACATATATCTGCTAAGAACCTTTGATTTATATTAGATGAGGTGTTAGTTTGTATATACAGTAGATCACGCACAGTTAGTTTAACCACTTAAGTACCAGGCCCATTTTTAGTTTTGCATTTTTGTTCTTTTTCCTCCACAAGTTCCAGTAGTCATACATTTTTTAATTTTCCATTCATTTAGCCATATTTATTTTTTGTGGGATAAGTTGTATGTTGTAAGCTGTCTTTTTTGCATGTCTGTCATTGAAAAACGGGGAAAAAAAAAATTGCTGGTTAAAATTTTGGGATTTTGATATAACAACTTTTAATATTTTATTGTTTTTTTTTAACTTTTTATATAATACCATTAGCCCCCCTAGGGGGCTAGAACCTGGGATCTTTTGATCCCTTGTTCTATTCACCCTAAGGCCCCTTTCATACAAGTGAGTTCCATGCAGTGGACTCACAGTGTGATTATGAAGCAGCTTCCGTCCTGACCTTCGAGCACTTACAGGGTCGCATAGCATTATACTGATTTGTGATGCTACTGTATGTAACCCTTAAGGTTATGGAATGTATTATCCAATACATTCAATACATTCCAGAACTGTAATGGTTAGAGTTCAGCCAACACCTGGAAGTTCGGGTTCAACGGTTTCAGACGAACTTTACAAAAAAGTTCGGGTTCGGGATCCGAACTTACCCCGAACTTGACGCCGAACTACATTGAATCGGGACCCGAACTTTTGGGCACTAAAATGGCTGTAAAATAGCCCTGGAAGGGGCTAAAGGGCTGCAAAAGGCAGCAAAATGTAGGTAAATTCCAAGCAAACAAATGTGGATAGGGAAATGACTTAAAGTAACAAAAAATATAGAAAAATAATAAATAAACGTTCTAAACCTGAGCCCAAGTGAGTGACAGTGGCACCTGCCACCCAGCAAATAGAAGATGTGGCGGCAACGCCACCACATCTGGCACCGTCACCAAGCATCTCCACCGAATCCCATGGAAGTGTTCAGCTATCAGCTGTCCATCTCCCAAACACTGGAGAGAAAGAGAAATAGAAAGAGGAAGTACCCCCCTACCCACCAGCGATCCTTGGCTATGAATGCCTTGATTACAAAATTCCTGGTCCTTTAAAATGCTGTCATTCTGTCTGTGGACAGTTTTAAAAACCTTATGGTGGTGGCTATCCCACAGTATGTGGATCCCAGACGCCACTACTTTTGCAGGCGAGCCATCCCTTTCCTGCACAACCAAGTTGCAGACAAAATCAGGTGTGCACTGCACAACACCATCTGTGGCAAGATCCACATAACAACCGATACATGGACCAGTAAGCACGGGCTGGGATGTTATATCTCTCTTAACAGCACACTGGGAAAATGCAGTGGCGGCTGGGCCTGAGGCGCATAGCATTTTTGCGAATGTCCTTCCGCCCCAGAGGATTGCTGGGAATTTCTCTTTGCCTCCTGTTACCTCTTCCTCCTCCTCCTTGGCTTCCTCCTCTTCCTCTACCACCCCCTTATCCGTTCCTTCACCACCCACAGCAGCACAGCCAGGGGGAAACAACAGCTGGCTGTTTTAAAACTTGTGTGTTTATGGGACAAACCCCACACTGCGCAGGAGCTGTGGACATAAATGGAACAACAGACCGATGACTGGTTGGTGCCACTGAGCCTCCAGCCCGCCTGGTGTTGTGCGCTAATGGGCGAAATATAATAGCAGGTCTGGACCTAGCCAGTTTGACGCACCTCCCCTGCCTGCCACTTGTGCTGAATTTGGGGGGCAGAAATTCCTGAACACCAGACAGTGAAAATCAATTCAGTTAATCAAACACACACAACACCCCCTCCCCTTTCACTCAAACCATTAACAAACTATTTACAAATTTACTTAAAAACATATTAAAATAACTATAATGCAGCTAAACTAACTATATAAACAAATAAAACCATTGCGTATGTTAAATGTCTCCTCCATCCCACCGGTAGGAGGAAGCAATTTACCATGTACATCTGACATCTTTCAAAAAAAAGGGGGGGTGTTGGGTGTGTGGAGACCCATCCCTGGGTCCCCCACTCCCTCGAGGGGCTACCAATCACACCAGCCCAAAAACCTAGCTGTAGTGAAATCGCACAATAATAAAAGATAAATTAATTAATGGCCAATAGTGTAAATTGACTGTCTCGGGTGATTAGTGTGTACAAACTTCTTGATACCTATGTTGTGTAAAGGCAGTAAACTTGATAACAGTTAGTAATAGTTCTAATAGCAATCAGCTTATTATTATTTATAATCCAATTATATGGTCATGTTATAACTACCAAAGTCCAACCAGTCGATTGTGAGGAAGAATTATGTCACTGTGACCCTGCCCACCAGACGTCCACCAGGGGTCTAATCTGTAAAAATAAAGACATATCTTAGTCTCAATAATCATAACCAAACGGTTAGGCACAATACTTTAAATAACATTGTGTAGTACTCGGTAGGACAAAATACAATATTCCTTCTGAATCAATAGAGCATGCCAATCCTGAAGTCCCTATTCAAACCATTAGGTTCAAGCGTTTGGAGTTCAAAAATCCATTTTAACTCAAGTCTCTTAAGTTTCTTCTCCCTATCTCCTCCCCTTCTCTGGGGGGGTTATACCGTCTATGATACGGAAACGAAGTTGTGCAATATTATGCTTAAACTTCAAAAAATGTTCTGGTACCTCATTCTTTTCTCCTAAGAGCAATTTACGTATCAGGTAACGGTGCTGGTTTAGTCTATTTCTCATCTTCTGTGTTGTTTCGCCCACACAGAGTAGCCCACACGGGCACTGCTAAATATATATTACGTAATCCGACTTACATGTATAGTATCTTTTAATAGGGTACCTTTTCCCAGTTCTAGGATGAGTGAAACTATCCCCCTTAAGCATACAATTACAGTTACAGCAGCCCAAACATGGGTAACAGCCTTTCTTTTTAATCCTAGGTTCCTCGTGACATTTAGTGTCAGCCCTTATTAATCTGTCTCCCAGATTCCGTGATCTCCTGTAGGACTAAAGTGGTGCTGATTGAAATTCTGCTATTCCCGGGAATGTTTCTTTTAAAATGTGCCAGTTAGATTTGAGAACTTGTGCAATGCGTCTACTGTGGGTGGTGTGTGTAGATACGAATAGTATCCTCTTTTTCTTGTCTGTTACACGTTTTAGGCCTAATAGTAGCTCTTTTCTCTGACATTTTTTCACCCTCTCTTTATGTCTATTGACCATGCTTCTGGGATACCCTCTCTCATAGAATTTATGGCACATTTCGTCTATGCAGTGCTCTAATCTGTCATCATCTGAGATAAGCGCAAGCTTATGTCCAGGCACGCCTGTGCACTATTAACGCGCACACGTATCTGCGTATGCGCTAGTTCCGCCCCGACACGCCCATATACTGAAGCTTTTGGCGCGCACATGAAGATACGCATGTGCAAATTCTGTCCCGGCACGCCTGCGCAATTTAAACCACGAGACACAGATATACTACAGCTTTTTGCGCGCGCATGAAAGTGCACTGATTGACGTGCATGCGCACAGGTGTTAGGGAGACGCTGACTTACTGGCGTGACACTTTGGGATATGATGACCCTACGTCCCACCAGCAATCCACCGGGTGATCTAATGTAAGTGCTGATTTGTTGATTTGTAAGGATGCTTTACCCTGTATCATTTTGCATTATTGCAATTTGTTATGACATGTGTGGTAGCCCCTCCTACAAGGAGGGTATTTAAGCCTGGTAATGAGCTATTGTCAGTTGCTTAAAAAAGACCGCTCTGGTCGAAACGTCGCATGAATTTGATGGAATAAAAGATACAAAGAGACAAGAGAGTGCTGCGGTTTCTTTAACCCCTGGATGCCTGCTTGGAGGGACGCTGCAGACTGGCGTCCAACACCGTGTGCACCACCACACACAAGGCCAGTATATCCCTATGTGCTGCTACTCCTACTCTACCGTTTTGTAACTGGTTTTCAAGCACTTCTCTATTCTCTGTCGGCGTTCCCACAGCACCGGAAACATGGTCTCTTCACAGACTTTTGTTTTCACAGGCACTAGCACAGCTCTGCTCCTCCTCCCTTCTCTCTGTGTTTACAAAACCCTCCCACGCACTATTATAAAGCACAACCTACCTGAATAGTGATTCAGCATCTGCCCTCATACTAACTGTGCTGGAAGCTACCTGTGAATTGATAGCAAAATATACCTGGATTTCATCACTGTCAAAATTGCCCCTGCAGTGCCAACAGTAGTTATAATGCCCCTATGTAGTGCCCCCAGTATATATTATGGCCCTTGTAGGGTCCTAGGTAGATATAATGCCCCCATGTAGTACTCTCTCTATACATAAATCCCCCATGTAGTGCCCTCCATAGATATAATGCCCCTATGTAGTGCCATCACTTTACTGCCCTGCCTATCATTGTGATATGAAGTTGATCTTTACTCCATGATGAAACTTCTTTGAAAATTGTAGATCGGCTTCGCATCACAGTGACAAGCAGTGCATCTACAGCCCCGGCACAACTCTAGCAATAGGCAGCAGGCAGGGCGGTAAAGTGACGGAACAGTCCGATTCTGAGTGCAAGATCGAAGGGTCTCTGCTGATGAAGCACTCGCTCAGAACACAGAGCTTTATCGTGGAACAGAGATCAACCTCTCAATGTATGCTGGATGTATATGACGAAGTACTGTGTTCCGATCACACAGTGCTTGGAGGAAAGGACAAACTTCAGTTATATAATGATGCTACAGTACGCACACCCCTGTGGTGAACGGAAGAGTTTACCAACCAGGGGCATAGCTATAGGAGTAGCAGGGGAAGCGGCTGCTTTGAGGCCCGAATTCAGAACGGGCCCACCCAGGAGGATGACTTAAAAATATTATTGTAAGGGCCCACTCAACAGTATTGTACAATGACATTATACAGTATCAGTATATACAGTGAAATGACATACAGTGTATACGTGTAAGAAACAGGCAGAGAGGCTACCGGGCCTGCTCTGAGAGAGCTCTCTTGACTAATCACAGGAGTGGGGGTTTATTCCAGTACTTTATAAAAATGACATCATGGGAATAGTTAGCAATATTTGAACCCCAAAATCGTTCAACTTCTCAAGACCCACCCGTTCTAAGGAACATTCTAAAATTCCTATAAATGCCCGGCATATCACTGAAGTGCACTGAATTACATACAAAGGACCTACATCAGGGACAGACACCAGTGCAGTGGTGAATCCTTTAACCTCCTCAGTCACATAAAAACTGGAAAATCCATCACAAAAATGGCACTTTTTTATTGTAGTGTTTTTATATGTGTCTGAAGTAAATCTTGTAGGCGAATATCTCAGGGGACACAATTGCATTTTTAACCTCTTAGTGACAATTAATTTTAGACTCAAGGAGCAGTAACATCTTCACCCTTTGTGTTCCAGCAGTCATAACTTTTAATTTCATCTGTCTAATTATTATTTTTTATTTTTGCAGGATGAGTTATAGTTTTTTTTAGGAATTGTTTTGGAGTGTGTATATATATAGTGTATTCAATAACTTTTATTATTTAATTTTAGGGGGAAAGATAAAAAAAAAACATTTTTTTATTATTTTGTGGAATTTATTTACGGAGTTCACTGTGTGATATAAATATAACATAACGTTATTATGTGGGTCACTATAATAATGATAGTAATAGTAAACGACCGGCACTCACTACTGGTTTCTTTTTAAATGCTTGTGTATTGCCACATATTTATGATGCATTTCGGCACAATCTGTGCCTTCCTCAGACAGTAAAGAATCCCTTAAGCAAATACATTTAAATAGCCCGCCATACAACAGAGTGATGATGTCACATAACCATGACGACCAAGTTAACAATCAAGGTGAAAAAGGAAAAAACAAAAAGGACCTGGAAAACATGCTGGAAGGTCAAAGTTGATCTCTCAATGTCCATAACTGTATTCTTATGTGGTACAGATCATATTGTTTCAATTCCGCTGTTGCGAATAATAATAGCACAAATTAAACATACATCACACATTGATATTAAAATTACCAAAAACTACCTTGTTCATAATCGCGGTTGAGGCCCATCAGCTCCAAAGTTTAGCCGCCACTTTAGACGAATTCCATAGGACACAGCGAATACCCCGAGGTTTATGGGTTAATCTGAGACACTTTTTGGAGACAATTTTGACTACTGTACCCGATTTGCCAGAATACTTAATAAATGCTCATTAGATCTCATCGTTCTAACGATTGAAAATTTATCTACGGCCTTTAATGAATGCAAAACTAATATTTCGACTATTGAAAAACAATTGAAGGTTTGCCTGAAACCTGAAGATTTTAAAACCCTCAAAGACAAAATAGACAAACACTGTTCTGATTTGAAAAGCAATATTCAGAGTACTAAACGGGCAAAATATATCAGGGACTCAAAGGATTATTTAACTCACTGCATTTACAAATGGCAGGATACATCGGGAATGGCTATTCCACAGGCACAACCAACAGGCCACAGGACAGGTTCCATATCCTCTGGTTCTGGCAGCGATAGTACAACTGGCCAACAAGGAACTTTTTTAGGAAAGAGCAACCCTCCAAGAAGAACAGTACCAAGAGAGCAGGTCGCCATCATAAGAGAAGTGGACGCACCACAGATGATCACATTTGATTTGGACATGGACTTGCAGAGATTCTTTCGGAATGTGCGCCTTAAAGCTCATTTTTCAGCTGATCGTTATGTGCCTCTTCTGGGAGATGGGATTGACGTAAACACACTTACCCTCAAACAATATGAGCTTAAAATTAAAAGTACATTTGTACCTCCTAAATCCTATCACCCAGTCGAGACTTTTGTTAATCTGGTACAGCGAGATATAACTTTACTATCACGCCAGTTTAAACAAGGTAATCTTCATATACATCACAATTTAACTCCTGAAGAGAAATATGCCCTGGATCATTTACTAGATGACAAATCTCTTATTTTTAAGCTAGCGGACAAAGGGGGAGCCCTTGTCTTCCTGGACAAAACATATTATGTACCTGAAATCATGGGGAAATTAAAAGATTCCAGAACATACCAGGTGCTACAAACAGATCTTGTTTGGCATATTAAAGATATGTTACAAACACTAGTTGACAGGTATAGGGAGAATCGAACAATCAATGCCAAGTTGGGTGACTTTTTGATAAACCAACACCGCATCATATTTTACACATTACCTAAGGTGCATAGCTGAACCTCCAGGCCATCCAATTGTGGCATTGACAGATTCCATTCTTCCTCCTCCTGCTATACTTCTGTAGAAGGTATTAACCCCATAAACTGAATTGGCACCTTCATACCGGACATTTTTTAAGTGAGATTGCACCATTGCAAATAGAAGAGGACTGCATTCTTGTCACATTTGACATGTGCAGTCTTTAATCTCTATACCTCCATTACACAAGAGAGAGGGATTAGTGCAGTTAAATGCCTTCTAGATCTGAGTACATACAAATATGTAGAATTAGATTTCTTCCTTTTACTCTTGTCTGTCGTATTGGAGCAAAATTATTTTTTGTTCCAAGATACCTTTTACCAACAGCGGTGCGGGACCGCGATGAGTTTGAACATTGCACCGCTATACGCAAATTGCTATACAGCTCGTTTTGAGAAATAATTAATTTATACTAACTGGTACAATACAGTATTTTTTTGGCGACGTTTTATCGATTATATTTTTTGCGTATGACGGGGCGACGTTCGAAACCCTTATGGAATATCTTTTATTTATCAATTCAGTTTGGCCAGAACTCCAGTTCACTTTACATTTTGACATACATAATATTTTCTTTCCGGACACCTGGGTTATTAAAGGAGAGGGTGGCAGAGTACAAACTGACCTATATACTAAAAGTACAGATTGTAACTGCTTGCTTACTTATACAAGCAATCATTCTGCATCTACAAAAAAATCCCCCCCTTATTCCCAATATCAGAGAGTAAGACTCATAGTCAGTGATCCTGAAAGTCCCGAAACCAGACTGAACGAGATGACCACTAAGTTCATGGCTAGGGGATACCCTACACACCTATTACAAGAACAAAAGGATAAAACCAATGTATCCCCAATAATGAAGACCAATAATAAAATATTTATAATAAAAAATCATGGATACCCTTCATAGTTAAGTATCATCCATGTGTTAATAAAATAAGGGCAGTAATTAATAAACACTGGAACATTATAACAAAATCCTATTCACAGGTTGAGGAGTTCCAGAGCCCTCCCATGATTTGCTACAAAAGAGCGGAAAACATCAGGGATAAGATCATCAGGGCAGACATTGAAAGTAATAAAATGGAATTAAAACAAAGCGTTCTCTCTACCCCCAGGTAAGGCACTTTTCCGTGCCTAGGCTGTATTCATTGCTCTAGTATCATAAGAGGCACTCACTTAACTCACCCACGTACAGATGAACAAATATCCATATGTGGCATATTCACATGCAACAGCAAATTTGTTGTCTATATCCTCAAATGCCCATGTGGCTTACTGTATGTAGGGGAAACGTCCACTCGTATGAAAGACAGATTTTGCAAGCATAAGTTCACCATTAGGAAAGGCAATTTACTGCTGCCCATACGTACCACTTTCACCAACAAAAACATACCATTGCACAGTTACACTTCCAGATTATCGAAAGTGTATCATAGCCACGTCGTGAAGGGGACAGGAACAGATTACTGATGAAGCAGGAGGCTTACTGGATCCACCGACTTCAAACTTTGGAGCCGATGGGCCTCAACCGCAATTAGGAACTAAGTAGTTTTTTATAATTTTAATATCAATATGTGCTATATATTTAATATGTGCTATTAGTATTCTCAACAGCGGAATTGAAACAATACGATGTGTACCACATAAGGACACAATTATGGACATTGAGAGATCAACTTTGACCTTCCAGCATGTTTTCCTTTTCCTTTTAGTTTTTTTCCTTTTTCACCTTGATTGTTAACATTTTAAAAGAAACCAGGAGTGAGTGCTGGTCCTTTACTGTAACTATTTATATGGGGCATCCGTAGTGCCAACTGACAAACATTAGATAACGATAATAATGTCACATTTCTATATACTATTTTTACTATTTTTCCGCAGGCTGTCAGCTGTGCAACTGTTCCCCCTCCTCCTCCAGATTGAAGGGAAGGGGGGCTGCTTTAGCTGCTTATATCTCTGGATTGGTAGCAGCTAGACATATGGGCTTTGTATTGGCACTGGCATTCAAAGCTTTCAAACAATACCAAAATCGCAGCATTATATTCAGTTCATGGGAAGATATCGCTGTTAGAAATTGGGATGCAGTGAATGCAACTGAAAGTAAAAGTAAAATCAGGTTTTACCACCTTTTTTCCTGACTCGATTTCTAACAGCATTATCTCCAGCTTGCTACTTAACAAGACCAAGTCCATGTCAGGCGATATGAGCAGCTAAAGCAGGATTTCCCCACTTCCTCTTCTGCTGAGATGGACTCTTGCAAAACAGTTAAGTGATTTTCCCACAGCCTGAGCTGAGCTCGGGCAAAACAGTTAGGTTGTTAAGCTGTAATCCTACTGGAAATAGTTAAACCAGGATGTATTCTGAGGGTGTTCTTCTCCCTATGTTCTCTGCAAGGAGGCATGGATGTTCTAACAGTGAATCAGCACGTTACCTAGAGTTGTCTTGGATTGAGTACCAGTGGCAAAGAGAATAGCAAAATCTAAATTAAGCTATGGTCAGAGTAGCAGAACCACAAGTGTCAACAATTCAAGGACAAAGAGAACAAGTTCTTGAGCAAGCAAGAGTCCAAGCTATGGAACAAAAGATCACAGCAAACCAGGAGGTCACAGAGAAGTCCAAGAATCAGCAACAATTAGGCATTTAGGAAACAGCTGAGCTCTATAGAAAGATTAGCACTAAATAATGATGCAAAGTCTGCAGACCATCAAGTGGTTTTACACTGGGTTCAGACCTGAGCGTTTCTAAGACGCGCGTTTTACGCGCGTTTTTATGCGCGTTTTTGGCAATAGTAAACGCGCGTTTTACGTGCGTTCGTGACTCTGGAGACTTTTTTTTAATTGGTCTGGAGACCAATTAAAAAAGGGCATCTCTACACTTAACGCACGTTAAACGCGCGTTAAACGCGCGTTCCCATTGAAGTCTATGGGAGGAAAAGCGCGACAAACGCCCAAAAAAACGCTCCTGAACGAGCTTATGCATCGGGCGTTTTACAGCGCGTTTTTACGCGCTGTAAAACGCGCAAGTGTGAACCACTCCTTAACCATGCTGTCCATGATGTCATATTTGGTGCTGGCTGCCTTAGCAATCACAGAGCTTCAGAGCCATTTTAGAATCTGGTGTAGACAGGAGTAGTAGAACAGCTGGCGTGGATCCTGGATGAATGAGAAAGACTCCATGTGACATTAGAAACCTGCAAATGTTGTGAATTTGAGCTACATCACATTTCTCTGTGTGTCTTATTAAGTTTGCGTGTTTAAATCTGAGGGTGCTGTGTGTGAGGTGGTGTGTTGTCCGTGTATGTGTGTGGGTTACCACGCAGTTAACTGAAGTAATCAAGCAACTCACCCACCTTTATTAGTCAATGGTTTTGTGCTACACAACATTTCATTAACCCCTTTGCCAACTGTATCCCATAAATATATGTCAGCAGGGCAGTGTATGGAATGGGTTTACAACCGGAATTAGAGATAATATGGATCCTGGTCATTAGCCCCCCAGATGCCATGGGTAATGGAAATCACATCTGAGAGATTTGTCAGAGGGCAAGGACAGCCCACAGAATATTGTGGGGTGCCAACCTGTTGGCGTGATATCCTTGGGCTGTTTAAAAACTCCCAGGCCTGCCATAGTAAACTATTTATTAAGCCATGAACTGCATTCAGGGCTTAATAGGAAGCCTATAGTATACTATTGCAATATGTGATATCGGGTGTAAGTGATCTAATGATCGTTTGTTGAAGTCCCTTAGGGGGATTTTTAAAAAAGTTAAAGAAATGTTTTTAAAAATATAACAAAACCCCATTCCCCAAATTTAAAGTATAAATAAATTGGTAGAAAATGCCAATACTATTAAAATATTTAAAGTATTTATTACGTACGGTAAATGTTGTAATGGGAAAAAAAAAAAAAAAATTCAAAATCTTTGTTTTTGGGTCATCTTGCCCCTTAAAAAAAAAACTGAATAAAAAGTGCTCAAAAAGCTTAATGTACCCCAAAATGGTACCAATAAAAACTATAGACTGAAATGTTGTGCATCAGAATATGGTGATGCAAAATAATTTAATTTTTTTTTCAAATATTTTTATTTTTTAAGTAGTTAAACTTAATAAAAACCATATAAATTTGGTATTTCAATAACCGCAGTGACCCTCAGATTATAATTGTCATGTCATTTTTAATGCACAGTAACACTGTAAAAACAAAACCCAAAAAACAAAATATCTGCTTCGGAAAAGTTATCAAACAAATCCTTCCAAAGGGAAACTGTTTTCAATGTGAAGCTTAGCACCTAAACCAACTCTGTGCCTGAAGATAAGAACCACACTAAAATGATTTCTTTACAGAATAAACATGGGATTCATCTGCAGGAAGAATATGCAACATTACATTAGCTACAACAACATCGGATTATTTCTGTCTAGAATACACGCTTGATGTGAGCCAATGAACCAGGAAGCTCTATTTGATAGGACTAAAATGAAGTCTTTATATCTTGATTGTGGTGCTGGAAGAAACATACCTTGCACAATAGTTCTTTCATGACTTGACTATTTATTATTCAAGTGCATTCATTTTTTTAAAAATATCTTAATAACTGTGCAAATATTTAGCTCTGTTGTGAAGCATTTTTTTCAAGTCAAGCGGAGACTTCCGAGAAAGCATGTGGGTGGTGGATTTGTTTTAATCTTATTTTTTAAGCCCCTTCAAATGTATAAATACATCAGTATTCATTTCATGAATGATGTGTATTTTTAATATAATGATATAGCCAAATGTTTGCAAAGCAACAATAATACTTACAACAAAGAAAACCTCCATTCATTACCTCCAATTAAGCTACAGGCATCAGTGTATGCACAGGTACCTGAGTTAAGACCTGTTCCTGGCTGAAAGATCTTCCAATAGAATATAATTAGTGAAAGCCAATACGTTATTTTATTCATGTACATAGCACTTCCATATTCCAAAGTGCTGTGCAGAGAATGTCATCATCCACATCCACACCTGTCCCCATTGGGACTCTACATCTAAATTCCAAATTAACCTATCTGTTTTTGTAGTGTGAGAAAACTGGAATACCTGAGGTAAACCCATTCATGAGGAAAACATACAAACTCTATTGCCATTGGTTGGAATTAAACACGGTACTGCAACATTTTAGTGACCTTTTAAAAAAAATTGTTCAATTACATAAATATAAATCTGGGTAGCAGCAGAACCTCTACGCTTGTGTTGCTACTCAGAGCAGCGACACAGTAGCGAGACTGTCAGGGTTGCGCAAGATATCCAGCCTTGTCAATCAAGAGGTGGGAGAAGTCTTTTTTTGTAGCAGGGACAGCCCCTTGCAGCTCAAGAGCTCTTATGAACAAATTAATATGTATAAATCGATTCACGTATCTCTAGTAAACAGCACTACTAAAAGAGAACACAATCATATAATAAATAAAGCTGCTATATTAGATTGGTCCATGGAGACAGGATTATACTGGTATAATAGACATAGTTGCTGGAATAACTGTAAGCGTACGGCCACACAGTCCGGTTTCAGCGTTCGGTTTTGGAATCCAAAATCAGAAGTGCATCATAAAATGAGAGAAAGTATTAAGGACATATATGACCTCCTCTATTTAAATTCCCTGACCGTGTGAATTCCCTGATCATGTTGCCACACCCTTATTAACAGAATAAACAGAGCTAAAGTGCTTGAGCCTAAGACCAGTCATACACAATTCTATTATTGTTGTATGTTCATAGATATCGATAGAAATTGTTTGCATTCCTCCACTATATTTTCCAAATCAGTTCAAAAAGATATCCATAAATGTTTTAAAAAATATAACAAAACAACACCTCTTTTCCTAATTTTGCATATAAAATAAGTAAAGGAATAAGTAAAAGTATCTTGGCTGAATAAAGACCTGACATTTATTTTTAGTCCCCGTAGATTGCATATACTTCATTTATTTACCATTGCAGTCTATGCCATCTTTTTGTCTTTTTGGCCTGACATCTACCATACATGATATCATTCTACACCAATAGAATCATCAGGAGACAAAACATGAAATGTGGCATAGCTCAAAAAAATGACAAAGCTTGGCAGCCAGTGACTAGCTGTACTGTAAGCTTCAGTTTGGTTTCTGCTTCCTGGATTTCATGGACCCTTTTTTAGACTCACATTTCACATTTACAACTAAAGAACAAAGTCCAGTAATGTCAGTCTTGTTATTTGCTGATATGCTATGTTTATAAGGGTATAAAAAAGTACATAACTTTGGATCAAATTAAATTTGCAAGGGTGGGAGTTTGTGCCATAAATATATTATTAGAATAGACCCTTCAACTCAAGATTCTATATGACGGTGTACGGAGAACTTGCACATTTCTTCCTGGTGACAGATGACAGTGGGGATGGTGGTTTACAAAGATACATTTTTCTATCAGTATTATCAGCCGACTGGTATAGGTCTAGATTTTGATGTACGTAAAAGGGAGTCTAGTGCTCCCACTTTGCAACAAATGTTTTCTCAAAATTATGCAGCTGAGAATGAGACATTAAGGTATGTTTGCTGAGGCTCTTCCTTAAAGGAGTTGAGCCATGAAACATATTCTACATTTTTCAAACCAGCACATGGATCTAAATACTTTTGTAATTGCATGTAATTAAAAATGTATTATAGACAGTGAGCTATTTAATAAAATATATCTGTATAGCGCCACCAGCTGTTTGTTCTTTTGCTTTATTTTTTGTTTGTCTCACCGAGCTGGTCAAACATGATCAGTTTAAATCTTTATCTGCCCACCAGCCATATGTTCTGTAAGAAGCTATGGTAGTCACAGGGTGAGCTGCAGCAGAAAGGACACTATCCCTGACCTGCCAAGATGCAGATTACCTGGCAGAGCAACTGGAACAATGAATGGGGAGATCTCTGGATCCATGTGAGGTACAGGGCTGGTTCTAGCTTTGTTAGAACAAGATTGTCATGTACTATATGATGTCTGAGTTTAAATTTTTTTTAAATGGCATCAATCATGGCATTACACCTTTAGGGCTCATGCACACGATCGCAAAACACAGATGCTCAAAAAATTCGGATGACGTCCATTTGCATTTCGTATTTTGTGGAACGGAACAACTGGCCCCTAATAGAACAGTACTATCCTTGTCTGTAATGCGGACAATAATAGGACATGTTCTATGTTTTGCGGAACAGACATACAAACATACGAAAATATATGCACACGTAACTTCCAATTTTTTTGGGAATCCATTAAAAAGAATGGCTCAGCATACAGTCAGCAAAAAAACGTAATGGGCATGGAAAGAAAATATGTTTGTTTGCATAAGTCCTTAAACTAGTTGTCCAACCCATTATAGGCCATCGCTATCTAATCAGCAGAGATCAAACTCTCCCCATCCCTACAATTACCTGTTCTCCTGTACATCCAGGGCTGAAACTTGGTGCCGGAACTACACCAGTTCATCCGTTGTGCAGTGGTCACTGCAGCACTGCTCCTATTTACTTCAATGAGAGTGACCAGAGGCGTTTCTTACATTAGGCCACTTAGGCCGCCGCCTAAGGCCTCACACTGGTGGGGACCTCGCCAGGGGCATCGTTAGGTCAAAAAATTCGGAGCTTGAGCCCCGGATGTTTTGTCCAGTGCCCCAAATGCTATTCGGTGCGCAATCCTATCGTATGGCGCGTGATCCGCGGACGGTATTGAGCACTGAAGTGACTGAACTGAAAAACAAAAGTAGAAGTTGTAAGTGAATGGTTAAAGCCAGGTCCTCCCCGGCAGCTGATAACGGTGCCTGGGCTGTGTGCGCCTCTCTCCGTCCCAGCGCTTGGCAGACGCTCCCTCAGCAGTGCTGGAGAATGCTGGGCTGGAGCAGCCGACTGTGCACTCAGGGGAGGGAGATCCGCAGCTCGCTCAGGGTATGAATGAAAGCAACATCTGGTAAGAGGAGAGCTCGGGGGAACCCTTCTGTGCTGCAGGAGGACTACAGGTTTCAGCCAGACTCGGGAACTTCACCGCAAGACCCCCTATACAGTGCGGGTCTTCACTAACTTCACTGCAGGTGTCCTATGGATTAACCCTGCATGACCACATGGCTTCACCAACTTCTCTGCATCCTACAAAGTACCCCTGCATGGGTTCACTAAGTGCAGCCCCCCATAACCTTGTATTAACCCCTAAATGGCTTCACTACTCGCAGCCCCCCATAACCTTGTATTAACCCCTAAATGGATTCACTAAGTGCAGCCCCCATAACCTTGTATTAACCCCTGCATTGGTTTACTAAGTGCAGCCCACTATAACCTTTTATTAACCCCTAAATGGCTTCACTAAGTTCAACCCCCTATAACCTTGTATTACCCTTAAATGGCTTCACTAAGTGCAGCTCCCCACTACCCCAGATTAACCCTTTAGTACCACACATGGCTCTGCTCTTCCTATACATTGTATTAACCCTTTAGCCCCACACATGGCTCTGCTCTTCCTATAGTATTAACCCCTGAAGAACAGTCAGTAAGTACCATATATACCTTCTGTATACACATGGCTCTCCCACGGTCAATGCAAACATTTGGGGGGGCTCTGGTTACTGGCACTTTTGGGGGGCTCTTGTTACTGGCACATTTGATGGGGACTCTTGCTACTGGCACATGATTGGGGGACATCTATGGGGGGACCTCTTAATGGCACATGATTGGGGGCATCTATGGGGGCACATTTTACTGGCACATGATTCATGGGCATATATAGGGACACATCTTACTGGCACATGATTGGGGGGCATCCATGGGGGCACATTTTACTGACACATTATTGAGTGGCACTATGTGGGCACTTCTTACTGGCACATTATTGGTGGGCATCTATAGGGGCATCTACTGAGGCCATAAATAAGGGGTATTTTATATGAGGGGCTCTGTACAGTGGCATTTTATACTGGGACACATTATGGGGAGCACTATGGGGAAGGGGAGCAGAGGAACACTATGGGATAAAATACAGGGGGCACCAAGAAGGGGTATTTTATATGGGGGGGGCTCTTTATAGGAGCATTTTATACTGGAAAACATAATGGTGTCCATACTATGGGGAAGGGGGGAGATAAGTACTATGGGGTCATGTACAGGGGGCACTAAGAAGGGCATCTACTGGGACACTATATTTGGGGCATTTTATACTGGCACATTATGGGGGCACTATGAGGACATAGCTTAACTGTGGGCATTACAAGGGGGTATTTTTTGCACTGTCACATTATATGGACAATTATTACTACTGGGGGGGCATTATGGTGGGCTTCATTACTTCCCCATGGTATGAGCTCCCTAGTAGCAGCACCAGCCTCTCCCTCCCTCTGCCCCTTCTCCGAATCCTTATTATGAAATCTTTCTCATTAGGATAAAACACAACATGAGCTCCACCGAGCCCCACAGCCAAAGTGTTGAAGTGGTGTCCGAGAATCCCAAGGACCAAACTGAGTAATTGTAAGTTTGTAGTTTCACATGTGAAATATGTTTATGTTAGGCTTTGTTCACATCAGCGTTTAGCCTTTACATTCTCCTGCTCCGTTTAGGAGCAGGAGAATGGAAAGGATGGATTTGGCACATAACGGTGACGTGAACGAAACCATGGACCCCATAGACTATAATAGGGTCCATTAGGGTGTCCGCTCAGAAGATGATTTTTGTTGTGCATGCAGGACTTTTGTCTCTGCTTCAAAAACCTTCTTCTGAGCAGAAACCTAACGGACTCCATTATAGTCTATGGGGTCCTTAGGAGCAGTTCACATCAGCGTTATGTGCTGAATCCGTCCTTTCCGTTCTTCTGCTCCTAAACGGAGCAGGAGAACGAAAGGCTGAACGGTGATGTGAACGAAGCCTTATACACATTGCTATGCAACATTGTTTAAAGAAATTCTGTCACCTTGTTTTACCCTATAGAACTGCGGACATGCACGGCTAGATCTCAGCTATCATGTCGGCAATATTATCACTTTAATATCTTGTGTTCGTGGGTGCCTCATGTTTAAGTTTCGCCTAAGACCTCACTAAGTCTAGAGCCACCTCTGGGAGTGACACTGCTGTATCCAGTTCGCTCTATTTAACCATGTACAGAGATTTGTAGTTCAGGTGTCAAGTTCTGGTGCTGGAGCTTCTGGAGAGCAGCTGATCAACCCACCAGTCAAATACTGATGGCTTATTCTAAGGATAGATCATCACTTATGAAGAGTTGGACAATCCCTTTTAGTACTCACTCAGGGACATTCAACCATTTTAAAGCCCATTAAGGTGTACCTTTAAAAACATTTGATATGTCATAGCAAGGGCTTGACTTGTGAAGATCTGGGGACCCCACAAATTGCTAGAACAAGGAGAAACAAGCACTCTCTGCAGAAGACTAGTGATGAGCGGCAGATGCCATACTCGATTTCGACAAAATTTGTGAATATTCGAAAGAATATTTGTTTTATATTCGTCAAAATCGAATATTCGTCATTATTCTAGTTATCGCGATTAATATGCGATTTAAATAATCTCGTATTGCTATTTTAACTTAGGCTACTTTCCTATTGGTTTCATATCTAGAATTATAGAGAAGATGACGAATATGACGAATGTATTCGTCATATTCCTCAAAACAAAGATAACGAAGTATTCTCCATCTTCGTTTTAGCAACCTATTCGTCAACTTCGCTAATTCTAGCAATCAAATAGGAGGGTTGACTATAGAGACAGCTGTGTTTAAGAATAATGTGTTTAGAATAATTATAATAATTATCAATTAATATAATTATTCTATTAAAAAAAGCTAAGTAATATAATCGCATAGCGAATTATGAATATTCGAAATAGCGAATTCATAGCGCTATATTTAAAATATTCACGAATTAGCGAAGTGCCGATATTCGTGATAAAAATTCGCTATTCGAATATTCGCGCTCAACACTCCAGAAGACAAGCTCAATAGAAAGTCTATGAACCTGTCTCCAGCAGCGAGGAGAGACAGCGCTCTGTTTGAGCTCTTCCTTCTCCTCATTCTAGCAATAGACGTCAGCCTGAGCATTCAGATCTCAACTGATAAAAACATTTGATGTGTCATTATAAGGTATCTAAAGTTTTTTGTATTTTTTTTTAAGTACAGCTACCTTTCTCAATGACTCACAGGATGATACCAATACATAGAAAAAAAAGCTTCTTTACTCTCTTCTACTTTTTGCCCACATCTGTGCATTTCTGATGTCAATCTTAATAAGCAATGTTGCTGGCATATGATGCATCAATATTTAAAAGGCACATGCCTCTAAATAATTGTGGCGCATCTTCGAGAGGTCTGTTTGTCAATGAGCAGGAGCTGGGGTAAATCTCAGGTGTAATATGCATCAGTTTTCTGGTAACATATCGTTAAATGTGTCAGGCTGCAGATGACATGCCCAGCTCACTTTTTATAGAAAGTGGTGAGGGTGTCAGAATAGGGGGGAAAATTTCAAATGATGCTCCAAAATTTTAGACTTTTCTACGTCAGCTCTGACATAGAAATATATTCCCCCAACCTACTCTGATATGCCTACTTGTATTAGAGTAGAATGGAACAACACTCTTCAAATAAGGTATGCATCCACTACAGAAGACAGATATACAAATTCCTGTTAGGATTTTCATATGTGGAGCAAAGGCTAGCCATCCAGTCTGATCACACAGAAGAGGTGAAAAGATGGGTCATCAGCATTCGAGACCTGGGACCCCTGCCGATCAGCTGTTTGAGAAGACAACGGCGCTCCAGGAGCGCCGCAGCCTTCTCTCTCTGTTTCCTTCAGGCCTAGTGATGTCGCAACTAGTATCACTTGAATGGAGCTTGCCTTCTCAAACAACTGATTGGCGGGGGTCCTGAGTGCTAGAGGACAGATCATCAGTTTAAAAGAACTGCAGAACCCCTTTTAGGAAACATATTTTACCATTTAAGACAACAGAGGATAAACTTGAAATCTGTTAGGACACATACAGTACATCTCCAACATAGCAAAACTTGATTAATTTTAATCATCAAATGTTCCATATTTCATCATTTGACACACATTACTATGGGTATTACAGTGTCCCTTAATGTACTTCAGATAACTTTGCTGTGAAGAAGACATTCCCTTTCATAAGCATGCCATAAGAACTCTTTTTCATTTTAATCATTGTGACAAGCAGGCATGAAATATGCTTACAGTTTTTAAAAGCATCACTGTGACTACTAAGATCATGTAATTTAAAAAAAAAATGGAAATCACTGCTTACTTTAGTGTGTTGATGTGAGTGAATAAGAGCATATCATTTTGAGATTAGTAAAATAATCTAGACATGGTAATGTACACACAGATGCTTCGGGAAGCAAATATTAAACATTCATGTTGGGAACAGAAGCTAAAAATTATGCTGCTCACTTTTATTTTTTAATTTATATTTTATTTAAATGACAAATGGTGTTTGGTGCAATTTTTGTAAATGCTTGACAATATGACAATGTACACTTTTGTACCATAAAAGACTTTAGAGGGATTTTTCACAACAGGAAGTTAGTTTTGAGTCTGAGCTGGCATAATTTGGCTAAATTTATTAAACGTTGTATGTTGTTTGATAAATTTGGTGCGTCTTTAACCCCTTCAGGACCCTGCCATTTTCCACCTTAAGGACCAGCCTATTTTTTTGCAAATCTGGCTTGTGTCACTTTATTTTATTTTTATTTATAAAAAATACCAAATTTACAAAAAATTTGGAAAACTTGCAATTTACTAAATTTCAATTTCTCTGATTTTAAAACAGGTAGTTATACCTCCTAAAATAGTTATTACTTTACATTTCCCATATGTCTACTTCATGTTTGGATAATTTTGTAAATTACATATTCTTTTTTTGGGACATTAGGAGGCTTAGAAGTTTAGAATCAAATCTTGAAATGTTTTAGAAAATTTCAAAAATCCACTTTTTAAGGACCAGTTGAGGTCTGAAGTCACTCTGTGAGGCTTACATAATAGAAACCACCCATAAATGGCCCTATTTTAGAAACTATACCCCTCAAAGTACTCAAAACTGATTTATCAAGTGTTTTTAACCCTTTAGGTGTTCCGCGAGAATTAAAGGAAAATGTTGCTGAAATTTCTGAATTTTAACTTTTTTGGCTGATTTTCTGTTTTAATCCATTTCTCCATTAAAAAAGCAAGGGTGACAGCCAAACAAAACTTAATATTTATCACCCTGATTCTGTAGTTTACAGAAACACCCCATATGTGGTCATGAAATGCTGTACAGGTACACAGCAGGGCACAGAAGGAAAGGAACACCATATGGTTTTTAGAAGACAGATTTCACTGGGATCATTTTAAGTTGCCATGTCACATTTAAAGACCCTCAGCCTTACAGGTCGATGTTAGTGCACTCCTTTTACACCGTCGTCAGCTGATTCCACATAAATATACACAGAACCTGTTCTATTAAACACTTATACAAGTAAAGCCCCCCAACAGAGTGGAGAGGGTGCCAGCAGTAAGTTTGTGTTGATGTCACTGATTATTTTGCCCTTCCTCTAATCCGTCAGAACAATAACCAAATGAACCAAATTCCATTATCCTTTCATTGCTGAAATGTTTTATGTAAATCAGGATTTTTTTCTGCAAAATTGATGGGTGATTGTAGACCTCCTTTTTCTGTATGGACCGAATTACCTTGCTGTGCGTCCAGCAGCAAACATAATGAAGACGCTGATGACAACACACCAGCAGACTTTGCCTTTACCATCTATTCACAATTAAATCAAGCAGCTTAAGCAAGTTGAAATTATTCATGTTATCAGTGACTGCCGGACCTCTGCGCTGATCGGGCGGGTGCTGCTCCGGCAACTGCCTGATCATCCAGCCATATATGTACAACGCTGGTCCTTAAGGGGTTAAATCAAGCACCTTCAGTAAGTTGAAAATGTGTTTTTATCTGCTCCATCTGCATTCAAACTCCACAGCACACAAGACATGACAGGAGAGCCTCTGCTTTGGAGTCCAAGTCCAGTTTCTTAAAGGGACACTGTGACCTGGATTTTGCCTATAGAGCTGCGGACATGTGCTACTAGATCGCCGCTAACACGTCCGCAATATACATTCCTCAAAGCTGTGAGTGCTTTTATTTAGGCAAAAAAAGTTTTTTACATATGTAAATGAGGCAAGTAAGGAGCCCAAGGGGCTGTTACTAACGTTTCTGGAGTCCAGCCACTGTGAAGGAGCCCAGCACCGCCCGCATCCTCCAAATCTCCTCCTTGCTCCCGGACGTCACAAAGTTAGAGCGCATTAATCTCGCAGCTAACGCATGCGCAGTTCATTCCCTGAGGCTGATGCCAGCACAAGGAAGGAACACTATGCCGGTACTGACATGCGGCATACTCGTGCATGCTCGAGATTATGGCGCTCTAACTTGGTGACCTCGGGGAGCAAAGCGGAGATTCGAAGGATGTAAGCGGTGCTGGGCTCCTTCACAGTGGGTGTGGCTGGGCTCCAGAAACATTAGTAACAGCCCCTTGGGCTCCTTACTTGCCTCATTTACATATATATAAAATCATTGTTTTGCCTAAATAAAAGCACTCACAGTTATAGGGAATGTATATTGTGGACGTGCTAGCGGCAATCTAGCAGCACATGTCCGCAGCTCTATAGGCAAAATCCAGATGACAGTGTCCCTTTAAGATCAGGAGTTCCATCAGAATTGTGCGTAAAATTCTTGATTCTTTTCTACTTTTACACAACACAAAAGACTTTTCAACAGATAAATGCAACTCTGAGCGAAAATATTTTTATTTTGCCAGTAATACATGGCAAACTGGGCTTTAGAATATTTCACTGTACCGCAGGACGGCAATTAGGCCCTTATTTTTTTCTACTTTTACACAAAAGGGTTATCAACAGATAAGTGCAACGTTGGACGCCGAATATATTTATATATCGCTAGTAATACACGGCAAACTGGGCTTCACAATATATTACTGCACCGCAGAACGTCAATTAGGCCCAAATTTTGTTCTACTTTAACACAACAGGCTTTTCAACAGAAAAGTACAATGCTGGACGGCGAATATATTTTTATTTCGCCACTAATAAACTGCAAACAGGGCTTCAGAATATATCACTGAACCTCAGAACGTCAATTAGGCCCAAATTTGTTTCTACTTCTACACAACAGGCTTTTCAACAGATATATGCAACGCTGGACAGCAAACATATTTTTATTTTGCCACTAATACACAGCAAACAGGGCTTCAGAATATATCACTGCACCGCAGAATGTCAATTAGGCCCAAATTTTGTTCTATTTTTACACAACAGGCTTTTCAACAGAGAAGTGCAACGCTGGATGGCGAATATATTTTTTATTTCACCAGTAATACACTGAAAACAGGGATTCACAATATATCACTACACTGCAGAACGTCAATTAGGCCCAAATTTTTTTCTACTTTCACATAACTGGCTTTTCAACAGATATGTGCAACGCTGAACGGTGAATATATTTTTATATTTATTTTTATTTTTCCACTAATACACGCAAAAAATGGCTTTATAACACATAACTGCAACTGCACCGCTGAGCGGCAATTTTTATTTTTATTTTTCCACTAATACACAGAAAAAAGGGCTTTAAAACAGATAACTGCACCATAGAGCGGCAAATACGGTATATTTTAAAAAGGGCTTCAAAACAGATAACTGCACTGCAGAGCGGCAAATACGGTATATTTGTACTTTTTCCACTAATAAACGAAAAAAAAGGCTGTAATTTTCCCCCCTTCACCACACAATGGCCATTTTTTCCCACTAATACAAGCCAAACAATGCTTTAGAACATATACTGTAACTGCACCGCACAAGGGCAAATAAAACAAAAAAAAAATATTTCCTTGTAATAAACCCTGTTAATGCCCGTATTAAACAGCACTTGCACCCTAATAAGACAGGTTTACTGGAATACAGAGATGTATAATGGCAATTTGGATCCCCAGTCAGTGCAGCAAGGTGTAATCGGATTGTTTATTTTACCTAGGCTGTAACCTCCTCGACTGAACCATGTTCAACATAAATGCTGGTGGAATGTTTCCTCCCAATCCTTTCCCTACACCTTTCGTAATCTTTCCCTGCACTTGTAAATCGTTTTTTTTTTTTCAACACAATCAAGTCTTTCCTATCACTGTCCCTATTGCCTACAGACATCTCTCGCTGCACTAAGCACGCTGGTGAATGGCAGAATCTGAGATGGCCGCCGTATTTATAGGGCTGTGACATCACAGGGCTAGCTGGCTGCTGATTGGCTGCCTGAATGTAAGTATGGGTGATCCCGCCTTCCCATGGTTCCTTTCCCCATGTCCCTACACGTGTAGCAGCCATTTTGGGAAAAAATGCGATTCGTTACCACGAATCATGAGGAATTTCAGATTTGGTGCAAATCGACTTTTTCTTGAATTTCGGATCGAATTCCACTTCATCAGCTTCGATTTGTTTATCTCTAGTGAACACCATTAAAAAAAAAACTGTGCAAAAAAAAGCAATTTTTTATCACCTTTCATCACAAAAAATGTAATACCAAGCAATCAAAAAGTTATATGCAACCCAAAATAGTACCAATCAAACCATTATCTCTTCTTGCAAAAAATGAGCCCCAACATAAGACAATCTCCCCCCCCAAAAAAGGCCTTCAGAAAATGGAGATGCTAAAACATGATTTAAAAAAAAATGCTTTTATTGTGTAAAACTGAAATACATAAAAAAGTAGACATATTAGGTATCGCCGCGTCTGTTAAAACCTGCTCTATAAAAATATCACATGATCTACCCCCTCAGTTGAATTCTGTTAAAAAAAAACTGTGCCAAAACAGCCATTTTTTGGTCACCTTGCGCTAAAAAAGTGTCATATTGAATTATCAAAAAATGTTAGCTCTTGCTGCAAAAAAAGAGGCCCTGCACAAGACGATTAGCAGAAAAATAAAAGAAATGTAGCTTTCAGAAAATGAAGACACAAAAACATTCTTTTTGTTTTCAAAAATGCTTTAATATGTAAAACTGAAACAACAAAAAAAATACACATATTTGGTATTGTTGTGTCCGTATCAAGCTTTGTTAAAGCAACTCATGATCTATCCTGTCAGGAGAACTCAGTAAAAAACAAAAAATAAAAACTGTGCCACAACAGCATTGGTTACCTTGCCTCACAAAAGCTTAATATCGAGCAATCAAAAATCCTACGTACCCCAAAATATTACTTTTTGGGAGTTTCTACTCTAGGGGTGAATAAGGGGGTCTTCAAATGTGAAATGGCAACTTAAAATTTTCCCAGTGAAATCTGCCCTCCAAAACCCATATGGCGCTCCTTTCCCTCTACACCCTGCCATGTGCCCATACAGCAGTTTATGACCACATATGGGGTATTTCTATAAACTGCAGAATCAGGGTAATAAATATTGAGTTTTCTTTGGCTGTTAAACCTTGCTGTGTTAAGGGGAAAAATAGATTAAAATGGAAAATCTGCAAAAAAGAAAGGGAAATTTAGAAATTTCACCTCCATTTTTCTTTTATTCTTGTGGAACACCTAAAGGGTTAACAAAGTTTGTAAAATCCGTTTTGAATAACTTGAAGGGTGTAGTTTCTAAAATGGGGTCTTTTATGAGTGGTTTCTACTATGTAAGCTCCACAAAGTGACATCATAACTGAACTGGTCCTTAACCACCTCCCGACCGCCTAAAGCAGGGATGCGTCCTGCGGGCGGCCGGGATGTTCCTCCTTGACGCGCCGGCGCGTCATCTCGCGAGATGCGAGATTTGCAGTGAAAGTGCGCATGTGGACTCGCGCGTTCTCTGCAGGAAGCGGGGAAGAAGTTATTGTACAGCCTGCTAGCGCTGATCGTTTGCTGGCAGGCTGTACATTTAAAAAAAAAAGTGATCAAAATGTAAAAAAATAATTATTTACATAAAAATGTAATATTACCTTTGTGGCTTGCTGCCTGCTCTTCTGGTGGTCCCTTTTGCTTGGGACCACCAGAGGAGCAGGCAACTATGTAAGTTGCACCAAACACCACACTACCCCCCCCTGTCACTGATTAACCCCAGATCACCCAATATTAACTCCCTGATTACCCCCCTGTCACCCCCCTGCCATTGATCAACCCCTTGTAAGGCTCTATTCAGACGTTTAGACGTCCGTATGTGTTTTGCGGATCAGCGGATCCGCAAAACACAGACACCGGCAATGTGCTTTCCGCATTTTGCGGATCCGCACATTGCCAGAAATATATAGAAAATGCCTTTTCTTGACTGCAATTGCGGACAAGAATAGGGCATGTTCTATATTTTTGCGGATCCGGAAGTGCGCAATTCCGGATTCGAGTGGGACAAAGTATGTCCCCATAGAATTAAATGGATCCACAATTCCGTTCTGCAAAATTTTGCGGAACAGAATTGCGATCGTGTGAATGAGGCCTAAGGGTCCCTTAGCGATCCAAGATTTACAAGCACTCCTATGTCCTTTCCCCTCTTTTTTTTTTTTTTTTTGCACATTTTTTGGCAGAGATTTTTTCATCCACATTGATCAATGTGAATGAAGAAATCTGTGCCGTTCATTTTTTCTTTCAGCCCAGAGGCTGAACGGAAAAAAAAAAATCTCATTACCCGTATGCTTACTATAAGGAGAATAGCAGAAACTCCTAATGCTGGCCATACATGTAATGATTGCGGTGACCCTCAAATGCCAGGGCAATACAAACACCACACAAGTGACCCCATTTTAGAAAGTAGACACCCCAAGGTATTCACTGAGGGGCATAGTGAGTTCCTGGAAGTTTTTATTTTTTGTCACAAGTTAGCGGAAAATGAAATTTTTTGAAAAAAAAAATTCCATTTCCGCTAACTTGTGACAAAAAATAAAAACTTCCATGAACTCACTATACCCATCAGTGAATACCTTAGGGTGTCTATTTTCCGAAATGGGGTCATTTGTGGGGTGTTTCTACTGTCTGGGCATTGTAGTACCTCAGGAAACATGACAGGTGCTCAGAAAGTCAAAGCGCGGAAATTCACTTTTTTGCACCATAGTTTGTAAACACTATAACTTTTACCCAAACCAATAAATATACACTATTGCATTTTTTTTATCAAAGACATGTAGAACAATAAATTTAGAGAAGAATTTATATAGAAATGTAGTATTATTTGAAAAATTTTACAACAGAAAGCGAAAAATTATGTTTTTTTGCAAAAATTTCGTTAATTTTTTATTAATATCAAAAAAAGTAAATATATCAGCAACAATGACATACCACCGAATGAAAGCTCTGTTAGTGAGAAGAAAAGGAGGTAAAATTTATTTGGGTGGTAAGTTGTATGACCGAGCAATAAACCGTGAAAGTAGTGTAGTGCACTCCTGTTGCGGTCCTGTCACTCGCTTACAGCTCAACTCCCTGAGCTCCTCCCCTCCATCAGGCCGCCGCAGCACAGACTTCTCCCTGCTCCACCATTTAGCCTTCAGGTACAGATCGCTCTGCCGGCCCGCGTGGGAGGACCCTGTAGCATGGGAATCTGCATAAGCTCCTCCCACACAGGGCTGCAGAGCGATCTGTGTCTGCAGGGGAGAGAGGACTGTGAGCTTCAGGAATGAGACAAGATGAGTAGGCACCGTTTTTTTTTTTTTTTAAACACAGAGGGCATTGCTTCTACAAAGGAGGCACAGAGCAGAGGGCATTACTACTATTAATGGGGCACAGTGGGCATTAAAACCATAACGGGGGCACAGAGGGCATTGCTACTACAAAGGGGGCACAGAGCAGAGGGCATTACTACTACAAAGGGGGTACAGTGGACATTACTACCATAAGGGTAGCACAGATGGCATTACTACTACAAAGGAGGCACAGTGGGCATTATTCCATAAGGGGGGCACATTGGGCATTACTACTACAAAGGGGGCACAAAGGGCATTACTACTATAAAGGGGGTACAGAGGACATTGATACCGTAAAAGAGCACAGAGGGCATTACTACTATAAAAGGGCACAGAGGGCATTGCTACTATAAAGGGGGCACATAGGACATTACAACTATAAAAGTGCACAGACGGCATTACTACTATAAAGATCAGGGCAGTTTCTAGGGAAATTTACCAACAGGGCGAACATCTAAAAGCACCCCCCCCCCAGATTGTGGCCGGATCACTGCCGTACCCCATTGTAGTTGATTGGTGTGGCGGGCATTCAGTCTGCATCCAGAGGTGCCGGATCCAGTGAATTCCGGCAGGCTGTTCTCTGACGGAACAGCCTGCCAGAATCACTAACGCAGTTGTGAAAGTAGCCTAATACAGCCCCACATACCTCTTACATCCAGTGACATCTCCTTTGATGTAGATGTTCGCTTCCTTTATCTTCTCTATTCAGATCAGACCGCCGTGATGATTTCTTTCAGCCATCTCTTCTCTCTGTAGACATCTTAGTTTCCTAGTTTTCCATCATCCTCCCACCTTCTAAACATCCCATCATGCACCTCCAAAACTATACTGCCTAAACTGATAAACCCCCTGAAAATACTAGTTACGCACAGATAGCCCCCCTTTCAATAATTATTGGAACAATGCTCTAAAAAATAAAACTGCACCCAGCAAGTGTCCCTGATACGAATAGTGTAACCATAATGTCCTCCAAAAATAACTGTGCTAAGCTGATACTGTGCCAGGGTGCCCCCACAGTAATAGTGCTCCCCAAAATCCCAACAATAGTAATAATTCTGTGTCAGAGTGCACTTAGTAGTAATAGTGCTCCTACTATGCCCCCAAAAGTAATTATGTCCCAGAAGTACGGTAATAATGCTCCCATAGTCCCCCAGATGTAATAAAGCCCACCATAATGCCCCTGTAGTAATAATTCGCTTTATAATGTGTGAGAGTAGAAAAACGCCCCCTTATAGTGTGCGCCAGTACAAAAAATGCCCCGCTGTGTGTCAGTAAAAAAATTAAATAAAAATAAATCTTAGTCCCCCCAGTAGAGCCAATGTCCCCAGAGTGCCCTCATGTGTTCCAATGACCCGTACTGTGTGCCACTAGAAAAAACACTTAGGGCCCCCAGTTGAGCTTAGGTGCCCATAGTGCCCCTTTAATTTGTGCCAGTATAAAATACTCCTATATGGTGCTTCCAGAAGATGCCCCATAGTGCTCCTCCCCCATCCCATAGTGTCCTCCATATTGTGCTAGTATAAAATGCCCCTATAGACTGCCCCACATAGATGCCCCCATAATGTTCCTCTCCCCCCTTCCCCATAGTGGCACCAAAATGGGTGCCAATATTAAATGCCCATATATAATGCCCCCATAGTGCTCTTCTCCCCCACTTCTCCATAGTGCACCCCCATAATGCGTGCCAGTAAATAAGGCCCCCAGTAAATGCCCCCATTGTGCCCCTTTACCCCCCCACTTCTCCATAGAGCCCCCCATAGTGAGTGCAAGTATATAGGGCCCCCAGTAGATGCCCCCATAGTGCTCTTTTTCCCCCCACCTCCATAGAGCCCCCAATAATGCGTGCCAGTACATAGGGCCCCTAATAGATGCCCCCATAGTGCTCCTTTCCCTCTTCTCCTTAGTGCCCCCATAATGTGCCAGTATATATGGCCCCCATAGTGCTTCCCCTCTTCTCCATAGTACCCCTCATATTGTGCCAGTATATCAGGCCCCCATAGTGCTTTCCCACTTCTCCATAGTGGCCCCCATAGTGCTTCCCCCTCTTTTCCATAGTGCCCCCCCCCCCATATTTTGGCAGTATATAGGGCCCCATAGTGCTCCCCCTCATTTCCATAGGGGGCCCCCATATTGTGGCAGTATATAGGGCCCCTATAGTGCTTCCCCTCTTCTCCATAGTGCCCCCCATATTGTGGTAGTATATAGGGCCCCCATAGTGCTTCCCCTCTTCTCCATAGTTCCCCCCATATTGTGGCAGTATATAGGGCCCCCATAGTGCTTCCCCTCTTCTCCATAGTGCCCCCCATATTGTGTTAGTATATAGGGCCCCCATAGTGCTTCCCCTCTTCTCCATAGTTCCCCCCATATTGTGGCAGTATATAGGGCCCCCATAGTGCTTCCCCTCTTCTCCATAGTTCCCCCCATATTGTGGCAGTATATAGGGCCCCCATAGTGCTTCCCCTCTTCT
This sequence comes from Bufotes viridis, assembly GCA_033119425.1. NCBI lineage: Eukaryota > Metazoa > Chordata > Amphibia > Anura > Bufonidae > Bufotes > Bufotes viridis. The sequence continues at coordinate 243,085,380 of CM065592.1, forward strand.
CCATAGTTCCCCCCATATTGTGGCAGTATATAGGGCCCCCATGGTGCTTCCCCTCTTCTCCATAGTGCCCCTCCATATTGTGGCAGTATATAGGGCCCCATAGTGATTCTCCTGTTCTCCATAGTACTCCTCCATATTGTGCCAGTATATAGGGCCCCCACCTCCCTTCTTGCACAGTATGCTATAAATAAAAACAATAAACACATATACTTACCTTATGCTGCTGTCAGTGATGCGATGCAGGCCTCTTCCGTCCTGTGTCCCGCATTGTACGATTTAGGCGGCGCGATGACGTCATCGCGCCGCCTGCATCAGCAACTGATAGGCTACAGGACTAGTGCCTGTAGCCTATCAGAGGAATGGGCAAGGGAGACGACTCTCCCCTGCTGCTCCGCACAATTCATCTGTATCGCTGTCCTGAGGACGGCGATACAGATGAATATAGAGATGAACGCTTCCACAGTGGAAGCGCTTATCTCCACTCCTGCTGCCTCTGGACAGAAAGGGCCCCCCTCCGGCGCTGGGCCCTGCTGACGGCACCCCCCTCTTCTGTCCTGAGTGATGCGCCCCGTGCGGTTGCAACCCTCGCCCGCCTGTAGAAACGGCCCTGATAAAGAGGGCACAAAGGGCATTACTATGAAGGGGGCGCAATAAGCATTTTTACTATGAAGAGGGCACAATGGGCATTACGTCTGTGGATGGGCACAATGGGCATTACTACTGTGAAGGGGCACAAAGGGCATTATTACTGTGAAGGAGGCACAGGGGTCATTACTACTATGAAGGAGGCACAATGGGCATTACTACTGTGAAGGCGGCCCAGATTGCATTACTAATGTGAAGAGGGCACAAAGAGGGCATATATACTGTAAGGGGGCATAACTATTATGGGGGCACAGACTGGGCATTACTACTGTAGAAGGGGCACAATGGGCATTACTACTGTGAAGGCAGCACAGTGGGCATTACTACTGTGAAGGGGGCACAGAGAAGGCATAACTACGGTGAGGGGGCACAAAAAGGGTATTATTATTGTGAAGAGGTCACAGATGTGTCTGTCCCTGTGTGTGTCCCTGTGTGCGTCTGTTCCTCTGTGTTTCACTATCACCATGCCCACAGTGTTCCTACTGTATGTCTTGACGCAGCTGCATCAGGACGTTCTGTGCGGGCAAGAAGAAGGAGGAGGAGGCAGTGCCACCAGCATGTGGTCCCATGGGAGAAGCACAGGGATGCACACTAAGGATTTAGGTAACACTACCACATTATCAGCACTAGTGTGGTTTTACATAGGACTGCAGGTAACACTACCACATGATCTGCACTAGTGTGGTTTTACATAAGACTGCAGGTAACACTACCACATTATCAGCACTAGTGTTATCTGTGGTTTTACATAGGACTGCCGGTAACATCTACTATAGTATCTGTACTCAGATATTTATCACTATGCTACCTGTGGTGTTACATAGGACTGCAGGTAATATCAACAACATTATCTGTACTTGTGCTGCCCCAGATCTGGCAGGACAGTCTTGGAGTTCTGTGGCTACGTGGCTTTCATACTATTTTTTAATGGGCGGGGGCATTTAAATTTTTGCCTCAGGCAGCAGAAGTGTTAAAATCGGCCCTGAGCTTGACATATTGTTTTTGTGTGTCATAGTTGGCTCTGTCCAATTGACCATTTTTTTAAATTAAAATTGGTTTCATAGTTAATAAAAAAAAAAACTGACACACGTCATCAGTTGCACTTAGATTATGCACTTTCTCAAGCAGATATACAGTACACTGATTCCAGACCCAATGGACTCTACGATCAGCCAGTTGGACCAATAGCAGGAACTAGTCCAGTTTACCATCAGTGTACTTGTCTTGTCCTTCCTCCATTGCGCTGTCAATTACGGTATGCAGTGCAGCATGTGGCGTCATCATGATGAAGTGAAAAAAACATTGTCCTCAACAAGTGGGAAAAGCATTACATTTGTGAAAACAAATCAGGCATGACAAACCTCTGGCTGATACCAGTGTATAGATCTGCCATTGCTGACCGTGGCTATTTATCACCAACGCAATGATGCTACTGCCACTGTCTGCCTGTCCACCAATCCCACCATGTGCCATACTGTACTGCTTCTGCTAGCACAGCTGCGGCTACTGCTATCTTTGCTACCTCTCCTGCCTTGTCTATCATGTTTCATACTGGGTTGCTGTTTCCACTACTATTACCCTTGAATAAAGTCCTTGAAGACACCAGAATGTCATCAATGACTCTTCAGGGCAATTCGGGCACTTTGGAATCAGGTCAAATGTATTCGAAACTGAATCTTATCTGATGACCGAATCAATAGAATCTAAATAACAGTGGTAAAATGGGGGTTCTCTAATTGTACTGATTGTGGAACTGAAGAGGACAATAGACAGCCTTAGTTGGAGTCTATTAAATGCAGTCAATCTTCCATCAGTGTTCAGGTGACCATTAGAGATGAGCGAATCGAAGTTTACGAAGTGGAATTCGATACGAATTTCAAGAAAAATTTGATTCGCATGGAAGTTGAATTTCCTCACTCTTTGTGGTAACGAATCACATTTTTTTCCTAAAATGGCTTCTACACGTGTGAGGACATAGAGAAAGGAACTTTGTGAAGGCGGATCACCCATAATGCCATACATGCAGCGAATCAGCAGGGACAGTGATAGGAAAGACTGGATTGTGATGAACAAACGATTTATAAGTGCAGGGAAAGAATAGGGAGGAATCGTTCTACAGCATTTATGTAGAACAGGGTTCAGTAGGATAAGTTAAAAACTGGATACAGGGCCGGCACCACCTGTAGACGAACTAGGTGGGCACCCCCTGTCTGGGGCTCCAGAGCTGGGCGAGCGGCTCTTGAGCTGCCCCCATTGCCGCTACAGGGGGCCAGGAGGTGGAGGTCCTTCTTAAATATGGCAGAGAAAGCACCTGCTTACCCTGATGGCGGCAGGTGCCTGCTCTGCCAGTAAATTACCGGAGGAGAGGAGGCGGGCAGCAAGGGAGGCTGTTCTAGCAGCTCCCCACTCCTCCATCGTACGCCCTCTGTGATGCCGGGAGCCGGAATATGACGTCATTCCGGCCCCGGCATACTAAACGGCTTGCTGGAGGACTGAGGAGCTTCACCACACTGGACCCCAGGGAGGTGAGTGTTTAAGTGTTTGACTGAGTGAGTGTCTGCCTGTGTGTGTCTGTCAGTGAGTGTGTATGTATGTAAGTGAATGAGTGAGTGTATGTCTGTCTGTCAGTAAATGTCTATGTGTGTGTATGTGTGTCTGTCATTGAGTGTCTGTGTGTGTGTATGTGAGTGAGTGTTTGTCATTAAAGGGAGTGTGTGTATGTCAGTGAGTGTGTATGTCTGTCTGTCAGTAAGTGTCTGTGTGTGTTTGTCAGTGAGTGAGTGTATGTCTGTCAGTGAGTGTGTGTGTGTATGTCTGTCATGAGTGTCTGTGTGTGTCTGTCAGTGAGTGTATGTCAGTGAGTGTCTGTGTGAGTGTGTGTGTCTGTCAGTTAGTGTATGTGTGTGTGTTTGTCAGTGAGTGTCTGTGTGAGTGTATATGTGTGTGTTTGTCTGTCAGTGAGTGAGTGTTTGTCAGTGAGTTTCTGTGTGTGTGTGTTTCAGTGGGTAGGTGTATGTCTGTCAGTGAGTGTCTGAGTGATTGTATGTCTGTCAGTGAGTGTCTGTATGTGTCTGGCAGTGAGTTTCTGTGTGTGTGTGTGTGTATCAGTGAGTGAGTGAGTGTATGTCTGTCAGCGAGTGTGTGTGTGTGTGTCTGTTAATGAGTATGTCTGTCAGTGAGTTTCTATGTACATCATTCAGTGAGTGTCTGAGTGAGTGTATGTCTGTCTGTCTGTGAGTGTGTGTGTGTATGTCAGTGAGTGAGTATATCTGTCAGTAAGTACGTGTCTATCTGTTAGTGTGTGTGTTTCTGTCAGTGAGTGAGTGACATGAGGGGGCAGTAAAATGGATCTTTGCCTAGGGTGGCAAAATACTTTCAGCGGTGCTGACTGGGTAATTGGCACAATCCTATTACACCTTGTTGCACTGACTGGGGATCCAAATCGCCATTATATAGCTCTGTCATTCTAGCAAACCGTTCTTGTTATTGGGGTGCAAGTGCTGTTTGATACAGCCATTAACAGGGTTTATTACCAGGAAATATTTCTACAGTATGTCTTATTTGCCCTTGTGGGGCGCAGTTATATGTTGTAAATCCCTTTTTGCTGTGTATTAGTGACAAAAGTAAAATATATTTGCCCTTGTGTGATGCAGTGATATAGTCTAAAGCCCAGTTTGCCGTGTATTAGTGGTGAAATAAAAATATATTCGCCATTCTGCTTTGCGCTTATCTGTTAAAAAGCCTTTTGTGTTGTGTAAAAGCTTATCGGCCTGCTGATGCTGCTGATGCCACCTCCACACTGTAATTGTGTCACTCTGTGGCCTCCTCATGCTGTTTCCACCTCACCACTATGTCATAGGGACTTCTCATGCTGTTCATGACTGGGCCACTATTTTGTCTTTCGGCCTGGCTGACATCATCATTAATTTTTCCTTTCTTCTGATCTGTCAAAAGGAAAGAAAAATGAGACGAACAACAGATTCTGTCTGTATAGCATCTGGAAGGCCTGTATGGTTCCATCAGAATTGGCTTGTGATTTCGTAGCCAAAATCAGTAGTGGGTACAAAACAAAGAAGACATGCAAATATTCCATTCATGTGTCATCTCTGTTTTGGATCCACAAAAGTTTTTTTGGGCATTAGCCATACTGATGGATTACTTACGAAATGCTGACCGAGTGAAGGCGGATACTCTACAGACAGGATCCGTTTTTTGGGGGTTATTGTTCTGACCGATCAGAGGAAGGGCAAAATAATCAGTGACGTCAACACAAACTTACAGCTGACACCCTTTCCACTCTGTCGGGGGGCTCTACTTGTATAAGCGTTTAATAGAACAGGTTTCTGTAGACATCTATGTGGTATCGGATGACGACGATGTAAAAGGAGTGCGCTTCTTCTTGACGCTAACATTGACCTGTAAGGCTGAGTTCCCACTTGAGTTGTTTGGTCAGTTTTGGCCCGTAACTACCCAGACAAGTGAAGTGTGCAACGATTTTAAGAGCGATGCCTGTCATTTGCATGTCATTCGGACTCACAGTATTATTTCACTACCAGAGCAGACTACCTATGCGAATTACTGCAAGGCACAGTGTTCTACACCACTATATATAAAGACTCTCTGAAGCCAGGAAATAGCCATTTTTTATGCAATTTGCCGCAAATAAATTTGGACCAAACCAAATTTTTCCCAAAAAATTCGGCGAACAGGCAAATTGAATTTTTGAATAATTCGCTTATCTCTAGTGACCATTCTCACCTTGTTGTACTGTAACGGTGCCAAAGGCCTATGGTAATTTGAGCACCTTGACATACCTTTATATCAAAATGTGGAAAAGAGTTAATAGAATCTGGTAACATTTGAATTCTTACTGGACACGTCGTAGTATGGCTTGGATTACTTTTTCTAATAAAGAGAATGTGTCATCAGAAAATGACCCATTGTTTAAATCACGTTTTTATGTTTAACATATTTTTAAAGAATTTTTGATGATGTTATTTTTAGTTTTCCATGTCATGATCTATATTTACATAAAAACCATAAAATCCTGCAGTTTTCTCACTGGCCACTAATCCTAATAATTGGCGCCACTTCTTGGTCTGTACACATCATTGTACTACAGTTATACTGTATATTATTATAAACCTTCCTGTAATGATAAGGAGATATCACCTCTGTGTATAGATAAGAAAGGATCAACCATTCACAATAGGTGATTCTCAAAGCCTATCTATTCTTTCCCTTGTACAATGACCTCTGCACAGGTCACAGAGCATGCCTAGAAGACTGTTCCATATAAGTCAATGAGGTCCTTCTGAACATTGTGTCTATGACCCATTGGGCTTCCGTAAAGCAATTTTTAAATGATGTTAAAACCACTTAAGGCAAGATGGCCGCCCCCAAAATAATGTTCAGGAAACAGAAAAAATAAACCTGCAATCAGAAAATAAAAATGGATTAGAAAAAAAGGATGTGCGTCTCTATCTCGTATTAACTGGCAGGTAACATTTTTGGTGACACAATTCCTTTAAGCTTAAAGGGGTTGTTCACCCCGGGGACCTTTTCTACAGACCCCCTAGCATGTCAGGACCTTCGGTTCTAATCATACTTACCTGATCCTCGCCTCTGGGCTCCCAGCCTCAACAGACAGTTTTACGTGGGTCATGTGATAGCTGCAGCCTATAACTGGCCACATCGGCGGCGTCATGTCAATAGGTCACGTGACACATGGGTGACATGTGACTGCTGCGGCTATTGGCTGCCACTGTCTCGTGACCCACATCAAACTGGATTTTGACGCTGGTAGACCCAAGTGCTGCAGAGCCGACAGGGTGGAGATGGAGCCAGAACCCAGCATCAGGGATAAGGTAAGGCTACTTTCACATCTGAGTTTTTGCAGGATTTGTCATGCATCAGCAAAAATGCTTTCGTCATGATAATACAACCGTCTGCATCTATTATGAACGGATCCGGTTGTATTATCTCTAAAATAACCATGACGGATCAGTTTTCTTTTGTGTCAGATAATCTGTCTTGCTCCGCATCCCAGGATACACTCAAAAATGCTGCTTGCAGTGCTTTTGTGTGCATCCTGGGAACCCAGTGAAATGAAACAGAATGCATTTTGGTGCACTCTGTTCCCTTCAGTTCAGTTTTCTCCCTATTGACAATGAATGGGGACAAAACTGAAGCATTTCCCCCTGCTATTGAGATCCTATGACAGATCTTAATAACGGAAAGGGAAAGAGCAGGTGTGAAATTAGCCGAAATATGATAACCACTATGGGTCCAGCCACGCTGACTGTTCTGTAGAAAAGGCCCCCAGCAGTGAACAGTCCCTTCAATAGATAGGAACTCAAGTAAATGAGTCAAATAAGTTAGAAATTCTGCTCATCACATATCACCTTCATATAAAACAGATTAATTCCCTGTTACTTAACCTTGTGTTTAACAAAAACATTATAATTCAAAAATTTGGTGACATTTATTTTATGGTGTTATTGATTTATTATTCTGTAAATCTTTGCATACATTCCTTGGCTTATATGTAAAACAATATTGGCTGCATTGTATTACTCTTCCCAGATAATCTGCATTACCTTGGAAGACCTTAGCATATTGTAATACATAACAGCTTAATCTTCTAATTTGTAAGATGAATGTTATATTTTGTGGCTCATGGACTAAGTGACAAATATGTTGCATACGCAAGAGAAAAATGACAATATGCAGACATCTGACCATCACACCTATTTCAGTTTGTTGTACATCTCATTCCAGAATCATGGGCATTGATATGGAGTTGAGCCCCCTTTTTTGGCTAAAACAGGCTCACTGCACTCATAGGAAGCTATTTCAAACAATTTTTGAGTGTATCTGCTAGGATTTTCCCCATTCAGCCTAAAGAGTATTTGTGAGGTCAGGCACTGATGTTCGATGAGAAGGTTTGGCTTTCAATCACTGTTATGATTCATATCAAAGATGTTTGACAGGTCAGAGCTCTGTGAAGGCCATTCAAGTTTCTCCACACCAGGTTCATCAACCAATATCTGTGGAGATGTTATGGCTGTGTACTTGATTTTATGCACTTGTTTGCTATGGTTGTGGCTGAAACACCTGAACTCTATAATCAGAAGTGGTGCCCGCACACTTTTGTTTTGGTCATATAGTGTACATGTACATCAGATCAAATCAATGCTATAACAATCTCTGCACTTATAAGCAGCTATTTCAAACAATTTTTGATAGCATCTGTGGGACTTTTTGCCCATTCAGGCAAAAGAGCATTGAGCATCACTTGAGTTCTTCCACAGGTGGCACATTAAGCTGTGGAGATGGTATGGTTGTGTGCTTGCATTTATAAAAATGAAAGATGAGCACTCCATTAAAATTGTCAAAAATATATTATTATTACATCTCTAAAAACATTAAAAGCAGAAGCAGTAGACACGAACAAAGAAACACTTGTTATTAGTCATAGCACACAATAATATAATAGTCTTTATTTATATAGTGGCAACATATTCCACAGCACTTTACAATCAGAGGGTTTATGGTACAAACAATATCATACATTAAATATCCACTGCGTGACGGCACACCTGTCTAACACCACGAAACCCGGTGCACACCCCTGGGTCCACCCGTAGACCAAAGAAAGAAACTGAAGTTGAAAAATCTATATAGAGGGGCACTCAGTATATCAAGATCACAGAACCAGAGATTAAAAATTACATAAAACTATATTGCCCAATAATCATACAGTCAATGCTGCATAAAACCACAATTGGATGACAATGAATCACTGTGCTCAATGCCACATCTTGGGTAACCTTATAAATTCAAACAATGTAATTCGTAATGATTCAAATCTTCTAAAATTTCATTAACATAATTCAGATGACTTTCATACGCTGATAAAACCACTGATACAACACTCATATAAAATACCAATGTCTAATCCGGATCATTCAGGGATGAATATGTACAGTCCAGAAATCTATATCCAGCCCGTAATGCAAACGTGGCTTAGAATGCCTACTTAATTATTCAAATATTTCAACCGGCTGGATTATGTCCCACAACTTGTGCCAAGTGAGTATAATACGTTCAATAGAGTTCCAATAGATAATTCACATAAATCACTCTTGGTACTTGACCGCTCCTTGTTGGATGCTCTGCCTCCCGTATGTGTTTGTCTTTCGCCCTTCCAGGACCTTCCGCGGCGTCCCACGTGGTCCCTTACTTCATTAGTCGTGGTGTCCCACGTGACGCGGGCTGTGCCACTTATTGGTTCCTGCCGTTCAAACAGTCACGTCCTCTTTAGAGATCAGCGAATAGATTTCTCAATATTCTGTCCATTGCGGTCTCATTAAAAATAGTAAACTTGCGGTATAGCTGTTAATCAAAATTTGCTCTCACCACTATTATGGCCCAAACACGTTTCAGGACGCGCAATGTCCCTTCTTCAGTGGTAACAGTAGTGAGAGTGTAGTGAGAGCTCATTTATATAGGTGTTCCTAATTGGAAAGGCCGTCCGCTTGGAGTTTGGAGTTTCCTCTAAAGTTGGTAATGGATTTCAACTGGATTGTCACTCATGGCTCATAATATATATATATGCAAACAATCATAGATTGACAAAATAAACTCCAACAATTACAAATTAAAATAAAATAAAAATATCTTAAAAATATGTTATAAAATTAGTAAAATATAGAAGTCAACATTAACTGCATTATATCTTCAATGCAAAGAGGAGAGATCGACAAGCTGATCAACAGCCTGTCGCCGATGTCCCATCGCCCCTGGCCACCGAACCCAAACAATTTCATCTCGGCATTGAGACCTCGGGGCATCAATGACTCAAATTCATATATCCTTCTCACCTCTAATCTTGACATCTGTGCTATATAGTTTCCCCCTCTCCACGGTTTTTCCACCTTTTCAAGTGCGACAAAACGTAGAGAGGCAGGATGACTATTATGCATTTCTTTGTAATGTCTAGATAAACGAAATAAACAAACAAAACTATATACATGCCTTACCCTTAACTTATAAGGCCAGTCACATACAAGTGGCTCGAAGGGTGGGTTTCTGCATCAACATAGGCCAGGTACACAATTGTCCAGCCAGAGTACAGTTCTGGAGGATGAGGAGAAGAAGGAGGAGGAGGAGAAGAAACCATGTTCACAGCAGAGTGGCACCCAAAGCAGCATATGGCCATCACTTGAGCATGGCTGGAGGGATACGGAGGACACAGATAATAGACCTCCCACAGAGGACAGCTTGCCGTGGCCTCTGGGAAGCCTGGCAAACATGAGCGACTACATGCTGCAGTGCCTGCGCAATGACTGCCGAGTTGCCTAAATTCTAACTTGTGTAGATTACTGGGGGGCCACCCTGCTGGATCCCCATTACAAGGACAACGTGCCCTCCTTAATTCTGTCACTGAAGTGTGATCGGAAGATGCCAACACTGGTAGACGCACTGCTGATGGCATTCACACCTGACAGCAGGGGCTCAGGGGAAGCACAAGGCTAAAGTAGAAGAGGAGGAATAAGTCTCCAACGCAGCTGGGTCACCGCCCGCACCTCAGAAGGCAGGGTTAGCATGGCCTAAATGTGGAAAAGTTTTGTCACCACGCCACAACAACCAGCACCACCATCAGATATGGAATGTCTTGGCAAGAGGCAGCATTTCAGCAAAATGGTATAGTATCTGTGCACACGCCTACACGTACTGACTGATGGGTCTGCCCAGGGTCGTAGATACAGAAGAAGCAGGGAAAGTGGCTGCTTTGGGTCCCTGACCCAGAAAGGGCCCATCCAGGAGGAGGAGGACTAAAAGACTTTGTCAGGGCCCACTGAACAGTATTATAAAATTAAATTATATATAGTGGCAGTATAGACAGTGTAAAAAAACAGATGGAACAGCTGCCAGGCCTGGTCTGAGAAAGCGATCTTTAGTAGCCACAGGAATGGGGGCGGCAAGGAGCGCCCCATTCAAAAATTTGCTGTTGGGCCCAGTCATTTCTAGCTATGCCAGCTGAGGATATGGCCTCATTTTAACCTTTACTCCTTGGAGGTGCTGGTCTGCCCTACAGCCAGTGTATTGTCTGAACGTGTGTTTAGCAAGGCTAAGGGCGTTATCACAGATATGCGCAGCTGCCTGACACACAGCCAACGAGGACAATATCACGTTCATTAAAAAGAACCAGGCATGGATCCCACAGGACATGTTTGTACCTTATGCAGAATAGACATGTATACCGGCCTCACCCAACCATTGTTATACTACCATGCACTTACACTTTGTTTTATTTTTTATATTTCCCAATGTTTTGGGGTCTATCCCAATTTATAAAAATAAAAGAAAACAAAACACATTGTAACCAATTGTAATGAATTATGTTCCCTGTCTGTTATGCAGTACAGGGGTACTTTGAAAGAAAGAAGGGCTACAGATCAGCCACCAATCTGAAAGTCACTTAATTTGCAGAATATATTTCCCAGTCAGGTATGCAGTGCAGTGGTACTTTGAAAGAAAGAGGGGGTACAGATCAGCCAACAATCTGAACGCCACCTAATTAACTGAATATATTTCCCAGTCAGGTATGCAGTGCAGGTTTACTTTGAAAGAAAGAAGGGGTACAGATCACCTAACAATCTGAAGGCCACCTAATTTACTGAATATATTTCCATGTCAGGTATGCAGTGCAGGGGTACTTTATGGCCCAAGAATGTAACAGACGATTTTTAGAAATTTACCTCCCTGTCAGCTATGTAGAGCAGGGGGTTTTTGTAAGGCAAAAATGGTAAAATCTCACCCACCAATGGAACAGATGATTTTTTGAAATTTACCTCCCTGTCACCTATGCAGAGCAGGGGTTTGTATACGGCAAAAATGGTAAAATGTCACCCACAAATGTAACTAACGATTTTTAGAAATTTACCTCCCTGTCACCTATGCAAAGCAAGGGTTTGTATATGGCAAAACTGGGTTAATGTCACCCAATAATGTAACAAACGATTTTTAGAAATTTACCTCCCTGTCACCTATGCAAAGCAGGGGTTTGTATACGGCAAAAATGGTAAAATGTCATCCTCCAATGGAACAGACAATTTTTACAAACTTCCCTGTGACCTATCTAGCACTAAAAGTGTGTGTTTTTATAGCACCAATGTAAATGCAATATGTTACGGTTGCATTGGACTGTCAGAAATGCAGCGTAGCACAGAAATTTGCTATCTAGGACAAAAAAAGTGTGCTTTCTTATATCAGCAAGGTAACTGCAGAATTTAACGGTTTTATTGGACTGTCAGATATGCAGTGCCGGTTGCAGACAGATAAAAAATCGCTTTAGGTCACAAAAATATGTGACAGACTAATGTAATTGAATAATTTTCACTGCCAGGTATGCACTGCAGGCCACAAAGGGAATTTGTCCTCCACTGATCTACCAGAACAGAATTAAAGTAATGTCCCTGGCACACATGCAGTTCACATGCAGCTGCAAGTGCACTGCAATTGCAAAAATGGCCGCCGTTGCCCACCGAACTAGCAGATGGATTAAAAGTTATTTTTCAGTGTCACTGGGCTCAGGGCTGGGTAAAAAAATGTAGCATAGCACCCTCAATAATCGCTGTAGTTTAAAGACTGAACACCACCGAGTGCACCAGAATTCTTCCCTAATCTCTCCCTCACAGCAGCAGCATCCTATCCCTACACTGAGAAGAGCAGAGTGACATGCGGCGCTACGTGACTCAAGCCTATATAGAGGCTGGGTCACTGTAACGGGGTGCCGAGGTCAGACTCGGTCTCCCATCAGCCACAGACCTGCTGCTTAGCTTCAGGAATGAGGATCTGTGTTTGGCCTCATTCCCAGGGTGACCTTGCTAGCTGGGAGGCTCCCTGCTCCTTGGTCTGCCTTGAACGCCGAGCTGATCACTCGGCGCTCGACCTGTCGGTCTGTTGGCCACGTCACATGACCCTCACTCCCACTATAAATACTGCCGTCTCTCTCTCTCTGCTTGCACTTAGTAGGTTAGGGACCGTCGCCCAGTTGCGCCCCGTCACCTAGGGCGGGTGGTGCAAGTAGGCAGGGACAGGGGACTGGGTGGCAGCTCAGGGGGTGCACCTCCGCTCTATCTTGCTATATGTTACTCTACCCTCGTGACAGAATCACAGGCCTAATTTCAACATGGACCCTATACTGAGCCTCACCGAACATGTGCAGGGTCTTGCTCAAATAGTGTAGGAACTTGGGGAGAGACTACAGGTTCAGGAGACCGTCCGAACCCCTCCTATTCTAGCTCCTGCCACCCTTCAGGTGGAACCTCACATTAAATTGCCCGATCGGTTTTCGGGTGACCGCCAAAGTTTTTTAGCTTTCAAGGAAGGCTGTAAACTTTATTTTCGACTACTACCCCACTCCTCCGGCCCTGACCCCCAGAGGGTTGGTATTATCATTTCCTTGCTTCAAGGGGACCGCCAGGAATGGGCCTTTTCTTTACCCCCAGATTCCCCTTGTCTGAGCTCTGTGGACCTCTTTTTCCAGGCGTTAGGGGTTCTTTATGATGAACCTGACCGAGCCTCTGTGGCTGAATCCAATCTTAAGGCCCTCACTCAAGGAGATCGTCCCGTGGAGGACTATTGTACGCAGTTTTGCAAGTGGTGCGTTCCTTCGGGCTGGAACGAACCAGCGCTCAAATTTCAATTTAGGGCAGGCTTGACTGAAAGGTTAAAGAATATGTTGGTGTGTTATCTCTGTCCTGACGCTTTAGAGGAGACCATGACGCTAGCCATCAGACTAGATAGACGGATCAGAGAGAGACAGCAGGAGCATTTGCTTTCTCCTCATACCATTCTTCAACCTGAGACTCCTCCCCCTGGACCCAGGATGGAGACCCATTCAGACGAGCCCATGCAACTCGGGATGACGCGAAGAGAACTACGTCGTCGTCGCGGTTCTTGTTTTTATTGTGGGGATCCCGATCACTGGATCCGTCAGTGTCCTAAAGCTCCGCCTTCTGGAAAAGCATCCAAATCTGAGGGATCCAAGGACAAGGTACTCCCGGAGGTGGTAAGAAGCAAACTATTGCTGCCGGTTTCTATTACCTTTGGGCTCTTTAAGGGGTCAGGCAATGACTTTGTAGATTCAGGGTCAGCTTTTAGTTTAATTGATTACAAATTTGTTAATCAGATGGGAATTCCTATACTAGAATTACCCACCCTGATCCAGGTAGTCGCTATTGATTCTACCCCCCTGCTGGGGGGCACAGTTAAACTCTGTACCCCGGAGGTCACCCTATCAGTAGGGGTCTGCCACTCTGAGAAATGTTCCTTCTTTGTTTTAAAAAATCTTCCAGTTCAGGTAGTTCTTGGTTTGCCCTGGCTTCAGCAACACAATCCGGTCATTAACTGGAGTTCGGGAGAGTTAGAGAGATGGGGGCCTAACTGTAATTCCTGCTTAACCGTACTCCAAGCTGGGGTCTCATCGGATATTCCTCACTTTATTGCTGATTATTCTGATGTTTTTTCCACCACTGAGACAGATACTCTCCCTCCCCATAGGTCTTATGACTGTGCTATTGACTTGATACCTGAGTCCAAGTTTCCTAAGGGATGGATTTATAATCTGTCCGGTCCTGAGCGCAAGTCCATGAAAGACTACATCCAGGAGAGTCTCAAGAAGGGACATATCAGGCCCTCAACCTCTCCTCTGGGAGCAGGATTCTTTTTTGTTAAAAAGAAAGACGGTGGTCTCAGGCCCTGCATTGACTATAGAAAATTGAATGAAATTACTATTAGGAAGGAGACCACTGTGGTACTCAGCAGAAGTGGCCACAATCATTAAAAACAAAAAGATGGCATTTAGCAAGTATAAAAACACCCAAAACGAGGATGACAGGGAAATCTATAAGATGAGGCAGAGAGAGGCCAAGCAAGTTATAAGAGCTTCTAAAGCTCAGGCAGAAGAGAAATTAGCTCAGTCGGTGAAAAAAGGTGATAAGACATTCTTCAGATACATAAATGAAAAAAGAAAATTAAAACAAGGAATTACCAAATTAAAAACAAAAGAAGGAAGGTATATGGAAGAGGATAAAGAACTAGCTGACTGCCTCAATGAATACTTCTGTTCAGTTTTTACAAAGGAAAATGAAGGAGAAGGACCTCAGTTAGGGAGGAAGACTAATGAATCCTTTGATGCATGTGTCTTTACAGAGGAAGAGGTTCTAAGTCAGCTGTCCAAAATTAATACAAATAAATCACAGGGGCCTGATGGGATACACCCAAAGCTATTAAAGAGCTTAGAGGTGTACTAGCAAAACCATTAACAGATTTATTTAGCCAATCACTGGTAACAGGTGTCGTCCCAGAAGATTGGAAATTAGCAAACGTTGTGCCAATTCACAAGAAAGGTAGTAGAGAGGAATCAGGCAACTATAGGCCAGTAAGCCTGACATCAATAGTGGGGAAATTAATGGAAACCATACTCAAGGAGAGGATTGTGGAACATCTAAAAACCCATGGGTTGATTGATAAAAAACAGCATGGGTTTACTTCAGGAGATCATGTCAAACTAATCTTATTGACTTTTTGATTGGGTGACTAAAATAATAGATGGCGGAGGTGCAGTAGACATCAGCTTATCTGGACTTTAGTAAGGCATTTGATACTGTCCCACATAGAAGGCTTATCAATAAACTGCAGTCTTTGAGCTTGAGCTCACATATTGTTGAATGGATTAGGCAGTGGCTGAAGGACAGAAAACAGAGGGTTGTAGTCAATGGAGTATATTCAGACCATGGTATTGTTACCAGTGGGGTACCTCAGGGATCTGTTCTGGGACCCATATTGTTTAATATCTTTATCAGCGAAATTGCAGAAGGCCTCAATGGTAAGGTGTGTCTTTTGCTGATGACACAAAGATTTGTAACAGGGTTGATGTTCCTGGAGGGATACACCAAATGGAAAAGGATTTAGGAAAACTAGAGGAATGGTCAAAAATCTGGCAACTAAAATTTAATGTCGATAAGTGCAAGATAATGCACCTGGGGCGTAAAAACCCAAGAGCAGAATATAAAATCTGTGATACAGTACTAACCTCAGTATCTGAGGAAAGGGATTTAGGGGTCATTATATCAGACGACCTAAAGGTGGGCAGACAATGTCATAGAGCAGCAGGTAATGCCAGCAGAATGCTTGGGTGTATAGGGAGAGGCATTAACAGTAGAAAGAGGGAGGTGCTCGTGCCGCTCTACAGAGCACTAGTCAGACCTCATTTGGAGTATTGTGCGCAGTACTGGAGACCATATCTGCAGAAGGATATTCAGAGAAGAGCTACTAAACTAGACCTTTGCAGGACAAAACTTACCAGGAAAGGTTAAAGGACCTTAACATGTATAGCTTGGAAGTAAGAAGAGACAGAGGGGATATGATAGAAACTTTTAAATACATAAAGGGAATCATCACGGTAAAAGAGGAGAGAATATTTAAAAGAAGACAAACTGCTACAAGAGGACATAGTTTTAAATTAGAGGGGCAAAGGTTTAAAAGTAATATCAGGAAGAATTACTTTACTGAGAGAGTAGTGTACGCATGGAATAGCCTTCCTGCAGAAGTGGTAGCTGCAAATACAGTGAAGGAGTTTAAGCATGCATGGGATAGGCATAAGGCCATCCTTCATATAAGATAGGGCCTGGGGCTATCCATAGTATTCAGCATATTGGGCAGACTAGATGGGCCAAATGGTTCTTATCTGCCGACACATTCTATGTTTCTATGTTTCTATTAGGAATCAGTATTCCATCCCGTTGATTCCTGATTTGTTTAACCAAGTTTTGGGTGCTTCTTGGTTTTCTAAATTTGATTTGAGAGGAGCTTATAACCTGGTTCGTTTTAAGGAGGGAGATGAGTGGAAGACCGCCTTTAATACCCCAGAGGGACACTTTGAGTATCTGGTTATGCCATTCGGTCTTTGCAATGCTCCAGCTGTGTTTCAGAATTTCATGAATGATATTTTTAGAGAACTTATTGGCAAGGTTATGATTGTTTATCTTGATGATTTTCTTGTCTTTTCACCTGACTGGGATTCTCATGTGTCTCACATCAGACTGGTTCTAAAGATCCTCAGAGAGAACCATTTGTCTGCTAAATTAGAGAAGTGTGTATTTGGATTTAAAGAAATCCCCTATCTGGGCTATATTCTTACTCCTCATTCATTTAAAATGGATCCCAGTAAGGTTCAAGCTATCCAAGACTGGGTAAGACCATCCTCCTTAAAGGCTCTCCAACGTTTTTTAGGATTCGCCAATTTTTACCGTAAATTCATAAAGAATTTTTCTGTTATTGCCAAACCCCTCACGGACCTGACTAAAAAAGGTTCAGATCTGGTTAACTGGTCGTTGCAGGCCTGTCGAGCCTTTGATACCCTAAAAGACTGTTTTCAAACGGCTCCAGTCTTGGTTCAGTCTGATACCGAGGAACCTTTTGTGGTGGAGGTTGATGCTTCAGAGGATGGTGTGGGGGCCGTCCTTTCACAGGGGTCCTCTAACCTCACTAATTTAAGGCCATGCGCCTTCTTCTCTCGCAAGTTCTCTCCTTCGGAAAGAAATTACGATATTGGAAACCGCGAGTTACTGGCCATTAAATGGGCATTTGAGGAGTGGAGGCATTTTTTAGAAGGGGCTAGACATCGTATTACTGTTCTCACTGATCATAAGAACTTAGTGTTTCTTGAAGCGGACAAACGTCTCAATCCTAGACAAGCCAGATGGGCCTTGTTTTTCACTCGTTTTAACTTTTCAGTTACTTTCAGACCAGGAAGTAGAAATGTCAAGGCAGATGCCTTATCCCGGAGTTTTAATGCCGTCCAACCTCCTGATACCCCTCCAGAACCCATCTTGCCGGCTAACATCTTTGTGGCAGCAGTTTCTGCAGATCTTTCCTCTGAGATTCAACAGGCCCAGCAACTTGCTCCTCCACAAACACCGGCAGATAAGTTATTTGTTCCTGAATGCTTTCGTGTTCAATTATTGGGTGAATGTCATGACTGTGCTCTGTGGTCATCCAGGTATTGCTGCCACTAAGGAATTGCTGCTGAGGTCTTTTTGGTGGCCCACTTTGTCTAAGGATGTACGGTCTTATGTTTTATCTTGCGATGTTAGTGCCCGGTCTAAGACTCCAAGAACACATCCCGCGGGTGAATTGCAACCACTACCCATTCCCTGTAAGCCTTGGTCTCACATCTCCATGGATTTTATTTCTGATTTGCCCCTCTCTGAAGGGAAGTCAGTAGTGTGGGTAGTGGTTGACCGTTTTAGCAAAATGGTGCACTTTGTTCCTTTAAGTAAGCTCCCTAATGCAAAGACCTTAGCATCCTTGTTCATTGAACATGTGGTACGTCTGCATGGTGTCCCTGAGAATATAGTCTCTGATAGAGGCGTTCAGTTTGTTTCTAGCTTTTGGAGGGCCTTTTGTAGAAGATGTGACATCTCTTTGTCTTTTTTGTCTGCTTTCCATCCACAGACCAATGGACAGGCGGAACGGTTAAATCAGGCAGTGGAGCTTTTTCTGAGGTGCTATGTATCGCATAATCAACTCCTATGGGTGAGATACCTCCCGTTGGCAGAATTCGCCATCAACAATCGGGTTAATTCTTCCACGGGGGTGTCTCCTTTTTTTTGTAACAATGGTTTGCATCCTCGCTTTAGTTCTAATCCCTCTGTATCCTCACTCAACCCGCAGGCAGATTCTTTTACCTCTAGACTGTGCACAGTCTGGGCACAGGTTCAATCGAACCTGGAAAAGGCCCAGGAGACCCAGTGTAAACATGCCAATAAGAGACGTTCTAAGGGGGTAAATTTTGTACTCGGCGATAAAGTGTGGTTGTCGACTAAAAATCTTGTTTTGAAACAATGTTCTAAGAAATTTTCGCCGCGTTTCATTGGGCCATACAATATTATTGAGATTATCAACCCAGTATCTTTTATACTTTAGCTACCCGACTCCCTTCGCATACATGATGTGTTCCATAAGTCACTACTTAAGAAGTATGTGTCACCAGTGGTTCCGGTTAAAGGACCGCCTCCACCTGTGAAAGTTGAGGGTCAGGAGGAATTCATTATTTCTAGAATAATTGATGTTAGAAAGATTAGAAATTCCTTTCAGTACCTGGTCCACTGGAGAGGTCCTATGTCTAGGATGCATGCTTCCAGGTTAATAACTAAATTCCACCGAGAAAACTTGTCCTCAATGCTTGGGTCCGGTGGCCCCTCGTAAAAGGGGGGGTACTGTAACGGGGTGCCGAGGTCAGACTCAGTCTCCCATCAGCCACAGACATGCTGCTTAGCTTCAGGAATGAGGATCTGTGTTTGGCCTCATTCCCAGGGTGACCTTGCTTGCTGGGAGGCTCCCTGCTCCTTGGGGGGGGTACTGTAACGGGGTGCCGAGGTCAGACTCAGTCTCCCATCAGCCACAGACATGCTGCTTAGCTTCAGGAATGAGGATCTGTGTTTGGTCTCATTCCCAGGGTGACCTTGCTAGCTGGGAGGCTCCCTGCTCCTTGGTCTGCCTTGAACGCCGAGCTGATCACTCGACGCTCGACCTGTCGGTCTGTTGGTCATGTGACGTTGGCCACGTCACATGACCCTCACTCCCACTATAAATACAGGCGGCCTGCTGGCCACAGGTTGCCTGTGATTTTTGTTATTTTCTACCTTTGGAATTGAACCTGGATTCGCCTCTTGACATCTCTTCTGCCTGCTCCCTGTACCTTGACGTTACCGCTAGGATTTCGACCTCGGTTTGTTTACGGATTTGCCTTTGCCTCTTCCTTGTTCTGACTTGACCTCCTGGACTGACCTCGGCTAGTTGAATCGTCTCGCCTTTGTTTTTGGCTATCTCTGGTCTACTTTCTTTTGCTTCCCTTTGGTTGTCCTCTTCCCTGCCGTCTCTCTCTCTCTCTGCTTGCACTTAGTAGGTTAGGGACCGTCGCCCAGTTGCGCCCCGTCACCTAGGGCGGGTGGTGCAAGTAGGCAGGGACAGGGGACCGGGTGGCAGCTCAGGGGGTGCACCTCCGCTCTATCTTGCTACCTGTTACTCTACCCTCGTGACAGTCACATGCTGCACTTGGCCAATCGCAGCCATGCCATTAGTAGGCATGGCTGTGATGGCTTCTAAGGGCAGACTAGTGAAACACTTTTGATTTGCTACCCTGCAGCCTTTCAAAAAGCACCAAGAAATTGCCAAACACAGAACCCAAATCCGAACTTTTACGGAAATGTCCAGGTTCAGGTACGGGTACCAAACATCCCAAAGTTCGGTACGAACTCGAACTTTACAGTTCGGGTTCGCTCAACCCTAATAGTAGCAAACAAGTCAACCATTAAAACAAGAGTAGTGAGGGCACAATGTATGAGAAAATGGTTATGGCACAGAAGGTAAATAGTGTTTATTTTTTACAGTGGTCCAGCTTCATGATCCAGTCACTAACCGATATCTGTAGTGGTTCCGAGTGCATGGGGTGTGGTGACATCCACAGCGCATCCATAGCACCCCCATAACAGTTACATCCACAGTGCCCCCCATAACATTTACATTCACAGTGCCCCCATAACAATAACATCCAAAGCATCCCCATAACAGTGACATCCACAGTGCCCCCCATGGACCATCCACAGTGCCCCATTGCTATCCAGTGCCCCCATGTGCTATACACAGTGCACCTATTGCCTATTGCCATCCACAGTGCCCCCATGTGTCATCCACAGTGCTGCCATGTGCCATTCACAGTGCCCATATTACCATCCAGTGTTCCCATTGCCATCGAGTGCCCTTATTGCCATCCACAGTGCCCCCAGTGCCATCCACAGTGCCTGTATTGCCTACTACAGTTCCCCTATTGATCCAGTGCCCCATGAGCCAATCACAGTGCCCCAAGTTACATCCAGTGTGCCCCCAAATGCCATCCACAGTGCCCCTATTGCCATCCACAGTTCTCTTATTGCCATCTAGTGCCCCTATGTGCCATTCACAGTGCCCCTATTGCCATCCAGTGCCCCATTGTCATCAAGTGCCCTCATTGCCATCCACAGTAGCCCCAGTGATATCCACAGTGCCCCCATTGCCATCTAGTGCTCCCACTACCATTCACAGTTCCCCGAGTGATATCCAGTGCCCCATGTGCCATCCACAGTACCCTTATTGCCATCTACAATGCCCCTATTGCCATCCAGTGACCACCATGCCATTGAGTGCCCTAATTGCCATCCACAATGCCCCCAGTGACATTCACAGTGCCCCCATTGCCATCGACAGTGCATCGAGTGACATCCAGTGCCCATGTGCCATCCACAGTGCCCCCAGTGACATTCAGTGCCCCATTTGACCATCCACAGTGTCCCTATTGCCATCTACAGTGCCCCATTTGCCATCCTACGTGCCTCTGTTGCCATCCACAGTGCCTCTATTGCCATCCAGTGCGCTTATTGTGATCAAGTGCTCTCATTGCCATCCACAGTAGCCCCAGTGACATCCACAATGCCGCCATTGCCTTCCAGTGTCCCCACTTCCATCCATAGTGCCATGAGTGACATCCAATGCTCCACATGTGCCATCCACAGTGCCCAAATTGCCATCTACAGTGCACTCAGCGAGCGTGATCCCATGGTCTTCACGCTTGCCACAGGTCCTTAGGTGGGTTTTCTTCAATCAGGTTGAAGTGGACGCACTCTACATGATCAAGTGGATGAGGTGAGTATCATTTTTTTATTTTTAGCCACCATTGTAGGAAAAATCGATTTGTTACCATGAAGTGCGAGGAAATTCGGCTTTACGGCAAATCAAATTTTTCCTAAACTTCAGATCAAATTCCGCTTTGTATACTTCAATTTGATCAATACTAATAGAAATGTACAGTTGTGTTAAAAATTATTCAACCCCCAATGCTGTAAAGGGTTTTAGGGAATTTAGTGTACATTTGTGATTGTGTTCAGAATGAAATCTTACAAGGACTTTTTAAAGAACCAAATGCAACTAAAATGACATCAATTGTTTTTGTAATACAGTATTAAATGTTTTTTTTGTGATTTATTCATTGACACAATTTTTCAACCCCTTAAAGACTACCACTCTTAAGAACAGAGGTTCATTCAAGTGTTTTCGATCAGGTATTGAAAACACCTCTGGATGTCAAGGAGCAGCAATCAAGATTATAATAAGCACCGATTAGGCAGATTTAAAATGGCTGTGATACTCAGCTCCTTCTAGAGATTTACTGGTGTGTTTACAAACATGGTGAAGTCAAGAGAATGGTCCAGGAAGGCAAGAGAAGAGGTGATTTCTCTTCACAGGAAGGGCAATGGCTATAAGAAGACTGCAAAGATGTTAAACATACCAAGAAACACCATAGGAAGCATCATTCGCAAATTCAAGGCAAAGGGCACTGTTGAAACGTTACCTGGCCGTGGCAGAAAGAAGATGCTGACTCCGACTGCTGTGCGCTACCTGAAGCACAAAATGGAGAAAAGTCCCCGTGTTACTGCTGAGGAACTGAAAAAAGATTTGTCAGATGCGGGTACTGAAGTTTCAGCTCAGACAATAAGACGCACACTGCGTAATGAAGGCCTCCATGCCAGAACTCCCAGGCGCACCTCCTTGCTGTCTCCAAAGAATAAGAAGAGTCGACTGCAGTATGCCAAAAGTCATGTGGACAAACCACAAAAGTTTTGGGATAGTGTTCTGTGGACTGATGAAACAAAATTAGAATTGTTTGGGCCCATGGATCAATGCTATGGTTGGAGGAGGAAGAACAAGGCCTATGAAGAAAAGAACACCTTGCCTATTGTGAAGCATGGCGGGGGGTCAATCATGCATTGGGGCTGTTTTGCTTCTACAGGTACAGGGAAGCTTCAGCGTGTACAAGGTACCATGAATTCTCTTCAGTACCAGGAGATATTGGATGAAAATGTGATGCAGTCTGTCACAAACCTGAGGCTTGGGAGACTTTGGACCTTTCAACAGGACAATGATCCCAAGCATACCTCCAAGTCCACTAGAGCATGGTTGCAGATTAAAGGCTGGAACATTTTGAAGTGGCCATCGCAGTCACCAGACTTAAATCCGATTGAGAACCTCTGGTGGGACCTAAAGAAAGCAGTTGCAGCGCGCAAGCCTAAGAATGTGACTGAACTGGAGGTACCCGTAGATCGCTGCAAGACACTTGTGTCAAGCTATGCTTCACGTTTAAAAGCTGTTATAACTGGAAAAGGATGTTGTACTAAGTACTAAGATTGAATGTCACTTGGGGGTTGAATAAAACTGATAATGATGTGAGCACAGAAAAGACATTTGTGGTTATTTCATTATAAATGTTATGTTATATTTGTCTGACTTACAAGTGCCTCTTTGATTTAATTGTAAACAAGATGACTGAAATGATCAAAATCAATGTCAAACTGGCCAAAACACTCAATTTCAGTGGGCGTTAAATAATTTTGAACACAACTGTACAAACACATACAATCTGAAAATATTCTTATTGAATGAGAATAGATATCCCATTGTTCTTCAGGTTGCAGTACTAAAAGAAATAGCATTAAACTGATAGTTTACAGTCACATATAGCAGCCACCACATGGCCAAGCAAAAGCCTTGATGCAACTTAAAAAAGCAGGTCCACACAGATTTCTAATGACAGAACAATCCGCAATAAATTCCCCACAGTATAGGAAAAGTAGAATATCTAGAAGTAGTTATACCTAAATTCAGGATTATATAATTTATTGAGATATATTTATCATAGGGGAATTTTTAAAGTCAGTTCTGCATTGACAATATACATTGATAATATATGCCAAATGTATCAAACTTTGGCACATCTTTAAAAAAAGGACTTTTTTTTTTCTAGACATGTTACTCCAGTTTTTATTTTTGACAATCCACCTGCTAGAGTAATGGCTCATGCACACGACCGTTGTTTGGGTCCGCATCTGAGCCACATTTTTTATGGTTCGGATGCTTACCCATTCACTTTAATGGGGCTGCAAAAGATGCGGACAGTACTCAGTGTGCTGTCCAAATCCATTGCTCCATTCCGTGTGCCTGCAAAAAAAAAAAAATAGAACATGTCCTATTCTTGTCTGTTTTACAGACAGGAATAGGCATTTCTATCATCTGCAGCCTGTTCTCTTCCAGAAATTTCAGAGCACACATGGCCGGCATCCATGTTTTGCCAATCCGCAATTTGCAGACGGCAAAAGAGGATGCGGTCGTGTGCATGAGCCCAAATATTGTGACTGTTTTATAAGTCGTAGCTGATAAATCTACCATATATCAAATAAACATAGCTAACCATTTACCACACCCTTGCTCCCACTCATTTTTCAGATGTAGACTGAGTTACAAAATTACAAAATATTACAAAAAGTCAATAATATTTGCACAAAAATGATGCATAGGATTAATACAGTTACCCTGTTTTTATCTGACTTATTATAGATAGTAAAACTGTAATGTGACAGTAACTTAATTGTGTCTGGTTTCAACGAACCACTGCTAAGACTACGGAGATACAATACTTATTTAGAAATGCCTAGATAATTTAGAAGAAGGATGACCTACAAATGACAAAAATACTAAGTATAAATAGATAATAGATAATAATAGAATTCCACGCTAATGTATAGGAAATCATAAAAGTAATGAAATGTTCTCTGCATCTACAGCAAGGACGCTGTTCACATCTATAGATACTGTAGGTTAAGGACCAGTACTGTAAGTAAGGAAAAGTGACAGACTCAGATTTCTCTCTCTCTCATCTACATTGCATGGCACATGCTGTGCCTAAGGCTTAGTTTCCAATGCCTAGGGAACTAGAGCAACTTTGAGTTTTTCTGTGTTTGCCAAGTCAGCAGTCTGAAGTGTATATTTTCATTGAACCTTTCTGTCTAATCACTGAGAACCAAGTGGTTCATACTGTATTCAAAGTGGTACAAGCATAAAAGTATTTTTCAGAATATTACATTGATGTCAATTCATATTTAAAAGTCCAGCACACTCACTTGAGCCAGTAATCCAGGCCATAGCAAGGTAATACAGAAAAAGAATCCAGTGTGTAAATGAAATCCAAAAATTTACGTGTCTTACCTCCTCTAAGGACATTGTCTAAGTAAACCCCTCGATCTTCACAGTACCCCTGATGGTGGGGATAGACTTTCTGGGGGGGAACACCAGGTTGCTACCTCTTGAGGATGATTGGCACATGAGGCAGCTGGTCCAGGCAGACCAGGAGTTACCTGAGAAAGGTACCAGAGGTACAGGCGTTGTCAGCAGGATGAGTCATTACCAGGAGCAACAGTGCAGGACCGAAGGCAGAGGTAAAGTCTGACAGGCAATAGCTCAGGGCAGGTGGCACAGGTACATGTCAGGCAATCCAGGTCAGCAACAGGAGAGTCAAGGCAAGCAGGCAGGGATCAAACAGGTAGCAGAGTCTAGGAGTACAAGTACGAGTCAGGTACACAAGCAGATATCAGAAACCTTAGCAGGACACAAGGACCTTGACACTGAGGCATCTGGGAAAGGGGTTGAGCCACTAATATATGTGCAGGATGGCTAGGATTGGTCAGCAAGGTCACATGATCTAACCCATAAAGCCCAGGAAGTGATGTGCGCTGGCCCTTAAGGAAGTGCTGCAGGGAACAAGCAGCAAGCATGCTGTGGCCAGGGCTGAGAAGAAACTGTGGAGCGGATCCCAGAACAACAGTACCCACAGACAGGGCCCAGGACAGCAGCGGTGAATGGGAAGCACTGGCAGCAGATCACCACTAAACACGGCGCCCGGGACCGCTGTTACACCCCTCCTGTAAATCATTGACATATTTCGACCGACTGTTACAACTAAGACCGATACAGTCTGTCAAAACATGTCAGCAATGTACGTGAGGGGATGTGTTTCTTAATGGATTTAGTTTAATACATTTTTGGATTTTCTTAACACACTGGATCCTATTTCTTCTATTTCTGCATTACAGGATTAACCATCAATGTATGATCTAAGTGGGTTCTACCCCAGGACCACCATGATCGGTAGATCAAAGTAGCAGGGACTGCTGCAACATACTATAGTGACATTCAAACAACTGTGGTAATGCGAAGTACTGCAACTAGTCTATTCAAGCATGAATAAGTTGCCGTATCAAGCACAGTTGTATGCCTGGTTCAAAAAGATGTTAAAGTGGTCATAAATGGCAGAAACTGTTTAAGACCCCAATTGCTGTTGCGCATTTATAACCGGGGGAGCAAATTCTGCACATGTGATACCTTGCTAGCAGCAATCCCTAGCAAAATTGCATACAATGGAGGATGCCGGCAGCGGACCACATGTACCACAAGAACATCCTACACAGGATAGCTTAATGTGCGGATGAAGCTATAAGAAATACAAAATCACTGAAAATGTTACACTACAATGGTGAATGCAATTGACAATATATGGCTAAACCCTCACACTGATATTAAAATGAGACTTTCGCCAATATATTCTTATGTCAAGAACATACTGAAGCCTTACCTACCTATCACGTATGGGTAGTTACTGATAGGAGCATAAGGTCTGACACACAGCCAGCAGCTCCCATTAACGCCAGCATGAAATTACACATACAAAGGGAGGAGGCTGTGAGTCCCACCTATCATGGGCTCATGTGACGCAGGCTACCTAGGTGCACCTGAATGTTACCCATAGATCAAAATCAAGGCACGTATTGGCAAAAGTCTCATTTTAATATCAGTGTGAGGGTTTAGCCATATATTGTCAATTGCATTTATCATTGTAGTGCACCATTTTCAGTGATTGTGAACTTTGTGTATTGCTACCATATTATAATGACCATAGGAAACATGGACATGACTAAACAGGTACATAAAAAGTCTGTATAGGAAAACATAGTATAGGTTGAACTGAAAACCTCAGCACCTTTAAACATGTCACTTTCATATGCCATATAATGCAGTGTCACTGAACAGATTTGTCATAGAGCGCTATCTAAGTGACCCCTAACATTACAATATGCAAAATCAAGCATTGGCTCGAGACTCGAGAGGTAAAAAGCACATCACCATAGGTGCTTACAGATGAGCTCATTTCCTAAAATTCGCTTTGATCAGATTTGTCTGAACTTAACTCAATTGGAAGTTGTTGTGAAATTTTACAAAATGTTACCTATATTTTACTAAAATATCAATATGCCCTAAAAAATTGTCATTGTCTATATTATTTATCCAATCTTTTCTTATTAATGTGGAATAGAGGGGTTCCTTAAATTGCTATTTTGGTATAAAATGTTGCTGTCAGGTTTCTTTCTTATCATGAATGCGTCATGTTGTATACAGCCTGAATTAATAGTATTAAGTTTTCTGTTTTCTGTATCAAATTCTGCAACTCTCTTAATCAGATTGGCTGTCTATAAAGATATTTTCTGACCATAAAGCCCCTGAATTCATCAATGACAGTACACTGCTGTATGTGAGCATTAGAAGCAGTCTGCATTATACCAATGTTACTGTATACTCCGGTGATTTCTTTAAATGCAGATGTTTCTGGGTGGGACCATTAAACTTAACAGAGAATTTTGGATAATCTTTGGTGTAATACATTCCAGATGCTGAAAGGTAATTATTTGAAGGCTGCGAAAAAAAGGAAATATGATAGTACACTATCATAACAGACGAGGGGTTTTTACTTCTTATTTAATTCATTAT
Organism: Bufotes viridis; assembly: GCA_033119425.1. Lineage (NCBI taxonomy): Eukaryota > Metazoa > Chordata > Amphibia > Anura > Bufonidae > Bufotes > Bufotes viridis. The sequence goes on from CM065592.1 coordinate 243,112,785, forward strand.
GGCTGATGCAAGCGTGTGCTTATGTGGCTTTAATAAAGTAATGAGATATAGAGATCTGTTAATGAATCCTGGTTTCCTTTAGCAACTTTCCAAGTAAGCATTATAGTTTTCAATTTAAACCAGATGCGTTTTCTAAGACCACATTTCTTTGATAAATTATTATTTACACAAGCTGACATTCAGCGCAGGCATTTGTAGGCAAATCTTGACTCTGCTTCCTGTAGGCAATGGTTCACAGGAGGGCTAGGTGTTGAGCTATATGTTTACATGGTCTAAATCCTAAACAGTAATGTTATCAGCACCAACAGTCAGCTAGGGGGCGAGCCACGTGTAAACACGGTGGACGGTGCATCTGGTAGCTGGTTCTCTAATGAAGCGCAGATCCTATCTGTATTTTTTTTTTACTGCTGACCTTTCAATTTTTAATTTTAATAATTTACTAAATGGATTTAAAGGATCAGGAAAGCTGATTGACCTCACTGCTTACAATTCAAAATCAGGGTGAGATAGGTAGACTAGTAAGGCTTCTTTCACACTTGCATCCGGGTGTTTCGGTCATCAGGTCCGGCAGATAATGCCGGGAATCGTCCAGACAAAAATCACTGTGTACAGCAGTTTTTGTCCAGCCAATGTCTCAGCGTATTTGCCGGGGAGTGGCCAGATCTCTGCCGTGCCCCATTATAGTCAATGGGTTTAGGCGGGAAGGGGGTAGTATCTGGCAATGCTGGATCCGGAGAACTCTGGCAGGTTTTTCTCTACCAGAACAGTCTGCCGGAGTTCTCTGCATGGAAAACTAGCATAAATCAGTTAAATCAAGGGACAATTATTTTATAGAAACTAAAATAGTTTTGGTTATCTTCACATCTCTGATGTGTACTCTCGTTGTCTGTTCCAGCACGGGAACAGACTACCCAAGGACTCTGTACCTGGCATAGCCAGACATGGCTGCACACGCTGGATCTTCATTGACTGTAACAGTATCTGGCCCAAATCCCTGTCAGAAACCTTTATAGTCGAGGGGAATCGCCGGGGGCCAGCAGTGTGGCAGTGGACCTGCCAGAGGACCATAAAAGGGCCATTAAAATGGTGTATCTCACCCAGAGGAAGCTGGATGAGAAGCAGAAAGGCTGGGAAAATAGGGTTTCCCCCTCTTTGTAACAGCCAGGCTGGAAATGAGAGCTAATTAGCAGCCAGCTGAAGAGCTCAGGTAGAGGGGGGGGGGGTGGGCTCCTCAATCAAAGCTCCCAGTCTGGGGAAGAAACAGGCTGCGCCAAGGCCTGTGGGAGCCAGGACCCTCTAACCCTGTGTGGGATAAGCACTGAGTTGTGTTTTGGGGAGCTGGGTGGTAGAACCAGATTCCAATAGAGAGGGAAACTACTGTATAGATAGTGGCCAGATGGCTGAGGATTTATGTTTATGGGTTATGTTTTGATGCCTGTAAAAAGTGACAATAAAGCTGGTCGTGGCAAGTCTGCACCCAAATCTACAGTGTTGGAGTGGCTTCTTGAGGTGTTCCAACTGTCTAAGCTATCCTGGAGAGCTAAGTGACCCCGAGTTTTCACAGCGGATATGGTGTATTGCGGTAGTCTGTTCTTCTGCTGGAACACACTACCAAAGTTCATTGGAGATGCGAACATAGCCTTACCTTCTACAGTATGATGTCATGATTTCTTGAAATCTCACTGGTTGGTGCTAAAGTGCCTTTAGAATTTTTGCTGTTGTTCAAGCATGATTAAAGGAGCTGTCTTATCAGAACAAACGCTGACCATATGCCCTGTTAGTGCTTTAAGACGTCGAAAAGAGGTGTCTCCCACTCAGGAGTCAGGACCCCGGTCTATAAGAAAGAGAGGGGAAACTGTAATAATCAGCAGTTCTCACTCCACAAGATTCATGCATGCTGTATATTATATAGACATTCATGCAATATCTGTCCATATCTAATAATACATTTCAAATTAAAGGGGAAGTCCTGTTTTAGGAGGAAACAGGCAACACAGGCAGTCTGCCTAAAAAAAGAATAGATCATTTTGCTTACCTGACAGATCCAGTGCCACTGTTATGGTTCTTCCAGCCAGGCTGTATTTAGCCAGCTGCAGTGTGACCACTGCAGGTAATCACTGGCCAGTTTGGTGCACTGCTGAGGCCAGTGATTGGTTGCAGTGGTCACGTGTTGTCGACATGCCATTACTGCTGTAGCCAGGGGGAATCAGAGCAGAAACAGAACCATAAAACTGACTACATACACAAGATATGGTCAGTCACACCATTAGTAGTTTTAACTAATACTTTCTTCTCTAGAAGCCATCTCTTTTTGTTGAAGGTAACTATATGCTGTATGTGCTGAAAACATGATATATAAGATGTATAGTTTCTTTTCTGATTGGCTGAACTTGCTGACCCCCTAGTTGATTAATGCTTGTGGTCATATGTTATTTTGTCATCTTCTTCTGCTGGTCTTATCAGTGTTTTCTCACCTGATGACAGAAAGTGAAGTGCCATTAAATACCGCCTTGAGGAAGAATTTCTCTTGATTGTTGCTTTGAACAAATAACCATATTTTATGTCAGAAGGACCTGAACCACAGCTGCAGTTTATACTGTGACGTTAGGAAAAAATGTTCTAATTTCCTGTCTCCCACAGACCCTCTCAATTAATGCAAACACAGGAATAGAACTGACACAAAAAATTCCTAATTGTTCTTCAACCATAACTAAACCTTTGGCCCTAAGATATGGTTCATTGCTAAAGTGTGCTATACAAATAATGAGTTATCTGCTATTAAAGTAAACTGTTGTATGGCCATCAATTAAATGAGCGTGTTCTGTACTACAGGTTTCTTGTCTTATCCCCCACTCTGAAAAATTTGATCAATTTCATGTTTGCCTTCCGTTTCATCTCTATTGAACATGTCAATTTGGTTAGGCCCCTTTCACACAGGTGAATTTTCCACGCTGGGGCAATGCGTGAGGTGAACGCATTGTACCCGCACTGAATCCGGACCCATTCATTTCAATGTGGCTGTGCAGATGAGCGGTAATTTTCCTGCATCACTTTAGCGTGAAAAATGCAGCATGCTCTATATTCTGCGTTTTTCATGCAACGCAGGCCCTATAGAAATGAATGGGTCTGCATGAAAATCGCAAACATCCGCAAGCAAGTGCGGATGCTGTGCGATTTTCATGCAGGGTTGCTAGGAGATAAACGTCTATTCACTGTATTGTTTTCCCTTATAACATGGTTATAAGGGAAAATAATAGCATTCTTAATACAGAATGCTTAGTAAAATGTGGGTTGAGGGGGTTAAAAAATAAAATGTAAACTCACCTCTTCGACTTGTTCGCGCAACCCGGCTGTTCTTCTGCCTTTGGCTGAGGACCTGGGAGGCAAAGGACCTTTGGTGACGTCACTGCGCTCGTCACATGGTCCATCACCATGGTGAGGGACCATGTGATAGAACTTCATTGAAGAAGTTCAGGTCTGGTTACCACATTCAGTTTTTTCTCACGCGCATGCAAAACCCATTGCACTTGCATGGAAAAAACTGACCCAAACAACGCAATCGCTGTCAAAACTGTCTGAAATTGCATGCGCACTCGCACGATTTCCCCGCCACGCACCCTCATCCTACCTGGCCCCATTCCGCAACGCACGTATGTAAGGGGTCTTACTGTTTTTAAATGCACATTGACATTTTCCTACCAAGAATAAAGGAGCAGAACTAAATGTTATTACATTACACTCTAAATAAAAGCCAGAAAAGATAGCAGAGATATACATACACTTGTAACACACCAGAGGGGTGTTACCACTTTTGCACTTTGCTACTGTCTTTAATGGTCTAACCCAGTGATGGGAAAACTGTGGCTCTCCAGCTGTTGCAAAACTACAACTCCCAGCATGCAAAGACTGCTTACAGCTATCAGCCTACAGCAGGGCATGGTGGGAATTGTAGTTTTGCAACAGCTAGAGAGCCGCAGTTTGCCCATCCCTGGTCTAACCTCATGTCATCTTGTGTATTTATTCCAGGTCCTCCACAATGTGCATTCCTAATCTGTTTGAAACTGTTATGTTCACATGTAATGTGCCTGGTTCACTAGCAGGTGGCAGCAAATATAACAGAGCTACATATAGATAGAATGGAACCTTCCATTCCATTCTAAACCCCCCTCTGTGGAGGGGCGGGCGAGTCCCACTTCTTACAGGAAGGGTGGGTCCCAGTTTCTAGGTAGTCTACCTTCTCCCCTTCTAGGGGACAGGTGCAGCAGAGCACATCTCTGCTGGACGTGCCCACGCCAGCCAGATCACCCTCAGCTCTGCTGGCCATAGAGGCCAAAGCTTAAAGCCTCAGGAGCCAGGAGGAAAGTTCCTTGGCATAACTTAAGAGTCAGACTACAGAGAGAAGGTGCAGCAGACAGAAGAATCTGAGTTATACAGTCAGCCTGTCAGTACAGCAGAGCCAGAGAGAAACAGATGTAGCAGAGTCTAGTTTGCCTGCCAGTTTCATGCTAAAGCCTGCTGGGTCCAAGGCAAAGCTTGAAGATTGTTCCTGATGAACGTTTGCCAAAGTAAAGCTGCTGTTCAACTATACACAAGGTCTGGACTCAATCTTTCTTTCAAATCACTCATTTCCCCTATTTATTGCTTCGGAGCCAAAGCCTGGGGTCCAGCTTGTGAGGTATGAGGGATATGGATTATGGTTTTCAATGGCAGCCATGTTTCCTGAATTAACCTCATGTCAACCCCAGGCCTATAAGGTCTCCCCCCACATTCAAAACCAGACCACAGCCATAAACCCCTTAGTTCCTGGCCTCTGACCTAGAGGTGACAACGGTATGTGGCCTTCAGGACACTTTATATAAACAGACTCAGGTAGTGAACCACTTGAAAGAGGTTTATAACTTTATGATAGGAGCAAGCTGAGTTCATTCCGGAGGGAGGGGGGTGAGCAACTCTCCCTGTCACCAGAAGAATCCAAAAATCATATTCTGGTCATAACTCGAATTTACCGCGCAATAGAGATTATTGACCTATGCCATTGTAACAGTCAAGAAATGTCGGTTAGGCTCATATCAAGAACCACCCACTTGTGATAACACTGGCTCAGGGAATCGGTTCTCTTGATTGGGGCCACGTGGACCCCCCTGTGTTTGGTACCTTTGTGACCCCAACCCTGAGAGCTGAAAAATGAGCCCACAATCATTGGGCGGACGTTCTCCTGTGCCGAGTTATGGGCAGAAATCAATTTCAGACCAGATTTCAGTGGGACTGACAGGTCATAAACTTCACAGCCCACCCATGTGTCCCGCCTTACAGGTGGGCTTACAGACTGCCTGAACCAGCCCTCATAAATTGGACAGAACAGATTGTACTGTGTTCCCCATTTTGAGGCCAATCTGATTGAATGAGGATCCGTGTTTCTGTCTTGCCTCAGGAACTGATAGCTGCAGTCTCTGTGTGATTAACGTAAGCATCAGTCTTCATTTATCCCTTTTATTTTAAAACTGTTCTCTGTACAGTATATATCTGTATGCTTCTGTTTTTCGGTAATATCTTTATTTTTATTAAAACCTCTTTTTCTTAACCCAGCACGGGCAATATTTTTAAGGCAATTAGAGTTCCTAATTTTCAGCTACCTGTTTGCTTTAAATGCAAATTTTTCTCTGAAGGTGATTGTTAATGTTTGATTGTAAGTCTGTGACCATAACTTCTGTGTGAAGTGTGGATAGTGGGGTATCCATCCTCTGTGTACGTGCTGGGACTTAGCGTGCCATCTCAGGACCGAGTATATAATAGACCGAGGTGTGTGGGGTAATTGATCCCACGGACAAGATGAGGACAGCAGCCTCTTAGAGGAGAGGTCTGTGTCCGGGTGGTAAGTTTCCCTTGAAGGCCCTGTGTGTGCGGCAGGAGGGATTCTGTGTCCGCCAAGTCCCACCAAGTCTGATCTGGCAGATCGGGTTGATTGAATCAGATTGGTGGTGGCTGTTTGCTGTGTGAATGAGTGTGTGGGCTGGTAGGTGGGAAAGGAGTTCTTCCAAGCCTAGGCCCCCGTAAAGTTACTTAATTTTTAAAAGGAACCGGTCACAATTTGATCTCCTGTGCAATCTGGTGGATTGTAAGAAGCAGGGTGATCAAATTGGATAGTGTGTAGTGTCAGAACTTGTCCCAATTGATTGCTGGCATCTGATCCTGGTCTGATCAGGTACTGCGGTCTGGGAGCTCGGGGCGAGTTCGTGACACAGCTGTATCCAGGTAGGAGCACATTTTAGGCCACACAATACCACTCTGCATAGAGGCCCTAGTGGGAGGCGCTCGTTGCACACTGTGCCCGGAATGCTCCTAGTCTAACTATGCGTTATCCTGAATTGTACAAAAAGGGTCAATTTTTTTCTGAGAAATACTTCCATTCTTGTCCTTAAGCTGAGTATGGTATTGCAGCCTAGACACATTCACTTAGATGGGGAAGAGCTACAATACTAGACATAATCCATAGACAAGGCTGTAGCTTGTTTGAAACTTGTCTTTGAACAACCTCCCTAGTCTTCTCATCTACCTGTAAATTGCTGTCACAATAACCACCATACACCATACCACAGGAATGTCATGGACTCAAGTGCATTCTCTTCTCACCCAACTAACCCAGTTAAGTTCAGCAGTTCAAGTGTGGGGCATCACATACCCAACACAGTACTTCAGTTCTGTAAGGAAAAAAGGAGAGTCAGTATTAAAACACTCATGTCATAGTCTTAAATCAGCACTTAGGAGAGGCAGGTTAATGCCATAGCCTCCCTCCATGATGACCAAGACAAAACTTGAAGCTTCTGGGCTCCACTGCAAGATCTGTAACAGGGCCCATAACTACCATTTATAAAACTGACATCTTATGTGGAAGAGGAGCCTTTGGGTGCAACCTCCAATGCCTTCTTCATATGTCTGTGGCCATATGATGGATGAAAATACTCAGACCAAGTTACATTTTAACAAGAATATGTGAATTAACACTAAAATCAATGCATACATTTTCTGTCCATAGACAACATGAAGAGCACACGTTCATCATTCACTGATGAGTAAATAAGCCCTATGTCTTCATTGTACACCTCTTCTCCATTATAGGTCTGTTACTGAAAGCTAAAGAGGTTACCATTGATTTAGAGCTACACAAGGAGTCAAAATGCTTGATCTAGTTATTACAAATGTCTATGCTAAAAGTTTTAATTTGCATTTGAAAAATAGAAAAATGTTATTAGTTATGGGTAAAAGATGTTTGTCCAAGGTTTTAAAATATACTAAAAGCAGGGAATATGGTGAAATTAAAAAAATAAAAATAACTTATACTTCCTTACTCCAGTTCTGGAACTACAAAGCTTCCTGTTACTCTATGTCCATTTTGTTTCAGCGATTATGTTCCATAAATGTACATGTGATGTCTGTATTCATGGAAGAAGACTGCTGAAGGCAATATTTGGCTGCAGTGATAATATGAGCAAGTAAGGCATGATATCACTGTAGGAGTCAACTAGTCAATAAAGACTGGTAAGACCACCAGAGTGGCAGGGGATTTACCAAGTGTGTAAAGTAATTTTTAAATTATACCACTTTCCCTGTTTACAGTATTTTATTTTCAAACAACCTCTATAAATGTTGTGGACTTGTGGTTTGTTATTCTACAAATATTATCTTAGGCTCTGTTCACAATCGCTTCATGATTTCCACAGCATAATGGATTACAAAAACCCTACAGGCTTTTAATCGGGTCTTTAAAATCTTTCTCAGGGTTTCAGAACATTTGATAATAAGAAAAGAACTGCAGTCTACATACGCCAATCTGAATGCAGCCTAATAGTTAATGTCTCTCCTAAGCTATTCTTCAAAAGAATATATTTTAATTACACAGAACTATCTTTTTTACTGATTAAAACCAAGCAAGATATGGATGATTCACCGACCTGTGCACCGGATCTTCTTATAACCAAACTCATTAAAGTGAAATTATAAAGGATGAAAACTATTCCTCATTTTATTTCAATCTCTAAAGCGACAGTAAAATAACAACCAACCCGGATAATATTTTAATATAATTCTGAGCCCCAAAGTATTATAATATTCCATAGCAAAGCTTGGACACAACTGATGCACATTCTTTCCGAGCCGTTTTGATGAATGTCTGTTGATGAATGACCACATGAGATGCAAGGCCAAAAATGACACCACTGTGCTGTACAAGCTTGTGAAGATTTAGCATGCACAACTGTAAAACAGACACACACATGTTTAAACAATCTGTATGTGAAACCTCTCTCATGTCTGCAATGCCCTGTAGATTCTATATGGAAAGGCAGAGAGGCTGGGAATACATAAATCTCTCAAGGTTCAACTCTACTTTGTCCCTCTGAAACTGAAAATGAAGCATGATTTTCCACTGTGCTGTAATCCCTCAGTCATAATGACTATTGGAATAACATTCGGAAATTCCACACGAAACTATGGATAGATACCAAACTGTACTGTATTTGCAATGAAAACAAAAAGACAAGTTCAGCACTAAGTTAACTATGAGGTTTTATCTACTGTCTAGTCCCAGATTGTTCACGTCATTCTTTTTTTTTCTGTTTGGCAGCAGGCATTAGTGACAGAAATGGGGATGTAGAAGTACGTGATCCTTTCTTTACCTACCTTTAGATCCACCATAGTTTATTGATGTGTTTTTTATTAATACAATGACTGCTTTCACCCACACATCCAGTTTACAAAGCTCTGCTCACAAAGTTTCCTTCAAAGGGAGCCTGTCATCAGATTTTGCTTATGAAGATAATGACAAACCCCTGCTTCTTACTTCGTATGTTTTCCATTTCTATTTTAAATAACATTTTCAGAGCCAAATTTTATAAATTACATTTTGAAAAAGTTGCTGACTTGACCAAAATGTGTAATCTGGGGTGTCTCCTTGCAATTGCTGAATCATGGAGTTACCATGGCAAGCTTGTACTCCAAGCTCTGATTGATAGCATATCTAGTCTCCAGGGGGTACCTGCAAGTTTTTGGTTTGTATTATTATATCATGTTTGCACTGTACACCAGCAGGTGAGGTATGGTTGGCAGCAGGAATGGGGCTAACTACCCCATTTGTTCCCTCTTGCTAAAAGGGGGCTAGTATTACTTCCTGACAGGAGGGGGAGTGTTAGCTAGGACTGTGAGGAGAGAGGAAGCACACCCTAATGCTTCTGCTCCAAGAGCCTTAGGGACTAGAGAATAAACTCATCTGTGAGTCCCCTACTGAAGAAACACATCAAAGACTATAAGATATTCCACAAAGCTACAGCAGTAGTCAGTAGAATGACCAGCATCCATAGCAATCCAGACTTTGCTGCAGGTGAGAGACTACGACTCAGGCACCCATCACCTTAGCCCACATCTATGCCAGGCTAACTCAAAAAGGCCTGCATTACACAGTGGACACTTACAGCCACAAGTGTCAGCTTTCAGCTTTTAGCCAAACATTCAGGAGAGACACACTAGCAAGATAGCATACAAGAGGAGTCATTATATGCCCCTTTGCCAGACACCATACCTCATAGACCAATAGCCTTAGGGAGTACATCATGACACATTTCATAATGGCCTATACCACTTCAATCCTCTGCACCAACTCCTCAGGGTCTCACTGCACATGGCCAGCACCTCTGAAATCTTACACATGCCATCGCTTATTCTGACATGAGCAGTGAGCTAAAGGCATGTACAACTCAGCTTCAGAAACCCACTTTGCATGCACCAGAACCAGCAGGATATCTCACAGCGCAGTTAACAGAGAAACAGCAGCATCGTGGGCATCAGAGCAAATTCGCAGAGCCGTCAACCTGTGTTAGTGTAAGGGTCCATTAACACGTCCGCAAGTGTTTTGGGGTCTGCAAATTGAGGATCTGCAAAACATGGACACCGGCCATATGCATTCCGCATTTTGCAGACCGCACATGGCAGGCACTGTAAATAAAAATGCCTTTTTTTGTCTGTGTCTGCAGACAAGAATAGGAGATGTTCAATTTTTTTGCGGAACGGAAGTGCGGATGCGGAACGGAAGTGCGGATGCGGACAGCACACTGTGTGCTGTCCACATCTTTTCCGGCCCTATTGAAAATGAATAGGTCCGGATCCATTCCGCAACGTTGCAGAACGGATCCGGACCCATTTTGTAGAGGTGTGAATAGTTTAGTAGTAGGACTTTTTTGCCAAAAAGAATTTAAAGGAGTGGATTATGCCAGTTTCTGTCTCGAACTGCAGCAAAAAAAGTTCAAACCATATGTGTGACACGTTTACGGTAAGATTTGTTAATTTTCTTTTGACTCATCAAATTTGAAAAATGACAAGAAAGGTATGTGTAGTCTCCAAGGTGACATAGTTAAGTTATATTATAAAAGAAGCATATTTCTCTTTATAACAAATATAGATTTCCTTTTTTTTTTTTACAGTTTCTGAAAATGCAGCAAGTTAAGAAGCATGTGCATGTTAATACATTTGGCTCACATCACTCCATCTATCTCCACCATTTAAAACGCCAACCATAGTAATTGTCGTTCAGGGTGTCTTTGACTTTACTAGATTTGGAAACCTCATTACTGTGGCAGCATTAGCACAAGTATATTTAAATGCTAGGCTAGGAGTGGCTTGATAGTACTTTGCTGTGATTGGCTGCTGTAGTCAGATGACTACTTCACAATGGATAAAAGTTAAGCATTTTAAATAGAGACTGGGGTAGCAAGAGCAAACCGCTACAATGAAGGGCAGCATTTTTCCAAAGACAACGTTACCTATTATTTGACTAAAAATCCTTCCTGTATTGAAATTGATGATCCTAGGACGAAGTGATATTCCTCTCAGCTCATGTTTCATGAGGAATATGAACTATTATTGTAGATGACACCTAAAGGTCACACTTTGTTTTGCACGAGCATCTAACAAACAAGCTTTAGAGCAGTAGGTAAGACTCAAAGTGACCCTTAGACACTTTTATTAAAAGGCTAAAAACTGAAACATAGACTAGCAGAGAATAAATCTCAGAGAGGAACGCACATACTTGCACTGCAAATGCCTCGTCCATTAGAGGACTGACTACATAAGAACAAACAGCAACATAAATCCAGAAACTTTTATATCGACATCATTGCTGAGATTTTACTTACAGAGGTTTACTACTTCATTCTCCTAGGGGACTGAATTAGAGCCTCCTTAAAATACCTGAATCAGTGGTATTTCTAATTAAATGTCACATAAACAGAAAACCACATCACATGAAGACTTTGAAAATATCTGTGTTCATACATTTTCTCAGATTCATTACATGGAAGTTTTCTTAGGATGTATTTTTTAACAAATAAATAATTGATGTGTGGGTCACTGCATGGAACAGTCTTTGGTAGCTGAGTTCGGAAAACATTCTTCTAATCAGTAGCCATTTTAGTCACCCTTCCTCAACCTTATCTTCTAGTGGCTTCTTAATCCAATATTGCCCATCATGCAGCCCAGACGCTGTGGTTAGTATGTGTCCAGCCTTTTCAGCATGCCCCAGAAGCTACAATTAATCTCCTGCCGTTTCTTAGACATTATTTGTGCTTTTAAATCTATCAAATAATTCAAATCCTCCTCCTCCACACTAAGATCCCTAGGGGACAGCTATGTCAAAGGGTCAATTATAGGATCATGAGTACATTCTGTTTGTATTTATGTTGTTCTTAGACAATGCTTGGTATACGTATAATTCACATGGTTGATGTTTGGTTTACACAGATTTTAATTACTTCTACCCATGTATTCCTAGACACAGCCACACCATTTTTGTATATTATGAAGGTATATTGTCCACCATGTAAGGTGGCCACACACACTATATAAACTTCAGCCAAACCCACCAATTTCAGCAGAACCAGTCCGTCGTCTAATGTTTACAGGACTTTAGTTTGTGATTTGCTATGGTGTGCCATGATATTACCAGATATTGTGATACAATATATATATATATTAGATAACAATGGTATTGACCGGCACTCTAATTTGGAGCCACATGTAAGAGCGTAAAGCTAGAATACATATTTATTATATCAATCGGTAACAATGTTTGACAGATGTAAATAGATGGCGGTTGTATCTCTATATCAATAAATTAAAAGAATCAAGAGTCTAAAATAAATAGCTCAGATCCATCTAGTCCTTTAGAAAGGGAAAAAACAATGTTCATCCACTTGCTGCAATGTGCTGGATACGCTGAACGCTATATAGGTGGTGCCCGTCTAAAGCAATATATACTGTTGCGTATAAATCCAAGATATTTAGATTAAGTTCTATTTGCGTGGAGGAGTGTCAGTAAGGAAGGTATACAGATAACGATTTGGCAATTCCTTAGCAGTACCTTAGCGTACTAGAGATGGCGGTACCTGTTCAGTAATCCCGCTGGCTCCGTGGTAAGATACAGACGTAATCGGCATCCTTGTACATTGTGGAGACACGGCTCGAGGTAAGCGTGGCCAAGACACGTGGGACGCCACTACTAGGACCGGAAGATCTTACCACGGAGCCAGCGGGATTACTATATTACAGAAGCGAAGCGAACATATAATCGCATTGCAAATTAAACTTAGAGCTGGGTTCCTAATGGTTGTTGCTAGAATATAACGAAGATTTGGAATATAGTGCTATATTCTTGAATTCGTGATATTCATTATATTCTAGCAATACAACCATTAGGAACCCAGCTCTAAGTTGAATTCGCATTGCGAGTAATTCAGGTTATATTAATCGCATTGCAATTATAACATAGTCAAATTTGTGGGATCGTGATTCTCACATCCGACAGTACATTTTAGCATGATGGCCTTCCCATGCACATGGGAAGTCGGCAGAAGCGGCAACGGGCATTGACTGGAGTGGGCAGGGAGCCAGGAATCCTCTGTACAGGCAAGAACAGCTTTTGGGAAGTTGGAAGACAAGTTAGACAACCAGAGGGCAACAAGGATTAATAACTTTAAAAAAAATGAATATTCGAAATAGCGAATATATAGCGCTATATTCGCAATGTTCACGAATTTGCAAAGTGCTGATATTCGCAAAAAAAATTCGCTATTCGAATATTCGCACAGAATTAAAACTAAACTTAGAACAGTGTGAATTACGGACAATGCAGAAGTCCTGAAATACAGAGTAGGTCCTTTCTCCTTCAAAGTCACAGTATTTAAAAGTCAGGTATCAGGTCCGCGTTAATGGATCCACCATGAACACTTGCTCCAGACGCGCTGTTCTCTTATTCAGGTCACTCGTAATTACACTCCGAACACCAACTGAAGCTCTCCATATCCAGAATCCCTTTGAAAAATGGGAAACAGATAGCGCAATACCCCAAGTAATAGGTTAAAAGCAACTTTATTCTACTTACAGGTTTACACCTTGTAGTTAGCATGACAGACAAACAGCACAAGCTTCTCCTTAGAAGTGTCTTTAGTCCCCTTTGGTGTGATTGAACTTGCCATGCTATGTAGGTACTTCCCTGCCACCCATAATGAAAAAATAATGAACTTGTATATGACTTTATTAATTGTATAAAGCTAGAAATGATTTATAGGCACCATAATATGACTAAATAATAGTTTTGTTAACTGTGGCAATTTGTGCTGGGCAGACAGGGGCATTTCAGACCTCTTCCTACAGAACATTGTTCAATTGTACAGTAATTGCTCCATATATGCTTCCTTGGACAACATTAGCCAGAGAACTCGATTTGATTATCTGTCTGTATTGCATTCTGGAAGAAATTAACACATCTTGTATAGAAAGTAATTTAATATCCATTTTTATGAATTGCTGTTTAGCCTTAAGGAACGGGCTTTGGATCTAATAATCATTCCTGACAGGGTGTGGGTACACCTATTAGGACGCTGATGAAATGTGATACATATGAGAAAGCATGTCTCTTAAATGAAAGACATAATATCCATTTAGTAGTTAAAGTACTTATGTATTTTATAGGAGCTTATGTTGCAACCAATCATTCAATAAAAAATGTCCACTTTGATAAATGAGGTCAGGAACAAGTAGGGAATATTCCATTACCACAGTTACAAAAAAGATTATGTGGAAATGTCACCTATACAAACGCTGTAATGACTGAGCTGGAATAATGTATGTGATTAAAAGAGGCAACACGTTTTACAGTACATTTTTGACTCCTGGGACATAGAGGGAGCAGTAAATATAAATGCCATTTACTGGGCAGGCACTGTTCTTGGGCACTGAAGGACATACTGTTAAGCTCTGTAGTTGATTAGAATATCTAATGTTCTTAATAGTTTATATTTTTATATACTTGTGTATTTTAAATGAATGTGTGAAACTGCTTAGGCTTGTCTGCAACCAGTGCCAGCTATGAATTACACTATAGCATCCATTCCTAATTCCTCAATAACAGTGCCATCTACAACTTTACTTTTCACTTTTTATTTTTGAACCTCTAACAGAGTCAAGAACTGACCATGTGGCAGATAATGTTCCAAAATACTATAATTCCACATTGTGCTGTTTATTAGTCTTTTTGCCATTGGAGCATACCAAAAGTTACAATATTAATTTGAATTGTAACTTAAGGAATACTATATTGTCCTTACAGTAAATTTGCCCCCACTGACTAGAAATACTGTAGTTATGCATTTAGTATCACTAACAATATGTAATAAACTAGACATTAGGCCCATTACAATAACGGGCGCTAGAACATTAGTGCTTGCACTGTTATGGGGGGGGGGGGGAGGCTGTGGCCGACGCACTGTGATGGGGGTGGTCAGTGGCTGACACTTAAGGGGGATCTGAGGAAGACACTGTTATGGGGGATCTGTGGATGACACTGTTATGGGGGATCTGTGGATGACACTGTTATGGGGGATCTGTGAAAGACACTGTTATGGGGGTCTATGGATAACACTGTTATGGGGGATCTGTGGATGACACTGTTATGGGGGATCTGTGGATGACACTGTTATGGGGGATCTGTGGATGACACTGTTATGGGGGATCTGTGGATGACACTGTTATGGGGGCACTGTGGATGACACTGTTATGGGGGATCTGTGGAGGACACTGTTATGGGGGATCTGTAGAGGACACTGTTATGGGGGATCTGTGGATGACACACTGTTATGGGGATCTGTGGCTGACACTGTTATGGGGGTATCTGTGGATGACACTGTTATAGGGGATCTGTGGATGACACTGTTATGGGGATCTGTGGATGACACTGTTATGGGGATCTGTGGATGACACTGTTATGGGGGATCTGTGGATGACACACTGTTATGGGGGATCTGTGGATGACACTGTTATGGGGGATCTGTGGATGACACACTGTTATGGGGGATCTGTGGATGACACTGTTATGGGGGATCTGTGGATGACACACTGTTATGGGGTATCTGTGGATGACACTGTTATGGGGGGTATCTGTGGATGACACTGCTATGGGGGGTATCTGTGGATGACACTGTTATGGGGGGTATCTGTGGATGACACTGTTATGGGGGTATCTGTGGATGACACACAGCATCTTTTGCTATGTGTCATCCACAGATCCCCCCCATATGAGTAATAATGATCTTCTACATGGTGAGGCAGGCACTGGTAGCGCAAGTCACTATGTCATGCGCCTGCGCCGCCTGCTTCATTCATGAAGTGGGCGGGGCAGGGGCGTCACTTAGTGACCTACACATTGGACGGCAGTTCTTTCTTCATTTCTGCCGCGGGAGACGCAGAGCTGAGGATATGCAAATGAGCTAGCTGCTTCTCCCGCGGCGGTTTCATGCTCCTCCATTGGCGCTCCTTTCACCTCACTGTGCTGCGGCCGCGTCCCATGTGCCCTGTGCAGTCGGTGGAGGCTCCATGCTCCTCCATCTTAGGCGGCCCTGTCAGCTCACTATAGACGCTTACCTCCTGTACGTCTCTGTCCTGCGGCCGCGTCCCATATGCCTCCTGTGCCCTGTAAAGTCCGTGCAGTGTGTGGCGAATCCTCTGTGCGCCGCGCATGCGCACTTTAGAATTCGGCACACACGCACGGACGTCAGGGACACAGGGATTTTATTAGTATAGATTGGAACACTTCAAAACTTAATATACATGAAATTAAGGAAGCAAAGTGAGTATTTTTATTAAAGGGGTTATCCAATATCAAAAACAGCACCCCCATGTGCCAGGCCCCTCACACGGAATATACTGACCCCGCTCTCCCTGTGCCGCTTCTGGTCCCCGCACCGCCACTGCTGCTTCTCCCTGTACACGGATGAAAACATCCGGTGTCGAGGGAGAGCCTCCCTAGCATCATGGGTTATGCTAGTATAAGTATATTCCATGTGAGGGGCCCGGCACATGGGGGGGCTGTTTATGATATTGGATAACCCATTTAAATATTTTCAGATTACCCCATTATGTTTGATGACAAAAATATAAATATACAGTTACATTAAATGGATGATATATTGTACATTAGTGCTTAGTCTGCAGAATTTTGACACCAGGAATACAACTATTCTTCATTATAACCAATACGTTTCTATGCTTGGATTTCTGTTCTACTCTAAAGATTGTTATTTAGTATATTTGCACTTAGCTGTGAAACATGGCCCTATGCTTACTTCTGAACACTACATATTAATTCTGATACTTATACTGTATATTTTTTCTAAAGCATATTTGCTGACTCATCTGGGAGGCTCCCAAATAAAGGAGAGACCTACTGGACCCACAGAACAGTTGTCAAGTCTCCTGCAGGCTGTGAAAATCTACAAGAAGGTTAATTCCTCATCAACATTCCTTCTGCCCTGAAATACATGCTCATAGGTTTGTAGTAAAAGGGGTGCTCAACCAGCGTGGCACCTAATTAATGCTGAGTGCTTGGTGGATGTGAGAAATGACTGAGGAATGCTCAGGGGGGTGTTGCTGCATCACAAGGAGACATATAAAGATGGAAGAGTTAGGCAGAGTTAGACAGGCTAATGTGTGGTTGTAAGGAGAACTACTGTTAATAGGGAAAAGTAAATCCCCATAGAGATTCTCAGGCCTAGAAAGGTCAGTTACACCAGATCAGTAACTCATCCAGTAGCTTGTGATGAAATGCAGAACCTGTGGAACATTAATCAAACTATTCAGAAGAGTGTCTCCAACCTTATGACTCCTTACACTACAGTATTCACATTTATTTTTTCATGTTATGCAGACTTTGCCGGAATATGGAAGAAGATCTTCATAAACCTGTTACCATCCTGGATAAGAGGTTGTTGACAGTTGTTTCGGGACTTAAATCTTTAAATCTTTATGACAGTTACACTGGACACTAGGATATTAACTAGTGATAAGCAATGTTTAAAAAAATTCGATTTGGCTGCTTTGTCGAACTTCAACAATTCGGATTCAATACAAAGTTCTTAATCACAAATCACATTCCATTTTATGTAGCGGGCACATTGATGAGGAATGGCGCTTAGTCCCCCATCATTGAACCCCTTGGATGCAATGTTGATTGCAGCATCTGAGAGTCACATTGAGGCTTTTCAAGGGTTAATCAGGGGCTAAAAAAACCTCACCTCATCCATTTGATCGCCGATAGGCTGTCATGGCTATCTTGATTGAAGAAGACACAATCAAATGGATGAGGTCAGTATGTATTTTTTTTACCACCATTTCAGGAAAAATTGATTCGTTACCATGAAGTGCCAAGAAATTTAGATTAGTGGCGAATCAAATGTTTCCTGGAATTCGGAACTAATTCTACTTCATTAACCTCAATTCGCTCAACAGTTCAATCTATATGCATCATTTCTACCATGTATAATGTGAGCTTTATAACTACTAGTGATGAACGGCAGGGGCAATAATCAAATTTGCGATATTTCGCGAATATTTTTGCGAATATTCAACATAAATTCGTGAATTCGAGAATTTGCGATTATTTTCTTGATTGCGAAAATTGGCAATGCATTATGCACATATTGCGCGCACAATACAAGCGTGGGTCACTATTGCTACATTTTTCAAGCTGCTAGAAGTTTCCTGCGACTGAAGAAAATGGTTAGCGCGGCAGAACATTACAATAGCTTTATATGCAATCGGCAATAATTGATGCGCATATTTTTGTGCAATATGTGCAACTTCACATTTTATCAGGTCTGACTACATATTAGTGATTGGTGCATTGAGTATTGTTGTGAACTTGTGACATCACAGCGCTATGTCTGTAGCATGTATCTATGGACAGCAGAACCTATCACACTACCTAACACCCTGCACTGGAACCTATCAGCTACACTATATCACAATCTAATCTACACTGACTATCTCCCACTAACTATCTGTATTATATATATAAGCTAACTAACTATCTAATGCAATGTGACACAGCAAAGCACAGAACACAGCAATGACACTGCTGTCTCTCTCAGAACTGCAAAATTCTTCCGAAAATGACTGCTGGGGAGGTTCTTATATAGTAAAGGGGTAGAAAACTTTTTCTATTGGTTGCTAGGGATGTTGCTAAACTCAGACAAATACATTGCAGCCTTCTCATTGGCCCACAAGCAAGAAGCAGGGAGGGTTCATAGGTTCAGAGGGTAAAAAATCTAGAATATTCGCGATTTGAATATTCGCGCCCAACACTAATAACTACCCATGCATATGAGATTCCCTATTTAGACTGCCAGCAACAAGCCTGAACATCATGGTGGTCTGTTCTTGGCAGACTATAAGATTAGCTATGGTTAATTTATTTATTCTATTTTGTACCGTCAATCCTATGTTCTTCCTTGACTTTTTGAGTTCACACTACCACTAGTTGTTTCCATTGTTCTGCTTTGTTAGAGGAGTAGAACAACAAAAATAACAGAAGTGCCATATTCGGCACATAACTGAGAGGAACAAAGCTGAATGGACTCCATCGACTACAATAGAGTCTGTTCAATTTCCATTCAGGATAATTTTTCTTCTTGATGAAATCTGCAACAGAGGCCCCGACGCACATGTCAACAAGTACTTAGCTCCTACTGCAGTTTAGAAAAGTCGGTTGGGAAGTCGACGTGATTAGCTATATTAATTAGCTTAACTACAAATTTAAATGAGCTTTTAAAAAATAAATCTTAACAATTGTTGCAATCTTACCCCAATAAAGGGGTGGCGATAAAAATGAATTAGCATCTTAAGACATGTAAGAATTTTTTGACTTTTGATAAAAAAAATTGTCAAATTACAGCACTGCAGACTCATGCAAAACTGACTTCCCAGGATAATAAAATCTCCCCATCGAGTTGGGAAAAGACATCTCCATCAAATGCAACCTTTACTATATATATTTGCACATAACACAATTTTTACTTACACAGTTTTACAGTTATTATGCATTCATTAAAAAAGTTGAGGCAAGAAACCCCAGTTGATTAATAACTGTTGTATCAATATCATATACCTGATTACACAGATTAATACAATTACTATGCCTATTATCAGTTGTAGCAACCAAATTATGCCAGGGTTGCTAATTTTTAGCTAATGTGTTCTGTATAGTCTTTTGAGCTTTCTGATATACAGAAAACCAATGTACTGCTATATCTGCACATGTTCCTGCATTTGATCTGAAGATGATAATGTAACAATGTTTTTCAGAAACAAATGGTTTAGTCGGCTGATAAAATTACACAGAGTGTTTTCTCCAGCTGCATCTGATATGTGCTTTACAGCTGAGTGGAACATTACATGAAGACAAAACAACAATGAAGAACCATGATTACAATAGAGATATGCATTTTATAATGCTGAGGTCTCTTGGCATAAACGTGGCTGGCATGAAACAGTCCTGGAAATAATTCTTAGAAATGATGTAATATAATATGCAGGCATGTACCTTATATGCAATATAATAGGTCTGCTCAATGTTTAATATATTAGTACATGTGCTTTTAATAAATGTAGATTAATGCTGCCGCTGCATGCCCGTACTGTGACCTATTCTTAGGATAGGCCATCAATGAGCGATCAATGACCTCTGGTAGCTAAATGGGATGAGCTGCAGCACTAGGCGCAGCCTCTTGTGTGGACACGCCATTGTAAACAATGAAGGTGACTGGAAGTGCTTCCAGCTTTATGTGCTGATTGTGGGAGTAACAGAGGTAAGACCCATGGGGAAGCAATCAGTTCAGTGCTCTCAGGATTACTATGCATTATAGCGATTTATTTATTTGAATAAAAGTACTGAAAAAGCTTCAAAAGAGTGAGTATTATTTATACCTCACGAATAACCTTTTGAATAAGACTAATATGACTGGATATATATAATATGAGTGGATTATGTGGTTATCTTGAAGAGTTCCAGAGAACATTTTCTGAGCGCAAACACCGCCCCACGTCCTCCGAATCTCCTCCCTGCTGGCCGACGTCACAGAGCTGGTGCGCCGAAATCTCGCGATGCGCGAGATAGCGTATGCGCAGTGTCGGCATCATGTTCCTTCCCTGTGCTGGCATCGGCTAGTTTGCGCATCGCGAGATTTCGGCGCTCCGGCTCTGTGACGTCGGCCAGCAGGGAGGAGATTTGGAGGACGCGGGGCGGTGCTGCGCTCAGAAAATGTGACTCATCTCTGGACACCGGAGTCATATCAGGTTCATTTGCATATCTCTAAAATCCTTTTTTTTACACTTTGAATGGAGCGGTGCTTCCTGTTCCATTCAAGATGTTACTTCCAGTACCGGAGACTGCAAGGAACACATGATTAGGGGGAGAGGGGACTGGGTGTTGGGCCCCTACTCATCAGATATTGATAATCTATCCTAAAGATTAGTCATCAATAACAGGGGCCTGGAAAACCCCTTGAAATTATCAAATGGCAAGAGTGGAGACATCTGTATATGTAGCATATAAAAGTAGATGCAAATAAGTCTGCTGTATCTGCAATTTTATGAACTTGCAATAAACCTTCTACATCCACATTGAATTAACACTTTACGTTGAATCCTTACTACATTGAGCACACTTTATATAGATTGTAGAATATTATTTAAATCCTGATCAAAGCACTTGGTCTTGAAATACTTTTTAGAGAATATAATTATAAGTAATTTTCAGAGTGACTTCACAAAGGCGAGGTCTTGCCATACTAACCAAATTATCTCTGCAAGGGAGAAGGGTTATTTAACATCAAGGGGAATCCTTTTCTATGATCTGTCTGGACAATATCCAGCATGTTGCCACTGAATTGCAACTTTCGCTAAAGAAAAACTGTTCTCATATGGCAATTAAATTCAGCCCTAAAGAGGTTTTATATAATTGAAAGTTTTATATCATTGTTGTTATTATTATTATTATTATTTTGCTTAGATGTATTCATTTTTTTAAATAAATCCACTGGTCCTACCGTTCAGCCACAAAGGGGCACGTCCAAAATTACTTACAGTTTTCAAAAATTCGGTTTGGACATTTCACCGAATTTTTCATATTTTTTTTATTTGATTTAATTTGTGATGAAGCGTGTTAAAAATCAGCTATTTCCCAACTGCTGGGAACCTGTATAAAAGTGTATATTACTGTGCATTGTAAAAACCTGCATAGCTATTCGGCTGTGGTAGTGAAACAGTAACTGTGCATCATTATCACAGGCAGGTGAAAGGCTTCACTGTTAGAATCAGTACACACTTCACTTATTTGGTCAGTTACGAGGCCAAAACTGAGCAAAAAACTGAAGTGTGAACTCAGCCTTACAGGTCAATGTTAGCATCAGGTATAAAGGACTTAACTGTGCAGTGGCCCAAGATTCTACTATAGGGTGAAAGAGCGCTCTCCTTTTACACCGTTAGCAGATTCCACATAGATTTCTACAGAACTTGTTTACCCCAAAATCAGTAGTACCACTATTTCACCCCATTTACAGAATCAAGGATTAATGGAATTACGTATGTAAAATAACAATGTGAACCCCCCCCCCAATCAGTAGTATCAGACCACTATTTCACCCCAATTACAGAGTCAAGGATGAATTGAAATACTTATGTAAAATAACAATGTGAACCCCCCAATCAGTAGTATTAGACTGCTATTTCACCCTAATTACAGAATCAAGAATTAACGGAATTACTTATGTATAAAAAGAATGTGAACAAGCTAAAATCAGTAGTATTGGAACACTTGGAACAATTAGTGCAGCAAGGTGTAATAGAGTAGCTTCTCTGTTAGCCAAGTGTTATACTGTTCTATTGACCCCTGCTCTCTCCCTGTAGCATGGATAAAGTCTCCCTATTATATCCCTAAACTATCTCAGTGCTGTCCCTGAACTGTTAAAAACACATTTTTTTCAAATAAAGTCTTTCCTAATCACTTTCCCTACCGCTTGTCACATCTGTCCCTATGCTCAGTTCACTGGAAAATGGCAGAGACCAGGTATGAGGAGGCATGTTATAGGCTGTCACATCACGTGGCTGGCTATCTGCTGATTGGCTGGCTGCACAGCATTATGGGTGATCCCTCATTCCCGGGATTCTTACTTTCACTTTGTAACATGTGCAGCAGCCATTTTAGGAAAAATCCAATTCGTTTCCACAAATCGCCAAGAAATTCTGATTCATGACAAATCGAATTTTTTCTGAAATTCAGATTGAACTCCACTTCATCAACTTCAATTCACTCACACTAGTGTCACCCCCCAAATAAATTCTGCCAGTTAAAACCAGATAGTAGTGACACATGTCCTTTCTTTCTAATCTGTTTTTATTTTCTGATTGTTGATTTTTGTTTAATTTTATTTCCTGAACAAGATTATGGGGGCTGCCATCTTGCCTTAGCTGTTCTTAACAGTATTTAGTAATATGTTTTGCAGCAGCCACCATGAGTCATGGACACAATAGACAAGAGGGGACCTGATTCTTTTTCAAAATATGACTTATGCAGAGATCAGAATGGAATAGATGAGGCTAGTTAGACACTAGCGGCGGCGATGCGGCAGACTGTTGCCTGCTGGATCTCTGCACACTCTGGCATTGACGGCGGCTTGTAAGGCTTCATCCGGCCCTCTTCGTTAAAATGGGGACCTGTGGAGATCCAGCTCCATTACAGCAAAAATGCCATTATAGTGAATGGGGCCAGAATGGAGCTTTAAAAACCTTAGGCAATGCCAAAATGCAGAGTGATCTGGCAGGATGTCTGAAGTAACTTGTCCTGCTGTGTGATTAGGACAGGTTTTGTGTGTATTAATAGGCTGGGGACCATTTTATTTCCCCTGATTGCTCCCCAAACAAAACGAGCCATTATAACTAATGAAAGATATTTGGGAATATATTTATAATAAAATAATATTTAAATATTTCTTTTTTTTAATTGTCGGAGAACCCCTTTAAGCCTCGCACCTTGGCTTACAGAGGACCTGTCACCAAAAAATGCAATGCAATCTGAAAGATCCATGTTATAGAGTAGTAAAAGCTGAGCGGATTCATGTATATATTTGTGGGACAAGATTTTAGTAAGTTATAATTTATACATTTATATCTCTGCTTTTTCTACCTTCTGTGAACACCATCAGTACAGGAGGAAGGGGTTATCAGTGATTGATAGCATTGCGTGCATAAGTGTGCATAAGAGATAGCTGTCAGTCACTGATAGCACCTCCCACCTGTACCAATGCTGTTCACAGAAAGTAGAAAAAGCAGAGATATAAATGTATAAATTACAACTTTTACTGAATCTTTTCCCATGAAAATATATATTAACCTGCCCAGCTTCTCATGTTCTATAACAGTGTGCTTTAAGATTGCATTGCATTTTTTGGCAACAGGTTTTCTTTAACCACTTCAGCCCCCCTAGCTTAAACACCCTTAATGACCAGGCCACTTTTTACAATTCTGCACTACACTACTTTCACCGTTTATTGCTCGGCCATACAACTTACCACCCAAATGAATTTTACCTCCTTTTCTTCTCACTAATAGAGTTTTCATTTGGTGGTATTTCATTGCTGCTGACATTTTAACTTTTTTTGCTATTAATCAAAAATGACTGAAATTTTTGCAAAAAAATTACATTTTTCACTTTCTGTTGTAATTTTTTTTTTAAAAAACTACATTTCTATAAAATTTTTCGCTAAATTTCTTGTTCTACGTGTCTTTGATAAAAAAAGAAATCCAATGAGTGCATATTTATTGGTTTGGGTAAAAGTTATTGCGTTTACAAACTATGGTGCAAAAAAGTGAATTTCGGCATTTTGAAGCAGCTCTGACTTTCTGAGCACCTGTCATGTTTCTTCAGGTGCTAGAATGCCAGGAAAGCATAAATACCCCCCAAATGACACCATTTTAGAAAGAAGACACCCCAAAGTATTCGCGGAGGGGCATGGTAAGTTCATGTATGATTTCATTTTTTTTTCACAAGTTAGCGGAAAATGACACTTTCTGAGGAAAAAAATAAAAATAATAAAGTTTCTGCTAACTTCTGGCAAAAAAAAATAAAATCTCCCACGGACTCACTATGCCCCTCAGTGAATACCTTGGGGTGTCTACTTTCCGAAATGGGGTCATTTGTGGGGTGTGTTTACTGTTCTGGCATTTTGGGCGGGGCTAAATTGTGAGCAGCCATGTAAAAGCTAAAGGTACTCGTTGGAATTTGGGCCCCTTTGCGCACCCAGGCTGCAAAAAAGTGTCACTCATGTGCTATCGCCGTACTCAGGAGAAGTAGGGCAATGTGTTTTGGTGTGTATTTTTACATATACCCATGCTGGGTGTGAGAAATATCTCTGTAAATGACAACTTTTATAAAAAGTTGTCAATTTACAGAGATATTTCTCTCACCCAGCATGGGTATATGTAAAATACACCCCAAACACATTGCCCTACTTCTCCTGAGTATGGCGATACCACATGAGTGACACTTTACAGCCAAGATGTGCAAGGGGCCCTAAAACCAATGAGTACCTTTTAGGAGGGCATTTTTACGCATTTTTCTTCTCACGCTTTAGGGCCCCTAAAATGCCAGGGCAGTATAAATACCCCACATGTGACCCCATTTTTGAAAGAAGACACCCCAAGGTATTCCGTGAGGGGCATGGCGAGTTCACAGAAGATTTTTTTTTTGGCACAAGTTAGCGGAAATTGATTTGTTATTGTTTATTCTCACAAAGTCTCCCTTTCTGCTAACTTTTGACAAAAAGTTAAATTTTTCATGGACTCCCTATGCCCCTCAGCGAATACCTTGGGGTGTCTTCTTTCCAAAATGGGGTCATTTTTGGGGTGTTTGTACTGTTCTGGCATTTTGGGGTGGGCTAAATTGTGAGCAACCCTGTAAAACCTAAAGGTACTCGTTGGAATTTGGGCCCCTTTGCGCACCTAGGCTGCAAAAAAGTGTCACTCATGTGGTATCGCCATACTCAGTAGAAGTAGGGCAATGTGTTTTGGGGTGTATTTTTACATATACCCATGCTGGGTGAGAGAAATATCTCTGTAAACTGACAACTTTGTATAAAAAAATTAAAAAGTTGTCGTTTACAGCGATATTTCTCACACAAAGTATGGTATATATAAAATACACCCCAAACACATTGCCCTACTCTCTGAGTACGGCGATACCACATGAGTGACACTTTGCAGCCAAATGCAAAGGGGCTAAATTCAATGAGTACCTTTAGGATTTCACAGGGCATTTTTACGCATATGGATTCTCACGCTTTAGGGCCCCTAAAATGCCAGGGCAGTATACAGTAAATACCCCACAAGTGACCCCATTGTGGAAAGAAGATACCCCAAGGTATTCCGTGAGGGGCATGGCAAGTTCACAGAATTTTTTTTTTTTTGACACAAGTTAGCAGAAATTGATATATATTTTTTTTTTTACAAAGTCTCATATTCCACTAACTTGTGACAAAAAATAAAATTTTACATGAACTCACCATACCCCTTACGGAATACCTTGGGGTGTCTTCTTTCTAAAATGGGGTCACATTTGAGGTGTTTGTACTGCCCTGGCATTTGAGGGTCTCCGCAATCATTACACGTATGGCCAGCATTAGGAGTTTCTGCGATTCTCCTTATATTGAGCATACGGGTAATGAGATTTTTTTTTTCCGTTCAGCTTCTGGGCTGAAAAAAAAAAAATGAACGGCACAGATTTCCTCATTCGCATCGATCAATGTGGATGAAAAAATCTCTGCCAAAAAATGTGCAAACAAAAATTAAAAATGAACGGCACAGATTTCCTCATTCGCATCAATCAATGTGGATGAAAAAATCTCTGCCAAGAAATGTGCAAAAAAAAAAGTAGTAAGGCCCCATTCACACGTCCGCAAAAATGTCCGCATCTATTCCGCAATTCTGCGGAATAGATGCGGACCCATTCAGTGTGAATGGGGCCGGCGGTGATGCGGAGAGCACACTATGTGCTCGCCGCATCAGCATTTGCGGAGCTGCGGCCGCAAACTTCCGGGTTTCGGCCCCCAAACATCCGGACGCAGCTCCGCAAAAGATAGAGCATGTCCTATTCTTGTCCGCTATTGCGGACAAGAAAAGGCATTTTCTCTATAGTTCTGGCAATGTGCGGATCCGCAAAATGCGGAAAGCACATTGCCGGTGTCCGTGTTTTGCGGATCCGCGGATCCATGGATCCGCAAAACACATATGGACGTCTGAATGATCCTTACAGGGGGGTGATTAGTGACAGGGGGGTGACAGGGGGGTGACATGGGGTGATCAGGGGTTAATCGGGGGTTAATCAGGGGTTAATCAGTGATGGGGGGGATGGATGGGGGGTCTGTGTGGTGATTGGTGCACTTACAAAAGTTTCCTTTGGTGGTCCCAAGCAAAAGGGACCACCAAAGGAACGAACAGCAAGCATATCAGACGCTGTTAACAAAACAGCGTCTGATATGCCATTTTTTTTAACTTCTACAGCCTGCCAGCGCACGATCAGCGATGGCAGGCTGTAGTTAAAGTTCTCCCCGACGCGATCCTGTGAACGCGCGCACGCGCGTGTGCGCGTTCACAGGAAATCTCGCGTCTCGCAAGATGACGCCTCGGCGCATCCAGGAGGAACAAACCGACCGCCGCCAGGACGCAATCCTGCATTAGGCGGTCGGTGAGAGGTTAAACCATGTGTCTAAATTGGTCTCCAGATTAGAGTGGAAAAGATTGGTAGGAGACTGGCAGAAAGGACAACTACTTTATACTTCATATATACTTTTAACATTCATTTGTAAGTCATGTATATTATAGAACATTCATTCCTTCACAGTGTTTCTCGTAATTCCTCAAACAAGCGATTGGTAGAAATATAGACAGCAATGCAGCAAGTGCCGTCTTGACAGTAAGTTTTATTGACAGTTGCAAGAAATTTTTACTTGACTTTTTCAATAGTTTTTAGTATTTTTTTCTGACATGATTTCACAGTCAAATTTGAAAATGCTTCATATGTAGATGGACAGAATAATAGATAGATAGATAGATAGATAGATAGATAGATAGATAGATAGATACTCTTAAAGGGAGTATGCCTAATTGTGATGAGTGATTTACTTGAAATTAGTTTGGGTCTGATTTGCACATATCGGTCATTAGATTCGATTTGGGTTCAAATAAATTCAAAATAAATTGAACATTTCCTAAAAAATCATGTATAATGCCCTGTGGTCTCCTAGGACTGTGCCCAACCCCTTACTTAAACACCAAGGAAGATCACCCTTAGAGACATATATGGCTATAGGTGAAGGCATGGTAGCTGCTGGTAACAGTCTGTTTAAAAACACACTCCACTGTTACAGTAGATTATTATTAATTACCCATTTTTGGTGGCAGATGCCTTCACTATCTTCTGATTTCTAAAAATAGTCACCACCACCTTGAGCAATTTGCCAAGATGACTAGCAAAAGTTTCAAATTTGATAGAATCTGATATTTTTCTTTTTTTTTAAAGTCTGCAACCAATTTGATTCTTTTATAACTGATTTGCTCATCTCTGCTTCCTAGCTGTTTTGTATTGCCTGTTTGCTTAAGTATTACAATCCAGTTGCAAAGCTTTCTTTGTATAGTTCACACTCATTGTTGATTTATTTTTGTGTTGTTAAATTACTTACAATATAATGTCAACAGTTGCCTGTGTGGTCTTCTAAGTACTGAACTTTTCAGCTTTTAATGAGAACAATTCCGCTGTGAAACAAAAATACAAAGCTGGAGTGTTTGATGGCAGGAAACTCCTTCAAAACATCCCATTTTATAATGAGTAACAGATGGCACAGGAAAGAAACACATAAGGGCACACGTACAAAGGGTCAGTCCAGTGAAATACCCATGTTGTTGGGGAATAATCAGTAGGATGTGTCAAATTGTAGTACGTAAACATTTTATAACTTAAGGAGGAGCTACAGTAAGTGTGATTTCTATGACAAACAAGTGGTAACTTATGTACACCAAGGACAACCCATTGGGTCTGTTTTTGTACATATTACATATACATATAAAAAAAAGTGGCATACAAAAGTTTGGGTACCCCTGGTCAAAATTACTGTTGTTGTGAATGGAAACTGAAGCTGAAGATGAGATGATCTACAAAAGATGACACATTCCCTTTGTCTTTTCAGCAAAAACATTTTTTTATCTTCATCTTTTAGATTTTCAAAATAAGAAAAAAGTAAAAGGTCCTGAAGCCAAACTTTTGGCACCCTGTATGGTTAGTACCTAGTAGCACCCCTTTGGGAAGTACCACAGCTTGTAAAAGCTTTTTGTAGCCAGTCAAGAGTCTTTCAGTTCTTGTTTGAGGGATTTTATCTATTCTTCCTTTCAAAGGTCTTCCTGTTCTGTGAGATTCCTGCGCCACCTTGCATGCACTGCATGCACAGATTTTCAATGATGTTCAGATCAGGGGACTGTGAGGGCCATGGCAAAACCTTCAGCCTGAGCCTTTTGAGGTAGTCTCTTGGGGATTTTGAGGGGTGTTTAATTGATAAAAATAAACTATTAACACTTCTATTTTTGAAATAATTTTTACTTTGCAGCATAAAAATCCGATAATATAGTCTAACCCATCAGTTGTCGTATGTGGCAGTGGAAACTTTAGGTTATCTTAGGCACCACAGCCCAATTGAGACTGCAACCTTAATAATAGTTAACCTATTTATAAAGGTTAAACAATATAGAACTAAAAGAATGATAACTTTTTGAATACCATTATGCTGTACTGTAGATTATAGTTATGTCTGTTATATGCTCAATTGGTACCAGGTATTTATTCCACTGACCCCATATAATTAAATGTTTTTATTGTATTGTGATTGTCCATATTGCATCCTGTGCTAGCTGGATTCATTTTGCCATCACATTATACACTGCTTATCCAAGGGTTATGACCACCCTGCAATTTATCAGTGGTCATGCTTGCAAACTATAGGAAAACGCCTCCAGAGAGGCAGGCACCTTTTCCTACATGTCCAGATGTCTCAGGAATGCTGGAAGCAATGTTACATAGTGGCATCATCTTGTGAGCATTCACACAGATAGACACAATAATGATATCCCCTTTCTGGGTCAGGTAATGAAGACACAATCACGCTTGCCCCCGAAGCCTTGTGCCTGCGCCTATGCTTCAGTGTAGCTATGTAAACCTAATCTTAGGCATGTTCACTGAAGGCCTTCTTGCTTTCATCTTTGCTTGTCTTTTAGGCTCTGTCTAAGCCTACATTATGGTATTCTCTCATATTTGATGGGAAGAATAGCACAGAGCAATGCTATTCTTCTTGTCAAAATACAGGCACAACCATGGGGTTGTCCTCCTAACCCACACACTCAAAAAGACAACATATATAAAAAGCAAGAGGGTGTTAATATTGTATGGTGAGCACTCTGAGCCAATATAAGTAAAAATATTACACCTTTATTGCAAAAACAATTACACATGATCTCTAATCCAACAACATGACTGTTAACACCCTGTTAAAACATTTGGCAAGTAATAGTACCACAGCGAAGGGGGTTGACAAATCGTACACTCTGTTATTTTCATTTCTCTGCTCCTATGATGGAAGAGAAAAATTGAAATTTGATGTATGTGTGAACAGAGCCTTAGAAAAGTTGTCTTTTTACATTACTACTTGCATTCCACATCTGATCGAATGCCTGGAAAAAACATTGGGGCAGATTTATTAACCCTGTAGATGTTGTAAACTTAGACAGCAGTCTAGAATTGTCTAAACCTGCACCAAATTTATTGCAGTGTCTTATTATGCTGGATGACATCAGTCTGTATAAAAATGACTTGCATATCCACATGCCGGGCATTGATCTAGTGCTTCTCATGATAATTTGTAAACATGTACATGAGGCACTTAGTATATATTTTGATCAACGCAAAACAGTCCGCACTGACTGACTGCTACCGCCGCTGCCTCCGTGAACCCCTGCACCTCTACTTCACGGGCAGGTAGGTGGTCAACCCCGGGCACGTTTGTCTCCTGACCTCCCACTGCTGCCACCCTGCTGACTTGCAGCCATGCTACCACCTTGCTGGCTCCACTGCTGCTTCACGGGCAAGCTGCCACCCACCCTCTTCTCCTGATGATGATGAAGCCCCTTTTGCACCTGGCTCCCAAGTGCGATCGGCTTCATCATCATCGAGTAGTGTCTGCACATCACTGATGTCCTCCTCAATGTCTCTGGGTCAGGAGCCTGACCGCTCGCAACACCACCACCCACGCCACTCTCCTCATCACGAGAAGGCCACCTAGTAGCACAATGGCCAAGTTAGGAGGTGGCAGCATCAGGAGAAGGCCACTGAGTGGCACAATGACAAAGTCTGGAGTTGGCAGCAGTATGAGGAGGCCACGAAGTCACGCAATGACCAAGCCTGGAGTTGGCAGCAGTATGAGGAGGCCACCAAGTCGCACAATGACAGAGTCTGGAGTTGCCAGAATCAGGAGAAGGCCACCTAGTGGCACATTGACAGAGTCTGGAGGTGGCAGCAGCAGCATCAGGAGGAGGCCACAGAGTGGCACAATGACCAAGTGTGGAGATGGCAGCAGCATCAGGAGACCACAGAGAGGCACAATGACAGAGTCCAGAGTTGGCAGCATCAGCAAAAGGCCACCGAATGGCACAATGACTGAGTGTGGAGTTGGCAGCAGTATGAGGAGGTCACTGAGTGGAACAATGACAGAGTCTGGAGTTGGAAGCATCAGGAGAAGGCCACCAAGTAGCACAATGACCGAGTCTGGAGGTGGCAGCAGTATGAGGAGGCTACCGAGTGGCACAATGACAGAGTCTGGAGGTGGCAGCAGCATGAGGAGAAACCAGAGTGGCCCAATGACTGAGTCAGGAGGTGGTAGCATCAGGAGAAGGTCACCAAGTAGCACAATGACCGAGTCTGGAGGTGGCAGCAGTATGAGGAGGCTACCGAGTGGCAAAATGACAGAGTCTGGAGGTGGCAGCAGCATGAGGAGACACCAGAGTGCCCCAATGACTGAGTTGAGAGGTGGCAACAGCAGCAGTATCAGGAGGATACCACAGAGTGGCAAGGTGACAGTGTAGAAATGGCAGCAGCATCAGGATAACACAGAGTGGCAAGATGACATAGCATGGAGATGGCAGCAGCAGTATCATCAGGATACCACAGAGTGGCAAGGTGACATAATGTGGAAAAGGCAGCAGCAACAGCAGCAGCATCAGGATACCACACAATGGCAAGGTGACAAAGTGTGGATATGACAGCAGCAGCAGCATCAGGATACCACAGAGTGGCAAGGTGACATAGTGTGGATAAGGCAGCAGAAGCATCAGGATACCACAAAGTGGCAAGGTGACATAGTGTGGATAAGGCAGCAGCATCAGTATACCACAAAGTGGCAAGGTGACATAGTGTGGAGATAGCAGCATCAGGAGACCACAAAGTGACCCGGTGACAGAGTGGCGCGGTGGGTGGTGAAAGAAGGAGCACTTGGCATCAGATGTGTGGCATCAGGTGGGTGGCAGCATCAGAGTAGTAGCTGAGGCAGGTAGCTAAAAGAAACCGGTCTCTTTTGTCAAGGTTTGGGTAAGGCGGCTTGGTTGATCTATCAGATGCATCAGGCATTGGTGGGTGGAAATCCTGGCTGATCCACGCCTGATTCATCTTGACAAAGGTCAGTCTCTCCACATTTTGGGTGGACAGGCGAGTTCCCCTTGGGGTAACTATGACCCATGCCACACTAAACACCCGCTCTGATGCCACACTACTGGCCGGCCAGGACAGCTTTTCCAGTGCAAACTCGGCCAGCTGCGGCCACAAATTTAGTTTGGCTGCCCAGTAGTCCAACGGATCTTCAATATGGGTTGGCAGGTTGCTGTCCAAGTATGCCACCACCTGCTGGTTCGTGTCCTGCTCCAGGTCTACCTGCTGCTGCTGGTGAGTAGTTTCTTCACTATGCAGGTGAAGAAAGCTACTCATTAGTGACTGTAGACTCAGGCTGCAGCTGATGGAGCTGGTACTGCTCCTGCCATCCCACCCCTCCCCAGCAGCCATGGCAGTGGAACGTGAGCACAGAGGGCCACCCCAGTAAGACCTGCAAGAGGATGGACGATGGCGCAGATAGGAAGCGGCCAACTGACTACATAGGATGTCTCTATAGTAGTTCAATTTGTCCTCCCTCTCAGTGGGTGTAAAGAAGGCCCCTATTCTGAACCAGTAGCGAGGGTCCAACAAGGTAGAGAGCCAGAAGTCATCCCTCTGCCGAATGGTGACAATTTGGCTGCCACTACGCAAGCAAGTAAGAATGCATTGGGCCATTTGTGCTAGTGACTCGGAGGGACTTCCTGCCTTCATCTCCACTGCATACTGCCACGGTGTGCCTGGGGCCTGTGTCTCATCTTCCTCATCGCCCTGAAGCTCCTCTGAGTAGAAAAAACACCCATTTGGCTACACATTGCCTGTGCTCCAATGTCCTCCTCCCCTTCCTCCTCCTCTTCCAGTTAAGCCCCCACAGGGCTCATGTGGCCATGAGATTTAGGCGCCACGTCTTCAGTCACCTGACCAGCCATTGTTACCACCATCTTTTCCAGGACATGAAGCAGTGGAATGACGTTGTTAATCCTGTAGTCCTGGCGACTGACAAATAACGTGGCGTACTCAAAGGGCCTGAGCAAACAGCAGGTGTCACGCATGAGCTGCCACTTGCTCATATCGAAGTTACACAGGGGAGTACTCCTATCCGCTTGGATCATAAAGAAACGTTTGATGGCCTTTCTCTGTTCGTATAGTCGTTCCAACATATGGAGGGTGGAATTCCAACGGGTGGAAACGTCGCATATCAGACTATATTGGGGGATGCCATTCTACCGCTGCAGCTCAAGGATGGTGTGCTTTACGGTGTATGAGTGGCTGAAGTGCATGCAAGAAACTGCTTGAGAACCAGATTAAACATGTGTGCCATGAAGGGAACATGGCTCAGCCTTCCTTGATGCAGCGCTAACACAATGTTCTTCCTGTTGTCGGTCACCATGGTTCCGATTGTGAGTTGTCAGGGAGAAAGCCAGGATTTTATTTTTTGATGAAGCACATGGAGCAGTTCCTCCCCTGTGTGACTCCGTTCGCCCAGGGAAACGAGGTGCAGAACAGCGTGACATGACCATGCACTGCATATATGGTATGTTGGAGGGGCACTGTGACTTTTCCCTGCAGTGGAGGCTGAGAATATGGTGGAGAATGAGGAGGCAGCGGCGGACATTGTTGCAGGACCAACGTCCTAACGCTAGTGTGAACCCACACTTAATTAGTTAAAAAAAAATACTCACCTTATCCATTTGAGTGCCAAGAGGCTGCCATGGTCATCTTGACTGAAGATCTCACACGAAATCTTGCACGGTGCATGAGGACACCATCACGCTGGCCTGCGTGGTGACGTCATACATCAAAATTTTGCGCAGGATCTTCAATAAAGATGGCCACTGCGTCCTCTTCGCATATATTTTTTTTACGCAATTTCAGGGAAAATTGATTGCTTACCACGAAGCATGAGAAAATTCGGCTTTAATTTGAATTGAAGTTTACTTCAATACTTCAATTCGCTCAACCTTAGTGCGAATGCTCACTTCTTCCGGAGCACAGCTGGCTAGAGTGGCAGTGCTATTTTTCAAAAAAATGCTTCATATTAAACCACCTCTATAATAACTACATAGTAGTCTTGTACATACACATGTTATGTGCATGCACCATTTTTTACACAGACACAGAGATTTTGGTGAGTACTCTATTCCAATTGTCATTAAATCCATGTAAAATCTGTGCCCTATTATTTTCAATAGAAATCCGCATGGCTGTTCATGCAACACCTTATTTCTTGATTCATTTTGTTTGCGGAAACCACAGGGTGTTTACTACACATGGTTTAGCCCAAATGAATGGAGTCTAATCTGTGTGTGGACCCCCAGAAGTGCAAACTGCAAATCTGCAACAGAAATTCACAATAAATTTATAAGCCGGATACACAGAGGTTTCACAGCTTTCATTGACAAAAATATTTCTTATTTTTAAGACTTTGGCCAGAAGAAATTTAAAAAAAATGTCATGTTATTCATAACTCAATAACATGATTTTAAAATTGTGAACAAGTATGACTGATATGTAGAAAACTATAAAAACAGGACGCTGACGTTAAACCCTTTATATTGAACATTCTGCTTGAAGTGTAATGTGGAAGCTAAGTCTCAGCTGGCAGTCAGCATGATGTGTTCAGCAGTTGCTTTGCTTCATTTTAACAAATTCACTATGGCACAAGCCAGCATCGAGAATGTGTTAAGGGATTAATATGAACATTTTATTAAAAAATAAATAAATAAAGCATCCTATATGTCATATTTTCTTAAATCTAATGACAAAAAAAACTTGTATTTACATAAATCAATCAAACATTCTACTATCTAGAAAAATATATCTTCACATTGTAAAAAAAAAAAAAAAACTCAAATAGAAAAATATTTTAAGGAATAGCTTGAAAATGTATTGACATTATATTCCTACTGCTACTTAGTGAAAATAATAGAGAAGCATGAAAATATTAAACACAGTGTGATACAATGTGTGGTATAGTGGTGAAAAGAGAGGAGGAAGACCTAACCTAGAATAACAAGATTGTTGACTCTTCACCCTCTTTCTCTTTCCTCCTATCTCTTTTAGTAGGGGGGGAGGCATAACCTGTGGATGATCTCCCCATCTTTCTGGTTTGCTAAGGTGTCTGTGCTGGTGGAGTAAAAAAAGTCCATGCTGTCTTATATTGCCCATGGGTGAAGGGAAAGGAGCAGAGCAGGACTGGTCATTCGGGAATTCAAAATGTACAGTTTAGTTGCAGGGCCTGTAAAAAGAACAAAGAAGCATGGGATTAGCTTAGACAACACTTGTTAACCCACTTCAGATGAATTATGACTAGGATGGCCACCACAGAAGTGTCTGTCAGCAGCTCACCCTCTCTTCCTATTGACAATTGTATAAAATCTGCATGATAATTGGCTAAACTATAGGAACTTAAATATTGCTCAGCCTTATTAACTGTCAGTATGTTCAAAATCTTAAAATGTTAAGAATAAACAGATGGCTTACTCTGGATGACCACAACTGCTGCTCAGGTTCAGAGAAACACCCCGGGTTCTAGAGTATATAAATGGTAGAAAGATTGAACCGGCACTCAAGACACCTGTGTACAGGTAGAAAGATTGAACCGGAACTGCACCTGTGCACAGTGAGAAGAGTTCATGATTCAATCCATCTTATGAACTGAACCTGTACATTGCATGGGACAAGGCTATCCACTCATTTAATTACAAGTCTATTCACTAGCCCAATATCTATTACAGATTGGGATATATGCTAGTTGTTTGGCCTTATCATATACACTACACAGAATCCTTCCAGATAACAGTAAATTGGATACAGCCATCAGATTGCATATAACTGCTAATCTGACGTTCTAGGCAGACTATACGTTACCCGTTTTAACCATTCATTTTTAATTATTCTATTTTATTTAATTTTATATTTATAGTTTGTGTTCTTATGTTATATTGACTTATTCGTGTCAACAATAAATTCACACTTTCTGCATAATTTCCAACTGTCTTGAGTGCCGGTTCAATCTTTCTACCAAAATCTTAAAATATTTGTAATAAATCTATACATTAGAATGTATTACAAGCATTCCTGTGTTATCTCTGGAATGGGAAAACTGCTAATGAAAGTGCAACAACATACTGTATACATTTTCATCAATGTCTAATTACATTATGCTATTTGGCATTGAAACAGAAATGTATTACATTGTAGAAATTATAATCTTCTGCTATTTATGATACACATCAGTATTTAAAGCTTATATTGATAATTGCTGAACACATTTAAAATAAGCAGATCATAATGAAACAGAGGTCAGGAATAGTACAGGGTAACAATCTGGGACCACCGTCAGCAAATTCTAAATTTGCTGCCTATCTTTCTTCACCATTCCATTTAGTAGATCTAAGGATCTAAGGCTTCCCCTAGATGTTCATCAGCGCCTGTGGTGGAGCCAGTGGACTTGGCTACTAAGAGCCCAGGTTATATCTGCCCTGTAAGTCAGCAGAAAACAGGTGCAAGCTTAAAGGTAATAGAACTATCAGATGCCAAGATGTAGCAGGAGAAAAACATGCCAGGGTCTGAGCTAGGTGTGCCAACAGAAGTTAAAACAGCAGACAAGAACAAGTAGTGGAGTCAAAACTAGGATAAACAGTAAAAATCTAATCAATAGATAAAGGGTTAATCCATAAACAACCCAAGGTCAAAACACAGGAAGATCCAACAAAAATGAAGCACTGTTCTAAACACACAGAACTAATAGAAACCAGGAACAAAATTACAGGGCAATGACAAACTGAAAGTGCCAGACTTGGATTGGAAAGCGAGCCAGGGATCTGATTGTCCCAGTGTCCAGACTAACTGACAGGCCGATAAGCCAGAGCATGGCTGGTCAGGATGGCAACCCCTTCTAGGCACAAAAATGTGGCTAGACCCTGACACAGATTTTATATTTGCTATGTATTCCCTGAGAACAGATAAATGTCAAAATACAGTGAAAAAGTTTTCTGAACGGAGTTGTTCTGTTTAGGCAACTGCTTGGGTTCTCTTCACACAATTTGACCGTTGAGATACTCAGTGCTGCCAATTAACCAATAAGCTGTGTATGAAATGTATCCACAAATATTAGGCTTAATTTGCATATTTTATAGAATGAAATATGTCTCAGATACAAGATGTTTTGGGGGGGGGTTGGGTTTCTCAAGTAACAAGTGTACTTTCAGACTACTTTACTAAGTCAATAATACAAATAAATAATAGAAACCTTGTATTACATTATCAGCTGTTTTGTCCTATCCCCTCACTTTTTGTAAACTTTGTGAAATTTATGAGAAATCTGTTTTATGAGATCAAGATGGGCTGTCTGCTCAGCGAAGGATTAGAATTTATCATCCCATAGAAGTCTATGTAGAGGAGAGGAGGAAGTATAGCACTAGCACAGGAATGATTCAGCAGCTAATAGTAAGTTTTTTATCTCACCCTTACTGCTTTATTCATATCTATACCTCTCACTACTTCTCTATAATGCCCTATATGCTGTCTCACACGAATTCTGGTTGATATAAATGCAGCATGTAAAGGTAAAAACTGATACAGATACAAGTCAGACATAATGGTCAGTGCTATCACTCAAGTATACACACAAGGCAGCTTATTCTGAAAAGTCATCTGAAAGTTTAGGTACGCTTGAAAGTAGAGATATGAAAAACAACACTTGATGTAAGAAATAAATCATACTGTATCACAAACTCCCATATCTCAATAACTTTGCATATGCAGAGTCACCGGTGTATTGGGAATCAACAGAGCGGTATTACTGTCACCAGTTTAGGATTTATGTCTAGGAAGACAAAATATATATACTAACCATAAAGGTAGCATTCAGCATCATGACTCATTGTAAAAATATAAGTAATTGATATACATTATGTTTCAAAACAATACTTTCTGACAATGTCAGATGTTTTAGTCTTTTCACCTTTATGGACCAGCATCCTAATATACACATTTAGACTATATAATGCCATAGAAGCAGTCTTAAAATAGCATTGGTACCTTGCCCTTTAATGTTATATTGCCCAATACTATAAAACATGCACTTGCATTTATATTTTTTATAATGTAGTAAAAAGAGCAAATTGTAGGGCTGATACATATCCTCCAAATGTCAGCCTATAGATAATTGAACATATGTCTTTACGGTGCTACTAAATTGACTTCCTCATTGACTTTAATTAACCCATCTGGTGGGGAAAAAAACTGCATGGTATCTTTTCCAAAACTAGATAAAATTGTATTAAACATTCCACTGGGATATCATGTCACTCACATCTTCATTAGGTGATTTATTCACACTGTCAGAAACTATGAACTTCAAAATTCTGTTATATTCCCAGCTGTAACACATAGAAGTGTGATTAACCAAAGGGAAAAAACACATGGAATACAAATAGTTTCTAATAAAATAATGTAACATAGTAAGAATTTAAAAAAGATACAAAATTCATCAAGTCCGATTTACAATCCTACTGTGTTTATCTATATTAGGATAAAAACCTCAGCGTGGTAATTACTAAATCTTTTAATATAGGGGAAAATTAATTTCTGATATCAAAATATAGTTATCCGAATATTTCTATGGCTCAATAAAGCTGTATTCAGAAATCTAGTAGATGTAACTTAATAATAATATTTTTTTTTTCAAGAAATTAAGCCGATTATGTACCCGACTTCACAACACTATGCTAGGTGAAGACCTAGGTACAGGTCATATATGAGATCTGGACCTGCACAGAGATTTTTTTATGGCCTCCTGTACAGTACTTGGGGAAGAGAAAACCCTTGTGTGTAACTCTGCCATAGATATGCTTTATTTCACCCATGACAAAGGTTCATGTAGTTGCTCTAGCCCTTTATCTAAATATTATGGGCAAAGTAAAATGGCTTTTTTGTGGCCACCAGGCACTTAGCACTCGGCTGGAGGTAAAACCATGGCTTTAAGTCAAATGCACACAATAGCCTAAATATCTGTAGAAATGCATCAATATGAAGATCTATGATTGCAATAAAAAGTAGACAGTACATGAGGAGAGGGCAAAAATGCATCTTAGCTAAGGGAATTTTATCATTCTCAATCTAAGGTGGGCCAAAAACTTTATATAACAAAATCAGCCAACAGCTATCCCCCTCAACCACTCCATACACATACAGTACACTCTCGGCTGAGCTTACATGTGTTCTAACTGGGTCAAGGGAAATAACTGACTGTCAAACACCTCTGGTTACAGCTTGTCTCATCTATGAACAAAAAGATTGGGTATGTTGAAATCCAGCAACCGAATCCTTCTTTTCTTGAGCATCTGCAGCCCAAACCTTTGCCTCAGCTATCACCGGCAGGCCCATAAAATAAATGTAGTGGTAGCCATGCTTGCGCTGTGTTTTTCCCATTCATATACAGGTCCTTCTGAAAAAATTAGCATATTGTGATAAAGTTCATTATTTTCTGTAATGTACTGATAAACATTAGACTTTCATATATTTTAGATTCAATTCACACAACTGAAGTAGTTCAAGCCTTTTATTGTTTTAATATTGATGATTTTGGCATACAGCTCATTAAAACCCAAAATTCCTATCTAAAAAAATTAGCATATTTCATCCGACCAATAAAAGAAAAGTGTTTTTAATACAAAAAAAGTCAACCTTCAAATAATTATGTTCAGTTATGCACTCAATACTTGGTCGGGAATCCTTTTGCAGAAATGACTGCTTCAATGCGGCGTGGCATGGAGGCAATCAGCCTGTGGCACTGCTGAGGTGTTATGGAGGCCCAGGATGCTTCGATAGCGGCCTTAAGCTCATCAAGAGTGTTGGGTCTTGTGTCTCTCAACTTTCTCTTCCCAATATCCCACAGATTCTCTATGGGGTTCAGGTCCAGAGAGTTGGCAGGCCAATTGAGCACAGTAATACCATGGTCAGTAAACCATTTACCAGTGGTTTTGGCACTGTGAGCAGGTGCCAGGTCGTGCTGAAAAATGAAATCTTCATCTCCATAAAGCTTTTCAGCAGATGGAAGCATGAAGTGTTCCAAAATCTCCTGATAGCTAGCTGCATTGACCCTGCCCTTGATAAAACACAGTGGACCAACACCAGCAGCTGACATGGCACCCCAGACCATCACTGACTGTGGGTACTTGACACTGGACTTCAGGCATTTTAGTATTTCCCTCTCCCCAGTCTTCCTCCAGACTCTGGCACCTTGATTTCCGAATGACATGCAAAATTTGCTTTCATCCGAAAAAAGTACTTTGGACCACTGAGAAACAGTCCAGTGGTGCTTCTCTGTAGCCCAGGTCAGGCGCTTCTGCCGCTGTTTCTGGTTCAAACGTGGCTTGACCCGGGGAATGCGGCACCTGTAGCCCATTTCCTGCACACGCCTGTACACGGTGGCTCTGGATGTTTCTACTCCAGACTCAGTCCACTGCTTCCGCAGGTCCCCCAAGGTCTGGAATCGGTCCTTCTCCACAATCTTCCTCAGGGTCCGGTCACCTCTTCTCGTTGTGCAGCGTTTTCTGCCACACTTTTTCCTTCCCACAGACTTCCCACTGAGGTGCCTTGATACAGCACTCTGGGAACAGCTTATTCGTTCAGAAATTTCTTTCTGTGTCTTACCCTCTTGCTTGAGGGTGTCAATGATGGCCTTCTGGACAGCAGTCAGGTCGTCAGTCTTACCCATGATTGCGGTTTTGAGTAATGAACCGGGCTGGGAGTTTTTAAAAGCCTCAGGAATCTTTTGCAGGTGTTTAGAGTTAATTAGTTGATTCGGATGATTAGGTTGATAGCTCGTTTAGAGAACCTTTTCATGATATGCTAATTTTTTGAGATAGGAATTTTGGGTTTTCACGAGCTGTATGCCAAAATCATCAATATTAAAACAATAAAAGGCTTGAACTTTTTCAGTTGTGTGTAATGAATCTAAAATATATGAAAGTCTAATGTTTATCAGTACATTACAGAAAATAATGAACTTTATCACAATATGCTAATTTTTTGAGAAGGACATGTATATGGGACTTCCAAAAACAGCCGAACGTGTCGCTATTTTTGGTGCTCCCATGGAAATTAATGGAAGGTGGCTGCACATGCATGCTTCTCTTTCCTTAATTTTGTAGGGTCCGTTATAGAGACAGGTGTGGGTCCTAGAGGTCGGAGCCTCACCTATCAGACATTGGTGGTATATCCTAGCGATATGCTACCAATGCTTGAGATTAGTGTTGAGTGAATGAAAGTCCACAAATTCGCCATGAATCTCAATTTGCTTGTGCTTTATGAGAATCGATTTTCCCTGAATGGCGGTAAAAAACGAAAAAAAAGGAAAATCATACTTACTGCATCCATTTGCTAGTGAAGGACTGGCCACCGCCATCATGATAGAAGATCTCGCACGAAATCCAGTGCGCGGTGATGTATGACATCACCACACTGACCGACGTGATGACATCTTCATGGGTCATGTGAGATTTCACCCTAGATCTTCAATCAAGATGGTGGCGGCCATCTTTTAGCGAGCAAATGGATGAGGTAAGTATATATTTTTTTTAGTTATACTTTATTGCTGTCAGATGCCTCAATCAGCTATGAACTTGACGTCTGAGGTGTACAATGATGGAGGGCGGTGCAATCGCTGCTCCCTGTGATTGTACCCGCTACTTACAAAGAAATGTGCTTCATGACAAAGTAACAAAGCAAATTTTGTTATAAAATTCGGCAAAGCAGCCAAATCAGATTTTTGAATACTTCGCTCATATCTGCTTGAGATGACAGAATCCCTTTAAATATTAGGCCACACCTACTAAGAGAACATGCATTAGAGGTAAAATATTTTCGGATTCCAATTAGTCATTCACTGGAACATTTTAAATAGCAACATCA
The DNA here is from genome assembly GCA_033119425.1 of Bufotes viridis. Taxonomy (NCBI): domain Eukaryota; kingdom Metazoa; phylum Chordata; class Amphibia; order Anura; family Bufonidae; genus Bufotes; species Bufotes viridis. The sequence continues at coordinate 243,154,807 of CM065592.1, forward strand.
ACTTCATATCAAGAGATACATGATAACCTACCAAAAAAAGTGAATTTTATTTATTGTATATTTCATACTTATTGAAGATGTAAATGTGAGGAATTTGATATAATACTCTAGAAAAAATATTCACAAAAATACGTCAATGCAAATACATTTAATTTCACATAATATGTCTCTGCTGTCACTTAAGAATGATTGGGCGTTTCTCCTTGAAAAGCATGTAACAGTCCCTAAAGTTCAATAAAAAAGAATGTTGACACATTGAAATTTTTCTTCAGCACTAGGGAAATACACTAATTCAGCATGTGGGCTGAGAGTAGCCTCTCCCTTTATCTTGGATGGGTTTCAGCTACATCTGTAAACTGAGTAAATGACTGTAAAATGTAAAAATTGTACCGCAGTGGACAAAATACAGAAGAGAAGAAAAAAAATGTTATGATTGAAAAAATGTATATTCATTTGGACTTCATGGAGGGGTCAGTCTCTGGAAATTCATCAAAACATACCTTCTTATATATTTTTATTGGAGTTGTCAGAACGTATCCACTCCTAATATTTTCATTGAAAACATAAAAAGCTACGAGCACTCTCTGGCCTCACTAAAACAGCAAATACATGTGCAGGTTTTTATGGTGCCACACAAAGTGATTTAAAATCTTGCACTAAGAAGAGTAAAAAAAGCCAGATCTTTTCAATAATGCATGAAATATGACATTTTTAAACTGAAAAAGCAAAAATGACAACAAAAGATGATTGTCCCTCAAAATAATAATTTCCTATGAAATTGGCTGCAACAAGTGTGTGGCTTCATTTGATGCAAGATAGTCATTCCTCACTTAGACCTGTACTTAACCCCTTAAGGACCGGGCTCATTTTCACCTTAGGACCAGGCCATTTTTTGCAAATCTGACCAGTGTCACTTTATGTGGTGATAACTTTAAAACGCTTTTTCTTATCCAGGCCATTCTGAGACTGTTTTTTCGTCACATATTGTACTTCATGACACTGGTAAAATTAAGTCGAAAAATTTCATTTTTATTTATAAAAAAATATCAAATTTACCAAAAATTTTGAAAAATTAGCAATTTTCCAAGTTTCAATTTCTCTACTTCTATAATACATAGTAATACCGCCCAAAAAAGTTCTTGATTTACATTCCCCATATGTCTACTTCATGTATCGATCATTTTGGGAATGCCATTTTATTTTTTGGGGACGTTACAAGGCTTAGAAGTTTAGAAGCAAATCTTGAAATTTTTCCGAAATTTTCAAAAACCCACTTTTTATGGACCAGTTCAGGTCTGAAGTCACTTTGTGAGGCTTACATAATAGAAACCATCCAAAAATGACCCCATTCTAGAAACTACACCCCTCAAGGTATTCAAAACTGATTTTACAAACGTCATTAACCCTTTAGGTTTTCCACAAGAGTTAATGGCAAATGGAGATAAAATTTCAGAATTTCGATTTTTTGGAAAAGTTTCCGTTTGAATCCATTTTTTCCAGTAACAAAGCAAAGGTTAACAGCCAAACAAAACTCAATTTTTATTGCCCCGATTCTGTAGTTTTCAGAAACACCCCATATTTGGGCGTAAACTGCTGTATGGCCAAACGGCAGGGCACAGAAGTAAGGGAATGCCATATGGTTTTTGGAAGGCGGATTTTGCTGGACTGGATTTTTGACACCATGTCCCATTTGAAGCCCCCCGATGCACCCCTAGAGTAGAATCTCCAAAACAGTGACTCCATCTAAGAAACTACACCCCTCAAGGTATTCAAAACTGATTTTACAAACTTTGTTAACCCTTTAGGTGTTCTACAAGAGTTATTGGCAAATGGAGATGAAATTTCGGAATTTCTATTTTTTGTTACCTTGCCTCAAAGAAAGTAAAATATATAGCAACCAAAAATCATATTTACCCTAAAATAATACAAACAAAACTGTCACCTTATCCCGTACTTTCCAAAATGGGGTCACTTTTTTGGCGTTTCCACTGTAGGGGTGCATCAGGGGGGCTTCAAATGGGACATGGTGTCAAATAACCAGTCCAGCAAAATCTGCCTTCCAAAAACCATATGGCGTTCCCTTCCTTCTATGCCCTGCCGTTTGGCCATACAGCAGTTTACGACCACATATGGGGTGTTTCTGCAAACTACAGAATCAGGGCAATAAATATTGAGTTTTGTTTGGCTGTTAACCCTTGCTTTGTTACTGTAAAAATGGATTAAAATGGATAATTTGCAAAAAAATAGCTGTTTTGGGACAGTTTTGTATTTTTTGTTATTTACATCGTTGAACTGACAGGTTAGATTGTGTGCTATTTCTATAGAGCAGGTTGTTACGGACGCGACAATACCAAATATATCTACTTTTTGGGGTTTTTGTTTCAGTTTTACATAATAAAGCATTTTTGAAAAAATGATTTTTAGTGTCTCCACATTCTGAAAGCCATAGTTTTTTTTTTTTTTTGGCAATTGTCCTATGTAGGGGCTCATTTTTTGCGGGATGAGATGGCGGTTTGAATGGTACTATCTTGGGGTGCATATGACTTTTGATCACTTGCTATTACACTTTTGTGATGTAAGGTGACAAAAATGACTTTTTTTACAACGTTTTTATTTTTTATGTTTACGGCGTTCACCTGAGGGGTTAGGTCATGTTATATTTTTATAGAGCAGGTCGTTACGAACGCGACGATACCCAAAATGTATACTTTTTTTTATTTATTTTGGTTTTACACAATAATATCCTTTTTGAAACAAAAAAAAAAACATGTTTTAGTGTCTCCATAGTCTGAGAGCCATATTTTTTTCAGTTTTTAGGCGATTGTCTCATGTTGGGTATAAGTTTTGCGGGATGAGGTGGCGGTTAGATTGGCACTATTTGGGGGGTCATATGACGTTTTGATTGCTTGCTATTACACTTTTTGTGATGTAAGGTGACAAAAAAATGGCTTTTTGACAAAGTTTTTTTTTTTTTTTTTACAGTGTTTACTTGAGGGGTTAGGTCATGTGATATTTTTATAGAGCAGATTCTTACGGACGTGGAGATACCCAATATGTCTACTTTTTTTTAATTTTTTTACATTTAACACTGAAAAGCATTTTTGAAACAAAAAAAATCATGTTTTAGTCTGAGAGGCATATTTTTTTTTTTTTTTTGGCAATTGTTTTATGAAGGGGCTCATTTTTTGCGGGATGAGATGGTGGTTAGATTGGTACTATTTTGGGAGGCATATGCCTTTTTGATCGCTTTGTATTACACTTTTAGTGATGTAAGGTGCCAAAAAATGGCTTATTTACACCATTTTTTTTTTTTTTATGGCGTTCACGTGAGGGATTCAGTCATGTGATATTTTTATAGAGCTGTTTTTTATGGACGCGGCGATACCTAAGATGTGTAGTGTATTTTATTTTTTTTTACTTTTTATTCAGTGATTTGTGTTTTTTTTTATATTTACTTTTTTTCACTTTTTACATTTTTTTTGGACCCAGACCCACTTGGTTCTTGTAGATCCAGTGGATCTGATGTCAGTATAATACAGTACAGTACACTATATAGTGTACTGCACTGTATTTTTTACTTTTCACAGTCTGGTCAGACTTCTGCCTTTAGCAGAAGTCTGACCAGAGTTACTATACCATGGCATGCAGGACGCTTCTGAAAGCGTCCTGCTGCCATGGTAACCATCACCCACTGCCATTAGAGAGTAGTGGGTGATGGATGGGGAGGGAGGGGGGCTCATCCTGGAGTGGGGGCTGCATAGGCACAGCAGCCCCCGATGGGAGAGGGAGGGAGCTCCTCCCTGTTAACACCTTCCATACCGCGGTCCGTCCGGACCGCGGTAAGGAAGGGTTAAACGGCTGGCATCTGCAGCACAGATGCCAGCCGTTTCTATCAGAGTGCCAGCAATGTGCTGGCACTCTTATAGAACCACTAGACACCAGGGAATTATTACAAGGGAGGCGGGCGGGGGTTAAAATGAATATCTTTGGGGCAATTAACTCTCTGATCCTCGCGGTCACAGACCGCGGGGATCAGAGATCGATAAAACCGCTGCAAACCGCAGGTCTGAATTGAACGCCCTTGTAATTGTACGCCCTTCGTCCTTAAGGGGTTAAGCAAATGGAGTACTGTTTATAAACAAAAGGGGTCATTTACTATACTCAAATACGCCTATATTTGACGTACTTCAGGCGCAGATGGTGGTCGCAACGATTAGTTCCGCCACTGTCTGTGACTTAGCCCTGCTCATGCCAGGTCTAAAATTGTGGACGTGGAAGGGGACAGGCCGGCAGGCCCGTCTCATTTACTATTTTCTACGTCTGTTTCAGGCGTAGAAACAGGTCTAAATGTAAAACAACTAGAAAGCTGTCTTACATGACCTGTTAGCTACGCCCCTGTAAATAGGTATACCTAGTAACTGAAAATAAGTAAAAGTGTAACATACCGCGCCAACCCTATAATCACCAGAATTTGCACACGTTGTAACCACCAGTACCAAAACAAGGAAAACAGACCACCACTGCAGATAAAGACTGTACAAATACTCAGATCTCGTCTATACAGCTGTATTAACTTATTATACGCTGTGTGCCCGATCAAAGCGGTCCTCAGGGTTAGATTTCTGCCGCAGCTGACTAGCGGCTGTGCTGTGGGAAAAATGTATTTCTTGCTGCTCGCGCCGGCCGGTGGCGCTGAGCTGCTAGTGGTAAGGGATCGCGTGCGCGCGTTCTGGAGCCGGCTCCACACGCGATCCCTTACCACTAGCGGCTCAGCGCCACCGGCCGGGGCGCGAGTGCAAATTCTGGTTGGCGCGGTATGTTACACTTTTACTTATTTTCAGCCTGATTCAGTTGGTGGTGCGGTCCACTGATATATACTGCTGCCTGCGATTAGCACTAGAGCAGAGGGTGCGCTACAGTGTGCTTGTTTTAGTGATACCTAGTAACTTGCCACACTCATACTGCATATTGTAATAAATGGGGGTACACAACAGCCTAAAGTAATTATAAATATAAGAGCAATTTTTATTACATAATACAATTAAAAATACATACAAACTGTCATTAAAATTCTGTCACACAGGTACAAAATGGACCCAAACCCATCACTAAATATAGTATACGAAAATTACAACATGCAACTATGTAATGACATGGTACAAAGAAAAACCCATAAAACCCTCATATCCAAACCAAATGCTGTAGTGCAAGGTATATACAAAAAGAATCACAAATATTTAAAATAAATCTCAATCGTATGCGCATGTTTGCAGAAGTTATATAAAAAGAATCCCAATCATATAGAAAGAATCCCAAACATGTGAATAATAGTATTATAAAAGCTATATAAAAAGAGTCACAATCATATAGAAAGGGGGAGATTTATCATACTGGTGTAAAGTAGAACTGTCTTAGTTGCCCATAGCAACCAATCAGACTCCACCTTTCATTTTTCACAGCTTCTTTGGAAAATCATAGGTGGAATCTGATTGCTGCCATGGTAACCATCACCCACTGCCATTAGAGAGTAGTGGGTGATGGATGGGGAGGGAGGGGGGCTCATCCTGGAGTGGGGGCTGCATAGGCACAGCAGCCCCCCGATGGGAGAGGGAGGGAGCTCCCTCCCTGTTAACACCTTCCATACCGCGGTCCGTCCGGACCGCGGTAAGGAAGGGGTTAAACGGCTGGCATCTGCAGCACAGATGCCAGCCGTTTTTCTATCAGAGTGCCAGCAATGTGCTGGCACTCTTATAGAACCACTAGACACCAGGGAATTATTACAAGGGAGGCGGGCGGGGGGGGTTAAAATGAATATCTTTGGGGCAATTAACTCTCTGATCCCCGCGGTCACAGACCGCGGGGATCAGAGATCGATAAAACCGCTGCAAACCGCAGGTCTGAATTGAACGCCCTTGTAATTGTACGCCCTTCGTCCTTAAGGGGTTAAGCAAATGGAGTACTGTTTATAAACAAAAGGGGTCATTTACTATACTCAAATACGCCTATATTTGACGTACTTCAGGCGCAGATGGTGGTCGCAACGATTAGTTCCGCCACTGTCTGTGACTTAGCCCTGCTCATGCCAGGTCTAAAATTGTGGACGTGGAAGGGGACAGGCCGGCAGGCCCGTCTCATTTACTATTTTCTACGTCTGTTTCAGGCGTAGAAACAGGTCTAAATGTAAAACAACTAGAAAGCTGTCTTACATGACCTGTTAGCTACGCCCCTGTAAATAGGTATACCTAGTAACTGAAAATAAGTAAAAGTGTAACATACCGCGCCAACCCTATAATCACCAGAATTTGCACACGTTGTAACCACCAGTACCAAAACAAGGAAAACAGACCACCACTGCAGATAAAGACTGTACAAATACTCAGATCTCGTCTATACAGCTGTATTAACTTATTATACGCTGTGTGCCCGATCAAAGCGGTCCTCAGGGTTAGATTTCTGCCGCAGCTGACTAGCGGCTGTGCTGTGGGAAAAATGTATTTCTTGCTGCTCGCGCCCGGCCGGTGGCGCTGAGCTGCTAGTGGTAAGGATCGCGTGCGCGCGTTCTGGAGCCGGCTCCACACGCGATCCCTTACCACTAGCGGCTCAGCGCCACCGGCCGGCTGCAAGTGCAAATTCTGGTTGGCGCGGTATGTTACACTTTTACTTATTTTCAGCCTGATTCAGTTGGTGGTGCGGTCCACTGATATATACTGCTGCCTGCGATTAGCACTAGAGCAGAGGGTGCGCTACAGTGTGCTTGTTTTAGTGATACCTAGTAACTTGCCACACTCATACTGCATATTGTAATAAATGGGGGTACACAACAGCCTAAAGTAATTATAAATATAAGAGCAATTTTTATTACATAATACAATTAAAAATACATACAAACTGTCATTAAAATTCTGTCACACAGGTACAAAATGGACCCAAACCCATCACTAAATATAGTATACGAAAATTACAACATGCAACTATGTAATGACATGGTACAAAGAAAAACCCATAAAACCCTCATATCCAAACCAAATGCTGTAGTGCAAGGTATATACAAAAAGAATCACAAATATTTAAAATAAATCTCAATCGTATGCGCATGTTTGCAGAAGTTATATAAAAAGAATCCCAATCATATAGAAAGAATCCCAAACATGTGAATAATAGTATTATAAAAGCTATATAAAAAGAGTCACAATCATATAGAAAGGGGGAGATTTATCATACTGGTGTAAAGTAGAACTGTCTTAGTTGCCCATAGCAACCAATCAGACTCCACCTTTCATTTTTCACAGCTTCTTTGGAAAATCATAGGTGGAATCTGATTGGTTGCTATGGGCAACTAAGCCAGTTCTACTTTACACCAGTTTGATAAATCTCCCCCAAAGAATTCTAATCACATGTGAATATCAGTATAAGACAGGGATTAGCAACCTGCGGCTCTACAGCTGCTGTGAAACTACAATTCCCAGCATGCTTTATTCATTTCTATGGGAGTTCACAGAAGAGCAGAGTAAGTATGCATGCTGGGAGTTGTAGTTTAACAACATCTGGAGAGCCGTAGGTTGCCTACCCCTGGTATAAGAGAAGTTATATACCCATAGTGATGAGCAATGGTTGGTCTTGTGTTCCCCTCAGCGAGCATGAGCCCACCCCATACATTCCCTCTGTATGGCTGACATAATAATTTCGTGCCAGGAGGTATGACTCAGGCAGTGGGGGTAAGACTCTTGGCACCCCCACCAACCAGCTGTTTGAAGAGACGGCAGCACTTGTGCAAGTGCTACGACCTCCTCAGCGGTCTGAACGCTTTCTAGCTAATAGCGGTGGGGCAGTGTAATGACAGCTGGCTGCTGTTTGTTCCATTAAAGAATTGTGCAGATTAAAAATTGTACTAGAGAAGCTTTTGGATTCTAAATTTAGAGATTGCCCAAAGGGATGAATAAGATGACAAATCCAACAAATCCACAATGGGTTAATGAATTGTATAATGAGATGAGCGAACTTTAAAAAATAGTCCGGTGTTCGGCGTTCGTGTTGTGGTAAGTCGCGCATCCCGTTATGGATTCCACTATAGCGGCATATGGAATCCATAAGGGGCGGCTGCCACCAACCCGAACTGTTGAACAGCCGAAGGACCTGGGGTGACATCACTGTAACATCCTTTATATTTTGTTACAAAGACTTTGCTGTGACTAAGGGGCGTTCGTATGACCGCTCATTAGCGATCATCTTGCAGTGTAATACTGTCGCCGATTGCCTAATGAATAAGCAAACGCTAAAAGATCAGGATTTGCTGGCGGCAGATCGTGCTGTCAAATTACAATCTGCTGCTGGCAAACATCTGTACAGCATGGGGACAGGCAATGGCGTTCATTGGGCAATCTCTGCATGTAATAGCAGCAATCTCCACCTCTAGATAGCATTAGATTGCCGGGAGGGAACGCTTGCCTCCCGACAATCGTCTGCCTGATCGGGTTGACTAATACACCCTCAAAACACACACATTTTGTTGTTTGAACCACGTAACCATCTTTTTACATGTGATGTTTTTTAATGAACCTGTGATGCTGATATGTCATTTTTAGTTCTGCTCATTACTTTATGACTTGAAGCATCTAGTCCCAGATGCATCCTTCTTTTTTTCTGTGTCTTGGTTGTTGTATTAATCTTTATATCTCGTTCTCGAAATTTGCTAATTTTCATATAGAAGTCAAGGGGGCTGCCCCTTGCTTCCTCAAAGTCATAGTGACCGTTCTGTAATCCAGCCTCCTGCAGCATGATTGTTGCTGCCCACCATTGCCATGTCACCCTCCTGCATCTCCACATCTCACTCACATCTCGTGCAGATGCACTCGAAGACACGAGGAATATGTGAGCTATATGCTTATGTGGTTCAAACAACAAAATGCGTGTTTTTAGTCACAGCAAACTCTTTGTTTATAAGGCACAAAATATAAAGATTGTTAACCTTCCGTTCACACCTGTATGAAGAAAAGTGTTAAAATATATAGGTTTCATGTGCCTCTCATTAGATTAGGCCTCCAGTGTTTGATCACTCATCACTGCAATCTGCAGGAGAAAAAATGTACAATGTGTTATGTCCTTGGAGATCAAGAAATTTCTGCAGAAATGGGACAGTCTCTGGACATTATCACATATTTGTCATTAAGATTCTTGAGATTTCATTCTTGACCGGTTCTAACGTCAGTCCTCTCCATCATAATTGGACTTCTTCAAAATTGTCATTCCTTGGCCTGTAGAATAAGGTTTCATACAATCATGAGAGATGATCATTGTTCTACTAGGATCTGAGGTTGACTGCTTTCACTATGATTGATTACCTATCGCATAGATTTATTGATTTTCATTTTGTATCTTTATAATATTTTTTTTTACTCTTATATAGAATTGTATAGCTGATGAAGGTCTAAGTGGACCGAAACATTAAATCTGCATGAGCATCATTGGAAAAATATGATGGGCAGCACGGTGGCTTAGTGGTTAGCACTGGTGCCTTGCAGCGCTGGGGTCTTAGGCTTGAATCCAACCAAGGATAAAATCTGCATGGAGTTTGTATGTTTTGCGTGGGTTTCTTCTGTGTACTATGGTTTCCTCCCACACTCGAAATACATACTAATAGGGAACTTAGACTGTGAGCCCATTGGGACAGCTTGATGCTAATGTCTGTAAAACGATGCAGAATATATCAGCACTATATGTGTGTAAAATAAGAAAATATAATTATTTCTTTGTCTGGACTTAATTGAACTGATGTACATTAATAAAATAAGTGGCAGTGGTCCTGATGTGTTACGGTGTTGCACCCTGGGTTACGTTACAGTTAAAGTGTAGATTGAAGAATCAGGCCAAAAATTAATGTATAACAGTCTCTCTTTACTTAGTGCAAAATATAACTTGTGGCACACCCAAAACCAATAAATACAAAGTGGCACCAGATGAGGAAGAATGGTGAAGGAGTAGTGTCTGAGCTTTTATCCCTCACATCACAGCAGTGTAAAGCTGTATTTGATCACTCTGCTGTCTCTTCTTTCAAGTATTTTCTTGAGGCAGGATTTAGTTGTTTTTACAAGACAATAAGATCTAGTTCGTGTCTTTTTCTCTGGAGTGTTGGTTTCACTGGGGAATAAGAGATGGTTCTTGGGAGTAAGAGCTCTGACATGTAATGCCTCACTCCTCCACTATCCAAACATGAACTGCCACTCTCTATCCTGTCTCTATCTCAGTAGGCTGGAACAACCACTCAGGGAGGGACCCATTCAGCCCACTCTTACCAAGAGGGGAGGAACAGGAAGGTTAGCCCTGTTCCTGCCAACCATTACCTCCTCTGCTTGAATGGTCAAATATAATTAAAAATACAATACATTACAAACATTTGCAGATACCCCAAGGCCTGGGGTAGTATGCCACCAATGTCAGATAGGTGCAAGTTGCACCCTGCCCTTAAATATATATTTTAAGATTTATTGGTGATATTATTCTTAATTTTCCATGTCACTATCTGTATTTAAAAAAAATCCTGCAATTTTTGCACTGGCCCCTAAGTCTAATAATAGGCACCAATTCTTGGTCTGTAAAGATCACTTTTTAACGGTTATCTCGTTATCCTCACGTGCAGGATTACAGTACCTATATGTAGAAAAAACAGAATCCATCATGAACAATATGTGATGGACACATAATAGCTACTCTTTTCTTGTACAAGAATCTCTGCACAAGTCACAGAGCATGTCTAGAAAACTTTCTTATTTAAAGTACACCAGCAGATTTGCACCTATGAGACTAGTTGATCTGTTGCAAAAGTTATCATGCCTGGCTCTGACTTGTCCTAAAGACTTATGCTCTCTGTGCCATGTGCTTCAGTATCCAGCACAGATGCAGTACAGGAAAGAGGCTTGCAATGCAGAAGAGAACTGATAGTGATAGTGAACCTCTTTCCTGTACTGCACCTGTGCAGGATACTGAATAGTGTTGAGCGCGAATATTCCAATAGCGAATTTTTTTAGCGAATATCGGCACTTCGCTAATTCGCGAATATTTCGAATATAGCGCTATAAATTCGCTATTTCGAATATTCATTTTTTTTTTTTTTTAGTTATATTTTTTTCTTTCCCACTTCCCAAAAGTAGTTCTTACCTGTCCTGAGGATTCCTGGCTTCCTGGCTGCTCTAGTCAGTGCCCGTTGCCGCTTCTGCCGACTTCCGTGCTCATGGAGCGTCCCAATCACCATGGGAACGTCTCCATATACTAAAATGTACTGTCGGATTTGAGGAATTACGTTGAAATCGCAATGCGATTAATTCAAGTTATATTAATCGCATTGCGATTACAACTTAGCACTGCTATCTTACATAGGCTAGAATTAACGAAACGAATATGGAATATAGCACTAGCAGTGCTAAGTTGAAATCGCAATGCGATTACTTCAAGTTAAATTAATCGCATTGCGATTTCAACTTAGCACTGCTGCTATATTCCATATTCGTTAACTTCGTTAATTCTTGCAAGCTGACCCATTATAAACCCAGCTCTAAGTTGAAATCGCAATGCGATTAATATAACTTGAATTAATCGCATTGCGATTTCTACTTAGACCTGGTTTACTATGGTTGGCTTGGTAGTATTAGCGAATATGACGAATGTATTCGTCATATTCCTCAAAACGAAGATAGCGAAGTATTCTACATCTTCGTTTTAGCAACCTATTCGTCAACTTCGCTAATTCTAGCAATCAAATAGGAAGGTTGACTATAGAGACAGCTGTGTTAAATTCGCTATGCGATTTATATATTTTTTTTAATAGAATAATTATATTACTTGATAATTATTATAATTATTCTATTTATTAAAAAAAAAAATTATATAATCGCATAGCGAATTAAACACAGCTGTCTCTATAGTCAACCTTCCTATTTGATTGCTAGAATTAGCGAAGTTGACGAATAGGTTGCTAAAACGAAGATGTAGAATACTTCGTTATCTTCGTTTTGAGGAATATGACGAATACATTCGTCATAATCGTCATCTTCGCTATAATTCGAGATATGAAACCAATAGAAAAGTAGCCTAAGTTAAAATCGCAATACGCGATTATTTAAATCGCATATTAATCGCGATAACTAGAATAATGACGAATATTCGATTTCGACGAATATGAAACGACTATTCTTTTGAATATTCGCGAATTTCATCGAAATCGAATATGGCACCTGCAGCTCATAACTAATACTGAAGCACACAGCACAGTGAACATAAAACTTAGAAGTCAGGGCCAGGAGTGATCACGTTTTACACTGCCTGGCCCTGTCAACTAAAGTGCAGAGAGCACAGCATTTGCAGAGAAAGCAGAGCCTCTAGGTGTAACGGCAATGCCCCTGTTGCTCCTAAAGGCTCATTTGAATATATTAAAACATTATTTTTCCCAGCAATACTGGCGCATATGAACATGGAACCAACACAGATACATTCAGCTGCCAAGTGCACATGCAACAGGCCAGATTCATATGTACAAATCTGCTGACAGATGCCCATTAAATTAATAATCTCCTTTCATTGCCCCTATGGTCCATGTGGCTGCTGTAAAATATCTCTAAAAGCTGTAAACAGCAGGTCAGACAGGATGGCGTCCCCATAATCATGTTCAGAAAACAAAAACAAAATCTACAATCAGATAATAAAGACAATTGAGAAAAAAGGAATATGTTTCACCCCCTGGCTTGAAGGTGGATTTACACATACCAATAATCCGCCACAATATCATGAATGATTGTTCCTGTGATCGCTTGTTCCCGATAATCTGGCTATCTAAATGTGCTACCGATCACCAGATGAATGAGTGAAATGCTCGTTCATCGGGTGATCTTGTCATTCGTGCAGGCACTTTAATCATCGTTTCCAGGGAGCAGATCGTGCTGTCTGAACAGCGATCTGCTGCCCAGAAACAATAATTCTGTATGGGGACGAGGGATAGCTATAGTGTGAAGGAGATCACTGCATGAACACTCAGCATTGGACATCCATGTCCGCCCCAGCCCATGAAACTGTTTTACATTTTCAATAAAGAAGTTTTTCATACGCAATGGTGAGTGCCACTATTTTCTTCATATCTCTGGACTTTTTAAATACAGTAGTCTTCTTCACTGAACGAACAGCCGACAGTCAGGAAGGAATGCTTCCTTTCTGAAAATCGGCTGTTCCATTGGCCCGTGTAAACCCACCTCTCCAATTCAAAATTCTCCTCTATAGAATTTCTGGTGCACTGACTGTTGGAAAATGAGGCATATGTAATTATAATCTTAGTATATCTGCCCTGTATCTGGTGTCTATCTAAAACGGTGTTTCTCAACTCTAGTACTTACGGCTCACCTGCTGGTCATGTTTTCAGGATTCACCTTAGTATTCAGTAGATTACATAATTTGTGTCAATGCATCAGGATTTACCAAAGGAATTCATTCTGTCGGTTATTCTCAAATCATGTCCTGCAGGTGGGCCCTGAGGACTGGAGTTGAGGAACGCTCATCTAAACCACAAATCAGGGAGCAAATTTGGCCAATATTCCTAACGCCAGTGTCTTTCACTTTAAATTGTCTGAATTATTGTAGAACTACAGTGTGTTATCCAATCTGTACAGAAGGTCTAAATTTAAGATATCAGAGATCTGCTTAAATGTTGGAGTATGTAACTCATGGAGAAGTAATTTATTTTTCATATCCTAGATTGTTTGTATTATTGATAATCTCTGAAGTGAAGATAGTGTTTGTCTGTAAATTTCCATGACAATCACTGAGTAGCTTCATACTGTTTAATAACTAGAATTACAGGCAGGATGTTCATATGGAGAAGGTAATAGAGATGTTAATAACAGAACATGCACAATAGATACATAAAGACCCAGTCTAAATTAGACACTAAAATGTCTATATTCTAAGGCACTACATCTGCCATTTGCTATATAGACTTTTTCCGCCTCTTAGTTCATAAGCAAGAAGTGTTTGTCAACCATGCTGGACCATTCTGACCCTGTGGAAAGGGTTAATGCACAGCTAGCTAATACTGAGAGACTGTATGATTTTCTACCTATATAACGTTTTGGAGGGAGAAAGAAACACTGATGTTTTGACTGTCTGGTTTAGATCTTTAGATCTTGGCCACCTGATCCCTTCTTTACCAGTATATAAAGGCCCCGAGAAAAGCCTAGGATTGGGACGAAACGTAGGCCGTACAATACTATTTTGGTGGCATATGTACAAGTGAAAATAAAATTTGGATTTTTCTATATAAAGACATCCACTGGAGTGCCGTGTTTTTCTACATATACAGACATTGGGTTTACCCAGAACACAGAGCACCCGCATTGTATTAGTGGAGTGCCGACCAATCTCCTCTTCTGGTTTAGCTCTGTTGTTTAGGTCTGGAAAAAACTGCTTAGTCATTCCCATAGACTTGCATTAAAACTATACAAGTCTATGACAGACAGAAATTGCAACAACGTTTCTGTTAAGGCTGTGCTTCTCCACTCCTTCACTTCCACTAGAATTAGGAGGTTCTAGTTTAGCTACAAACTATATATAAGGAAAGTAGTCAGGCCCCTAATTGTCTGCAGACAAGGACAAGTGCTTAGTAATACAGACTCTGACCTGGGTCCCCAACCTTTTGACCAGGGAGCCACAGACAACAGACCCAACCCTTTGACCAGGAAGTCAAGTCAAGACTTCTTACAGATATGCCAACTAGCCAGCCTGATTACTGGGAGGTTGTTGAAATGCCAGCCTTCTTTAGATTGGGGCTCAAACAGAACGCCATCACTACCCGAGGAGACAGTCAACAAAATCCTGTCCAACCACAAGTAGCCAGAATGGATTGGACCTAATTATAATGTGAAAGCAGAGTGCTTCAGCAGTTGAAGACTGTGCTTCAAACAGATAAGAGTCTTATATCATATCAGAGAAAAATAGCCGACCATGAGTTACTCAAACTGTTGAGACGTAGGAAATGCCTATTTTATGAGAAGGGTGAGCTCAAACGTAACCATTGAGTGACTAGAAAAATACACAGGGGACTGGTGCAGCTCTGGGGAAGAATCGCTGCCGTAAAATGCATATGTTTAAACATTGAACTCAACAATAAACCCGTAGACAATACGTTCCTGAGAGTACCCTCTTGTGAAAGCTACAAGAATTCTGGTCATTACCTTTTATTTTGAGCTATGCATCATAAAAATAGGGCACTACCTGCTATGATTGCATTCTGACAACTTAATCAGCATAGAATGCTGGACCAAAAATCAACATTGTGTTAAAAGGTTTCTTGTTGATCCCCTTATGCTAAATTGGAAGCAGTGAGAAATGTCAGCCAGCAAGTTGACAGGCAACGTGTATGTTCTTTGCAATGACGATAGAACAGCATGGGTTTGTGCTGGGTTGTAAAGTCTATGACCTCTATATTGTAGATAATTTAAGCATATACAAACTTTATTGACTTAAACTTGTGGAACTGTGCTCCTTCACATTAATTCAGCAATGGCAAACTGTTATGAGCTATCTTTGTCATTACTGTAATGAACAGTTGCACTGTACTTTGACAAATTACCCATTGTTGGTGATTAGGAATGACTTGACATTTCTAACAATACTGTCATAGCAGGAAAAGTATATCCCTGTGTTTAGAAGGACTTACATGGCTCCTCACTCAGCACATTTGGAGCACAAAGAGCTTTTCATGCTCATTACAGCTAGATTTTTCGTTGGCAGAAATGAGTTAGACCTCACCCAAGCAATAGATTTTGGAGTGTCACTCTGAGAATATATACATATTTATAATAAATAGATATAAATAAAAAAATAATAATGCTACAAAACCCAATCTTTAGCAGACATGCTCAACACAGACCAAGTGTCATCAAGCTTAAATTGTTTAATGCAAGCATATTTAAAAGGTCAACGAGTTTTCAGCAAACTTTTTATGTCATAAAGAAATATCAAATGCTTCATGAGACCCCCTACTAACCAAAACTATTTAAATTCTTTATTTTGCATATAGTGAGATAAAATACTAAGAATTACAGAAATAGTCAATTGTCTAATACAGAAAGATCTGAGTTATAAAATAATATACTAATACATATCAACTGATTTCCATGCATCAACTAAAAAAGTATCGGGAGAAACATGGGAGAGAAAAAAGGAAAGGAGGGGGACGGAAAGGGAAAAGGGAGGAGGCAGAGTGACTCACTGAACCAAGCGTGATCTTTGCGTCAGCTGAAGAGAAATAGTCAGCATCTCTAAACAATACCGGGCCTAAAAAATAATACAAAACCCAGCTTCATAAGTCATAGTAAGAAATCCGAAGAATATTTATCCTTTACTGTTTATTTGGATCTCGGAAAGGAGTACAACCATGGCGACCATATCTTGCAGAAACTGGGGTGAGTTCTGTTTATTCTGTTAGACAAATCCTCAAACTGACATATCTGAATAGTTTTATCTATCCAGTGGTTTTAATGTGAATTTGACGATTTAAGAATAAAAAGGCTTGGCAGGCTTAGTGATAAAAATATTTAGTAAGTGTGATTAAGTATTAAAGATTAAGGTAAAACAGACAAATCACATACAGAATATATAATAATACAATATGGGGGGACTCTGGCTGCCATGTCGTAGCACATGGCCAACACCTCATGGTGATTCAAGAGAGATATGGATATTGTTTCAAGCAAATACATCCTACCTGGATTGTTTTCCTCAATGGAATACCAATTAACTGTCTGTGTATACCAGGTTTATATCTTTCAGCCCCTCCTCCAGTGTGCAGCACGAATGTCTCTGAGGAAAGCACTCAGGAATGTGACTTCAGCACAATGGTGGTTGGGTATGCTATCTAATTATCATTACACAGAATAAAAGTCATAAGTGCACATTCATAAAGCCAATATGCAGACAGCAAACAAAATATGTATGGCCGAACTATGTTATAAATCCAAACAAAAGAACTAGGGATTATTTTGGATTGCAATAGTATAATGCCTACTATACATGAAAATTGGAAGCTCGTTGCTCACATTTTTGATCAAACGTGTGTGAAACCCATCTACCAACATCAAGGTGGCTTCTAAAGATGGGTACCTAACACTAACAGAACTGCCTCTCCTGGGCCTAACCTAAGCCTACAATGTTCATGGCGTGTGTAGGAACCAGCTATATTTACACACTGCTCAAAAGGCCTGGGCAGATGGGCTGGGAGTGCTCAATCTAAAGGAGGGGGCTACCCTCCAAACATACTGCAAGAAAATTTAGACTAGCACATCCACAGTCACAGGTGCACATCAATAAAGCTAACATGCAAACAGCAAACAAAATATATATGGCAGCACACTGTTATGCATGCAAACAAAGGAGCTAGGGATTATTTTGGATTACAGTGGTACTATACCTACTATTCATGAAAAATGAAAGCTTTTTGATCAAATGTGTGTCAGTCCCATCTATTAACATCAAGGTGGCTTCTGCAGATGGATACCTAACACTAACAGAACTGCCTCTTCTGGGCTTCACCTAAGCCTACAATGCTCAAAATTGGTAAAAAAAAAAGGACAGAATTAAAGGGGACAGAAGCAAACAGTACTTAATTAGGCCTCATGCACACGACCGTTTTTTTATGCTGTCCGCAAAAAGGGGTTCCGTTGTTCAGTGATCCGTGTCCGTTTTTGCCTTCCGTTGTGTTTCCGTGTGTCTTCCGTTTTTTTAGCGGACATGACCCAAAAGATTTTACCAAAAGACAGGCTGACAATTTTTCCCAAGTGCCTGCCAAGGGATCCGCAAAAAAAAACGGACACGGAACGCGGATGACACACGGATGGCCATCCGCATTTTTTACGGACCCATTGACTTGAATGGGTCCGTGAACCGTTTTTCACGGACAAGAATAGGACAGGTTATATTTTTTTGACGGACTGGAATCACGGACCACGGACGCGGAGGACAAACGGTGCATTTGCCGAGGTTTCCACGGACCCATTGAAAACCAATGGGTCCGCAGAAAATCACGAAAAATGGAGCAACGGACACGGAATCAAATAACGGTCGTGTGCATGAGGCCTTAAGTGTGTAAAATACCCTTACAACACACCAGTTCTGAAAAAGGGAGGGTCTGCTTGTTTTCAGTGTAAAAGTATCAGTGATTTCACTGCCATTAGTAGGTGCGCCATTAAATTTGTTTTAGAGGGTGCAAAACTTGGTACTTGCCTAACAAAAAGTCAGATCAATTGATAGTATAATGACAGATGCATAGACTTTTTAAATGGATTCAACTTGTGGGAGTCCAACTCCCACTCTGGTGTGCAATACCATCTAGTTAATAGTTTGTAATGGTTTTTCTGAAGTCAAACATATGTGGAATACCCATGAGAGAAGTTTAGTACCTGGTGTAGAGGACGCCAAGGTTGGGTCCTCAATGGCAGATATATATCGCCACTGTTTGGGTTGTGGTGCCTTTAAGAAAGTACTGACTATCTGGGATCCTGTACCCACAGGGTTAACTCTCCTTATAAGAGGAAAATGAAGGGAGAGGGGTGTGGAGTGTGGACATACTGCTGTTGGTGTGAGCAGAGCTGGAAGCTGAGGGTGCGTGAGAAGTTTGGCTGGAAAGCTGACTGCAAGCTACCACGGTCTAAAGCCCCTGGGTAAAACAGTAATACCTTTATTTGGAATGTGGACTGTTCTACTGTTTATGCTGTACTGAACCAAGCAGACTTTAAGTTGGTTTCTTATGTCCTTGGCTGCTGGAAGCTGTACCTATTTTTTCGTTTTGGAAAATAAACACCTGTTTTCGTTAACCCTGGGCCGGCTCATGCACCTGGTTATTGAAGCGGTCTTCCCCCATATTACAATTGGTGTCGGATGCGGGCATGGTGCATGAAAGCCGCAAAAGCCGTTTAATCATAAAAAGTGACATTTAAAGAGACAGTACCCTGTTTGGCATGTCTTGGGTGAAATCTCTGCAAGCTGCAGGAAAAGACATGGAGGAAGTTATGAAAGCCCTGCTGCAAGCCACTGCAACTCAGCAGCAAGCTTCGGTGGCTCAGCAGCAGGCCACAGTCGAGGCAACCCGCCGCCATGAGGAAGCAATGGCGGCGCAGCAAGAGACAAACCGTGTGCTGATTGCTCAGCTTACTGCACACCAGGAAGCTACACAAGCACAGGTAACTGCTTTAAAGCAGGCTGTACAACAGTTGGCTCAAGGACAAGCACAAGCAACCACGGCCGCTGGGCCCCAAGTTGCTGTAAGGGCCAGCCACCTGTTACAAAAACTGACATCTGGTGATGATGTCGAGGCTTTCTTATTGACTTTTGAGAGAGTAGCAGAGAGAGAGGGGTGGCCACAGGACCAATGGGCCAGCATAATCGCACCCTTTCTTACGGGAGACCCTCAACAAGCCTATTTCGACTTGCCAGTCGAACTCGTTAAAGACTATGAGCAGCTAAAGGCGGAGATCCTGGCTCGACTGGGGGTAACTACGGCCGTTCGGGCCCAAAGAGTGCACCGCTGGGTTTACCAGGCTGGCCATCCACCAAGAGCCCAAATGCATGACCTGGTGCAGTTAGTAAAAAAGTGGCTGCAGCCTGAGAAATTGACGGGCCCGCAAGTTGTTGAACGGGTGGCCATGGACCGGTACTTGAGATCACTGCCGCATGACCTGCAGCGCTGGGTAAGCCATGGGGACCCAGCAACGGCAAACCAGTTGGTGGAACTGGTAGAGCGGTACACCGTAGTCGAGGACTTGCTCGGACCCACCAAGCACCGGGAACCCACGACGAGAGCTGTACGACCAGTTACCGCATCCAGGAGGGGAACCATTCCGGATTCTGGACCAGATGTCCCTACAACAGTGCCATCCGAGCCGCGGAGGCTAACCCCTGTAAGAAGAATGGGGGACATACAGTGTTGGAGGGGTCGAGCCTATGGCCATACCCGGACCCAATGCCCTCCTCAGGATGAGCCCATGGACTGCAGGACAGGACGGAGAGTCTCCCTGTATGCACAGCGAGCCCTCTTGGACTCCGGCAGCATGGTGACGCTAGTCCACGCCAGACTGATCGGGAGACTCGGCCCTGTAAGTAAGACTCTTCGGGTTGTTTGTATTCATGGGGATACTAGGGAATACCCCTTAATACCAGTGACTGTTGCCCATGGCTGTACTTCCGTGACCCAGGAGGTTGGGATAGTGAACAGCCTGGTCCATGATGTTATTGTAGGGCGAGACTGTCCACTATTTCTAGACCTGTGGAAACAGGTGCAAAGTGGGTTCCTTGAACAATCAAAGAGACTAGAGACTTTGACCTCTGATACGTCAAATCATGAAAATAGTGGTCCCGAACTATCCAGGACACTTCCCACCAATATGGACTTGCCTAGTGGCAACATGAATGGTAATGGTAACATTTGTGATGTTGAAAATGTTCAGGATGTGCATGATTTAGGGTCCGGAGCTGAACTGACCACTGAGGGGGCAGAAGACTCTCTGTTGCAAGTGATGTTGGAGGAGGACGAGGGGGAGACCCCACTTGAACCAACGTACCCAGGCCTAGACTTACCCAAGGGTGCGTTTGGCTCCGCCCAGTTACGGGACCCCTCCTCAACACATGCTAGAGATCAGGTGGTGGTTATAAATGGAGTCTCACAGGTTCCCGGGGCAGAACTTAGGTTCCCTCATTTTGCGCTAAATGGGGACTTGCTATATCGCGTGACGGAAATCCGAGGGGAAGTTATTGAACAGCTGCTGGTACCCCACTCGTATCGGAGACAGCTCCTCGATTTGGCGCATAATGATGCATTAGGCGGACATTTGGGGGCATTTGGGGGCAGAGAAGACAGAGAAGAGGCCAACAAACAGGTTCTACTGGCCTGGGGTAAAGGCAGAGGTGAAGAGGTATTGTACGTCCTGTCCCACGTGCCAGTTAACAGCCCCAGTATCACACTATCGGAACCCCCAGGTACCTTTACCTATAATCGAGGTACCATTTGAGCGGATTGCCATGGACCTGGTGGGGCCGTTGGTAAAATCAGCACGGGGACATCAGCACATACTAGTCGTGGTAGATTACGCAACCAGGTACCCAGAGGCGGTTCCATTAAGGAACACCTCCTCTAAGGCCATAGCTCGGGAATTATTCCAGATGTTCTCCCGTACAGGGCTGCCCAAGGAGATCCTAACGGACCAGGGCACCCCGTTTATGTCGAAAGTCATGGCGGACCTCTGCAAGCTGTTTCAGATCCGACAGTTGCGGACATCCGTCTATCACCCGCAAACGGATGGCCTTGTGGAGAGGTTCAACAAAACATTAAAGCTTATGTTAAAAAGAGTAGTCCAGAAGGACGGAAAAGATTGGGACATGTTACTACCAGCCTTGTTGTTCGCCATACGGGAGGTCCCACAGGCCTCTACGGGGTTCTCGCCCTTTGAACTTTTGTATGGGCGAAGACCCCGTGGACTCCTGGATTTGGTGAAGGAAACCTGGGAAGGTGAGTCCTCACCACACCAGACTCTGGTGGAACATATCTCACAAATGAGAGAGAGAGTAGCTAAGGTGATGCCACTGGTTAAGGAACACCTCCAGAAGGCCCAGGATGCCCAGAGGCGGGTATATAACTGGTCAGCCAAATTAAGGCAATTCTCAGTAGGGGACCGGGTAGCGGTCCTAATCCCCACTGTGGAAAGCAAGTTCTTTGCCAGGTGGCAGGGTCCATTTGAGGTGGTAGAAAGGGTAGGTGAGGGGAATTATAAGGTACACCAGCCTGGGAAGAGGAAACCTTACCAGATCTACCACGTAAACCTGTTGAATCCCTGGAAAGATCGGGAGCAAATGACCGCTGTGGCACAAGTCATGGTAGAGGACTCTGTAGGAGCTGACCAGGTATGTGTTGCTGATACGCTGTCCAAGTCCCAAAGGCAACAAGTAAAGGAGTTTCTACAGAGAAACAAAGATAAATTCTCAGGTTTGCCAGGGCTCACCAATGTCATTGAACATGACATTGTTACAGAGCCTAATGTGACAATCCGGCTAAAGCCATACCGAGTTCTAGAGGCCCAGAGGAAAGCGGTATCTGAAGAAGTCAAGAGAATGCTTGAATTGGACGTCATTGAAGAATCGCAGAGCGAATGGTCAAGTCCGATTGTGTTGGTACCGAAACCCAATGGCACACTGCGATTCTGCAATGACTTCAGAAAACTAAATGAGGTTTCAAAATTTGATGCCTACCCAATGCCCCGGGTAGATGAATTAATCGAAAAATTAGGACCTGCCCGCTATATCACTACGCTGGATCTCACGAAAGGGTACTGGCAAATTCCTCTCACCCGGGAAGCCAGAGAAAAGACGGCATTCTCCACTCCTGAGGGCCATTGGCAGTATAAAAGGATGCCCTTCGGGTTACACTCTGCCCCTGCCACGTTTCAAAGAGCCATGGACAGGATATTGCGGCCCCATGGACGGTATGCATCAGTATACCTGGATGACATTGTCATTTTCAGTACCGATTGGGAATCCCATATCCCTCGCGTCCAGGCAGTCCTAGACTCTTTGAAAGGGGCAGGGTTTACAGTGAACCCGGAAAAATCCGCCATTGGAATGGAGGAAGCAAAGTACCTGGGATACACCGTAGGCAGAGGGCTAGTAAAGCCGCAGATGAGCAAGGTAGAAGCCATACTAAACTGGCCTCGCCCTCTTACCAAGAAGCAGGTTCGGGCGTTCCTGGGTATAGTGGGTTACTACCGGAGGTTTATCCCCAACTTTGCCACAGTTGCGGCCCCTTTGACGGACTTAACAAAAGGAAAGAAATCAGTCATGATCAAATGGAGTATGGAAACTGAGGAGGCTTTTCAGAATCTTAAAAGGGCCTTATGTGAGTCTCCTGTGCTTGTCGCACCGGACTTCTCAAAAGAATTTGTGGTCCAGACGGACGCTTCAAGTGCAGGGCTGGGTGCCGTCCTGTCTCAGGTGGTCAATGGGGAGGAACACCCCGTGATCTTTCTCAGCAGGAAACTGACAGCGGCAGAGAGGAATTATGCTGTGGTAGAGCGAGAGTGCCTGGCCAACAAGTGGGCTCTGGATTCTCTGCGATATTTCCTGCTGGGTAGGAAATTCCGCTTGGTGTCCGACCACGCCCCATTGACCTGGATGAGACAGCACAAACAGACCAATGCCAGGGTCACGAGATGGTTCCTCTCTCTCCAGGATTTCAACTTTGTGGTCGAACATAGGTCAGGGAGTCAACATCAGAATGCGGATGCTCTCTCCCGGGTGCCTCCGCCGCCCCCGCGTCTGGGCAGAGGGGGGGGATATGTAGAGGACGCCAAGGTTGGGTCCTCAATGGCAGATATATATCGCCACTGTTTGGGTTGTGGTGCCTTTAAGAAAGTACTGACTATCTGGGATCCTGTACCCACAGGGTTAACTCTCCTTATAAGAGGAAAAGGAAGGGAGAGGGGTGTGGAGTGTGGACATACTGCTGTTGGTGTGAGCAGAGCTGGAAGCTGAGGGTGCGTGAGAAGTTTGGCTGGAAAGCTGACTGCAAGCTACCACGGTCTAAAGCCCCTGGGTAAAACAGTAATACCTTTATTTGGAGTGTGGACTGTTCTACTGTTTATGTTGTACTGAACCAAGCAGACTTTAAGTTGGTTTCTTATGTCCTTAGCTGCTGGAAGCTGTACCTATTTTTTCGTTTTGGAAAATAAACACCTGTTTTCGTTAACCCTGGGCCGGCTCATGCACCTGGTTATTGAAGCGGTCTTCCCCCATATTACACTGGTTAACCTCTGAATCTATGAGTGAAATAACTAGCTTTCTCTCCCAGGCCTCAATATACTCCGTTCTAGAGATAGAACTACCAGGTCCAAAGCGTGCATAAAGATACAAGATTTTCCATATGAAAACACTCATCAGGTTATTTAAGTGCAGCCTGTATAAAATTTGTCACCTTAGGGTCCAATAAAGTGTTTTTTACTCAATTTGAGCCAATAGCCAGATTGATAATTGGTAATGGTAATTCTGCAGGTAGCAAATGCTTAGTATTAATGATTAAGATGAATATATGATTATGCATAAAAACCTATAAATGTAAAATGAATCCTAAATATATCTTATAAAGATGAACTTTAAACTTCTAAGGTAAACGTTGGAGCGTTTTTGTGTAGTGTATGTACAACCATAACAATATGTGTAGGAAATATGGGAGAAGGATAACCAGATATTTGTGCAGCTCAAATTAATTACCAGTTTAAAGGTGTTCCTAACTGGTAATTTTTTTTTAAAGTACCAGAATGGCAAAAAAATAGAATGCTTACCCGTTCCCTGCTGATCTCTACTTTTTGGTCCCTTTCGACAAACTGGAAATGGCCATTCATGCAATGAAAAGCTGAGGTGGGTCACTGCTATGGCCTTTGATTTACTTTGTTAATCTGTAGAAGGAAAAACAAGGTTCATGGTAATCTATACAATAATATAGGTTATTAATAGAAACAATTATGTTATCGTTCATGATCGAGTCATCTAGACTGACATATGCTTTACCACCTATTGATTTATTATTTATGAGTCACTACTACAATTTTGTTTATTAATAAGCACTGTACATAGTCCACCACTCAGCTACATCTACATTTCTTATGATGGACTCTATTTTTGCCTTCCATTGCATAATATAGCTAGCTGCTGGCTTCCTTATTACTGTGTGCTTTGTTGGGGGTCATGTATTAAAACTAGCTTAGAGGAAATCCAATATTTTAGCCCATGACAATAAACATAATTTTCATTTAATATTCGGATGGATATAATTGTTGCTTGGGTTTAAACCTAAACTCAAAATGATATATTATATAGGAATTTGTTTCCATATTCCAAGAGGACCACAACAATTTTGGCATTTAAAGGGAATCTGTCACCCTTGTTCCTCCTGCTTCATCTGCCAATCAAAGTGAAAGACACCCTGGCAGAACCCATGGTTTCCATTATAAGCCAAAACCATGTTAACAGAAGATAACCTCACTATATATTTTGTGTCTCGGGTTGCAGTACTTACTCGCTTTAGTAGCTCTCTGGCATACTGGCTGTGGTGGATTCCATGTAGGCTGGTTGCTATGACCTACAGTTGCAAGAAAAAGTATGTGAACCCTTTGGAATGATATGGATTTCTGAACAAATTGGTCATAAAATGTGATCTGATCTTCATCTAAGTCACAACACTAGACAATCCCAGTCTGCTTAAACTAATAACACACAAAGAATTAAATGTTACCATGTTTTTATTGAACACACCATGTAACCATTCACAGTGCAGGTGGAAAAAGTATGTGAACCCCTAGACTAATGACATCTCCAAGAGCTAATTGGAGTTAGGTGTCAGCCAACTGGAGTCTAATCAATGAGATGAGATTGGAGTTGTTGGTTACAGCTGCTTTGCCCTATAAAAAACACACACCAGTTCTGGGTTGGCTTTTCCCAAGAAGCATTGCCTGATGTGAATAAAGCCTCGCACAAAAGAGCTCTCAGAAGACCTACGATTAAAAATTGATGATTTGCATAAAGCTGGAAAGGGTTATAAAAGTATCTCCAAAAGCCTTGCTGTTCATAGAGTTTCAGCTAAATAAAGACTTACAAAAGTCTCTGGCATATGCTAATATCCCTAATAGCAAATCTACAATACGTAAAACATTAAACAAGAATTAATTTCATGGGAGGGTACCACAGAGGAAGCCACTGCTGTCAAAAAAAAAACATTGCTGCACGTTTACAGTTTGCACAAGAGCACCTGGATGTTCCACAGCAGTACTGGCAAAATACCAAAGTTGAGTTGTTTGGAAGAAGCACACAACACTATGTGTGGAGAAAAAGAGGCACAGCACACCAACATCAAAACCTCATCCCAACTGTGAAGTATGGTGGTGGGGGCATCATGGTTTGGGGCTGATTTGCTGCGTCAGGGCCTGGACGGATTGCTAGCATCGAAGGAAAAATGAATACCCAAGTTTGTCAAGACATTTTGCAGGAGAACTTAAGGCAGGCATGTCCAAAGTCCGGCCCGCGGGCCAATTGCGGCCCAGACTGATGCGGCCCCCCAGCTAAGTTAGGCAAATAGTAATCATACGACCCCTGGAGTGAGTTTCTGAGCACAGCTCAGGACTCCTTTGATCTCTCACCGCGGGGCTTGACGTCATCAGCCGGCTAACGAAGAAGTAAAGGCCAAATCTCGTGACGTCCGAGATCTCGTGAGATTTGGGCTTTGGGCTCAGGTAGAAAGAAAGCCCTAATCTCATGACATCCGAGATCTCGTGAGATTTGGGCTCAGGGAAAAGGAAAGCCCAAATCTCGCGAGATCTCAGACGTCGCGAGATTAGGGATTTCCTTCTCCCTGAGCTCAAATCTCAGGAGATCTCGGACGTTGTGAGATTTGGCCTTTCCTTCTTCATTAGTCGGCTGATGACGTCAAGTCCCGTAAGTGAGAGATCAAAGGAGTCCTGAGCTGTGCTCGGGGACTCCCTGGAATATATGCTTACGCTTCTCCCTGTGCCTCCACACACACAGCCACAAGGGCGACCATAAGGGCTATTGAGCCTACTGAAGAAAAAAAAACATACTGGCAGGCAGGGCTGTGAACTCATTGTATAATAAAGCAGACAAGGGAGCAGAATAGGAATCTGTGGTAGCAAACTGTCATACCCTTCATTAACCCCTCACTGTACATCACTGTGCTGTAATTTGATTATCTGATTGTGCTCCTAGTTCTCTCTACATAACTTCTCCCCTTCTGGCCAATTTTTATAATGGTAACTACAAATAAGAGACGAAAATTTGCCAGTGAGGGAAGCTGCTTCCAGAAAAGGTGGAAAGTGGAATATTTTTTCACTGAAATACTGAATCACTGTGTTTGTCTGATATGCCAAGGGACTGTGGCTGGTTATAAGGAATTTAATGTCAAGAGACACTACCAGTCGAGACATAGCACATACGACAAGCTAACAGGGCGCAACTGCAGCGAAAAGTTGAAGCAACTTGAAGCTGTTTTAATGTCACAATAACGATTTTTTACAATTGCAAAATGGTCAGCCCTCGCACATGTTCACTTCATCAAATCTGGCCCTCCTCGAAAAAAGTTTGGACACCCCTGACTTAAGGCCATCTGTCCACCAGCTGAAGCTCAACAGAAGATGGGTGTTGCAACAGGACAATGACCCAAAGCATAGAAGTAAATCAACAACAGAATGGCTTAAACAGAAGAAAATACGCCTTCTGGAGTGGCCCAGTCATAGTCCTGACCTCAAGCCGATTAAGATGCTATGGCATAACCTCAAAAAAGCGATTCACACCAGACATCCCAAGAATATTGCTGAACTGAAACAGTTCTGTAAAGAGGAATGGTCAAGAATTACTCCTGACCAGTGCAAGTCTGATCTGTAACTACAGGAAACGTTTGGTTGAAGTTATTGCTGCCAAAGGAGGTTCAACCAGTTATTAAATCCAAGAGTTCACATACTTTTTCTACCTGCACTGTGAATGTTTACATGGTGTGTTTAATAAAATCATGGTAACCTTTAATTCTTTGTGTGTTATTAGTTTAAGCAGACTGTGATTGTCTATTGTTGTGACTTAGATGAAGATCAGATCACAGTTTATGACCAATTTGTGCAGAAATCCATATTATTCGAAAGGGTTCACATACTTTTTCTTGCAACTGTATGTGTAGTTGCGGCAGCCTGTGTGTGAACTGCTACTCGTATATGCATGCTCCCCTCCCTGTTGTCTCGGTTCTGATGAGGTAATGCTCTGGTCTGGGCGCATCTGTTAGGTGTTAGGTGACCTTGTTATCCTGCTCTTTATATACCTGTGAGCTGTGGGTTTGGGGGTCAGTCTGTCTCCAGCTTTTCTGGGTGCAGGATATATGCAACTGACCTGGGGATATTCCATCTGCCCTGCCTGTGTGGTCACCTAGTGAGACATCAAGCTCACCTGAAGAACAGGCTTATGCTAGTCCGGTTCTGTGTATTATGTGCGGCCCTGTCTGTTCGCCCATGGACTAACTCCACATGGGGAAAAGGCATCTGCTGATCGAGTCTATGCCTTCGGTGAGAGGGCTTCTGGGTTCTCCGGAGGGAGGACATCTAGTCCATGTGGCAGCTCTGCCTGTGAGCGCCATGTGTCATTCTGCATAGGGTCCAGGCATCTACTAGTCTGACTGTGTGGGCAGCTCTGCCTGTGATCGCCATGCATCCGTTTCGCATGAGTTCCAGGCATCTGCTTGTGTTCTGGTTCCTATTGTCTTGTATGAACTGTGTCCTTTGCGGTTGTTTGGGTTCCAATTCCTGAGCCAGGGTTCCAATCCTTGCTTGTGTGGGCCGCTGGTGCTTGCACAATTAGTCTGCAAGTAAGTGGCCAAGTGCACTGGGACCATCCTGGAGGTGCGACCAGTGAGCCCTCGGCTAAGTTCATCCCCACCATAAGTGGCTCTGTGAAGAACGGGGCTCACTGAGTCTATGCCCTCTGGGTTTGGCCCCAAGTCAAACTAGTGCACTTGGTCCAGTGGTATTACTGCCTTTGGTCCCTTACCTGCTGGTCCAGTTTACTGTCATGTTCTGATTCACCTAATAAAGTATTCATTTTTGGTCCTTGCTTTGTCTGATTGATTGCCTTGTGTTTGGTTGCCTGAAATATGTTCTAGGGGTTGGTAGGTCCCTTGCTAGAACATGACACCATCCATAGCAACAATGAGACCCAGAACCAACAAACAGATGACAACTTAAGTTTTATTTAACAATGCACTTAGAAAGGTATCCTTATGCAAAATTGAAGAAATGCTATTATGGGCATTGGACGTGGAACAATTTGTTACTCAAGACATCCAAACAAGTCCAACAGCCAAAATCAGTTTCAAGACTATGATCAGTTTTAATTAATTTTATGCCAAAATATTTCAAGACTAAAATGTAACAGCAAATCCTTTCAGATACTAGATCGAATTGACATCTGGGAAACCTGCAACCCCCTGACGCTTTGTCATATTCTTCAAATCATTCCTAATCGTGGTAGGGTGCATTATCCTACAGAAAGAGGTCCTGTCATGAGAGGGTTTTCTTTGGTCTGCAACAATATTTAGGTTGATGGCACATATTACAATAACATCCCCATGAATGCCAGAACCCAAAGTTTTCCAGCATAACATTGCCTAGAGCATCCCACTGCCTCTGCTGGCCTGCCTTTACCCCATAGGGAATCTTGGAAGCAACTCTTTACCAGATAGGTGATGTGAAGGATGAAACAAAATTGGTCAGAGCAGACTACCTTCTTCTATTTTTCTATTATTCCATGGTCTAGTTCTGAAGCTAATGTGCCCAATAAACTGAATGTTCTTCCAATGGTAGACAGGGTAATCTTGGGCACTCTGACTGGTCTGCAGCTATGCCACCTCTTACACTACAAGCTGTAATGCACTGTGTGTTCTGACCCCTTTCCATAATTCTATAATACCCATCATGAACATTTCCAGTGATCTGTGTTGCAGTAGCCCTTCTGTACGATTGGACCACATGGATTAGCCATTGCTTCCAGCATGCATTAATGAACCATGGTCACACATGACTGTTTGCTTTTTCACAGGTTTTCCTTCACTGGACCTCTTTTAGTAAATACTAACCACTACATATAGGGAAAACCAGACATTTTGAATATGCTTCCCCACACTGTCAACCAACTACAATGATTATGTGATTCTGTTAATTATTGTGCACATTTTCTGTACAAATCAAGAAATACGTTTCACATATGTAAAAACTACTTTCTTCCTCAAAGTATGCTTTTCTGAAGTAGGGGCATGTTTATATTGCTGTTCCTATTTCTATTGTTCTACCCCATTATAGGAGCAGAACAGAAAAAAATAATGGAATCACTAGTTTACTCACATGATGGACACAAACAATGTCAACAACGTCAGATGGACCCCTTTGACTACAATGGAATCTGTTGAGTTTCCGTCATGCAACCCAGCATTTTACCACACAATGTAGTGCAGCCTGTTGTGCAATTGTGCCTTTTAATTTGAATATAATCTATGACAGAGGCCCCTAACAAGCTTCTGATTTAAGCAAAATTTAGAGACAACTATGTACTAACTTCTTTGACTAAATCAATCTATCTAATCTATCGATCTACAGTATCACACAAAAGTGAGTACACCCCTCACATTTGTGTAAATATTTTATTATATCTTTTCATGGGACAGCACTGAAGATATGACACTATGATACATTGTAAAATAGTCAGTGTACAGCTTTTATAACAGTGTAAATTTGTTATTTTATATTTACAATAACTCAACACACAGCCATTAATGTCTAAATCTATGGCAAAAAAGTGAGTACACCCATAAGTGAAAATGGCCAAATTGTGCTCAGTGTCAATATTTTGTGTGGCCACCATTATTTTCCAGCATTGCCTTAACTCTCTTGGGCATGAAGTTCACTAGAGCTTCACAATTTGCCACTGGAATCCTCTTCCACTTCTCTATGACGACATCAAGGTACGGGTGAATGATAGAGACCTTGTGCTCCTCCAACTTCCGTTTGAGGATGCCCCACAGATGCTCAATAGGGTTTAGGTCTGGAGAATGCCATGTTGCTGTATATGAAATATACATTGACTTCTTCTTGTACAAATCTATTTTTATCTGATTAGATTTTTAGTAAGCCAACATTGTGGTCCAACAAACATGCTGTCTGTTATGATTCTAAATTGAAGGCAATTTATTTGACCACTTAAACTTGCACTTTTCAACTTACAGACCAGCATACTCTCACGTACAAAAAAAAAGTTTGCTAACATTTCTTTACGGAAAGAAAAAAAACAGGAAATGAAATTCAAGCTGAAAAATATTACTGGCAGTCACTTTTGGCGCAGACAACTAAGCACATTCTTATGTATTTCTAGTGTTTCTGTAGTTTTTTCATGAATATCTTGTTCTACTGTATATGGACACTGCATAGTTTCTTACTTCCTAAAGAGCCCAAGTAGAAAATTAGTTTCAAGTTACGATGTATAAGCTTTTCTGAAAGATTTCAGGGGAGAGGGGCACATACAAATTGATCAATATGTGTATTAAGGACCTCAAATATCATAAAGTGCTGCAGCATGCTAAAGGTATAGTCAAATGTGTGTATACACAGAAATATCTTGTGTTTGTGTGCACTTAGTATATTCATTTGGCTTTCACTAGATGCTCATAACAGATACCATGATACTGTGGTGGATTTTTCATACAACAAATCCTAAAGTTGTTCAACAGATCCCACAACTTATAATGAGGACTGATGGAGTTTCAGCGTGGTGTCATTTTGACAGCAAGAATAGCTCCACACAAGGAACAATTCTTGTAAATAAATGTGACTGAACTGCTTTGGGTGGCAGTGTGAACAGGCCTTGTAAAAGGATTGGTTTTTAGCTTTGGGCTCTTAGACTTTAGGGTACAACAACACAATCAGGTTTCTGGATGCAGTGAATTAAAAAAAAGAGGAGAAATTATATCTGACCTTCATACTTTCTCTCCTTTTATGATCCACTCCTGATTTTGGCTTCCAAAACTGCATCCAGAAACTTGATCATGTGACCATACTCTTACATGACACCCCACTCGAATATGGTGCACTAACTAAAGCAGACAGCGGAGTTTAAAAGAACTGAGGTTATATGAATGTATTTGCACACAGCTTGGTAGTTACAGTCCCTTATGAGCACTGTACTTGGTGGTTGTAAATAACATCACACAGTGCAGACTCTAATGGATATATAGCTTGGTAGTGCAGTGTCTATTTACTCATAGTGCAACTCACGGCACAAGTCAATGCAGGGTCTCCGCAGCATGGCACTGCATTGGTCTTTGATCCCACTTGCACACTTGGGCGACACAGCTACCAGCCATCTTGATACAGTCCATAACCACTTACCCAATAATCAGGGTATACTTGAGGAAATCTGCCTCTGCTCAGCAGGATTCTCATGACCTCCACCTCTTCAGTAACATACGCCAACAGGCTAAATTTCTCTCCACGGATCCACTCAAGTTCTCTGCAAGGCTGTCATTCCTAAGTGCAGTTCTTTTCCATCTGACAGACTTTGTACAACACTCCACACACTACAAGCTCACTACTCCAGGCCACGGGGCATGTCAAACACCTCATTATATACTATAGTCTGGCTTGGAGGTTGTTGCAATGCTGTAGCATCTGTATACTTGACCAAAGACTCTTAATAGCCTACAGTGTCTGCCATGAAAAGTGCAAAACATAAGATTGACAGTATTGGCACTGGCACTGACAGTATCTGTGAAATAAAGGCATGTTACCAGCACAAAACAAATTACAGCATAGCATGTGTCCAGCTAGCTTCACTGGCGTATCTACATTTCAGGTGCCTTACTCATTTTATAAATGTACTTTGATCAAGTTCACAGGGAGAGCATGATGACCCTTGGGTAATTTGGCAGAAGAAAAATATGAAATTGCTTAAAGAGGACCTTTCATGCGATTTTATTAAGGGAGATATATACCTGTACTTGTGGGGTACTGAGGCTACCACCCTGCTTAGATTTTTTGAAATATGCCTCCTATGCCCCACTGTGCCCCGCCGGATTTCTCCCACTCAGTATGCTAATACTGAGCATCGGAGCAATGAGGAGGAGACTGAGTCTTTCTCCGTGGGCGTATCCTTCTCCCTGGCTGTGATGCTCTGCCTTGCGATTGGATAGTGCTACAACCAGGGAGAAGGAGACGCCCACAGTATTAGCATACTGAGCAGGAGAAATCTGGCGGGGCACAGCGGGACATAGGAGGCATACTTTAAAAAATCAAGCAGGGCGGCAACATCAGCAGGGGGTACCCTGCAAGTACAGGTATATGTCTCCCTTAATAAAATTGTATGATAGGTCCTCTTTAAAGATACACAATCAAGGCGAAAAGGACAGAAAGCATTCTGCATTGTGAAACGAGGAAGAGCAATGCATATCTGACGTGACTGTACTCGACAGTTTCATAGATTTATTCGCATTTTAATGTGTGTGTCTTTCTTACTTCATTATTGTCGTTATTCAAGTCAGTTTAAATATTAGCCTTAAACATGAATAAATCAATGAGCTTTATAAATTGCAGTGGCCTTGCAGACTGGTAAATTAATAAAGTGAAGGAGTGGATCTGCTTACTGATACATTTTAATGGGCTGTAATTATTTCTAATGATTTATTATGGCCTATTTTAAAATACAGCATTGTGGTAGGATGGAGATATCTCTCAAGTTTAATAAAATTACAATTTATATTTAAAAAGCAATATTTTTAGTGGTTGCCACATAGTCAATAGATAATTTACTGATGGAAATTCAGTATAATTAAATGCTGTAATATAATAAAAATAAAAATACCAATAATGGAAAATATATGAAGGGTGGCAGCAAGGTGCTTTGCATTCGTTTTCTCAAGGTATTTCAGTTTCTACAATTTCCAAAAACATACTGTAAATTGGCTTCCTGTGACCTTGGCCTTAGTATATATCTGAGATAGAAAAAGTAGATCGGGAACCACTGGTATGAGGTCTATCTGAATGGTAGATCCTTTGGGTTGCCACAACTGAAGGTCAGCATCTCTGGTGTAAAATCCATGTGCAACATGCTCACATGAGTAGAAGCCAGTTCATAGCAGTAGAAGCCAGGTCATTGTTAGAGATGAGCGAATAGAATGCGGATGAAACATTCGAAGTCGATTCGCGTGAAACTTCGTTCCAATACTGTACAGAGCAAGAGCTCCATACAGTATTAGAATGCATTGGCTCCGATGAGCCGAAGTTATTGCTTGGAACTAAATCGGAGTTCGGGAAATGTTTTTTTACAGTACAAATTAAATTATTAGGTTTTTACGCGAAGTCTCGCAAGACTTCACGAAGCAATAACCTTGGAGCCAATACATTCTAATACTGTAGGGAGGTCCTGCTCCATACAGTATTGGAACAAAGTTTAATGCGAATCCCTAGTCTTTGTACAAGAAAAGACTATATAAGAGCTGACAATCAGCTATTGTAAATGGCCACCCAATTATTACCGGACAGAAGTAAATAGCAAATTGTTGACTCGCGATACGTGAAGCCATATATATCACCCAAAAATTGGACCACAATTTTCAGCGAATGAAAATCGAAAAAACTTTATTAACAATGATAAAAACATACATGTTAAAACAAGGCAGCACAAAGGTGGGACACAAGGATGAGGAACAGGAACCAAGGGGGGGGGGGGGGGCTGGGAGGTCAGCACACCAAAAAACAGGGAGAGAAAAAATTGCTAATAGAGCAGAAATTAATAAATGAAACTCCAAGGCTCCAATAAGCAATAAACCCTGGGCAAATATTGCAGCAAAGGTAAATGTAGGAGCAAAAACTTGGAGTTTGGAAAAAGGTAAGTAGTCATACCCTGGATGGTGTGTCGATCTCTGAGCCACCTCCTGACCCAACGCCGTTTCCCCAGAGACCTGGCTTCTACCGGGTCAGGCGAAACGGCATTGTGCTGCCTTGTTTTAAAATGTATGTTTTTATCATTGTTAATAAAGTTTTTTTGATTTTCATTCGCTGAAAATTGTGGTACAGCTATTGTAAATGGTGGATCCTGCCTTATCTTTACACCGAGATATGATTACAGGCAGGATTAGAATAAGTTAACTGTAGTAAAGTGATCTGTACAGACCAATAAGTGGTGCCAATTATTACACATAAATGGC
The DNA here is from genome assembly GCA_033119425.1 of Bufotes viridis. Classification (NCBI taxonomy): domain Eukaryota; kingdom Metazoa; phylum Chordata; class Amphibia; order Anura; family Bufonidae; genus Bufotes; species Bufotes viridis. Next base: position 243,189,614 of record CM065592.1, read on the forward strand.
AAAAATTGCAGGATTGTATCTTTTTTGTTGAAATATATGAAATACATGGAAAATTTAAAACAACATAATCAAACATTTTTTTAAAATATGTTAAACATAAAAAATGATTTAAACAGCAAGTCATTTTCTGATGACACATTTAAATAGCCAGTATTGAAAGGACTATTTAGTTGCTGATCTCTGTGTTGTTAGGTAAAATTGTAGAGTCAATGAGCACAGATAACAGAGCTGAATATGAAGCATGACATCATGTCAGCGGTTGATGGACATAGTGACCGTGACAGCCCCATTCGGAACAGAAATTATATAAATGCTGATAATCCTAATACCGTGCTACACAATATGTTAGCATTATTAACTCATAAAAAAGGGGCAAACATGGACAAATTGTCTGAATAGGACTCCTACATAATTGTGGGCGTCTATAAAAACATTTTGCTACAGATAATATACTGTGAAATCTGTTACATTCCTGACCTCCTCAGCCACCCACTATTCTAGTCTTCTAAAGAGCATTTTATCAGCCTTCAGCAACATTATTTCTCTCTCAACAGAGGCTTTTAGAATTTTTTTTTTTTACTAAATACAACAGTCATCCATTGCCTTTAAGAGAATTAAAATAATAGTGTTTGATAAGCTCTGAAATATTATATGTCCATAGCATATTGGGTGTTCTTTGCATTGCTCTTATTATAACAAACCATACTGAAGTCACACCATTTATGTTCAAACTAAGTGGCAATACTAAAATATTATCTAAAAGTGACAGTAAGCCGTGTGTTTTTTTATGTCAAATTATGAACAAACTTGTTTTATTGACAATAAGAACTGTTGCGGGTCTGTGTGCAGATGGGGTTGGCAATGACAGATTTCATTGGATAAAGAAGTTTAAAAGTCCAAATAATGCTTTATTTTCCCTCTAACACAACATAGTAGCACTCAAGTTTAACATTCACTTGAGTGGATCCACTGCACAAACCTCAAACATAAACAAAACACCTGCCCGCCTGAGCGCTAACTATACATCAAGTTTCATCACCTATGTTCTCAGTAACATAGTAGATCAGGCTTACACAGCAGCCAACTTACAGCTTACAGGCACTGACTCTGACTAAGACTCCCAGCCTTGTCTTTATCACCACAGTAATAAGGCCAGCAGCTACACCTGGGTTTATCTCAGGCTAGGATAAAATACCGTACTGGAGTGAGGGTGTGGAGTGAAATGCTAGGTCCCTCTACCAATCCTACACACTATTCAAAAAAACTACAAAAAAAACAACAGCCCATACATAAAGTCTGAATAAACAGTTCCAGCAAATTAAATTTTGCTGAAACAGAAAGAGCATACTGAATTCTGAGTTGAGTAATCTGGGGGAGATAAATACCCCCTCCAGTACTTTACAGTATACAGAGTTACAGCATCAATAATGTATACACAATTTTACTGTGACAAGTCTTATATAGTTTCAGGAAGAAAGTGTACAGCCCATGTAATCCCCTTGCAATAAAAAAAAAAACGTACTGCTTACTTGACAGGTCATGCGCCGCCTCCCCAATTCTCCCAGCAGGGCTCTGTTTATCCAGCTGCAAGGTTTATGTCATGTCAACAACTCATGACCGCTGCACTCAATCACTGGCCTCAGTGGTACAGAGAAGAGGCCAGTTATTGGCAGCAATGGTCACGTGTTATAGACAAGATGTCATTGATGCACCCGGGAGATGCTCTCCTGCAGAACCCCTTTAAATGTTATATTTTTATTTATGTGCACTTTCTCAATGATTTTTTTTTATTCTACCAATCCATCTAAATTAAAATCTGAGTAATTTATTATCAAAAATATCCTCCTATACCCTATCTAGAACTATGTGGCATCATGGCTATAGACTATGGTTGTGTTCTATCCTCATACTATAGGATTAAAAGAAGAACTGACAGATTTCAGGGTTCCATTGCACAGAATGGGACAAATTTAAAGTTTGTTAAAAAGATGTTCTGAGCTAAAAAAAAAAAATGAACTGGTGCGCAACGCTCGATACTTTTACAGTTTCAGACTGGGAATGCAACGTGGAATTATAATTTGCATCAAATTTATTATTGGCATCTGAGTGTTGGCGCAAGTAATAGAAACCAGCTAAATTGTAGAAAGATGTGCCAAAGCTATCACACAGACTGCACCATTGTAATAGATCTGCAGAGTGTAAGCATTGGCAAATGTGCCCCAACGTGTTTGTAGTCTGCAACTATAGAGACACGTATGTTTACACAGAAGCTGTATACACAGACTCAAGAATTGTTTAGAAAAGTGCACATAGCCTTTAAATAACCCATACAAAGTCAATGCAGGATGAAATACAAACAGTATATAATGAAGCCATGAGTGTTATGAAATGCAATAAATATTAATAAAACGAAATAAAGAACTCAACTGTTTTAGGTATCCCTTAATCATGTAGGCTATTAAACATTTTGTTTGGAGATGTACAATTTGCATTTATCATACTTTCTCAATAATAGTTACAATTAAAGGGGTTGTCCCCTTTTCTATATTGATGCTCTATCCTCAGGAAAGGTCATCATCAGATCAGCTGTGGTCGATCTCTCAGAAAGCAGGGCTCGTATGAATGCTGCCCTCTCTTCATTGTTTACCTGCTTGCTGTCGCAACTGCAGTGATGAGCAGTGTCATTACATCTCAGCCATCTCCTTGACTTCAGTGAAATTAAATGAGAAGGCGTAGTTGTAATTATACCTGCTAACCATTGCAGTTGCTACAGCGAGCAGGTAAACAATGAAGAGAGGGTAGCATTTATACAAGCGCTGCTTTCTCTTCAAACAGCTTATTGGCGAGGGTGCCAGGAGTCAGACCCCAGCTGATTTAATATAGATGACCTATCCTGAGTACCCCTCCCCCGTTTTGAGGGGGTCCATCAGCGCCATTCTGCATCCAAAAATAATTTCAGTGCTGGGTAGTTGATATAAATAATTATATAAGCATGCCTTTTTGTACATTGATGGAGGTTCAATTGCGGAAGACATAAATTTTGATCCCATAAGCAAATGATCTTGGACAGTACTGGTTTCCGGTGTTGCATCACAAATGCTTAACATTTTAAAGCAGGACTGTTAAGCTGGAGAGAGAGGGAGCTTTCAATGAAAAACAAGGTGGGAAAGTGGGGAACGGTTATTAGGGAGACCCAAGATTGTTGACTCTCTCAAGATACAGAATCCGTATGACAGCACACCAAAATTCTTTCAATGCTCTTTTATTGTTGCCGGAAGTTACAGATACTTTGCAACGTTTCAGGCCAATTTGTGTTGCCCTTCATCAGGCTAATTGCTGAGCCAGATTGTTGACTCTCTCAATGGCATTTGCATATAAATGGGATCACCTTTCATTTTCACTGTGAGTGAACCTCTACCAATGAATGGAAAGGCATGCTTGTAGAACCATGTAAGTCTATTGCCTACTATTGCACTGAAATGACTTTTAAAGACAGAATGGAGACGACAGACTCTCTAAAGAACACCTTTGGGGCATTTTTTTAATTATTGCATTTTACTCATTTTCAGCTAGAATTTTTTTTTTTTGCTTAGTCCTTGTTAAACTTTTTAAACAGCTTTTCATGTACAGCTTTCTGTTTCTGTGTATTTGCAGACCAGCAAGCTCTCTATGAGTAGTCAGGAGTTCATAGATGAAGGGTTAGACATGGAGCCTTTAAAGATGCTCTCTGAATGATTCAATATGAAACAGAAAGCAAGTCAGTCTTCAAATACACTTAAAGTGAAGACTTTATAACAAAAACGGTCAAATCATTTTAGAAAAGAGTAATTGAAAAGAATTTTAGCCCAAAATTAGTAAAATGCAATGAAAAAAAAAATCCCTTTAACGTGTTCATAGCCTTTAAGTACTCTTATAATTAGTGTTGAGTGAAGCGGAATTCCTAAATTCCGAAGCAGGTCCCTAAATGGTGGCTGTAGAGGAAACAAGCCCGGGAATGCAAGATCACCCATAATGCCATGCAGCCAGCCAAACTGCATATAGCCATTCCCTGTGGTTTCTAGCCCTATAAAACCCTCTTGAGCATAGAGAGAGACGTGGCAAGCACTAATGTGGGTCACTGTTGCTGAAAGTGATTAATAGAAGAATATTGGAAAGGGAGTGTGCAGGGAGAGTGCAGGGACACTTATTCTGCATCAGATTTATTTAATCCTATATTTACCTATTCCTATATCAGCCATAAACTAAGATATGTAATTCCAATACAAATAAGATGGAAGCCTTTATTATTCCACTGCCAGCGTGCCAGCCAATAGCATCCATTCTCCACCCCTTAGGGTGGCTAGGTCTTAATGATGAATATCCTCATCTTTTGGCTTTACTTCTTCGAAAATCATCCTTCAAAGTCTCCATGTCCTAGAAAAGTCCTCAGCAAGATGCAGAGAGAGGTGGAGCTGGATGTTCCTGTTGACATATACTCATCGACATTAGATGATATGGAAAAGGAGGAAAAGCAGATGAAAAAGGGCTCCCACCCAAGGCAGGAAAGAGCAGGGGTTGGAGAATAGCCCCTGTTTAATGATGCATTAAAGGAGCCAAGCGGACAGTAACAATGAAGACTGACTATACAACACGGTCTTCATTATTAAATGAAAGGCAACTGCATGGCCGCAACACACCTGCAACCCTAAGGCCCCTTTCACACGGGCGAGTTTTCCGCGCGGGTGCAATGCGTGATGTGAACGCATTGCACCCACACTGAATCCTGACCCATTCATTTCTATGGGGCTGTGTACATGAGCGTTTTTTTTCACGCATCACTTGTGCGTTGCGTGAAAATCGCAGCATGTTCTATATTCTGCGTTTTTCACGCAGCCCTAGCCCCATAGAAGTGAATGGGGCTGCGTGAAAAACGCATTGCATCCGCAAGCAAGTGCGGGTGCGTTGCGTTTTTCACTGATGGTTGCTAGGAAATGTTGTTTGTAAACCTTCAGTTTTTTATCACGCGCGTGAAAAACGCATCAAAACGCATTGCACCCGCGCGGAAAAAACTGAACAACTGAACGCAATCGCAGGCAAAACTGAATGGCTTTGCCTGTGAAATCGCACAGTTTTCACTGAACGCATCCGCAACGCATCCGGACCTAATCCGGACACGCTCGTGTGAAAGAGGCCTAAGGCAGAGTGGTCTGGTGTATCTGATTTAAAGTGATTTGTGATAAATTAATTACTCACAAATTTAATTTCTGCCAAATCGAATTTTTCATAACTTCGCTCATCTCTAGTTATAACGTTACGTGCAACCCTTTACTGGAGTAAGATTGAGACAATTTATGTGACTTTTTAAAAATTCTCAGTTGATAAATATGCAATTAACATAACTAACCATACCCTTTCCCATCACTTTTCAAGAGTAGTGTAAAAATGCTAAATGTTGCAAAATGTTCACACAAATAAATCCAAAAAGCCTCTAAACCATATTTTTCAACTTTTGGGGCCAGAATTCTGGAGTATAGGGCTTGATAAATTCTGTTCAAAGTCAGTACAGCAGTGAGCCTGGACAGAAGCCAGCTATGCACTGTACTTACCTTTTCCTACACTTTCATCCTTTAATGTGGTCATTTTTTATCCTACTCCAGCAATTTACAGTAAGAAGAGCCAACAAGAATGTAGTTCACCTCATTACATTCCAAGAGTTTCGTCAGCATGTTGTAGAGCGGCACATATCAAAGTATCCACATTAAATACTGTTATTTCTAAATGCTGAGTTTATTTCAAGAAATCTTCTTACAGCTGTGCAACCAAAATCTATTTTGATCGCTGTAGAACATTTCCAGCATTGTCAGACTGGGTTAATCTTTGCTTAATTTTCTTGTATGTCTTACTTGTCAGAAACATTTCTCTGATGGGCAATCTGCTAGCTGTGCTGATTGCAGACAATGTCATTCTGATATTTTAGACAGAACTGTAGCTTTCAGTCACTCCAAAAGCAGTGCTTGTAAAATGGACTTAGACTTATGAATATTTTTACATCCGCACTGTATAAATCATATATAACATTTACAGATTATGCAAATAATTATATGAATGCTTAAAGTGACTGTCTGCTCTGAAAATTATTTAGCTCTTTTTATCTTAATAGGTTTTTTATTCAACTCTGATTAATTTTCCTCATATATCTTTACGGTGGCAGGAGCTTTATTTTTCTGAGATTGATTTCTAAATCCCATGCATATAATTGGATTTGGAGGGGTTGTCCAGTTGTTTAATATTGATTATCTATCCTCAGGACAGGTCATCAATATCTGATCATTGGGCGTCCGACTCCCGACACCTCCGGCAATCAGTTGTTTGCAGAGGCCATGGTGTTCCATAAGCACCGCAGCCTCTTCCTGGGCCAGAGATATCACATTCATCAGTCATATGGTCTAGATGCAGCTCATTCCCATTCAATTAAATGAGCTGAGCTGCAATCCCATTCACAGCCACTATACAATGGATGGCACTGTGCTTGGTAAGTCGCAAGGAAGCTGTGGCACTCACTATGTTGGCTACCTGTATCTGGCACTAGAGGGAGCTTGGAGCTTGGAGCTTGAGCTCTATTAAAGGACAGCATGTAGTAAGCTCATATGCTTCATTTGTGCACTATGTAGATAGCTTAAGTTGCAAGGCATAATTTATTTTCAAAATATGTAAAAATATGTTTAGAAATGCAGGTGCACTGACCACAAATGTCTTCTCAGGAGGTATCCTAAGTCAGCCGCAGGCTCTTAGGGAATATCCCAAAAATATACTAAACTCCAGAACTCGCAATAATATAAAAAAAAAAATCAATGGTATGCCTGCTGAAGCTTGCCATATCCTTTGGGTAAAATATGTTTATGCAAGGGAATAAAGGGTTCTGTATCATAAAAATATAGATTAAGAAATTAATCAGTACAGACTTTTGGAGCTAAAGACTACATGAATTATGATGATAACTAATGTTGAGCGAATCGAGCTTTGGATAATCGAACCAAAGCTGATTCGGTCAAACACTTCAATTTTAATGCGATCTCCGTACAGCATTAAAATGTATTGACTTGAGTTGAGCAAACACCTGGAATTTCGGGTTCGCTGGCGTTGCAAAGTTCAAGTTCGGAACCCGAACTTGACCCGAACTTGACCCTGAACCCCATTAAAGTCAATGAGGACCCGGACTTTTGGGCACTAAAATGGCTCTAAAAATTTAATGGAAAGGGCTTGAGGGCTGCAAAAGGCAGCAACATGTGCTTAAGAGCATGACAAGTGCTCTGCAAACAAATGTGGATAGGGAAATAACTTAAAATGAACTAGCAGGAGGAGGAGGTGGATGTGGAGAAGGGGGTTGAGGAAGTGGTAACCGTGGCAGTGTAGGTGGAAGCGGGGGTGGAGGTGGAGGAGGTAGCCATCACTGGGTTTTTTTTTTTTTTTTTATTTATTTATTAAGGTAACCCCCAAAATATTGGGACATATAAAAAAAAATAAAACAAAGAATAAGTGCACTTGAGTACAAGAATAGATGGTTGAGGCCAGTATAAATATCTATTCTGCACAAGGTACAGACAAGTATTGTGGGTTCAATGCCTGGTAATTTTAATGAACGTGAGCTTGTCCACATTAGCTGTGGACAGGCAGCTGCGCTTGTCTGTGATAACGACCCCTGCCGGGCTAAATAAACGTTCAGACAATACACCTGCTGCAGGGCAGGCCAGCACTTCCAATGCATAAAGGGCAAGCTCAGGCCACGTGCCCAATTTGGAGACCCAGAAGTTAAATGGGGCAGACCCATCAATCAGTACATGTAGGCGTGTGCACACATTCTCCACCATGTTGCTGAAATGCTACTTCCTGCTAAGACGCTGCATATCAGCTGGTGGTGCTGGCTGTTGTGGCGTGGTGACAAAGCTTTTTCACATTTCGGCCATGCTAACCCTGCCTTCTGAGGTGCTGGCGGTGCCCCGGCTGCTTTGGCGAACTCTTCCTCCTCCTCTGCCTTTGCCTTGTGTTTCCACTGAGGCCCCGGTGTCAGGTGGGAATGCCATCAGCAGCGCGTCTACCAGCGTGCGCTTGTACTCATGCATCTTCCGATCACGCTCCAGTGAGGGAATTAAGGACAGCACGTTGTCCTTGTAATGGGAATCCAGCAGGGTGGCCACCCGGTAATCAGTACAAGTTAGAATGTGGGACAACTCAGCGGTCGTTGCGCAGGCACTGCAGCATTTAGTTGCTCATGTGTTCCATGCTGCCCAGAGGCAACGACAAGCTGTCCTCTGTGGGAGGTGTATTGTCTGTGTTCTCGATATCCCCCCAGCTACGGTGCAGTGATAGCCCTGACCTGCTTTGGGTGCAACCCTGCTGTGAACACGGTTCCTCCTAATCCTCCAGAACTGTACCCTGGCTGGACAATTGTGTACCTGGCCTATGTTGATGCAGGAACCCACCCTCTGAGCCACTTGTGAATGACTGGCCTGATAACCGTGGAAATTATCCCTCTTCCTCCTCCTCTTTCTCCTGTGCCACATTTCTTCCATCATCGCGTTTTTTCAAGAAGACATAGAAGTGGGATAGTAATGCTGAGAACGGCGTCATCGGCACTGGTCATGTTGGTGAAGTAGTTAAAACAGCGCAACAAGGCACACAGGTCTCGCATGGAGGCCCACTCAGTGGCGGTGAAGTGGTGCTGTTCCGCAGAGCGACTCACCCGTGCGTGCTGTAGCTGAAACTCCACTATTCCTGCTGCTCGCACAGTCTCTCCAGCATGTGCAAGGTGAAGTTCCACCTTGTGGGCACGTCGCATATGAGGCGGTGAGTGGGAAGGCTGAAGTTACACTGCAGCGTAGACAGTCGAGCAACAACAGGAAGATGGCGCACTTTCTGCAGCTGCTCTTACATATTTTTCAGGAATTTTTGCACCACCAAATTAAGCACATGCGCCAGGCAGGGGATGTGGGTCAAACCGGCTAGGCCCAGAGCTGCTACGAGATTTCACCCATTATCACACACCACCAGGCCGGGCTTGAGGCTCAGTGGCACCAGCCACTCATCGGTCTGTTGTTCCATGCACGTTCACAGCTCCTGCGCGATGTGGGGTTTTTCCTCCAAAAAGATGAGTTTCAAAACTGCCTGCTGTCGTTTTCCCCTGGCTGTGCTGAAGTTGGTGGTGAAGGTGTTACGCTGACCGTATGAGGAGGTGTTAGAAGAGGAAGAGGAGGCAACAGGAGGCAAAGAGAAATGCACTGCAATCGTCGGTGGCGGAAGGATATGCGCCAACCAGCTATCCGCCTCAGGCCCAGGCGCCACTGCATTTGCCCAGTGTGCTATTAGGGGGATATAATGTCCCTGCCCATGCTTACAGGTCCACCGTAGTTATGTGGACCTTGCCACAGATGGCGTTGCGCAGTGCACATCTGATTTATTCCCCCACTTGTTTGTGCAGGTAAGGCTTGTCTGGAAAAGTAGTGGTGGCTGGGAGTGATGTACTGAGAGACAGCCAAGGCCACAAGGCTTTTAAAACTCTCCATCTCCACCAGACGGAATGAAAGCATTTCAAAGACCAGGAATTTTGAAATGGTGGCATTCAGGGCCAAGGATCGTGAGTGGTTAGGGGGGGTACTTCCTCTTTCGCTCCATTGTTTGGAAGATGGACAGCTGAACACTGCCATTAGATATTGTGGTGCTGCTTGTTGAAGTTGACGGACATGGTGACATTGCTGCCACATCCTCTGTTTGCTGGGTGACCGGTGATATTGTCACTTCAGAGGTGGCGGAAGAGGCCGAGACTGCAGGAGAAGAAGGAGCAGGAGGAGCCTGAGACCTCTTTTGGTTTTGGAGGTGTTTACTCCACTGCAGCTCGTGCTTTGCACTTAGATGCCTGGTCATGAAGGTTGTGTTCATGTTTAGAACGTTTATGCCTCACTTCAGGCTCTGATTGCACAGCTTGCAAACCACTTGTGTCTTGTCGTCTGCAAATTGTCTGAAGAACTGCCATGCCAGGGAAATCCTTGGAGCTGGCTTTGTTGTGCTCGGTCTGTGAGTGTGGTGGGCAGTAGCAAGCGTACTGTCTAGGGGACAGCCCCTCTGCTTTTGTACCCTGCTTCCTATTTTGCTGTGCTGGTGGCTCTGTGCAACCACTGCCTCTCCCTCCGAACTGCACAGGTCACTCTCATGACTTTGATTCCATGTGGGCTTTAGGACCTCATCGTCCTCCACATCATATTCCACCCATTCTTCACCCCTGCCCTCCTTGTCGATTTGTACATTTGCAGTTGGCACCTGTGTTTCGTCATCATCAAAGATGTGCTGTGGTGGTCTTACCATGTCTTCATCCTCAAAAATAAGTGGTTGGGCATCGGTGCACTCAATCTCTTCCACTTCTGGGGCAGGGCTAGGTGATGGCCCTGGAAAACCCTGCCAACAGACTCATCAAAAAGGATAAGAGACTGCTACATGACTTGGGGCTCAGACTGCTTGGCTTATTTGCAAGGGGATGAAGCGCTTGATAGATGCCCATGGCCTGCAGGTGCCAACTCTGAGCTTTCACCTTTAGACTGGGTGGAAGACAATGTGAAGATACTGGAGGCACTGTCAGCCACCCAATCTACTAGCGACTGTACTTGTTCTGGTCTCACCAATCGTAGAGCGGCATTCAGGCCTACTAAATAACGCTGAAGGCTCTGTCATCTACGTGCACCTGAGGAAGGTGTTTAATTTGGGTGTGTATTCAATCTTTGTTGGACAGCACTCCTCTATGCGGATGGTGCTCAGTGGTAGTGAAGTATCACGGATTCAATAGAAGAGACCACGGCACTCAAATTAGTTGTGAGTTTAAGTTTTGAATTTATTCATATATATAGATCCATCCAGGTTTTTTTTTTTTTTATATATAGTAGGTGGCCAACGTATCGGTCCTATTTCCGGACCTTGATCTCGGCCATAGTTAAACTGGCAGGTCAGAGAGGTCCTGGATGGCCATCCAGGACCTCTCTGACCTGCCAGTTTAACTATGGCCGAGATCAAGGTCCGGAAATAGGACCGAAACGTTGGCCACCTACTATATATATATAAAAAAAAAAACCTGGATGGATCTATATATATGAATAAATTCAAAACTTAAACTCACAACTAATTTGAGTGCCGTGGTCTCTTCTATTGAATCCGTAATTTGGGTGTGTAGCTGGCACAGATCAACCACGTCCTCTCCCTGCCACAGGAGCTCCACCACCGCTAGAAGCACCACGACCAGGGCCACGTCCCTTATTTGACACTCTCCTCATTTTTTGTGGTCACCCACCGAAGTAGCAGATGTTTTTACTAAATTTAGTTCCCTGTCAGCAATGCAGAACAGGGGTTTTTCACCAGCAAAACTGGGTTATTGTCACCCACCAATGGAACAGACGATTTTTAGAAATGTACCTCCCTGTCACCTATGCAGAGCAGGGGTTTGTATACGGCAAAAATGGTAAAACCTCACCCACCAATGTAACAGGCGATTTTTACAAATTTACCTGCCTGTCACCTATTCAGAGCAGGGGTTTGTAAACGGCAGAAATGGAAAAATGTTACCCAAGAATGTAACAGACAATTTTTACAAATTTACCTCCTTGTCACCTATGCAGAGCAGGGGTTTGCATATTGCAAAACTGGGTTAATGTCACCCACCAATGGAACATATGATTTTTGGAAATTTACCTCCCTGTCACCTATGCAGAACAGTGGTTTGTATACGGCAAAAATTGTAAAATGTCACCCAAGAATGTAACAGACAATTTTTTACAAATTTACCTCCCTGTCACCTATGCAGAGCAGTGGTTTGTATGCGGCAAAACTGGGTTAATGTCACCCACCAATGTAACAGATGATTTTTACAGATTTACCTGCCTGTCACCTATGCAGAGCAGGGGTTTGTATACGGCAGAAATGGTATGATGTCACCCAAGAATGTAACAGACGATTTTTTTAAATTTAACTCCCTGTCACCTATGCAGAGAAGGGGTTTGTATATGGCAAAACTGGTTTAGGTCACCTAAGAATGTAACAGACGATTTTTACAAATTTACCTCCCTGTCACCTATGTAGAGCAGGGGTTTGTATACGGCAGAAATGGTAAGATGTCACCCAAGAATGTAACAGACGATTTTTACAAATTTACCTCCCTGTCGCCTATGCAGAGCAGGGGTTTGTATACGGCAAAAATGGTAAAATGTCACCCACCAATGTAACAGATGATTTTTACAGATTTACCTGCCTGTCACCTATGCAGAGCAGGGGTTTGTAAACGGCAAAAATGGTAAAATGTCACCCAAGAATGTAACAGACAATTTTTCAAAGTTACCTCCCTGTCACCTATGCAGAGCAGCGGTTTGTATATGGCAAACTGAGTTAATGTCACTCACTAATGGAACAGATGATTTTTGGAAATTTACCTCCCTGTCACATATGCAGAGCAGGGGTTTGTATATGGCAAAAATGGTAAAATGTCACCCAAGAATGTAACAGACGAGTTTTACAAATTTAACTCCCTGTCACCTATGCAGAGAAGGGGTTTGTATATGGCAAAACTGGTTTAAGGTCACCTAAGAATGTAACAGATGATTTTTAGAAATTTACCTCCCTGTCACCTATGCAGAGCAGGGGTTTGTAAACGACAGAAATGGTGAAATGTCACCCAAGAATGTAACAGGCGATTTTTACAAATTTACCTCCCTGTCACCTATGCAGAGCAGGGGTATGTATACAGCAAAAATGGTAAAACGTCACCCACTAATGTAACAGACAATTTTTACAGATTTACCTGCCTGTCACCTATGCAGAGAAGTGGTTTGTAGATTACAAAACTGGGTTAATGTCACCTAAGAATGTAACAGCCGATTTTTACAAATTTACCTCCCTGTCACCTATGCAGAGCAGGGGTTTGTATATGGCAGAAATGGTAAGATGTCACCCAAGAAAGTAACAGACGATTTTTACAAATTTACCTCCCTGTCACCTGTGCAGAGCAGGGGTTTGTATTCAGCAAAAATGATAAAATGTCACCCACCAATGTAACAGACAATTTTTACAGATTTACCTGCCTGTCACCTATGCAGAGAAGGGGTTTGTAGATGACAAAACGGGGTAATGTCACCCAAGAATGTAACAGACAATTATTACAAATTTACCTCCCTGTCACCTATGCAGAGCCGGGGCTTGTATACGGAAAAACTGGGTTAATGTCACCCAAGAATGTAACAGACGATTTTTACAAATTTACCTCCTTGTCACCTATGCAGAGCAGGGGTTTGTATACGGCAAAAATGGTAAAATGTCACCCAAGAATGTAACAGACAATTTTTACAAATTTACCTCCCTGTCACCTATACAGAGCAGGGGTTTGTATACAGCAAAAATGGTAAAACGTCACCCACCAATGTAAAAGACAATTTTTACAGATTTACCTGCCTGTCACCTATGTAGAGAAGGGGTTTGTAGATGGCAAAACCGGGTTATTGTCACCCAAGAATGTAACAGACGAGTTTTAGGAATTTACCTCCCTGTCACCAATGCAGAGCAGGGGTTTATATACGGCAAAAATGGTAAAATGTCACCCACCAATGGAACAGACGATTTTTACAAATTTACATCCCTGTTACCTATCTAGCAAAAAAAGTGTGTTTTTTTATAGCACCAATGTAAATGCAGTATGTTACATTTTTATTGGACTGTCAGAAATGCAATATTGCACGCAAATTTGCTATCTAGCACAAAAAAATCCTTTTTTTATAGCAGCAATGTAACTGCATTATGTAACGGTTTAATTGGAGTTTCAGAAGTGCAGCATAGCCCGTAAATTTACTATCTAGCAAAAAAGTGTGATTTTTTATATCAGCAAGGTAACTGCTATATTTAACGGTTTTATTGGACTGTCAGATATGCAGTGCCTGTAGCACACAGATAAAAAATTGCTTTAGGTCACAAAAATATGTAACAGACTGATGTAATTGAATCATTTTTACTGCCAGGTATGCACTGCAGGCAACAGTGGTACTTGACCGGCCAAAAAAGGGAATTTGTCCTCCACTGAGCTACCAGAACAGAATTAAAGTAATGCCCCTTGCACACATGCAGTTTCAAGTGCACTGCAGTTGCAAAAATGGCCGCCGACGCCCACCGAACTAGCAGATGGATTAAAAGTTATTTTTCAGTGTCACTGGGCTCAGTGCTGGGTACAAAAATGCAGCATAGCAACCTCAATAATCGCTGTAGTTTGTAGTTTACACTGAGAAGAACAGAGGCTGGGTGACATGCTGCACTCGGCCAATCACAGCAATGCCATTAGTAGGCATGGCTGTGATGGCTTCTAAGGGCAGACTATTGAAACGCTTGTTGATTGGCTGCCCTGCAGCCTTTCAAAAAGCACCAAGAAATCGCCAAACACCGAACCCGAACCTGAACTTTTACAGAAATTTCCGTAAATTTCCTACCAAAAACCCTAAAGTTCGGTACGAACCCGAACTTTACAGTTCGGGTTCGCTCAACCCTAGTATTGACCCAAAGTTGCGCGAGACTTCGGTGAATGAATTCGTTACTCATTTCTGCATCTTTAAAACATTTAAAATTAGGAATCCGAAGTGGGGTTTGGTACTGGCTGGTACCTTGGTACCAAACTCCACTTTGGATTCCTAATTTTAAATGTTTTCAAAGATGCAAAGATAAATACTGAATTAATTAACTGAAGACGTGCCACTTTGGGTGAAATGAAGTTTGGCTCCATGAAGTAAGGATGGACAAACTTGTGTTTTCAAGTTTGGCGTAGAAGGTTCAGGTTATCTAAGAATTCCATTATGAATTCAGCTACCATGGACCATAACTTACGGTCCATGGTAGCGGAATACCGAACTCGAACCTTGTACGCCAAACTTGAAAAAAGTTTTCTCATCCCTACCATGAAGCCAATACATTTTAATACTGTACGGAAACATCATTAAAATCAAAGTGTTTGACCAAATCGATTTTGGATCAATGATTCAAAGCTCAATTCGGATAACAGTAAATATGTAAATAATATAATAATTCACAAATGGATCAAGACCAAATCTTGGATTTTGCAGGCCAGTCCTCTTTTAGTTTTTAGTTTTTGTCAATTCTCTGGTCAATTCTAGGTATATCAAAAGCTTTGAATTTCTCATCTCTCAAATGCACCCAATGCTTCAGGAAAAAAAATATCAATTCAGACAGTTCTCCAGCCAATATTTTTCTAGTAAGGTGAAGTGATGCAGCACTTGTCAGTCTAAAGTGCTGATTAGATAAGTCGGTAGGTCCTGACATCATAGCTGGTGCCACTATAGACCTTACTGATATGTCAAGTAGACAGGCTGTAAAAGGCAGATTAGAGTTGATCCTACATCTGGGAACCAAGCCACAATTAAGCTAATCTCAGTCCCACTCAGCAATAAAGTGATGACACTTGAAGGTTTCTGTACGTCTTAGGCTACTTTCACACTGGCATTTTTGGGTCCGCTGGTGAGATCCGTTTCAGGGCTCTCACAAGCAGGTCCAAAACGGATTAGTTTTGCCCCAATGCATTCTGAGTGGATAAGGATCTGTTCAGAATGCATCAGTTTGGCTACGTTCAGTCTCCATTCCGCTCTGGAGGCAGACACCAAAACGCAAGCAGCGTTTTGGTGTCCGTCTGATGGAACTGAGCCAAACGGATCCATCCTGACATACAATGTAAGTCAATAGGGACAGATCAGTTTTCAATGACACAATATGACACAACAGAAAACGGATCCGTCCCCCATTGACTTTCAGTGGTGTTCAAGAGAGCTCCGTTTTGCCTGTTCATGATAATACAAATGGATCCGTTCTGAACGGATGCATGCGGTTGTATTATCAGTGCGGATCCATCTGTGCAGATACATGACGGATCCGCACAAGACGCCAGTGTGAAAGTAGCCTTAGGTGTTACATTGAAAGTTACCATTTTGGGCACTGTTTTTTAATATATATTTTATATCAACAGTATTAAATTTGGTACTTAATGCATGCTTACCAATACTGTAGTTGGTGAATTCAGGGCATATAAGACCTGACCCCAGGAATGCTCACAAATACGACTGGTACTGCCCACCTATGGGTGGCACTTCCATAAACCCACCCATTTTCAGCACTGGAGTTTTGCCTCGAATTGCTTTGAAAATTAGGAACTGTTGGTAACTATGTGCATGGTAATACAATTTGATAATTAGCAGCTTTTGCTAATTAGCTGCAATGGTTATTTGCAACTGGTCGCATTGTCATCACTACAGGACAGCAACAGAGACTAGCTGGATCACCGAAGTGGCAATGCTGGAGTGACAGGGCAAGTACAAGGTGAGAAAAGATAATTTTGCTATCATATCACATTCAGCAGGTTTAAAATATGACATTGTGACTGGCTGTAACCACCACTAGAGAGAGCTTATCAGTTAACTACATGCATTATTCCGCTGACTTGTGATGGTCTTTGTTTCCGATTTTTTCAAGTTATGATTAGAGATGAGCGAATTTCTCAAAAATTCAATTTAGCCGGTTCGCCGAATTTTCCGAAGAAATTTGGTTAGATCCGAATTTATTTGTTGCGAATTGCAGTAAAAAATAGCTTTTTTTCTGGCTGCAGAGAGCCTGTATAGTGGTGTAGAACACTGTGCCTTGCAGTAACACGCATAGGGAGTCTGCTCTGGTAGTGAAATAATACTGAGTCAGTATGACATGTAGATGACAGGTGTCGCTCTTAGAATAAACGCACACTTCACTTATTTGGGCAGTTACGGGGATAAAACTTACCAATTAACTCAAGTGTGAACTCAGCCTTACAGTTCAATGTTAGTGACAGGTATAAAAAAAACGTGCAAAGGCCCAAGATCCTACTATAGAGTGAAAGAGCGCACCCCTTATACACCAATTCACTGATTTTACATAGATTTCTACAGAACCTGTTCTATTAAAAGCTTATACAAGTAGAGCCCCCCGGCAGAGTTGACTGTCACTACGCAAGCAAGTGAGCATGCATCAGGCCATTCACCCGGCTCCCAAGTGCGATCAGCTACATCATCATTATCAAGTACTGTCTGCACGTCACTGATGTCCTCCTTGGTCTCTAGGTTAGGAGCCTCCTAGGTTAGGAGCTCGCAACACCACAACCCACGCTACTCTCCTCATCACTACTTGCCCGTCTACCGGAGGAAGCGGCGGATGTCTCCTCCACATCTTGGCTGGCCAGAAGCTGCTGACTGTCCTCTAGTAGCTCATACTTGCTGAATAGTGGAGCTGAGCCCAGAGCATATAATACTTCTCTGGCTGAGGGAACAGAAAAGGACAGAGGCAGGTTGAGGACAGGTGAATGCACAGGACCTGCTTCCGGGCCATGCCAACTAAGGGTTGTGTGTGACAAACCCACCAACTCTTGGCTGGGGGTGTGTGATGTCACTTGGGATGAAGTTGATGACCGAGTCAACCATTCAAGAACCACTGGGTTGCTGGTGAAGACACGACCACAAGATGACACGGAGTGCTCAGGCCTCTTGCTGCGATTCCTGCTGCCACTCCCCCTTACTCTGCTGCGACCTGTGCCTGCGCCAGAAACAATTAGGCCTCTGTGTCTCCCCTGTGCACTGCCTAGCACTTCTCTGTCTGATATACTGTTATTTCAAATAAATAAATAAAAAGGAAATTAAAACACCCCACAATTTTCTCAATTCACCACACAACGGCTGATAAGCCCTTTTTTCCCCACTAATACACGCCAAAGAATGCTTCAGAGCATTTAACTCACTGATGAACGGCAAATAGGCCCTTACTTTTTTTCACTTATACACTCCACAAAAGGCTGTAGAACATATAACTGCACCGCAGAACGGCAAATAATATATATTTTTTTGCCACTAATACAAGCCAAAAAGGGCTTTAGAACATATAACTGCACCGCTGAACGGCAAATAGGCCCTTACTTTTTTCCACTTATACACTCCACCAAAGGCTTTAGAACATATAACTGCACCACTGAACGGCAAATAATATATATTTTTTTGCCACTAATACACGCCAAAAAGGGCTTTAGAACTTATAACTGCACCACCGAACAGCAAATGATATATATATTTTTTGCCACTAATACATGCCAAAAAGGGCTTTAGAACATAACTGCACCACCGAACAGCAAATGATATATATATTTTTTGCCACTAATACACGCCAAAAAGGGCTTTAGAAAATATAACTGCACCACTGAACGGCAAAAATATTTTTTTTGCCACTAATACACGCCAAAAAGGGCTGTAATTTTCTCATTGCACCACACAACGGCAAATACTTTTTTGTGCCACTAATACATGCCAAAAAGAGCTTTAGAACATATACCTGCATCGCTGAACGGCAAATATATATATTTTTTGCCATTAATTCACGCCAAAAAGGGCTGTAATTTTCTCACTTTAGCACACACCGGAAAATACTTTTTTTGTGCCACTTATACACTAGAGATGTCGCGAACATAAAATTTTCCATTCGCGAGCGGCGAATGCGAACTTACACAAATGTTTGCGAACGGGCGAACCGCCATAGACTACAATAGGCAGGCGAATTTTAAAACCCACAGGGACTCTTTCTGGTCACAATAGTGATGGAAAAGTTGTTTCAAGGGGACTAACACCTGGACTGTGGCATGCCGGAGGGGGATCCATAGCAAAACTCCCATGGAAAATTACGTAGTTGATGCAGAGCCGGGTTTTAATCCATAAAGGGCATAAATCACCTAACATTCCTAAATTATTTGGAATAATGTGCTTTAAAACATCCAGTGTGTGTATACGATCAGGTATGATGTTGTATCGATCAGGTAGTGTAAGGGTTATGCTCGCTTCACAGTGACAGACCAAACTCCCCGTTTAACGCACTGCAAACAGTCCATTTGCACAACCGTAAGCTCCCCGTTTGCACAAGGTTGGATACCAAGCTAGCCGTGTCCCATTCCTTGTCCTCCCTGATGTCATTGAAGGTCTCTTCCTCCACCCAGCCACGTACAACACCAAGAGTCCCCGAAAGGTGACAACAAGCCCCCTGGGACGCCTGCTGTGGTTGGTCTTCCACCTCCTCAAAGCCACCTTCCTCCTCTGACTCCTCTTCTTCAGACTCCTCTCTCTGCGTTGCCGCAGGTCCAGCAATCAACATCGACAAGGCTGCTTCTGGTGATGATGGTGACCACAACTCTTCCGCTTCATGCTCATCTACGGCCTGATCCAGCACTCTTTGCAGGGCACGCTCCAGAAAAAACGCATATGGGTTGAGGTCGATGATGTTGACTTGGGTTTGAATGACCAGGTTTTTCACCTCCGCAAAAGGACACATGAGCCTACAGCCATTGTGCATGAGCGTCCAGTCATGCGGCCAAAAAATACCCAGCTCCGCAAGGCTGTCCTCTTTTTTTTTTATTAAAAAATCTGTTCTTACCAGTTTAATGTCTGTTTTGTCCCCTATCAGGGGCCAGTGTATGAAATAGATTTTAGGAACCGGGAGATTGAAAAATATGGTTGGTCGGTCCTCTTCCTTCCAATTTGGGGCACTGCTTGTGCGCCATGCAATGTACTGTGCCACCCTATATGAGTGGTGTGTAAAGTAGTACTATTCCTATCAGTTTAATCTCTGTTACGTCCCCTATCAGGGGACGTGTATCGAATAGATTTTAGGAACCGGGAGATGGGAAAAGATGATTGGCCAGTCCTCTTACTTCCAATTTGGGGCACTGCGCGTGCGCCGCGCAATGTACTGTGCCACCAATACAAATAGTGTGAACTACTATTCTTACCATTTTAAGCTTTGTTAAGTCCCCTATCAGGGGACGCATATTGAATTGAATTCTTGCATGGGGAGATAGAGAAAAAAGCTTGCTCTATCCGCTTCCTTCTAAATTTGGACACTTGCAATGGAATTTGCCACCAATGCAACTAGTGTTAACTAAGTACTATTCCTATCAGTTTAATCTCTGTTTTGTCCCTTATCAGGGCCAGGGCCGGTGTAGTGAATAGATTTTTGGAACCGGGAGATGGAAAAAGACCCATGCTCGGTCCACTTCATTTGAATCTTAGGTCATTGCGCGTGCGCCGTGCAATGTACTGTGACACCCTATATGAGTGGTGGGCAGTGGGCACAGTACGGTCTGTGGGCCTGACACACACTGGTAGGCAACTGCAATTATATTGAAGGGTAAAAATGAAATGACTTTTTTATCTGCCAAGGTACTGTGCCACCCTATATGAGTGGTGTGCACACAGTACAGTCTGTGGGCCTGCGGCCTCTCACACATGGGCAGGCAACTGCAATATATATATATATATATAATATATATATATAAAATAAATAAAAGCAGACTGATGTCCCAGCCCAAAAATGGAATTTGGAGTGCTGTCAGGACGCTGTCTTTACAGCAGATGCCCCCTTTAACACGAGCGAGTTTTCCGCGCGGGTGCAATGGCTTACGTGAACGCATAGCATCCGCACTTAATCCTGACAGATTCATTTCAAGGGGTCTGTGTACATGAGCGTTTTTTTTCACACATCACTTGTGCATTGCGTGAAAATCGCAGCATGTTCTATATTCTGCGTTTTTCACGCAGGCCTAGCCCCATAGAAGTGAATGGGGCTGCGTGAAAAACTCATTGCATCCTCAAGCAAGTGTGGTTGCATTGCGCTTTTCACTGATGGTTGCTAGGAGATGTTGTTTGTAAACCTTCAGTTTTTTATCACGCGCGTGAAATACGCATCAAAACGCATTGCACCGGGCGGAAAAAAATGGACAACTGAACGCAATCGCAGGCAAAACTGAATGGCTGGGCCTGTGAAATCGCACAGTTTTCACTGAACGTATCCGCAACGCATCCGGAGCTAAGGCCTCATTCACACATTCGCAATTTTTTTCCGCATCCATTCCGCAATTCTGCGGAATGAATGCAGACCCATTCATTGTGAATGGGGCCAGACGTGATGCGGAGAGCACACTATGTGCTCCCCGCTTCCACATTTGTGGAGCCGCGGCCCCGAACTTCCGGGTTTCCCCGAAACATCCGGCCGCGGCTCCACAAAAGATAGAGCATGTCCTATTCTTGTCCGCAGCCTGCGGACAAGAATAGGCATCTCTATGGGGAGTGCCGGCATGGTGTGTTGCGGATCCGCAATTTGCGCATCTGCAACACACTACGGTCGTGTGAATGGGGCCTAATCCGGACAGGCTCATGTGAAAAAGGCAGATGAGTCTTTGAGGACTGGAGTGGACACAGAACACTGGCCTAGCTAACGCTTTTCCTATTAATTCAGCAGCAGCAGCATTCTCCCTGCTCTAATTAACACCGCAGCTTCAAAATGAATCTAAGATGGATGCTGTCCTTGCTTTTTGATAGGAGGTGGGAGGGTCTGGGAGGGAGGGTATGCTGATTGGCTGTAATGCGTCTGCTGACTGTAAGGTACAGGGTCAAAGTTTGCTCAATGATAAAGTATAGGGGGCGAATCGAACATCGCATGTTTGCCTGCCGCGGTGAACGAGAACATGTGATGTTCGCAGGGAACTGTTCGCCGGCAAATAGTTCAGGACATCTCTATTACACATGCCAAAAATGGTTTTAGAACATATACCTGCACCGCTGAACGGGAAATATATATTTTTTTGCCACTACTACATGCCAAAAAGGGCTGTAATTTTCTCACTTCACCACACAACAGCAAATACTTTTTCTGTGCCACTAATATACGGCAAAAAGCCCTTTAGAACATATACCTGCACAGCTGAACGGTAAATTATATATATTTTTGCCACTAATACAAGCCAAAAAGGGCTTTAGAACATATAACTGCACAGCTGAATGGCAAATATATGTTTTGTTGCCACTAATACACGCCAAAAGGGCTGAAATTTTCTCACTTCACCACAAAATTGCAAATACAGTAGTTTTTTTGTTCCACTAATACATGCCAAAAAGGGCTTTAGAATATATAACTGCACCGCTGAACGGCAAATATTAAATATATTTTTTTTCTCACTTCACCACAAAACGGCAAATACTTTTTTAGTGCCACTAATACACGCCAAATAGGGCTTTAGAACATATAACTGCACCACTGAACGGCAAATAATATATATTTTTGTGCCACTAATACACGCCAAAAAGGGCTTTAAAACATATAACTGCACCGTGAACGGCAAATATATTTTTTGTTGCCACTAATACATGCCAAAAAGGGCTGTAATTTTCTCACTTCACCACACAACTGCAAATACTTTTTTTGTGCCACTAATACACGCCAAATAGGGCATTAGAACATATAACTGCACCACTGAACGGCAAATAATATATATTTTTTTGCCACTAATACATGCCAAAAAGAGCTTTAAAACATATAACTGCACCGTGAACGGCAAATAGGCCCTTACTTTTTTCCACTTATACACTCCACAAAAACGCTTTAGAACATATAACTACACTTCTGAACGGCAATTAGGCCCTTACTTTTTCAACTTAAACACTCCACGAAAGGCTTTAGAACATATAACTACACCGCTGAATGGCAAATAATATATATTTTTTTGCCACTAATGCACGCCAAAAAGCGCTTTAGAACATATAACTGCACTGCTGAACGGAAAATAAAAAATATATTTTTGCCAGAAATACACGCCAAAAAGTGCTTTAGAACATTTAACTGCACCGCTGAACGGCATATAGGCCCTTATCTTTTTTTCACTTACACACGCCACAAAATGCTTTCGAACATATAACTGCACCATTGAACGGCAAATATATTTTTAGTTGCCAATAATATGTGCCAAAAAGGGCTGTAATTTTCTCACTTCACCACACAACAGAACATACTTTTTTATGTGTCACCAATACCCGCCAAAAGGGGTTTTAGAACATATAACTGCACTGCTGAACAGCAAATAATATATATATTTTTTGCCACTAGTACAAGTCAAAAAGGGCTGTAATTTTCTCACTTCACTACACAACGGCTAATAAGCCCTTTTTTTCTCACTAATACAATCGAAAAAATGCTTTAGAACATATAACTGCACCGCACAAGGGCAAATAAGACATATAAATATTTCCTTGTAATAACCCTGTTAATGGCTGTATCAAACAGCACTTGCGCCCCAATAACAAGAATGGTTTGCTGGAATTACAGAGTTGTATAATGGCTATTTGGATCCCGTCAGTGCAGCAAGGTGTAATAGGATTATTGCTATTACCCAGTCTGTTACCTCCCCTACTGAACCCTGTTCTGCTTCAATACTGTGGAATGCTTCCTTGCTATCCTTTCCCTGAACTTCTATACAGCAAAATAAAAGTTTTAAAGTCTTTTCTACCACTGTCCCTAGCGCCTGCTGACTTATCTCCCTGCACTAAGTACACTGGAAAATGGCTGAATCAAAGAGAGCTGAGGCTATTTATAGGGCTGTGACATCACAGGGCTGACTGGCTTCTGGTTGGCTGCATGCATGGCATTGTGGGTGATCCCTCGTTCCCAGAGTTCCTTGCTCCATGTCCTAACTCGTGCAGCAGCCATTTTAAGAATAAATGTGACTCTTTACCACTAAGTGTGAGGAAATTCGTATTCGGTGCAAATTTTCCTGAAATTCGGATCGAATTCCAGTTCGTCAACTTCGATTCACTTATCTCTAGTTATGATACATTCTTCTCGGCCAGCATTAATTGAATGTGTATTCAACTTATGATCATTCCATCGTGCTTTTAGGGTCAACAATTTATGGAGCAAGCATTTTTTATTCCAACTCTGATAACAATTTAGGGAAATTAACACCCTTTTAATTAAGGGCTCTTTCACACTTGCGTTCTGAGGATTCGGCAAGCACTTCCGGCCCGCCGGATCCGTCAGAACGCAAGTCGCCTGAAAGCATTTGAAGCCTGATCAGGATCCTTCCTGATCAGTCTTCAAAATGCTTTCAGGTTACCATGGCACCCAGGATGCTACTGAAGTCCTGGCTGCCATGGTACTCCGCAGCAGTGTACTTACCTGCGCTGTGGCCGCCGAGCGCTCCTTCATGACGTCACAGGTCCCCGTGGCGCATAGATCAATGCCCTGCCTGGACCTGTGACGTCATGAAGGATCACCCGGAGGCCGCAGCACAGGTAAGTACACTGCTGCGGAGTACTTACCATGGCAGCCAGGACTTCAGTAGCGTCCTGGCTGCCATGGTAACCGATCGGAGCCCCAGCTTACACTGGGGCCCCGATCGGAACTGCTGCTGCGCATGCACAGAGCTAAATGTTGGATCCGGCGATACGCAGAAACGACGTTTAGCTTAATGCTGGATCCGGAGTAATGCACTTAAATGGGCATTAATTCCGGATCCGGTGTTACGTCATGTCTTCCGGATTTTTGGACGTAGACAAATCCGCAGCATGCTACGGTTTTGTCAACGTCCAAAAAACGTTCACATACTGAACGGAAGACATCCTGATGCACCATGAACGAATTTCTTTCCTTTCAGAATGCATTCGGATAATCCTGATCAGTATCTTTCCGTCCTAGAGCCCCGAGGACGGAACTTTAGGACGGAAACCAAAAACGCAAGTGTGAAAGAGTCCTAACTATTGCAATCCATACAATTGTTCTGTGAGCTTGTAATTGGCTGGAAGGACTGTCGTGTGCATACCAAGTAAGTCCAATCAATAAGATCTACACCAACAAAGAGCCTGCTGATTGGCTGAATGATGTCACAGCATTGTACAATAGACTGAATGTACATTATTTACAGAATTCTCCAGTACAGTAATGTACAGGGCAAAGAAGTGCCTGCTTAGATATCCAGGGACCACATTACTAAAGTTAGTATGGACCCCCACTGGAATTTCTTAACTTAACTATTTTTTATTTATTTTTTCGTTTGTGGGTGAATCAGTTTATCAAAAAAACAATCAGTCTTTAGCACCTCTACTCAACTTTTATGTCAGAAAAAATGGAACAGGTGCTTTATAGTGATGAGCGCAAAGACCCATATTTGATTTCGCAATATTTGATGAATAATTTGCATCATATTCGTCATATATTCGCGATTTCGCAATATTTGTTATTTCGCATTCAATATCACGACTTGCATATAATTTTTCAAGTTATATTCATGTGCGCATAGAATCTTTTCGCTATTAACCACTTCAGCCCCCCTAGCTTAAACACCCTTAATGACCAGGCCACTTTTTACAATTCTGCACTACACTACTTTCACCGTTTATTGCTCCGTCATACAACTTACCACTCAAATTAATTTTACCTCCTTTTCTTCTCACTAATATAGCTTTCATTTGGTGCTATTTCATTCTTGCTGACATTTCAACTTTTTTTGATATTAATCCAAAATGACCGAAATTTTTGCGGAAAAAATGAAATTTTTCACTTTCTGTTGTAATTTTTTTTTTTTAAACTACATTTCTATATAAATTTTTCTCTAAATTTATTGTTCTACATGTCTTTAATAAAAAAAAATGCAATAAGTGTATGCTTATTGGTTTGGGTAAAAGTTATAGCGTTCACAAACTATGGTGCAAAAAAGTGAATTTCCGCATTTTGAAGCAGCTCTGACTTTCTGAGCACCTGTCATGTTTCTTCATGTGCTAGAATGCCAGGATAGGATAAATACCCCCCAAATGACACAATTTTAGAAAGAAGACACCCCAAAGTATTAGCGTAGGGGCATGGTGAGTTCATGTATCATTTCATTTTTTTGTCACAAGTTAGCAGAAAATTACACTTTCTGAGGAAAAAATAAATAAATAAAGTTTCCATTTCTGCTAACTTATGGGAAAAAAAAAAAAAATCTCCCATTCACTCACTATGCCCCTCAGTGAATACCTTGGGGTGTCTACTTTCCGAAATGGGGTCATTTGTGGGGTGTGTTTACTGTTCTGGCATTTTGGGCGGGGCTAAATTGTTAGCCCTGTAAAAACTAAAGGTACTCTTTGGACTTTTGGCCCTTTTACGAACCTAGGCTGCAAAAAAGTGTCACTCATGTGGTATCGCCGTAATCAGAAGAAGTAGGGAAATGTGTTTTGGGGTGTATTTTTACATATACCGATGCTTGGTGAAAGAAATATCTCTGTAAACTGACATCTTTGTATAAAAAAAATTAAAAAGTTTTCATTTACAGAGATATTTCTCACACCCAGCATGGTTATATGTAAAAATACACCCCAAAACACATTGCCCTACTTCTCCTGAGTACGGCGATACCACATGAGTGACACTTTTTTGCAGCCAAGATGCGCAAAGGGGCCCAAATTCCAATGAATGCCTTTAGGATTTCACAGGGCATTTTTACGCATTTGGATTCCAGACTTCTTCTCAGGCTTTAGAGACCCCTAAAATGCCAGGGCAGTATAAATACCCCACAAGTGACCCCATTTTAGAAAGAAGATACCCCAAGGTATTCCGTGAGGGGCATGGTGAGTTCATGTAAAATTTAATTTTTTGTCACAAGTTAGTGGAATATGAGACTTTGTAAAAAAAAAATATATATATATGAAAATTTCTGCTAACTTGTGCCAAAAATAAAAAAATTCTGTGAACTCGCCATGCCCCTCACGGAATACCTTGGGGTGTCTTCTTCCAAAAATGGGGTCACATGTGGGGTATTTATACTGCCCTGGCATTTTAGGGGCCCTAAAGCGTGAGAATCCAAATGCGTAAAAATGCCCTGTGAAATCCTAAAGGT
Organism: Bufotes viridis; assembly: GCA_033119425.1. NCBI lineage: Eukaryota > Metazoa > Chordata > Amphibia > Anura > Bufonidae > Bufotes > Bufotes viridis. The sequence goes on from CM065592.1 coordinate 243,216,363, forward strand.
ACTCATTGGTTTTAGGGCCCCTTTGCGCATCTTGGCTACAAAAAAGTGTCACTCATGTGGTATCGCCGTACTCAGGAGAAGTAGGGCAATGTGTTTTGGGGAGTATTTTTAGATATACCCATACTGGGTGTGATAAATATCTCTGTAAATGACAACTTTTTACATTTTTTTATACAAATTTGTCAATTTACAGAGATATTTCTCCCACCCAGCATGGGTATATGTAAAAATACACCCCAAAATACATTGCCCTACTTCTCCTGAGTACGGAGATACCACATGTGTGACACTTTTTTGCAGCCAAGATGCGCAAAGGGGCCCTAAATCCAATGAGTACCTTTTAGGAGGGCATTTTTACACATTTGGATTCCAGACTTCTTCTCACGCTTTAGGACCCCTAAAATTCCAGGGCAGTATAAATACCCCACATGTGGCCCCATTTTGGAAAGAAGACACCCCAAGGTATTCCGTGAGGGGCATGACAAGTTCATAGAAGATTTTTTTTTTGGCACAAGTTAGCGGAAATTTTTCATGGACTCACTATGCCCCTCAGCGAATACCTTGGGGTGTCTTCTTTCCAAAATGGGGTCATTTGTGGGGTGTTTGTACTGTTCTGGCATTTTGGGCTGGGCTAAATTGTGAGCAGCCCAGTAAAACCTAAAGGTACTCATTGGACTTTACGCCCCTTTACGCACCTAGGCTACAAAAAAGTGTCACACGTGGTATCGCCGTACTTAGGAGAAGTAGGGCAATGTGTTTTGGTGTGTATTTTTACATATACCCATGTTGGGTGAGAGAAATATCTCTGGAAATTTACAACTTTGTATAAAAATTTTTTAAAAGTTGTCGTTTACAGCGATACTTCTCACACAAAGTATGGGAATATATAAAAATACACCCTAAAACACATTGCCCTACTTCTCCTGAGTATGGTGATACCACATGTGTGCCACTTTTTTGCAGCCAAGATGCGCAAAGTCTGCCCAAATTCCAATGAGTACCTTTAGGATTTCACAGGGCATTTTTACGCATTTGGATTCTCACGCTTTAGGACCCCTAAAATGCCAAGGCAGTATAAATACCCCACATGTGACCTTATTTTGGAAAGAAGACACCCCAAGGTATTCCGTGAGGGGCATGGCGAGTTCACAGAAATTTATTTTTTTTGGCACAAGTTAGTGTAAATTGATATATTTTTTTTTTTTTTTTTTACAAAGTCTCATATTCCACTAACTTGTGACAAAAAATAAAATTTTACATGAACTCACCATACCCCTCACGGAATACCTTGGGGTGTCTACTTTCTAAAATGGGGTCACATGTAAGTTGTTTGTACTGCCCTGGTATTTGAGGGTCTCCGCAATCATTACACGTATGGCCAGCATTAGGAGTTTCTGCGATTCTCCTTATATGGAGCATACGGGTAATGAGATTTTTTTTTTCCGTTCAGCCTCTGGGCTGAAAAAAAAAAAATGAACGGCACAGATTTCCTCATTCGCATCATTCAATGTGGATGAAAAAATCTCTGCCAAAAAATGTGCAAAAAAAAATAAAGAAGTAAGGCCCCATTCACACGTCCGCAAAAATGTCCGCATCTATTCCGCAATTCTGCGGAATAGATGTGGACCCATTCACTGTGAATGGGGCCGGCGGTGATGCGGAGAGCACACTATGTGCTCGCCGCATCAGTATTTGCGGAGCTGCGGCCGCGAACTTCCAGGTTTCGGCCCCCAAACATCTGGCCGCAGCTCCGCAAAAGATAGAGCATGTCCTATTCTTGTCCGTAATTGCGGACAAGAAAAGGCATTTTCTATATAGTTCTGGCAATGTGCGGATCTGCAAAATGCGGAAAGCACATTGCCAGTGTCCGTGTTTTGCGGATCCGCGGATCCATGGATCCGCAAAACACATACGGACGTCTGAATGAGCCTCACAGGGGGGTGATTAGTGACAGGAGTGATCAGGGGGGTGACATGGGGTGATCAGGGGTTAATCGGGGGTTAATCAGGGGTTAATCAGTGACTGGGGGGGGTTGGATCGGGGGGTCTGTGTGGTGATTGGTGCACTTACATAAGTTTCCTTTGGTGGTCCCAAGCAAAAGGGACCACCAGAGGAACGAGCAGCAAGCGTATCAGACGCTGTTAACAAAACAGCGTCTGATATGCCATTTTTTTTAACTTCTACAGCCTGCCAGCGCACGATCAGCGGTAGCAGGCTGTAGTTAAAGTTCTCCCCGATGGGACCCTGAAAGCGCGCGCGTGCGCTCGCGTTCACAGGAAAGCTCACGTCTCGCGAGAGGACACGCGGATGCGTCCAGGAGAAGTAAACCAGCCACCGCCTGGACGCATCCGTGCGTACGTCGGTAGGATGCTGGTTAATAACGTTTAAACAGCTTTACAGGTATTGATAGCTTGAAATGGCAGGAGTCATTTGTGCGAATGGAAAGGTGCGAAAAAGATATATACGAATTTTCGCAATACATGAAGCGTACTGGAGTCTGACACAACCTGTTAACGCTTGGTAGGAAAGGGAATACCTATTAAGTCTTTACTCTGACAGGAATAGTGGAAATTGTTATAGAAAGCAATTAAGGTTGGGGGAATTATGTCTGAATCTTTTATTTTCAAGATACAGTTTCCCTATCACTCACTATCCATCTTAAGAAGAGCGAATGTTCGTAATTGCGAATATGGGGTCATGTATTCGACATATTTGCGAAATCTCCAAATCACAATATTTGAGATTAAAATTCGCTTTGCGAATATTCGCGCTCAACACTAGTGCTTTATAAACATGGTGATGTTTCTCAGCACTATATTTCTGAATGTATTTATACCACACATGTGGCATGAATACATTTTTAAATTCTCTGCTTTCCTTCATGCTGTACTTGATAAAACTGGCTGCCCTCTGCCACCACTAGGTGGAGCTCAGTGCAAAGGAATTTTTACAATTACCATTCATAGAATCTTCAAAAAATATTTGCACAAAGCTTTCCCTAGTGGTAGTTGCAGGAAAAATGTGGTGGATATATGTTGGGAAGCAAGAAAAGGGGTTCAGCTCTGAGTACCCTTCACCATGAGCCTCATAGCAGTCTTGTGAGTTGGCCTATACATTCCTATAATTTTGCCCACTGGCCCCTTGTATTGACCATACGGCACAGGTGAGTGTTAGGTCAGCAGGACATGGTGACTAATCTCTCAATTGTAACGTCAGTTTGAGGGCTTAGTAAGACCGCAGAGTGCATTGTCATTATCTTGTCATTTGTTATTGCTATATTGTTATATTATTTATCATATCCACACAATTGCCATCTTGTGTAGGATGTCTATTATGGTACTTGTGGTCCACTGCGGGCATCCTTCACCGTATGCATTTTGCTGCGGATTGCCATTAGCAACGGGCCACAAGTGCAAGATCTGCTCCCTGTATATATATATATATATATGCACAACTGCATTTTTGGTTTGAGCACATCCTGCTTCATGCCACCTTTCAGTTGTTTTGTGTATATATAATTTTTTGGAGGTGTATAAACTCCTATGTAAATGTAGCCTGTTTTCCATCCACAGGCTACATTTAGGTGCACCTGTGAGGCCTGGGCCATATCAGCCAGTCTTGGGTGGGGCTCACAGCCTTCTCCCTCCTCCCATTGGAGGTATGGTTACATGCTGGAGGTAACTGAGGAGTTCGCTGTGAGTCGGCCTATACATTCCTATAATTTTGCCCACTGGCCCCTGGCATTGCCCATACGGCACAGGTAGGTGAGTGTTAGGTCCTGAGCTACTTGAGAAACCTTGGCGTGGTGCTCGGGCTTAGACATGTCCTCCACAGCAGGACATGTTGACCAATCTCTCAATTTTAAAATCAGTTTCAGGGCTTAGTAAGACCGCAGAGTGCACCTGTCTTGTCATTTGTTATTGCTATATTGTAATATGTCTCCATAGGGAGTATGCCACTGATACAAGGTAAGTTTGGAACACTATATAATGGATATTTTTTTTTATTGCACATTACAGTACACCCAGGAATAGAAACTTCCTGTATATTGTACTGATGTAACACAGCATTGCTCTGATATGTTTTCCTTACATGCAAATAATGTAGAACTATGGGTAATCTAATGGTGCATAACATCCTGTGCCATCACTTGGTGCTGACTGCTGACTCTATCATGTGTTGTACAATGTGCACATAGAGACAAGTGTGGCTTAAACACTCTACATACCCACACCTTGAAGAGAGTGGTGTACTTACTATGGAGGCAGATCAGGATTGATACAGGGCCGGTTTGAATGGGTGCTAAGCACTGAACACAGTCGTTGGCTTCCTGACATAACTGCAGGCCAATTTTACTGCAGCATTTACCACTCGCGGCAGCTTAGTATAAAGAGTTCTTTGAAATTTTGTATGTATGATTTAGCACGTATAACTGTGTAAATTCCCATGCACTGCGCTCTCCCTAGTGGTGGCCGCCGGCAGTTAATTTTATTATGTGCCATGTAAAGGGAAGGCATTTAAATTTTGCTTCAGGCAACAGAAGGCTGGGCACACACCTGATCCTTGCCACAAAGCACTAAGGAAGGGGCCCTCTGCTGTCTGTGTCCGCCCCTGACCAGCATGTTAGTTTCAAATCATTGTCTGTGCGGGGAATTCATGCTAACTCTGCCCTCAGAGGAGCTGGAGGTGACACAGCTGCATTGGCGACCTCTTGCTCCTCCTCTGCCTTCACCTTGGGCTTCCACTTGTTCCCCTGTGACATTTGGGAATGCTCTCAGTAGCGCGTCTACCAACGTGCGCTTGTACTCGTGCTATCACGCTCCAGTGCAGGAAGTAAGGTGGGCACATTGTCTTTGTACCGGGGATCCAGCAGGGTCAACCAGTAGTCCGCACACGTTAAAATGTGGGCAACTCTGCTGTCGTTGTGCAGGCACTGCAGCAACCACTCGTCGGTCTGTTGTTCAATACCCCGCCATAACTCCTGTGCAGTGTGGGGCCTGTCTCCCAAACATATGAGTTTCAGAACGGCCTGATGACGTTTAACCTGGGCTGTGCTAAAGTTGGTGGTGAAGGTGTGTGGCTGACTGGATGAGCAGGTGGAAGAAGAGGAGGAGGAAGCTGAGTAGGAGGAGGAGGCTACAGGAGGCAAAGAATGATGCCCTGCAATCCTTTGCGGTGGTAGGAAGTGCGCCAAAGAACTCTGCGCCTGGGGCCAGCCACCACTACATTTACCCAGTGTGCAGTTAGGGAGATATAGCGTCCCTGGCCGTGCTTACTGGTCCACATATCTGTGGTTAGGTGGACCTTGCCACAGATGGCGTTGCGCAGTGCATACTTAATTTTATCGGATACTTGGTTGTGCAGGGAAGGCACGGCTTTCTTGGAGAAGTAGTGGCGGCTGGGAACAACATCATGTGGGACAGCCATCGCCATCAGTTGTTTGAAGCTGTCTGTGTCCACCAGTCTGAATGACAGCATTTCAAAGGCCAGTAGTTTAGAAATGCTGGCATTCAGGCCCAAGGCTCGAGGGTGGGTAGGTGGGAATTTACTCTTTCTCTCCAAGGTTTGTGAGATGAAGAGCTAAACGCTGCCGTGTGACATGGTGGAGATGCTTGGTATCGGAGGTGGAGGTGATGGAGGTGGTGGTGGTGGTTGTGGTGTTGGTGGCACATCCTCTGTTTGGTGGGCGGCAGGTGCCAACATTCCTCCCGAGGCGAAAGAAGAGGCCAAGGCAGCAGCAGAAGAGGGAGCAGGGGGAGCCAAAGTGAGTTCCTTGTTTTTGAGGTGTTTCCTCCACTGCAGTTCATGCTTTGCATGTAGATGCCTGGTCATGCAGGTTGTGCTAAGGTTCAGAACGTTAATGCCTCGTTTCAGGCTCTGATGGCACAGCGTGCAAACCACTCGGGTCTTGTCATCAGCACATTGTTTAAAGAAGTGCCATGCCAGGGAACTCCTTGAAGCTGGCTTTGGGGTGCTCGGTCCCTGGTGGCTGTGGCCAGTAGCAGGCGAACTCTCTTGGCGGCCGCTGTTCTGCTTTTTCCCCCTGCTCCCTCTTTTGCTACGCTGTTGGCTCGGTCTCACCACTGCCTCTTCCTCTGAACTATGAAAGTCAGTGGCACGACCTTCATTCCATGTGGGGTCTAGGACCTCATCGTCCCCTGCATCGTCTTCCACATAGTCTTCCTCCCTGACCTCCTGTTCGGTCTGCACACTGCAGAAAGACGCAGCAGTTGGCACCTGTGTTTCGTCATCATCAGAGACCTGTGGACTCCGATGAGGTGGTATTCCCATGTCCTCATCATCAGGAAACATCAGTGGTTGTGCATCAGTGCATTCTATGTCTTCCACCACTGGGGAAGGGCTAGGTGGATTCCCATGGGAAACCCTGCCAGCAGAGTCTTCAAACAGCATAAGAGACTGCTGCATAACTTGAGGCTTAGACAGTTTCCCTGATATGCATGGGGGTGATGTGACAGACTGATGGGCTTGGTTTTCAGGCGCCACCTGTGCGCTTTCTGCAGAAGACTGGGTGGGAGATAATGTTGTGAACGTGCTGGATCCACTGTCGGCCACCCAATTGACAAGCGCCTGTACTTGCTCAGGCCTTACCATCCTTAGAACGTCATTGGGCCCCACCAAATATCGTTGAAAATTCTGTTGGGTACTGGAATCTGAGCTAGTTGGTTCACTAGGATGTGTGGCTGTGGCAGAACGGCCACGTCCTCTCCCAGCACCAGAGGGTCCACTAACAACACCACGACCATGTCCGCGTCCTCTACTAGATGTTTTCCTTATTGTTACCGTTCACCACAATAAGAAGAAAATTATTTGGCCCAATGTATTGAATTCAAATTAAGGCCTTTTTTTACAGGCACCTAACACTATCTGGCTATCTATTTATGTAGCGTATTACACTAATCCAGGCACAGCAGTAACCACAGATTTAGGGGAATATCAATTGTAGGCCTAGTATTTAGGCCTTGGATGAAAGGTATCCTTTTACGGACAGATTTACACTTTGAGATGCACAGTAGCGTGTGAAAAAATATATAGGATTATGCTCTCAGCACTTTTATTTTAACACTTTGTGTAATATACCCTTTAACGGAAAGAAAAACACTTAGAGATGCAAAACAGTGTGTGCAAATGTAGAGGATTATGCTGTATTTTAACACTTACTGTAATTTACCCTTTAAAGGATAGGAATACACTTGGAGATGCACGATGAGTGTAATATACCCTTTAACGGACAGATTTAAACTTGGCCTGCAACAGCTGGAACACCAGATTTCAGGTAATGCTATTTTGGCAATTGAATTTCACTCCAGAAAATAATATATCCTTTGCCGGACACTATTAAACTTGGCCAGCCACAGCTGAAACCACTGATTTACGGTATTGGTATTTTGGCAATTGAATTTCACCCCAGAAAATTGACTATCCTTTGCCGGACACTATTAAACTTGGCCATACACTGCTGGGACACCATATTTATGGTATTGCTATTTTGGCAATTGAATTTCACCCCAGAACAAAATATATCCTTTGTCGGACACTATTAAACTTGGCCAGCCACAGCTGAAACCACTGATTTACGGAATTGCTATTTTGGCAATTGAATTTCACCCCAGACAAAAAAATATCCTTGGCTGGACACTATTAAACTTGTTCAGTCACAGCTGGAACACCAGATTTACGGTATTGCCATTTTGGCAATTGAATTTCCCCCCAGAAAAAAATGTATCCTTTGCCGGACACTATTAAACTTGGCCAGCCACTGCTGGGACACCAGATTTAGGGGATTGCTATTTTTGCTATTGAATTTCACCCCAGAACAAAATCTATCCTTTGCCGAACACTATTAAACTTGGCTGGCCACTGCTGGGACTTCAGATTTAGGGAATTGCTATTTTTGCAACTGAATTTCACCGCAGAAAATAATATATCCTATGAGAGACACTATAAAACTTGTCCAGTCACAGCTGGAACACCAGATTTACGTTATTGCTATTTTGGCAATTGAATTTCACCCGAGAAAAAAATATATCCTTTGCCGGACACTATTAAACTTGGCCAGCCACAGCTGGAACAGCAGATTTATGGTATTGCTATTTTGGCAATTGAATTTCACCCCAGAAAATAATCTATCCTTTGCCGGACACTATTAAACTTGGCCAGCCACTGCTGGGACACCATATTTACGGTATTGCTATTTTGGCAATTGAATTTCACCCCAGAACAAAATATATCCTTTGCCGGACACTATTAAACTTGGCCAGCCACAGCTGAAACCACTGCTTTACAGTATTGCCATTTTGGCAATTGAATTTCACCCCAGAACAAAATATATCCTTTGCCGGAAACTATTTAACTTGGACAGCCACAGCTGAAACCACTGATTTACGGTATTGCTATTTTGGCAATTGAATTTCACCCCAGAAAATTAACTATCCTTTGCCGGACATTATTAAACTTGGCCAGACACTGCTGGGACACCATATTTACGGTATTGCTATTTTGGCAATTGAATTTCACCCCAGAACAAAATATATCCTTTGCCGGACACTATTAAACTTGGCCAGCCACAGCTAAAACCACTGCTTTACAGTATTGCCATTTTGGCATTTGAATTTCACCCCAGGAAATTATCTATCATTTGCCGGACATTATTAAACTAGGCCAGCCACTGCTGGGACACCAGATTTACGGTATTTCTATTTTTGCAACTGAATTTCACCACAGAAAATAATATATCCTTTGACGGACACAATGAAACTTGTCCAGTCACAGCTGGAAAACCAGATTTACTGTATTTCTATTTTGGCAACTGAATTTCACCCCAGAAAATAATAAATCCCTTGACGGACACTATTAAACTTGGCCAGCCACTGCTGGGACACCTGATTTACGGTATTGCTATTTTGGCAATTAAATTTCACCCTAGAAAGAAATATATCCTTTGCCGGACACTATTAAACTTGTTCAGTCACAGCTGGAACACCATATTTACTTTATTTCTATTTTTGCAACTGAATTTCACCACAGAAAATAACATATCCTATTACGGACACAATGAAACTTGTCCAGTCACAGCTGCAACACCAGATTTACGGTATTGCTATTTTGGCAATTGAATTTCACGCCAGAAAAAAATATATCCTTTGCCGGACACTATTAAACTTGGCCAGCCACTGCTGGGACACCAGATTTAGGGGATTGCTATTTTGGCAATTGAATTTAACCCCAGAAAAAAAAATATCCTTTGCCGGACACTATTAAACTTGGCCAGCCACAGCTGAAACCACTGATTTATGGTTTTGCTATTTTGGGCAATTGAATTTCACCCCAGAACAAAATCTATCCTTTGCCGGAAACTATTAAACTTGGCCAGCCACTGCTGGGACACCAGATTTAGAGGATTGATATTTTGGCAATTGAATTTCACCACAGAAAAAAAACTATCCTTTGCCAGACAGCAGACAGTATTACACTTGGCTAGCCACAGCTGGAACACCAGATTAAGGGATTGCTATTTTGGCAATTGAATTTAACCCCTCAATAAAATATAGAAATTTTTATCCTGAGTTTCTAGGGGTGACAATAAGCACAGCCAAGCCCCTGATGTAGGATATAGCAAAAAAAATAAAACTAGTATTGATGGATTGATGGACTTGGTGGCAGCTTGTGCTGGTGCACCACAAGACACAAAATGGCCGCCGATCATCCCAGAAAAAAGTGACAGAAAAACGCTCTGTGCAGCCTAAAAACCAGTGAGCCATTAACTAGCAGAAGTTGAATGATTCACAGCTATAGATCGATCACCTCATTAGGTGTTTTTGCTGAATTTTCCCTGCCTAATCTCGCCCTCACAGCAGCTGCATCCTATCCCTACACTAATCAGAGCAGAGTGACATGCGGCGCTACGTGACTCCAGCTTAAATAGATGCTGGGTCACATGCTGCACTTGGCCAATAACAGCCACGCCTTTAGTAGGCATGGCTGTGATGGCTTCTTAGGGCAAGCAGTAAAACGCTAGCTGATTGGCTGCTGTGCAGCCCTTCAGAAAGTGGGTAGAAATCGCCGAACAACGAACCCGAACCCAAACTTTTTTGAAAATGTCCGGGTCTGGGTCCCAAACATCCCTAGTCAAGGCCAGTTCTTATCTGCATTTTCTACAGCATTTTAATTGCTTTTAACTCCTGTTTTGCTTTATCTGTGTTGGACGTATACTGCTATTAATTTACTAAGCAGTTTGTATTTTTGAAATATGGAGATGCTGCTTTGTTTATGTGTGTATGCTTTTTCTGATATTTAGTGTATGGATTTATTTTTTACTGTAGTGGTGCCTTTTGTATACATTGCTGTCCTTATACAGACAAAGTACACACTAACCTTAAAATACCCAGGTTAATAGACCTGTGGTGATAGAAGAGAGAAAACTGTTGTCCAATGTACCCAATACCTTAGGCCTACCCTTTAAAGAGAACCTGAGGGCAGCATAAATTAGTGACATAATGCTGATTTCAGCAGTGTGTCACTCATGAGCTGAAAGTAAGTGGTTGCTGAGAACCAGCCTCATAATCATTGGATGATAGGCCTTGAAAAGAGTCAAATCTACCAGAGAAGAGTCATGGTTATTCATAATCTCCTGCTCTCCCGCCCATCTGCTAATGATTGGCAGTTCTCTACTAGACAGAAAGGAAGAAAACTAGGTAGAAGACTGTCAATCATCAGCAGGTGGGCAGGAAGAGCAGAAATTCATGAATAACCATGACTCTTCTCAGTTGGCGGTGACTCTTTTCCAGGCCCAGTCTGCAATGATTGTGATGTTGTTTCTCAGCAACCACTTACTTTTAACTGAGAAATGACAGACCGCTGACATCAATTCCCCTGTCTCTACTTTATACTGCCATTAGTATGGGCAGCATAAAGTTGATGACAGGCTCCCTTTAATTATAGTATAGGCTGGATGCACTCAGCAAGGCTCGTCCCAGCTCGTTATGCATGGAAAACCACAAAGCAAGAGTTCTTTCTTGCACATAAAACTTTATTTAATATAATTCCAATACAAATTAACCAAACAAGGTGGTGTAACACCGATGTGCATCTAGCCAATCAGCAGAAAGCTATCCCTGTAATGTCACAGCCCTATAAAAAGCCTCATCCCACACAGTCTCCGCCATTTCACTGTGAGTTGAGCATAGGCAGAGACATGGCAAGAGCTTACGCGCTAGGGACAATGTTCCAGAAAGCTTTAAATTGTAGAATATTGGATAGGGAGAGTGCAGGGAGAGTGCAGGAACAGAGCAGGGACAGTGCAGGGAAATTTTAGGGAGAGTTTTTAGACACTGTAGGGAGAGCATAAGCAGAGCATAGGGAGATTGCAAGGACAAAGCAGGTTGAGTGTAATTACTGTGTGCATCTTATTCATCTGCTGCCACGATCACAGTTAATCTTTTTATTTATACATAGAATTACTGTGACTCAGTATTAAAGTGCGGTGTAATATATCGCCATCTGCCTCTTGTTGAACTGCTGGCACATTCGCAGTTAATCTCTTATTTTATATATAGAAATATTTTGCCGCAGTATTAAAGGGCAGTCTAATATATCGCCATCTTCATCTTGAACTTCTGTCACATTTGCCTCAGTGTTAACAAGTGGTCTAATATATCACCGTCTTCATCTTGTTGAACTTCTGACACATTCGCAGTTAATCTCTTATGTTAAATACAGAATTACTGTGCCTCACTATTAAATGGCGATGTATTACATGGCCATCTGCATCCAGTTGAAATGCTGACACATTCGCAATTAATCACTTATTTTATATATAGAATTACTGTGCATCAGTATTAAAGGGTGATCTAATATATCGCCGTTTGCATCCTGTTGAACCACTGACACATTCACAGTTAATCTCTATTTTTATATATAGAATTACTGTGCCTCAACATTAAAGGGCGGTCTAATATATCATTGTGTACATCTTTTTCAACTGATGATGCATTCCCAATTAATCTTTTAGTTAAAATATAGAATTATTGCGCCTCTGTATTAAAGGGCGTCTAATATATATCACCCTCAGCATCTTGTAGAACAGCTGGCACATTCGCTGTTAATCTCTTATTTTATATATAGAATTATTGTGCCTCAGTATTAAAGGGAGTCTAATATATAGCCACCTGCATCCTGTTGAACAGCTGACACATTGTTAGTTAATCTCTTACTTTATCTATAAAACTACTGTGCCGCAGTATTAAAGGGTGGTCTAATATATCGCTGTCTGCATCCTGTGGAATTGCTGACACCTTTGCCAATGTATTAATAATAATAATAATAACATTTATTTATATAGCACCACCATATTCAGCAGCACTTTACAAATTCATAGGGTACATGTACAAAACAAAAGTAACTGGCTAATATACAACCGATACAATAGGAGTCAGGGCCCTGCTCGCAAGAGCTTACAATCTACAGTATGAGGAATGGGGGATGACACACAATATTGATTGTGATAAGTAGGATTCGAGCCATTATTGAACTGAAAGGAGTGGTGCTGGCCGATCTGCTTCGGGTTTGGGACTACTAGAGAATCGAGTTTTGGCCGGAGGGGTTGGTGGGGGAGAGGTTTGGAGGCTTGATAAGCCTGCCTGAAAAGATGTGTTTTTATGGCACATTTGAAGGTGGAGAACTTGTGAATTGACCTAATATTCCGGGGCAGAGTATTCCAGAGAGTAGGTGCAGCTGGAAAAAAGTCTTGAAGATGGGAGTGAGAGGTCCGAATTATGGAGGTTATTAATCTTGTGTCACTAACAGAATGGAGAGCACGAGTAGGATGGTAGATAGAGATGAGGGAGGAGATATATGGAGAGCTTTGTGGGTGAGGGTGGGAAGTTTGAACTGTATTCTGTGGTGGATGGGGAACTAGTGAAACGACTGGCAGACTAATATATCACAGTCTGCATCTTGTTGAACTGCTGATGCATTCGTAATTTATCTTTTACATTACTGATACAGTTACTGTACACTATAGCCAATAGATATATGCCTGGGCCTTCAAAAAGAATGGACAGCGACTAAAATGTTTCTGGAGCCACATAGTTAGGAGCACAAGAAGGGTTAGTGGTAGCAAAAGCCACAGCAACAGGCCAGAGCTGCCACTGTCATCTAGCGGTCGTGTGTTGACCAACAATCCAGCTGTACTGAAATGGTTGACTCACTGTTCAACATCATCTCAGATGACAACAGATACACACAGTTGGCATTGCCTAGAATCTAACTATGTGCCCTCACCTATCCTGAACCTGCCTTTTGCTTTTGCTGCTCCTTCTGCTAGCCAAGTAATGTATGCCGCCGGCTTGCTCCGCTTTTCAGCGAGGATGTCTTTATTGAGGACAGTTAAAGGCCAGCACAGACTTGGAGGAGGGGTCCACTGTGGACTCTTCTAGGCATGCAACTACCGATGATAACAGTTGGGTGGGAGCACATGATGCGAGAGGTCAGGGAAGTGTACAAGAGACAGGTGAGGGTGACATTAGTGATGAACAAACTAATGTAGATGTAGTTGATTACACATGAGAGCTGGGTGTAGAGGGGGCATCGTCATCATCACGGGGCGAGGGAGGAAGCATGCCTGTGAGACAGCAGGGTGGAAGTGTGCCTGTGAGGTAGCAGGATGGAAGCATTCCCATGAGACAGCAGGGTGGAAGCGTGACTGTGAGACAGCAGGGTGGAAGCAGTGGGAGATCTGCAGCCAAACGCAGGAGGGGTACACCGTCTGCTTCTCAGGAGACTACCTGTGAGGAACTCACTAGCAGTACACAGGATCCTTAAAGCAGCGGCAGACAGGCATCACTCAGTGGCGGAGGGAAAATACCATACTTGGCAGTATGGGAAATTTTCAGCAAGTTGCTGGGGGACGTTAGCTTAGCGGTATGCAGGATATGTGGGCAGAAGGTGAGGCAATGGCAGGGTGCTAATGTTGGCAAAACAGCCCTGCTTCAACATTAGTGTTGAGCGAATTGAAGCATCCAAAGTTTAGAAAAAAATTGGTTCGCCAAGAATGCAAATTTCCTTGTGCTTCGTGGTAATGAATCAGTTTTTTCCTAAAATGATGGATGCAGGTGTTACACAGTGAAAGTAGGAAGCCCAGGGTGCGATATGACCCATAATGCCGTGCAGCCAGCCAATCCACTGTTAGCCATCCCCCTGTGATATTACAGCCCTAGAAAAGCCTCATCCCATGCAGTCATTTCACTGTGAGGTGAGCATAGGGATAGAAGTGGCAAGCGCTCATGCGCTAGGGACAGTGCTTCTGAAAACTGGATTAAATTTTTTTGGGGGAGAGGGCGAATGCAGGGAGACTGTTTTGAGACTGTAGGGAGATTGTAGGTTACACGTATCGCCATGTGCATGACATTCTACTGCACAAAAATTAAGAGTTGATCAGTTAATTTACTCATACAGTTAGTGGGGGAGATTTATCTAAACTGGTGTAAAATGAAAACAGCTTACTTGCCTATAGAAACCAATCAGATTCCAATTTTCATTTTGTAAAGCTCTTTTGGAAAAAGAAAGGTGGATTTTTTTTTTACACCAGTTTAGATAAATCTCCTCCAGGGGGCCGTAGTATATAAGGCAGGTGTAATACATCGCTGTGTGCAGCACATTCTACTGCACCCACATTCAGAGTTAATCCGTTATGTCAGCAAAACAGTTATGTTGCATCTGTAATATTTTGCCCTGTTCAACTGTGCAGTGGAGCCAAATTTATCATAGCGAATAGCTTCTGTTAGCTGTTGTGTTACATAGCATCAGTAATAGGCCACAGTTAAAGATCCAACTACAAGCTTCTTAACTTCATGACTTTTTAATACACGCAGGCGCTCTAATTACTGCGGCTGCAGGTGTAATATATCGTCGTGTGCAACACATTCTACTGCACTGAAATTCAGAGTTAGTTCATTATTTAATTTATACGGTTAGTTAAATCTTTCGCTCTGTACATGTGTGCAGTGGACCCAAATTCATCATCACTAATACGATCTGTTAGTGAAGAAAATATTCTGAGTCCATATTGCAATCCCCGATCCCTAGTAATGACGAATGACGTTGAGCTTTACCCGCACCTGTGGATGAAGAGTAGACACACAATGATCCTATCAGTGTAGAGCGGGTGCAGCTTCAGACATCTAAGGGAATCAAAGACCTCTTATTGCTGAATGCCACTTGTCCTTCAAAGATGTTGAACATGGACTGTCTAGGGTCAAATAACTACTCATCACGGAGGAGTCTTGCCAGTGATCGGAATGAACCACACAAATTTTTCCACCAACTTAACCCAAATTGAATTTTTCAAGCTCAACTTTAGTAATAAGTGCGTCTATTACACGGCCAGGACAGACTCCTGTCCACAGAAAGTAATCAATGACTGTGCCTTTTGAATGACAACAAGCAGAGATCTTGAAGCCATTGATGAAGAACGTGTATTGGAAAATTGTATAACATTTCATTAACATTTATTTGTCACTGTAATACCCCTTTGAATGCCCGTGTGGCTGCTCCACAAATTATAGAACATGTCCTATTATTGTTTATTTTGCGTAAAAGAATTGGCATTTTTACATGCACAGGGATGGTATCCATATTTTGTGGATCCACGGTTTGCAGACCACAAAATACATTTAGTTGTGTGCAAGTAGCCTTGTTTTTAAAGCAAAATGGAATCATATGATTAAAAATATACTGTACTACGTCACAGATTTTTTTCCAGTCCTCCTATAATTCAGCATTTAGCACCCAGCTGGACAATATTTGACATTAAATTGTCTGCTGAGTTACACTGAATAACATCACATAGCCAAAGCCCTCACTGCAGTTCCAGACTCATTCAGGCACAAGACGGTCCTATCGACCCATTCATTGTAAGAGTTCAAGAAAAATTGTACAAAGGCTAAAAAAAAGTAAACAATATCTCTTATGTTAAGATCCACAAAAACTGGTGTAAGATACACTTTAATTGCACAATTGATCCAACAAAAATACTTTAGAATAGTAAACTATGCTATTCTGTCTGCCAAACGCAACCAAAATCAAAATTAAGATTAACTAAAGCCAAAAAGTCCTGTTAAAATCAATGGGAAAGTTTATTTCAATGCTGCAGTACACTTTTCTGAATACATAATGTAGATAAAAGCATTAGTGTGGAAAAGTCTAATAGATAATGATTGATTTTTTTAGTACATTAATAAATTAGTACATTAACCCCTTCGTGACATTTAACATACATTTATATTATAATGCTGGAAGGGGGGTACAGAGAAGGCCCAGGGGTCATTTAAACTTTCAGATGCCACGGTTATTAGATTGCAGCCTCTTAGCTGGAGGGGATCCTTCCACTGGCCTCCACAAGAACTCCCACCAGGCATGCCATGTCACTGCTCCTATTACACCCTGCAGTATATTGCAGTGTATAGTACAAAAAAAATCAAATTAGTCCCCTAAGGGGATTAAAAATAAATAGAATCAGTTTCATAAAGTGTTTTAAAATATAAAACAGAACATTACCTTATTTTTCAGTTCAGATAGCTGTATGGGCCAAGTTGAAATTTCTATTGGCACCATTGAATATTTCATATGATGTAGTGGGGATCTGGACACAAACAATCCAAATGGAGTAGAATTGGAAAAAAACATAATTCTGCCACTGTTATAATATGGGTTTAATTTTTATGGTGTTCCCTATGCGGGAATACATTATAATGGGGCTACTATAGAGACATTTTTTCTATTAGAGGCACTAAAAGGGGTCAGTTTTTGTACTGACACACGGTATAAGGGAGCATTTTTTTTACTGGCACATAAAGGGGCATTTTTTGTACTTAGCACACATTGTAAGGGAGCATTTTTCTACTGGCACACATTATAAGGGAGCATTTTTCTACTGGCACACATTCTGAGGTGGCCCCTATGCGGACATTTGTTTTACATGGGGTACTAAAAGGGTTGTTTTTTTGTACTGGCTCACGTCATAAGGGAGCATTTTTTGTATTGGCACAAGGGGGAATTATTTTACTGGTAAACATTATAAGGGTTCAATGTTTGTACAGGCATACATTATAGGGGGAATTATTACTACTGGGTGCACTATGGGGGCATTATTACTTCTGGGGCAAAATGAGGGACATTATTACTATTAGGTGCACTGTTACCACATAGTGCTCTCTGGCAGAGAAATATTACTATTGGTGGGACTTTTTGGAGGACTTTTACATTGGGAGGCACCCTTGCATACATCAGCATAGCACAATTATTTTTGGAGGACACTATGTTTACGACACTATAAGTTTCAGGGACACTATTTGCTGGGCGGCACAGTTATGTTTTAGGGCACCGTATGCCAATATTTATTGAAGGGGGCACTATGGTGTGGTAATAGTATTTTCAGAGGGATTATCTGTTTCTGCAGTATATTATTGGGAAGCACAGTGGGAACAGTATTGGGGGTGTCAGGATGGGGTGTTCAGATGGTGGGAGGAGGATGGGAAAGTAGTTGTCAAACTCTGCTCTGCAGAGACATGAAATGGCTGAAAGAAATCATCATGGTGGTCTGGTCTGAATGGAGAAGATAAAGAAAGAGAATGTCTATATCAGAGGACACATCAATAGATGTAAGAAGTATGTGGGGCTATATTACCCTGTATGTTTTGTAAGTGCTGTATGTAACGTTTTCCAAGTAAGTCTTTAAAGTAGGGCTGGCAGGAAGGGGTTAAGTTAAGAAATTTATATGGGGGGGAGGGGGCACCATTTGAGTTTTCACCTCGGGCAGCAGAAAGGCTAGGTGCACCCCTGAGTTCATTGCCTTAGATAGATTGCTTGTCCCATAGACTGTGGGGTTGAAAATACAAATACCCTACTTTTCCCATTTTTCAGGTTAAATAAATAAACATAATTGGTATTGCCCCATTATCCTGCAAGGCAAATGCTATTAAGAAAAAAAATTCTCAGTGCCAGAGCTGCCATCCTTTGGTCACCTCGACTGCAAAAAAATAACAAAAAATTATCACAAATTCTTATGTGCCCCAAAATGATACCAATAATTTTTTTCAAAGAAGTAAAATAAGTTGTAAAAAAAAATTATATGCATACAAAATCATACTGACCCACAGAATAAAGTGAACATGTCACATTTGCTGCGCAATGTATGTCATAAAGTCTAAACTCTAAAAACAATGGCGGAATTGTGTCCTTTTCCAATTTTCACCCCACAAATATATTTTTTTTTTAATCTGTTTCTCAATACATTATATGAAACATAGAAAAATACAACACAGGCCAGGTTAACATCCCCGCAATTTTTTTCAATTCTGCTCCGTTAGAGGAGCAGAACAGTGGAGATAACAGCAGTGTATATAACTGACCTGAACAGAGCTGAACAGGCTCCATTGACTATGTTCAGAATCCTGTTTTATCACTGGACGAAAAGTCCCGCATGCAGTACTTTTTAATGGAATCTGGGACAAAAGCCCCAAACATAGCCTCCGAGGCAGATGTGAACTTGCCTTTAGCCTGCAAAGAACATGCCCCATACAGCGAAAAAAAAAAAAAAAAAGTTATGTCTCTTGTAAGAAAAATTTAAAAACTGCCTGTGGTGCCAATGTGTTAATATAAATATAGAGTAAAACACAACTGATGCTTATCACTTTTGGCTAAGGCTACTTTCACACTAGCGTTTTTAATGGATCTGGCAGGGTTCAGCAAAAACGCTTCCATTTCCAATAATACAACCATCTGCATCCATTATGAACGGATCCGGTTGTATTATCTTTAACATTGCCAAGACAGATCCGTCATGAACTCCACTGAAAGTCAATGGAGGACGGATCCGTTTTCTTTTGTGGCAGATTGTGGCAGAGAAAACGGATCTGTCCCCATTGACTTGGATTAGGGGTCATGCCGGATCCGTCTTGCTCTGCATCCCAGGACGGAAAGCAAACTACAACATGTTGCGGTTTGCTCTCCGGTATGGGAACGCAACTAAACGGAACGGAATTCATTTTGGAGCATTCCGTTCTGTTCAGTTCAGTTTTGTCCCCATTGACAATGTCCCCATTGACAATGAATGGGGACAAAACTGAAGCCTTTTTTCCCAGTATTGAGCCCCTATGATGTATAAATTGTGAAATTGTGTTCAAAGTAAATCATAAAAATTTGCCAGGCCTATCTTCCTATACAGGAATGAGTTGCAGTGATTACATTACGTGCTTATGCTTGCAAATGGCATAAGGCACTTTGTTGCTTTGTGAAACCAACTAGCAAAATAAACCAAATGTGATCACATAGTATGTGAGGACAGTTTACATTTCAAAGATATTTAAGGAAGATTTGATATTCATCAGCCGTGTTATCACTCACACTGGGAAGTCTGTCTGGCGTTATCTAGATTCTTTACATTCTGAATAGGTGGAATGAACTTTCCTGTTTGGACATGAGAGCGCTGTATTTACTTTACAGTCACACCAGGATGTGTTTAGAGAAAGATTCAGGTTTCCTCCTTTTGTATGCTTTAGATTTCCAACCTCAGATATCAAAAGGGCAAAAGTTTCTCTCTGTTTTAGTCATTTCACATTTTTGTTTGCTTTACTGTTTGTGGACTGGTCAAATATACTGTACATGCATACTTGTTAGGTGACATTAGGATCATATGCTAATCTACAACATATGTGACATGATTCTTTTTAAAAGGAACATTTATTGAGATTTATGCTATATTTCATCATACACAAGGGAATTAGGCCACTTTCACGCAGTCAGTTTTTGGTCAGTGATTTTCATAAGTGATTGTGAGTCAAAAACAGGTGCAAGTCCAAAACACAGAACAGGTGAAACTCCTTCCATTCTACCTTATGTCTGTGTAGCCTCCATTCCAGGGTTTGACTCCCAGTCACTGATGGAAATCACTGACCAAACACTGACTGTGTAAATGCATCATACAGATGTACATACATGTGCCAAAGAGCAGGCAATTCATGGGAAGGGACTGCTTCTTCCAGATAACTGCCTGCTCATCGGTGAAGGTAAAAGCTGCATTTACATGCAGCAATCACCTCCACTGTATGGGGAAATTCAAAAAGCCCTCTTCTAATCCTCCCTGACATCTGCTGTTGGGGAGAGAGTCAGGAGCCCCCCATACACATCAGATGGTTGGCCAATCTTACTAAAATGGCATGTTTGGCCGATGTACATTTAAAGGGTATTTCTGTCTACATATCAACAGGGTTGGACTTCTGCAAATAGCCTGAAGTGGATTAACCTTTGACAGTGACAGGGTTAATCCTTAAAGCAGGGAAAGGGTTATAACCTGGAAGGGATAGGTTTAATGGATCTTATTGCAATGAGGCAGGGGAATGGTTCAGGGCAGAAGGGTAAGGGTTAATGGAATATTGCTGGTTTTGATGGTTTTAGGGAAATGGTTAACCTATCAAGGGTTAACCTTATTGCAGGGAATGTGCAGGGCTGAGACAGGGAAAGAGTTAATTCTGTAAGGAAATAAGGCAGGCATCAGGGAAAGGATAAAGGGTTTATCAAAGGATAAGGAAAGGGTTACTTTTCCTTGCTCATCCTCTAGGGAATGCTCGTTGCCCAGGGGATGATTCTCTTTTCTTGTGGGGCCATTCAGCTCAACTGATGGGCGCTCCACCATTGGGTCATTTAAACCAAACGGGGCATGCTCTTGAGTGATCTTGCATTCAGACGTGGTGTTTGCTTTATGGACTCCCCAAGCAGCTGTGGGATGCACTGCACTCAGTATGACTCCAGAAACCTGTGACAAACTACCAGGAGCTTATTGAGTCACTGCCAGCCTGTCTAGCTGCTGTCCTTGCTGCACATGGCGGTTACTCTGGATATAGCTGGTGGTCATAATAATGTGATTCGACTGTGTTGTACCCACATTCTGCAGCACTAGATACAGACTGTACATTGTAATTCCTCCTCTAGTGCTAAAATCTAATTTCCCTATCTCACACAAATGCACTCTAGAGACAATTTCATGAAAAACCAATTATAACATCAATATGTTTTTGAAAATCAGAGGTCTCGGTAAACCCACACAAACATAAGGAAAATATTCAAACTTGATGCTACATAACATCTACAAGCTAAGGAGTAGAGAAGAGAAGAAATAAATGATGATAGCCAAAAGAAACAAAAGAAAGCAACTGACAATAAGTTAATTAATTCTACATAAATTAAATTCATTACAAATTTCCCTAAAGATTCTAATTTTCTTGAATTCTAAACCTTTGTGATTTATCCCAAACAAATTGCTCTAAATCGTGGCTTCCATTTTTCAGATCACAAAACAAAGAAGTAGGCATGTGCAACCAAAGAGGGATAATTTGGGGGCCATTTTTTTAATTTTAAGAAAAATTCAACAATTCGATGTGTTTTGGGGAAATTCCATCCATTTACCCATAGTCATATATTTTGCTGTTAATTTGAAGGTATTAATGTTGACTTTGCAATAAGAGCTTTAAAGCCATTGGATATAGTTCTAGGAGACTGCAGAGTGTCATACACAACTTTTTAGGGTACTTGGGTCACTTTCAATTCAGGTTGGATTTATTTGGACCGAATCTGACATCCAATTCGACTGTATCAAGCGACCAAGAAACAACAAATAAGGAGACAATACCAACCAAAGAAAAAATGATGAGTGGGAGACCCGAGCATAAAAAGATTTGAGGTAGGATTGACATACTGACTTGGTGGAATATTCCCTATAGATTCCTCAATGTCTGTGAACTATCATTTGACAGTAAAGTTAGGAAACGTCAAGCAAACTACCATACTGTGTTTACAGGCTATGCCACTTCTATGGATCCATAAATAGTAGGTCCAGTCCCATATTGCTTCTAGTATCGTCATTGTGCTAAGCGATATTAATATTGGAAATTGCAAACAGTTCAGCATTCATAGCAACCTTATTATTGAGGCAAAGTTTTCAGCTTTACTCTAAATTTGTGTATAGTCTTCATTGCATATTGGTGGTTCTGATGTGGACATCAGAACAAACACTTATGTGAGACAGAAAGCAAAAGCTTTACCTAATGATGACTCCACTAAGGTAGAAATAATGATAGTACTGTTATTACAGATTCATGCCGTTAGCCCTGTTCCTTACCTTACATTCTCACCTTGCAGACAAATAAATCATACTTTCAGAACATGGCATGCACTGACCTTTTCAGCATAAAAAAAAATGTATGAAATAATAATGATAGATGACAACTAACACAAGTCTGACCAGAGCAATTAACTGAAATGGAAAACTAAACATACTTTTGCAATTCTTACTGTAAACCTAATTATAGTTATTGTTTTTTAAAAAAAATATGTATAAAAATAATAAAAAATAAAGTTTTATCTGCTATAAAATTCCTACAAATAAAGGTTTTTTAAAACAAGCTAAAATGGCAAAACTGTACCTGGTTCTAAAGACCTAAAATACTATGTATCTAAATTGGTAGACTTCACATCTCAACCTGAAAACTATTAGAATAAACTGTGTTGTTTTTTTTTTGTTTAGTACTTGTTTGTATAACTTTTTCACAAATAATGAATTTAACATATTAGTAGAGACTGTCACCAGGAGATTCACTGTTAAACCAGACACAATGTTTTGTAGAGCTAGTTCAGCTGAATGTAACAATATATTTCACTTAATAATCCATTGCGTCATTCTGGAGAAAAACTTCTTTTAATCCATATGCAAATGAGCTGTTAATTACACTGTGGGTGGGCCCAAGCCATTCTGTGCACCCTTGCTCCTCCTACTTCCTCTCCCAGTCCCTTTCCTCTCCTTCGTAATTGGCAAGGCCAGGTCCCTGCATAGTCATCTCACCTGGCCCCGTCACTCAAGAAGGAGAGGGAATAGCTGACAGAGGAAGAAGATGGGGCAATGCTGCACAGGTTGGATTGTCCCCAAGTGCACATAACTGCTTATTTTCATATGGATTAAGTACTTTTTCTCCAGAAAGAATCAACAGGTCAACAAGTGAAAGGTATCATCACATTTTGGTGAGTTAGTCCTACAAGTCATTGTGGTTGGTTTGGAAGAGAATTATCTGGTGGCAGATTCCCTTTGATGGAGGTTTTGGAAAAATGACATAGTTTTTATAGTACTATTTCATGCAATATTTCATGCTGTATGTGACAATCGTAAGGCTTTAATATTAAAGAGGTTTTACAAATCAGCTAATTCAGAAGACGGGATAAGAGATTTCTTCTATTACACAAAGCAGCAAAGGAATCTAATTCCCGGACAACCACTATGTACTTGGTAACACTCTCACCAGAGAATGAGTTAAGTGGAGGAATCTTCTATGCTGGATGATAAAACCATGAGTCATATTCCAAAGCTTTTAAAAATAAGACACAAAGTATAACCAGTTTGGAAGAAAAATATCCAATGGCATCAATCCCTGCCCACCAGCCTCTCTTCTTTCTGTAGAAGATGTAGCTGCCAGAGTGCTCTGACTTCTGCATGTTAGGCCTCTTCTGCCCTCTCCCTGCTGTGGTCTGTTCCCTACTGAGCGTATCTGCTGTCCCCAGCTTTTAAAGGACCAGCACCCAATCTGTACCCAGCCAATGGCTGCTGTGCGTTAATATAGGTCGTGTTCCCAAATAAAGGGGGCCTGAGCAAAATGGCCAATAGCTTGCTAGTTCCTTTGCAAATGTTTTGATGTCATCTAATCTTCTGTGCTGACCTCTGCCCATACTGTACCTGTTGCGCCTGCTCTAATCAACACCCGTTTATTGTATTGACCATGTGCTGCCTGCTCTGATGCTTGTCCTGTTTACTGGATTGAATATAATATACCTGTCTTGATCTCAGCTGGTCCACTGACTGCAATTCTGACTGTATGCACCAGTGTCTCTTGACCTTCATTGCTCAGCTGTCACTGAATGGAGATTATTCCAAGAGGTAGTGGATTTCTACAGCAGAAACCAGGAGGGATACTTAAATAACCCACTTAGGCCCCTTTCACACTGGCGAGTTTTCCGCACGGGTGCAATGCGTGAGGAGGACGCATTGCACCCGCACTGAATCCGGACCCATTCATTTCTATGGGGCTGTGCACATGAGCGGTGATTTTCACGTATCACTTCTGTGTTGCGTGAATATCGCAGCATGCTCTATATTGTGCGTTTTTCACGCAACGCAGGCCCCATAGAAGTGAATGGGGTTGCGGGAAAATCGCAAGCATCCGCAAGCAAGTGCGGATGGTTTGCGATTTTCCCGCATGGTTGCTTAGCAACGGGACCTGATCTTTATTATTTTCCCTTATAACATGGTTATGAGGGGAAATAATAGCATTCTTAATAAAGAATGCATTGTAAAATGAAGTGGAAGGGGTTAAAAATAATAAAAGTTAACTTACCTAAGCCACTTGATCGCGTAGTTGCGATCTCTCCTCTCTTTCCCAGCATCAGCTAAGATCTAAAGTACCTGTGATGACGTCACATCACATGGTCCAATCACATGGTCCATCACCATGGTAAGATGGACCATGTGATTGGACCATGTGATGTGACGTCATCACAGGTCCTTTAGTTCTTAGCTGATGCAGGGAAAGAGAGGACAGATCGCAACTACGCAATCAAGTGGCTTAGGTAAGTTAACTTTTATTATTTTTAACCCCTTCCACTTCATTTTACAATGCATTCTTTATTAAGAATACTATTATTTTCCCTTATAACCATGTTATAAGGGAAAATAATAAATTCTCCAGAAGACCCGAAACCAGACTTCAGTGATGAAGTCCGGCTTCGGGTCTGGGTACCAAACATGGCGATTTTTCTCACGCGCGTGCAAAACGCATTACAAACGTTTGCACCCACGTGGGAAAATCGCGCATATTCCCGCAACGCACCCGCCTCTTATCCGGGCGTCAAACATGACGCCCGTGTGAAAGAGGCCTTAGGAGTAGCCAGATATGCCCAGTGACACAGTGGGTCCACACCTGCTGCATTATAATACCTATCCTTTAAATAATATGAAGGCTTAATGTTTTTAATGTACAGTATGTACAATATAGGTGCTGAGACACCACCAATGGGTAGAGGCAAGGGCTAGAAGAATTCAACTAAGGTCCATACTTACTGACTCATACCTGCAATGGATGGCTGCAATGTATACTACTTTATAGGCATACAGTAGCATAGGTGTATATATAGGCCATATAAATTGACTAGGGTAACATACTACACAAATCCTCTATATACAGTGAACAAAGTATGCCAATGCATATTCCAAAAGGACAGCATAGGTCGGGTGAATAGGGCCCTATGTGTACACTTGGCTTTTAGATCGGAAATAGTTAATGACCTAAGTGTGAACATAATCTAAGTGCCATTCCTTTTGGCATCTGGTATTAGTCAGGTTTGGTTGTGTAAATGTAAACAGTAGTTTCCATAGCCTGTCGACCACTTTTGAGATCTGATAGGAGCCAAAAGACTGATAGAAGTCTCAGACAACCAATGATAACTTCTGAAATTTTTCTATGACTTGTCAGACATTTATTTAATGAGTTTGTATAGTAGCCTTTACAACACAATAAGAAATGCACTGCAAAAGTGCAACATAAGACACACTACAGATAAGTTTTTGACATTTTTATTATTGGCGAGGTTTTGTCCCACATACAGCATGCTTCATCGTTGAAAAAATACATTCTGGGATTTAAAATTTGTATCACCTTTAAACAGTGCAGTGGCCTATACAATAGATAATTTGCTCAATATATGTGCCAAACATAGGGCCCCAAAGTATAAAGTTGTATGCCACAGAGTATTGTTGTATATTGTGCAGTATTTTTTATTTATTTTGCAGGATGCATCTGGGACCACTTCCCAACATCCACTGAATGTAGGGGAAACAAAGAGATATAAATACAACTTTATTTAAAAAGCTAGAAAAATGAATGTTCCTTTTTACATATACTTTACTTTTTATAGCTTTGTGGTTGAATTATTTTGGACTTTCAAAAAAATTGGGGTTGTCCCACGACGCCGTTTCATACTTACCTGCTCCCGGCGCGCCGTTTACTTCCTGGATTCTGGCTGGGGGCGGGCTCCATCTTGATTGACGTCTTCTCCCGGCCAGGCCGCACTCTGGACTGAACGCGCACGTCGCCGCGTATGCGCCCTGGTGACTTCTTCCTGGCAAGTATACTATACTGACCAGGAAGAAGTCACCATAGCGCATGCACGGCGGCGGAGTGAGCTTTCAGGACTGTGCGCAGCCCGGCCGGGAGAAAAGAAGAAGTCGTCTGCGCAAGCGCGGCCACCGCGATTCGGGAGGAGAGTGGTGGCCGTAACCAGGGGAGACGGAAGACAACAGTCAGGTAAGTATATATTAAATTTCTTCTAAGGGGTGGGAATTAGTTAATTAAACATATTTAGAAAAATGATCACTATTAAATCATTAACAGATTTAACAGTGATCATTAAGATGGGAATACCCCTTTAAGTAAGCAAAAAAAAAAAAATTTCAAGAAAGTGGAAACATTTTATAATTGCCTAATTCTAGCATGGTTCCTTAAAAGCAGATGTCTATGCTGTATAATTTTAAAACCAGGAAGTGCTTTTTTAAATCTTTCACAAATGACAAAAGTACAAACATGCCCTCTGGTCAAACCTGACATTTGGGAAAGAAAGGTTGACAGGTGAATAGTTCATGGCTGCAATATCGTCAAGGTTTCTGTACTTCAAATTGAAACAATTTGCTTCCTTAAAATGTCAAATCTGTAAAATATTCACATTGTTAATAGAATCTAATTCAAAGTTAAGTGCTCTAAGATCAGTTGCACTTTTTATATTGACTAAGCGTTTATTACAACCTTGTAAAAAATAATTTTTACATGAGGTCTTGTGAAAGTCCAGAGAAAGTATTTTAAAGATGTTTAAAGAGAAATGCTATTGCATGGTAAAATACTCAGGATTGAAATTGAAAAACTCTATGAATAAGGCTACATATGTATATATATCGCTCTACAGAAAGTCTCTGAAAAGTCACCAGAAATATTTATGCCATTTAGCTAAATCTTGCTTTCAGGAGTCTATTTTAGAGTTGTGATTTGGTTGTAAAGAAACAGCCAAGTCCCAGAAAAGTCATAGTCAAGTTGTATGTCACATGTGACTTGCATTGTGGTCTAGGAAGGCAAAGTCATGCGGCATGTGACCTGCACTCGTGGCCTAAGTTTGGTGTACACTGTAGCAATTAGTAAACAGGAGGGAGATTTATCAAAACCATAAGCATAGCTATAGGAGAGGCAGAGGTAACAACTGTACTCTTGCCTTAAAGTGCCTAAATCACCTTCTGCCTCATGAGCAGACACAAGCTTTATAGATTACACATGGTAGATGAGGGCCCTTATCCAGATTTTACATTAGGGCAGGAAAAACTGTTTGCTAGCATAGCGATAAATCAGAATGCAGCTTTTATTTTTCCAGAGCAGTATATGAGATGAAAGCTGAGCTCTGAGTTGCTGTTACCGACAACAGAGATGTTTTTTTCTGACAGTTTCTGATAAATGAGGCTCAATGTGAGAGAGAATAAATTGAGATTTTAAATTCAGATACCATCTGTCTTGTTTCAAATGCCTTTTTAAAATTAGCAATGCCTAATGCCTAAAATGCCTTCATTTTTCTTCTGCACCAATATAGTAGATGTCCACTTTGGACAATGTTAAAAAAAAAAAACTCTGGACAATAAGCTGAAGTTCTCCCATGCTGGGACTCCCAGTAATCAGTAGTAAGTTTCCAATTTTCTTGCAGCACCACCATAGGAGAAATTAAAGATAACCTATCTGGTGATTTCTGCTGATCTAAGAGGTAGATAAGCTGAGTTTTCTGGTATAAAGGTTTGGTATATGGTTTGAAAGAGAACTTCTGGGTAAAATACAGAGCAAGGCTGCATTCACACCGGGTGTTGAGCGAAGCGAGCTTTGGATCATAGATCAAAACTATGTTTGAATGCTATACGGAGATCTGTCTCCATGCAGCATTCAAGTGCATGGACTCGGTAGAGGTGAAATTCGTTATCTCCGAAGTCTTGCGAGACTTCAATTATTAACTTTGAACTTCTATTTTTCAATTTGAAAACAATTTTAAAACTGGGATCCGAAGTCAGCTTCAGTAAACTGACTGTTACCTGGGTACCGAAGCTGACTTCCCAGTTTTAAACTTGTTTTCAAGTTGAAAAATTGATGTCCAAAGTTATTCAACAAAGTCTCGTGGGATTTGGAAGATAACAAATCGGAGCCCATACATTTGAATGCTGTACGGAGACGCATCTCCGTACAACATTCAAACTAAGTTTTGACCGACCGACTTCAGATCTAGGATCTGAAGCTTGCTTCTCTCAGCACTATTTACACCAACAGATTATCTGACCATTTTCTGTCCAATCAGACCAATAGTTGGTGTAAATAACAAAAGATCTGTTTGTGTTAATGGTCACATGACCAATGGTTGGTCAGAAAATCTGTCAGATAATCTGTTGGTGTTAATGCAGCCTAAATCTTGACAAGGTTCCTAAGAGAGATAGTAAGAGTTGGTGTGAATAACGAATGATCTGTGTGTGTAAACGGCCCTCTGACCAATGATTGGTCTGAAAATCTGTCAGACAATCTGTTGGTGTTAATGCACTCTATATCTTGACAGGGTTCCTAAGAGAGATAGTGAGGGTCCTAATTACCTCACCCACATACAGTGATTTACAGCTTACTCTGTATCAGTGTGTATGCAGAAGGTTGTCAATCATTGTGTATGGGTGGAGTAAGCAGGACTCTTGCTGTCCCTCCTGGGAGTCCTCTCAGGATTTACTCTGCTTTTTACTTAGAAATCCTTTGTGAAGACCTCAGGATTATTGTTGGGTTCTAATATTCAAATCTTGAATATTTATCGCGAATATTGACACTTTGAGAATTTACCCAAAGTGACACGCCTGTATTGTGCGCGCATTACGCGAATATTATGTTACGGTATAACCCAGTATAGTGAGGGTTAA
The DNA here is from genome assembly GCA_033119425.1 of Bufotes viridis. NCBI lineage: Eukaryota > Metazoa > Chordata > Amphibia > Anura > Bufonidae > Bufotes > Bufotes viridis. The sequence continues at coordinate 243,245,443 of CM065592.1, forward strand.
TACCGTTCGGGCGATTCCCCTGGCGAAGAGCACAGCAACCCACAACCGCTGGAATCCACCGAACTGGAACCATACGAAGTCCTCCTTTCCTGGAACAGGCAAGAGAACGTTCTGACGTAGCAATTCCCCCCAAGTACGAGACGACGCTCCGTATTAATGGTTAAACAGGAATTCTAACTTTATTGAGGGCTGCCTGCCCGGTATTTATGCAGGTCTCCCACCTGGTGGACACTCCCCTAGGGGACCAGAAGGAAGACTGAGACACAGGGGATACAGCAGCCAATCACACACAAAGGGACAATAGGGACAACCACACCCAGCATATTCCTCCCCTCTGCCTGTGATACAATTACCCTACATGGGTAATGTAATCATCCCAGGCAGGAGAATACACAATGTCTTCTGTCCTGGAGACAATCGAGGACTCATGCAATTATCTCTCAGGACAAAGGGAAATCGCCAATACACACGTGGGGACAATAGGACAGACATCATTATTCAATATACAATGTCCCACCCTTTACAGTACACACAGACATTTAACATATCCCCAGATGGCTTGGATCTGAGCGCTCAATATATCCAAACAGCGCTCAGATGCCACAAACACAGTCAAATCGCCATGGGGTTTAAGTTTAGCATGGGCTGATGAGAGGGCCCATAATCCTGGGGCAAGAGGCTGGCAATCTGTCCCCTCCAAAACCCAGTGGCACGGTTGGTTTCGCCACACATCTCCCCTTTTCCAAACAGACTAACAGGGTATCTGCCCTTCTGCCGGTCAGTGCCCTTGTTAGTCCAGCAGCCCACCCACAAAACAGAAACAGCAGTACAGCCCACCCACAATAAATGGTTAATACACCTGAGCAAGGAAAAAACCTGTCCATGTCCATGTGCCTCACTACGGCTGTGTGGGGGACTGGTAGACTGCCTGAGTGGGTTGCTGAGTGGGCAGAGACCAGCGGTACTCTGCCCTGGTGCCAGCGCTACCACGGATGTAGCCTGGTTGGAGCCTGGTTGTTGTAGGGGGAGACCGACTGTCTCCCCTTTAGATACACAGCTTTGCTGTTGTAGGGAGAGACTGACTGTCTCCCCTTTAGATAGACCACCATGCTGCTGTGGGGGGAGACCGACTGTCTCCCCTTTGGCTAAATGGCCCTGTTGCTGGGGGACAGGACTGACTGTCCCTACCTCCCCCTGGTGCGTTAAACTGCCGCTGGGGGATGGAGACTGGGCTCCCAATTCCCTGTAAATCACACGGCCGATGGGGAATGGAGACGATGCTCTTCTCTCCCTGCAAAACATACTGCTGCTGGGGAGCAGGACCGACTGTCCCTACTCCCTTAAAATCCGGCTGCCGCTGGGGAGAGCAGGTAACAAGCTTCTCTCCCAGACATACTTCCAGCCGCTGGGGAATGGAGACTGGGCTCTCTATTTCCTGCTGGACACTCTGCCGATGGGGAATGGAGACTGGGCTCCCAATTCCCTGCACTTGACTCTGCCGCTGGGGGACAGGACCGACTGTCTCTGCCCTCTGTAACTTAGCCTGCCGCTGGGGAGAGGGGGTAACAAGCTCCTCTCCCATACATACTTCCAGCCTCTGGGGAGGGAGACCGTCTGTCTCCGCTCCCAATACAGTGTCCTGCTGCTGGGGAAAGGAGACTGGGCTCTCTATTCCCTGCTGGACACTCTGCCGATGGGAAATGGAGCCTGGGCTCCCAATTCCCTGCACTTGACTTCTGCCGCTGGGGGACAGGACCGACTGTCTCTGCCCCCTGTAACTCAGCCTGCCGCTGGGGAATGGAGACTGGGCTCCCAATTCCCTGCAGGACCGGTGGAGAGACCTCGGTCCCATCTCCACCGGCCACCTGGGGTTCTTCCCAGTAGACCTCCACAATATCCTCCCAGCTGAAGGGCTCTGGAGCTGGGTCTGACACTCTGCTCTCTCGCTGAGCCCTCTCACTGGAGTGGAACAGCTGCTGGTAGTCCTGTTCCAGCTCCATCTCCCGGGTCACCAGGTGGACCAGGTCTTGCTCAATTTCGTGAGTGTCGTCCCAGTCATACCTGCTCTCCCGCCACTCAAAGAGGTCCCTGAACCGGGCTTGTGTAGGGCTCCCAAACTCCAGCTCTGAAAAAGTCTCCCATAACAAGCCAGGACCATCAAACTCCTCTCCCTCTGGCATGTCATGCTCGGCTGTCCGGGTAGGTACCGAGCTTCATACCACCAGAGTGCCTGGTAGGCATCTTCCAGCCACATCTCCCGCCTTACCAGGTGCTTCAGGTCTTCTACCCACTCTTCCAGGGGCTGCTCTCCTAGGAAGGGCATCCGCAGGGCTACTCGCTTCTGCTGTCGCTGCTCGTCCTTGGGGAGCCTCTCGTCCCGCAGATACTCCACAATACCCAGTGCCTGGTACCAGATGCCTTTGCGGACTGCATCTCGGTCATCCATGACACCCTCATCATACTCCACTAGTGGTTCCATACCGGTGCTGTACTGGGACACGCTTTGCCCTCAAATTGTAAAATCCACGGTGCCTTCTGTTGCTGTCCTTCTGGCTGTAGGAACGATCCCGCTGCTTGCCACCAGTTGTTACGGTATAACCCGGTATAGTGAGGGTTAATACCGTTCGGGCGATTCCCTGGCGAAGAGCACAGCAACCCACAACCGCTGGAATCCACCGAACTGGAACCATACGAAGTCCTCCTTTCCTGGAACAGGCAAGAGAACGTTCTGACGTAGCAATTCCCCCAAGTACGAGACGAGGCTCCGTATTAATGGTTAAACAGGAATTCTAACTTTATTGAGGGCTGCCTGCCCGGTATTTATGCAGGTCTCCCACCTGGTGGACACTCCCTAGGGGACCAGAAGGAAGACTGAGACACAGGGGATACAGCAGCCAATCACACACAAAGGGACAATAGGGACAACCACACCCAGCATATTCCTCCCCTCTGCCTGTGATACAATTACCCTACATGGGTAATGTAATCATCCCAGGCAGGAGAATACACAATGTCTTCTGTCCTGGAGACAATCGAGGACTCATTCAATTATCTCTCAGGACAAAGGGAAATCTCCAATACACACGTGGGGACAATAGGACAGACATCATTATTCAATATACAATGTTCCACCCTTTACAGTACACACAGACATTTAACATATCCCCAGATGGCTTGGATCTGAGCGCTCAATATATCCAAACAGCGCTCAGATGCCACAAACACAGTCAAATCGCCATGGGGTTTAAGTTTAGCATGGGCTGATGAGAGGGCCCATAATCCTGGGGCAAGAGGCTGGCAATCTGTCCCCTCCAAAACCCAGTGGCGCGGTTGGTTTCGCCACATATTACATTGGCGATTTTTCGCAATTAAAATAATAACCGCAAAATCACAAATTCATAAATATATGGGGAATATTTGCCCATATATTCGCGAAATATCGCAAATTCGAATATAGCCCCTGCCGCTCATCACTACTCAGGATGGCAAAGGAAATAGTATAGGAAATAATCCCTGGGAAAGGTATGTTAATAACATATAGGCATATGAACATATTTTATTTTATAGCACAACTACTTACAAAATGTTCAAGTTCCCATTAAAGAGATTTCCCAGATCCTAACAGATTTTGTGGTGGCCTCCCACCACCAGCCATGTGCATTCCCTTCTCCTCCTGTTGTCCCTGGTGTCACTATGGATGGGATGGATGTCATCATGTGGCCAGCACTTGATGTGTTAATTTTGCTATGATTAATCATTTCATGGCTCTATTCTCTTCCATAGAGCAGTACAAAAAAGTGTTAAAATTAAGCAAAAGATATTTCCAGACTCACCTGTAGGTTTTGCAATGGAACATTTACGAATGTTTCTATATTTTTTGCCTATTTTATGGTAATGTTTTCCCTGCTGTCTCTACCCTTTAGTTTAATACAGATCAGTGAATAAACTCTTCTTTTCAAGAACCAGCAGATGACAATGCTATTGCTCTGCTCACTGTGTCTATGTTATTTCTCCTTCAACATTTTTCTAAACTGAAATGATTAATATTTAAAATTTCATGATTAGCATTTGTAAAACTGATTTCTCTGCTGGTCCCCATCTTCTTTTGATGTGCACAATCCGGATATGACCGTAGAGATTCAACTGCAACTCTGTCAAGTAAAAATATACTGTAACTATAAAGAAATGAAATACTACTGGCAGTGTCTTTTTAATAAAATGTCAGTTTGGTAACTGTCACCAAACTGTATGTTAAATGAAATATATCTCTGAGCAGATTATGAGATGTCAATATGCAGTTACAGAAGTAAAAATCAGGCAAAAGTTTCACGTTTTTTGACTCCTAAATATTTCCACAGTAGGAGAATGAAGCATCAAATTCATTAGCTCATTTTTGCTTTGATTTTCATAGCCAAACCCATAGCCAATAAATGTGAAAACCGTTTTGTGAAAGGGTTCTCTCACCTCAGATATTGGGGGCGTATTGCTACAATGTGCCCCCAGTGTCTGATAGGTGCGGGTCCCATATCTGGGACTTGCACCTATCTTAAGAATGGAGCCCGCAAAGTAAAGAAGGGCGCACCGTGCATGCGCAGCCGCCCTCCATTCATTCCTCTGGGAGCTCCAAAAACAGTCACACTTTCGCGGTGCGCTTCCCAATCATTTCAATGAGACTGCCGAAAATAGCTCAGTGCACCGCTTGGTTATTTTTCGCGTTCCTATAGGAATGAATGGAGGGCTTCCATGCATGCATGGTGCTTCCTCCTTTACTTTGCTGGCTGTGTTCTAAAGATAGATGCGGGTCAGACATTCCTATCCTAGAGATATGCCCCCAATGTTTGAGGTGAGACAACCCCTTTAAATACCATACCTCCATGCAATATGCCACATTGCATATACATGGCATGCAAATGGTGCATTGCATAGAGGTATGGTATATTTAACAATACAATGTAATATATGTTATATTTTTATGTTTATTGATGACAGATCCTTATATCTGAACCTATATGCATTTCATTAAGTTTGTATTGTATTTTCAGGGTCTTGTGCATGCCTTGCGTATTTCTGCTTCTGCGGTGCTGCGTTCCAGAATAGAACGCATTCGGTGTGCAATCCTGGGTGTTTCTGGTGTATCCAGATACATTGAAGAAATTGGCAATTGGTCACTGTTGATTCCGTTTCCAGCAGTAAGTGATGATTATTTATTATATGTTTGCACTATAAATATCAGTACTTTATGCTCTTTGTCTATTACCCTTGGTAGAAGCCACGACAAAACATGTGTTGGGGTATAAGGGTCCATATGTTTGGTCTGTATGGATACTATACTATTTTTATATAGATGGATATCTATTATTTGCTACTTCTTGTGAGTTATCCATACCAGCTATGTTTTCACTTATGTGGTACCATTTCTTTAGTAGTCTGTTTGGACTAGGTCTGTAATTTGTAATGTATCTTGTACTTACATTGTTGTAGTTATGTAACAGGAGGTCCTCAAACATAGAATAAAGTGGCTTTATGTTGTGTTTGATTCAATAAAGCTTTAGATAAAAAATTTTAAATGCTATTTATACCATGGCGTATATAAAATGTTATTAAGTGTAAAAAAATAAAATAGAAAATCGAAGTCCTATTTTAAAAAAATGTCATTATGGAAAAAAAGCACAAAAAGACTATGAATTTGTTATTAATGAGTAAATAATGACACATCCTAAGAAGCTATGATGTCATTTAACCATGCGGTGAATGGTGTAAAGAAAAAAAAAATGGAACTCACAAAATTCATTTTGTTCATCCCGTCATTCAAAAAAAGGAAATTAATAAAAATTATTGATAAAAAAAAAGTTAAACACCACAAGATTGTACCAAAAAGTGGTAAACATATAAATATAACAATATACATTTGGTATTTCCATAATCATATAGAGTCACCGAATAAAGTAGTTTCATTTCCAGAATTTGAAGCATTTGTACATATCTCCTCCTAAAAACTGAATAAAAAGTGATAAATAGCCATATACAATGGTCTTTAAAGATACAATGACCTCAGGACACAATATTTTCCACATGGTCTTTCCTGGGACATCAGAAGTTAAAACTACAATGCCTCAGACTCAGATCCAAACAAACAAAATGGCCTTTTCTTTGGTAAAACACCCGTATTGGTTGTCTAGTAGTTCTTTTTTACAATACGGTGCGGTATCATATGCCCTGCTATTTATCTGGGCCAGGATGTTCCTTTAGACGTTATGTGAGGAGCACATCCATTTCATTTTTCGGTACACTGTAAACTATACAGGACTCTGAAGAAGCTCCTATCCTCATCATAGATCGCGATTTACAGCTTATAGCATCTATTTCTGACTGTTATATATAAGGACTTGCTTTATCTGTCTTAGGTTTTGACTTATTTTTCTTATATCTTCATTTTATTTTTACCTAGGATGACATCTTAAGGCTTTGAAACTAATTACCAGTTTTCCACAGAGCTGTGGACTTAAGTTACAAAGGTTTCAACATATAATGGTTGCCCCGAAACCAATTAATATTGCACCTTGAGAAACCATTGTATATCCCACAATGGTACCAATGAAAATACAGCTCATTCTTTTAAAAATAAGCCTCATGCAGCTCAATCGAGGAAAAAAATTAACACTTTATGCCTGTCAGAATATGGCAACAAAAAAAAGAAATAAGTATATATAACTGTATATGGCACAAATTCATAATGCAAAACTTTGTTTTTCCATTCGCCATGGAAAGAGTTACTAAAAGCTAATCGATGTTATATGTATCCAAAAGAGTGCCACTGAAAGATAAAATCTCACTACGCATGAAACAAACCCTTATGCAGATATGTAGAAGGAAAATGAAAAAGGTTGTAGCTTTTGGAATGAGATAATGGAAAAACTAAAAAAAAAATATTTTTCCTAAAGGCCCAAAATAGGCCAGTCCTAAAGGGGTTAAAGGTGTACACCAATTTTCTCCTTTGATGCACTCTTAAACCTTTTTGGTTTTCCAACATGGCTCCATCACAATATACCACAAGTAAGTCTGCTCATCAAATTTTTTCCATTAAGACTGCTTTAGGAAACTATAGATGCTGTCATTGAGAAGTAGAAACTAAGAGCAACAACAGCTCGGAAATGATTTGTTGTGCACCTCACTTTTTACTTCCAAACTCAATCTAGAAAAGTTCATCAGGAGCTTCAAGGACTGGGCTTCAATAGTCACGTAGGTGTGAACATATAAATAGCCAACCGTTGGCTGAAGGGACTCTGTTTCTGGACATGGCAGGAAAGTAAACCGGACACGGAAATTATGTTTCACAACCTGGTAGTCTGGGGTCTGGGATACCAGTAATATGCTTCCAAAATAAGGTTAAAATTTCTTGAATTACAGCAAACAATAGCATTCAGGGAAAGTCAATTCTGTAATCATTTAGGGAAAACTTTTCCAGTTACAGTATGAAAGGCGTCAGCATATTAGTCAGAACTTGTCACCCAGTTCCATTGCCCAATGTCACTAATACTCTTGTGACTGTGAATAAAGAAGGATCTTCAACGCCCTGTTCCAAAATTAGATACAAAAACCTACCCAGACAGTGGGCAGCGTATCAGTGCCCCAGGTATTAGAAAAAGATGGTCTGTGAGCTCATGTGAATGTAATATTTTGCTTTTAATAGGGTCTAGTCCACAGCGTGTGTATATGTGTGCATATATATATATATATATATATATATATATATATCTGGAACTTTCATTTAATGAGTTTATGAAACTTAGGAAACCTGCTGACTATTTCAAAATCGGGTCTTTTTCTGTTCTTAAAATAAGGAAGCATTTATAGGGAAGTTGTGTCTTAAGTGCTCAGTAAGCTAGATGTATCTGTGGTAAAGATGCTAAGCCACCAAAGGGCAAGAGCTAAATATAAACCAGAACATATTCAGTATATTGGAATGGAAATGTGTTTATTTGTTTTTTTAAAGGAAAGTTTCAGTTACTATAATTATTCCTTATTGAGACAATTTTGCTTACAAATGAAAATCCCTGTATGTGTCAAGTTTACTAGATAAGTACAGTGTAGGGGCTGGCAGGAGTGGCATTGACTCCTTGCCAGAAGTTCTTGATAAAATTATCAACTGCTCATGGTCACATTGCTCCAGATACTTTTGTTCCTTTCCACACTTCCCAAAGTTTAATAAGTGTCATATGGAAATGCCCAGAGAGAAGCAGATTGAACTGTAAGGGGCAGAGAATTATGTTATTGATGACACTGTGTGTACAGCGCTGCAGAATTTGAAATGTACCTAAATTATTGATAAATCAGAATAATATGAAATTGCTAAACATCTTGATACTGTAACATTTTAACACAATAACCATAACGCAAGGGCAATATATATATATATATATATATATATATACACACACTTTTTTTTTCACATGACCCCAAATTATCGCCTGCCTCCCCCAAGGCACAGTGAGATCACCAGGTGACACTATTTCCCAAGTTACTGTGGGTAGTGTTGAGCGCAAATATTCGAATCACAAATTTTATTGTGAATATCGACAACATATTCGAGAATTTGTGAATATTGAGAATATAGTGCTATATATTTGTATTTGTGAATAGTGTTGATCGCAAATATTCTAATCACGAATTTATTGTGAATATCGGCAACATCCCTAGCAACTAATAATAGGAAAGTTGCCTACCCTTTAGCGTTGTTAGCAAATATTCTAATTGCAAATTTTTATCGCGAATATATTACATTGCCAATTTTCGCAATCAAGTAAATAATGACTGGAGACCACGAATTCTCGAAATTGCAAATTCGAATATTGCCTATGCCGCTCATCACTAACTGTGGGCACCATATTGTCAGGTACAGAGATCATCCATGTATTTTCCCCATCCTCAAATCAGAGGGTTGTATTCCCATTAGTCAATTCCAAAGTCATGCATTTGACATCCTTCAGCTATTACATGGTTGGTATGCAATTGTAACTCTCAGAAATTGAGTGGTAGCAATTTATCACTGTAATTTATGGCACAACAGAAAGTTTTCTTGCAGTAGGTCCTGATCCATTTTATTTGCATGTTATACAAGGGAAAATATTGAGTTTGCTAGGACAGGTAACAGGTCCTTAACTAATAAATGTTTATACCCAGACAGAATCTCCTGTTCTGGTTCAGAACTTTGATCCCAAACTGTTACTTTTCTGCATGTCTCTACAGGAAAAGCAGCTGACTGGGAGCAAGTAAAGGGCTCAACACTTACTGGGGTGGATTTACTAATCCTGTAGATGGCATAACCAGACAGACTATCTAAACGTGCACCAGATTTATCACAGTGGCTCGGGATGAATGATACATTTGGTGCAGGAAATAGACAATAGACCAACTATTGGTTGGCTTTTAGACAGAATTTTATGGCAGAATTGTAGAACAATATTGCCACAAAAATTCACGCCTGAGGCCACACTTCTTTCCCACCAAACCACTATTTTTTTTACTTAAGTCACACGTCCTTGATGAGCAAAGCAAAGGGGATATTTCTATCACTAAACGTATCAAACGCTGCAAATATTGGCACAATTTCAGACCTCAATGTTTTCTCCTAAGAGAAAAGCTTTGGGTATATTGCCTCTTGGCTGACAGAATCACAGCAGACCTCACCTTTATCTTGACAAGCATAGATAATGCATCACCAGATCATCATCACCAAGCTCAGAAAGCTCTGGCATCTGTCTAGTTTTCTCTGATGCGTATCACTGTTAAAGGCTCCATCTGGTTCCTACTTATTTGCTGTAGAACTGGACTTTAATTTATGTATACCAAGGAAATAAAATTCTAAAAGTAGGTGGCATGCTGTCAAATCCACTTTCAACATATTGAAAGTTGTGAGTACTAGCTTACTGGGGATTGATTATTGATTCAGGGATTTATTCTCATTGTAAGAGACGATATTCTAGTCCACACACCACGGATCTGCAAAATACAGATACTTTCTGTGTGCATTCTGCAATGTTATCACTTTCATCAATTAAACTGGTGTTACGGACAGTGGTTGCGAAACCACCATTTCAACTAACCAGTTTAATTTTGGGCTATTCCTGAAGGTGTTGTCCTGGTGTCCCCTGGTTTTTACCCTTTAACCCTGTAAAGGAATTTTGGTCTTTGCTGCAGGGGAATCACCAGGCCCATACCTTTTGCAATAGTCCTGGTGTAGTTGGCAGATTACCCATGGGGGACAGAGACACCAGTGCAAAGCACTAAGGGATCCGGCAATATGTGTGGTCAGAGCCAGGCTAAGAATAGGCAAGCAGGGTACACGCAGGGTACATGCAAAGAAACAGTCCCAGGGTTAGGGCAGGAAGAACAGGGTCAAAATGCAAGCAATTAGCAGAAGACAGAGCATGGGCAGATGAACAGATCAGGATAACAGGCACAAGTCAGGTCAGATGGCAGACAGACTCAGGAGTCAGACAGAATATAGTCCACAGACAAATGGATTACAGCTTCTTCACAGGATCCAACAGATAGTGTTGATCGCAAATATTCTAATTGCAAATTGTTATCGAGAATATCGGCACTACGAGAATTCATGAAAATCTAGAATATAGTGCTATATATTCGTAAACGCGAATATTATAGTTTTTGTTTTTCTTTTCATCAGTAACCTCCCTTCTTTGCTTGTGGGCCAATGTGGGCTGCAATATCTTAGTCAGAGCTTAGGAACATCCCTAGCAAACAATAGGAAAGTTGCCTACTCCTTTACTATATAAGAAACTTCCCAGCAGCCATTTTCTGCTGTTTTTTTTACAGTTCTGAGAGCAGTGTTATTGGTATGCTCTGTGCTTTGCAGACTCATCTGGATCCTTATTCAATTACATTAGATAGTTAGTATATATATATTTATATATATATATATATATATGTATATATATATATATATATATATATATATATATATGTATATTTATATATATATATATATATATATATATATATATATATATATATATATATATATTACAGATAGTTAGTGGGAAATAGTCAGTGTAGGTTAGATAGTGATATAGTGTAGCTGATTCCAGTGCAGGGTGTTAGGTAGTGTGATAGGAATTACTGTGCTGTGATAGGGATTAGTGTCTCTGTTAGACACAGTGCTGTGATGTCACAACAATACTTAGCATGCCAATCAGTAATAGCTACTCAGACCTGATAAAAAGTGAAGTTGCATGTATTGCGCAAAAAAAATCGCATCATTAGTGCCAATTTGTGCAATCGCGAAAATAATGACTGGAGAATATTATGATAAAAATTCACGAAATATCGCAAAAAACGAATATTGCCTATGCAGCTAATCACTACCAGCAGATTGGAAAGACTAAATAGAACCATTTGCACGAGCAAATCATGGAACACACAATACAATTTATATAGTGTATATTAGTCAAGCATATGCACACAGAAACCAAGAAGCATTAACCCTTGCAGTTCTGCAGAAAATATCAAAATACAAAAACACAGAAAGGAGGGATAAACCCTAGCAATGCTGCGGTAGGAACGGCGCAATGTGGACTAGAATGGGTCATGGTTTATAATTTGCGGAATGAACATAGGGATGCAGACAGCATGCAGATAACATCCGTGTGCTGTCTGTTTTTGTTTTTATCTGACCCATAGGAATGGACAGGTGGTTTGCACATCTAAGTAAAATATGGTTGTGTGCAAGAGCCCTAAGATTTGGATTCAGGAATAAATTTACTCCATTAGTGTGAGTAAAATTGGTTTCTGCTTCATTGGAGTTTGTCTCCCTCTGGATAGATATTGAGGGAGAATAGGCTGAACTGAATGGATTGTTTTGATTCCAACTTTATTGTCTTACTTGTTTACAGGAAAATACATGTTGATATGGTTATTGGTGAACCAAGAAAAATGGACTAAATAATTAAATGCATTAAATTTAGCTATAGTCATGGAAACAAAAAGGAGAACTTATAACGAATGCTGAATGGAAATGTTTCATGATCTAGGTCACTTCTAGAATTAACTAGCTGTAAACCACCAATAGACATTTACCATTTACATGTTCAGGTGGTCTACACTTAACCCTTCAAGGTTGTTTCTCAACATTCTTGCAGAGTTAAGGTGGACTTACACTGCTCGATAATCGGGCAGATGTTCAGGAACAAAAGTTCCTGCAAATGCTCGTTCCCAATAATCTAAATGTGCAGCCGATCAGCTGATGAATGACAAAATGCTCAATCCTCTCATTCGTGCAGGCACATCAATCATTGTTTATGGTCAGGAGATTGTGCTGCCTAAACAGTGATCTGCTGCCCAGAACCAATGATTCTGTATGGGGACGAGTGACCACGATAGCATATAAATGATTCGCTAGAAGCAAGGAACACCTCTTTTCTGACAATCGGCTGTACATCTAAACCCATCTTTAGAAGCTGCACAGAGACCATGCAGCTGTAGGAGCAGGGAGCCATATGTCAGAGACAGCCAGACTTCCCACAGAGAAGGCAAAGCCCCGTCTTTCCTATTGCTGTATACACAGCACATAATGGGGCACATCATAATGGGGCACATTTACTATAATGTCTGCACCTTTTTTAGGCTTAAAAATGCTGTTTTAGATTTAGTCTTTTTTTTGTCGCATTCACTTCTGAAAATGCGCCTGTTTTGGAGGGATTTGCACCTCGTGTACCTATTTTTATTTTTTAGACAGACATTTTGTAACTTTTGCACCTTTTTTCCAACCCATTTATGTAGGTGCCCCTTTTTTGTGCCTGATTTACGGTAGTTGTAAAAACTGTCTAATTTCTACTCCACTCCAGGGCTGGTGTACTTTTCTTCATAAGTTTTAAGTGGTGAAATCCAATAATTTTTGCATTAAAAGTGACACTTTCAGAGAGACATACAACTTTTCACAGCTTATTTGCATCTTTTTTCATGCGCATACTAATTAGACCAGTCTAAGTGAACATGAGCCTGCCTAACTGAAAGGAACCTCCAGAGGTCAGACTAATTACACTACGCGTAGTCTAATTCATCAACTGCAATGCAACTTTTAATAAATACTAGACAAAAACCAACAGACGAAACAAATACGCCTAAAAACAATAAGTGCTATGTTTACAGGTCAAGCAGCAGCCATATTATGCTTCAGTCACAGTGAACAAGTGATTGCCAGGTGCCTGATAACTGCATAAGCTTTGGATCTTAGCAGACCCAGATCAGCTCTTCTGAGGCCTTGTTAAAACCTTGAGGTGCTGCAATCTTCCTGCAAGGGCTCATTCATTAAAGGACAATAAAGGAATTCAAGAGGGCCCTGGATGTATTTCTGGAGCGTAATAATATTTCAGGCTATAGCTACTAAAGATGGGTCGTTGATTCAGGGAGTTATTCTGACTGCCTGATTGGAGTCGGGAAGGAATTTTTTCCCCTTAAGTGGGGAAAATTGGCTCTACCTCACAGGGGTTTTTTGCCTTCCTCTGGATCAACTTGCAGGAAACAGGTCGAACTGGATGGACAAAAGTCTTTTTTCGGCCTTATATACTATGTTACTATGTTACTATTCACACGGCCATTGTTGAAAATGAAGGTCTGCAATGCATGGGCACCAATCGTAGGGCCAGCCATATGTGGACGCAGGACCCATTTACTGGAATGGGGTCTGTGGTCCGCATCCGACCATGCACTATTTTTTTGCGGTGCGGAGACACAGACAGAAAACCCATGAAAGCACTCTATAGTGCTTCCGTGAGGTTCTGCACCTCACCTTCTGGATTGCAGACCCATTCAAGTGAATTGGTCCTCATCCGGATTGCACTGCATTAATGGCCGGTGCCCATATTGCAGCCCACAAACAGTGGGTCCACAATATACAGGCCATTTGGTCGGTGCATGAGGTCTAACTGGGGCTTATTTGTCAGCCCCAGTTACAGGAGAAATCAGCAATAAAATATAATGTTATAATGCCCTTGAGAGGTCTTGTATGACTTCATGAGGTGCACAAAGAGTAAAATTATTTAAAAAAAAAGAATGCCAGCACTAGCCCGCACTGTCACTTCTAGTCCCACCCATCCCCGGTAAACTATATAACTTCTATATCAAAACAAGAATAAAGGTATGGGGACATACTTTTAAAAAGTTTTTCAAAATATGTGTCTGTGTAGGGGTAGTAGTAGCTGCACTAGTTGCAGCAGCATTTTTTTCCTATTTTTTTCTTTTTACATTTTCCCAGGTATAAAAAATAAAAAAGTCTCATGTATCACCAGAAAAATGCAAAATGATTTTAATTAAATAACCATAAAGAAAAAAAGTTATAGCTTTCAATAACACATATACTAAAACCTGGAAGTGTGTATGGTCAGAAAGGTGGGGTCTTTAAACTGGGCAATTATTGCAATTTTTATATGACTCATTCTCCTTTGTCATTGTTAATGCACAGCAATAATATGTTCCCAAATGGCAGAAATTTCTGCAACTGTCCTATTCATCGGGTTTGCAGAATTCCATGCACATGCTGCTGAAACAACCTCTTCCAAATCCATGACACAGATTTCTAGTCAAAGAAATCTCTGCAACAAATCGTCCTCAGTGTAAAATGATTGTGCACAACCTCATTATACAAGTCTGTATACATGTCATTCATTACTGTATGATGGAACTAAAAAGTGGTTACATAAAATGACTGTTCATATATAAAGACCCTTTTTAAGATACTTAAGCTTTGGATACAACTAGGATTAAGATTAGCCACAATTTAATAAAAGTGTATTTAAAATTCTCAAAAAAAAAAAATCATCATGTGACCAAAGCAAAGGGCTATTAACAGTAGCAAGCGGAGGCAAGACTTCCATAAGCATGATAAATTCAAACAATCTAAGCTGAAAAGCATTTAGCTGATTTTCATATGGAGCATAAAATCAATAAACAGCCATAACTAGAGTAGATCACGTACATCTGGATCAAAATGATTACTTTTCAACTTGTGCTGAACTAAGAAGAGTAAGTTTCTCCTTCAAAATATTTGCTCACATAAGGATTTTAGAAAATGCAAGTAGGACACATTTCTTCATATCAAGAACCATGACATTGACTGTAACAACACAGTAAAGAAACAAGAGAAACATTGAAAGTTTAAAGCATTACTATTCTGTACATATTTGATATATTTTCTTCTACCCTGCCTTTATTATTTATCATCATTCTTTTCTTTTCTTTTTTTTATAGAAATATATATACATGCATTAAAGGGGTTTTCCAGGCTGAGGATAGATTATTAATATCTGATCAGGAAGGATCTGACACCCCACACCACCACGATCAGCTGAAAACCAAACATGCAGGAAAACGCCAGCAAAATCCTATGACTGAACTCAACCTTAGGGCTCATGCACACAAACGTATTTTCTTTCCGTGTCCATTTCATTTTAATTTGCGTACCGTATGCGGAGCCATTTATTTCAATGGATCCGCAAATAAAATTTAAGTTACTCTGTGTGCATTCAGTTTCCTATGTCCGTATTTACCGTTCTGCAAAAAATAGAACATGTCCTATTATTGTCCACATTACGGACAAGAATAGGAATGTTCTATTAGCGGCCGGCTTTTCCATTCCGCAAAATACAGAATGTACACAGACGTCATCTGTATTTTTTGCGGATACGTTTTTTGCAGACCGCAAAATACATACGGTCGTGTACCTGAGCCCTAAGGCTTGTACACCCTACTCCAAAGTATGCAATTTGGTGAACATATTGCTGGCTATTGAACAATGGCAAGCCTCATCTAGCACTGTGCACCACTTGTTTTCTAAGAATTAGACTTCATGCACATGACCATGGTTTGGGTCTGCATCCAAGCCGCATTTTTTATGTGTGTGGAACACACACGGCCGGCATCTGTGTTTTGCGGATTGGCATTTCACGGACACAAAAAGGACATGGTCGTGTGTATGAGGCCTTAAGATGAGTTCACACATTGTTTTTAAAAATCACCATTTTTTGCCCGAAATGATTGAAAAATGGTTTGGTATTTCTGCAAATTTTGTGCACATTGTGGCATGTGCACAAGCGATAGCGATATGCCCCCATTGTCTGAGATGGGAATACCCCTTTAAGTCATCCACAGCAACGGAATGCTATTAAGTATCCACCAAAAGAGATACACAACAGAAAGGACATATATTTGAAATACATATACAGAATCCTGTTCACAATAGAATATCACATTAGTTCTACGGCCGCTTGTTATGTTTTATTTTATTTTTATTTTTTTAAGTGAGAGCTCCGCATCTAGGGACTTGGATCATCTGTTATACAAATGCGCAAATTTCATACAAGGTTTTAAGAATAAGTGAATTGTATAGTTTTTATATATATAAAAATTCATAGAATGTTTGTCAGGTTTTTGTATGCATAAGGGGGATCTAATAAAAGACACAAACAAATAACTGTGAGCTAGCCAATTTTATTTGTATGCAGTTTTGTTTTTGGTTGATGTTGGTTACATCCTGTAGTTTAGCTTTCTAATACAGGGCGCTCAAACTCACAAGCTTCAATAACCACTCCTCTATGTGCAATGTCAGTGACATGTCAGTTACGGATGGATGGATGAACCGACAATATATAGATAGACAAACAGATAAATAGATAGTAGATATATATGAGATAGATGGATGGATGGATGGATGGATGGATAGATGGATAGATAGATGGATAGATAGATGGATATGAGATAGATATGAGATAGATAGATAGATATGAGATAGATAGATAGATAGATAGATAGATAGATAGATAGATATGAGATAGATAGATAGATAGATATGAGATAGATAGATAGATAGATAGATAGATAGATAGATAGATAGATATGAGATAGATAGATAGATAGATAGATAGATAGATATGAGATAGATAGATAGATAGATAGATAGATAGATAGATAGAAGATAGATACAGGGCCGGTGCAAGAATTTTTGCCGCCCTAGGCAAGATAAAAATTGACGCCCCCCATCAGATGATCTGCCCTTACAGTACTGTAGCGGCGGCACGAAGCGCACGGCGTCATAGCAATCAATGACGCTGTGCGCAGTGTATGCTATATGTGTATAACAAACATATTTCACATGAAAACTTACAGTTACTTGGCTTGGCCCTTGGGGATCTCGGACACCACTTCACACTTTGGCCGGGGGATCGGTGTAGAGGTATACTGTGGGGATCGGCGGAGCAGATGATGTGTTTTATCCTAAAGAGAAAGATATCAGAATAAGGATTTGGAGAAGGATCAGAGGGATAGCAGAGCAGGGAGAGGCTGGTGCTGCTACTGGGGGTCATAACATGGGGGAGTAATAAAGCCCACCATATTACCCCCCCCCTGTAGTAATAATTCTCCTTATAATATACAGTGCAAAAAATACCCCCTTGTAATGCCCCAGCTCAGCTAATGTCCCCATAATGTACCAGGATGAAATACCCCTATATAGTGCCCCTAGTAAATGCCCCCATAGTGCTCCTCTCCCGCCTTCCTCCGAGTGCCCCCATAATATAATACACAGTATATAGGGTATATCCCAATTCTCCCCCTCCATGACATGGCAGCACAGCTCTGTATTATTATTAATATAAAGGCCCTCTCTGTGCTATTATTATAATAACGGCCCCCTCTGTATAAATAATAATACTAATACAGTGGGGGCTATTAACATAAGAATAATACAGAGGGGGCCATTATAATAATAATAGTACAGAGGCGGCCTTATAACAATAATAATAGCCCTCCTTATGTGCCAGTAGTCCCCCCTTATGTGCCAGTAGCCCCCCCTCATGTGCCAGTAGCCCCCCCTCATGTGCCAGTAGCCCCCCCTCATGTGCCAGTAGTCCCCCTCATGTGCCAGTAGCCCCCCTTATGTGCCACAGTGCCAGTAGCCCCCCTTATGTGCCAGTAGCCCCCCTTATATGCCAGTAGTCCCCTTATGAGCCAGTAGTCCCCTTATGTGCCAGTAGCCCCCTCATGTGCCAGTAGCCCCCTCATGTGCCAGTAGCCCCCTCATGTGCCAGTAGCCCCCTTATGTGCCACAGTGCCAGTAGCCCCCTTATGTGCCAGTAGCCCCCTTATATGCCAGTAGTCCCCTTATGAGCCAGTAGTCCCCTTATGTGCCAGTAGCCCCCCTCATGTGCCAGTAGCCCCCCTCATGTGCCAGTAGCCCCCCTCATGTGCCAGTAGCCCCCTCATGTGCCAGTAGCCCCCCTCATGTGCCAGTAGCCCCCTTATGTGCCACAGTGCCAGTAGCCCCCTTATGTGCCAGTAGTCCCGTGTGAGCCAGTAGCCCCCTTATGTGCCAGTAGTCCCCTTATGTGCCAGTAGCCCCTTATATGCCAGTAGCCCCCTTATGTGCCAGTAGTCCCCTTATGAGCCAGTAGCCCCCTTATGTGCCAGTAGTCCCCTTATGCGCTGCCGTAGTAGCCCCCTTATGCGCCAGTGACCCCCTTATGAGCCAGTAGCCCCCAATGTGCCAATAGCCCCCTTATGCGCCAGTGACCCCCTTATGAGCCAGTAGCCCCCAATGTGCCAGTAGCCCCCTTATGCGCCAGTGACCCCCTTATGAGCCAGTAGCCCCCTAATGTGCCAGTGACCCCTTATGAGCCAGTAGCCCCCAATGTGCCAGCAGTCCCCTTATGCGCCGCCGCTGCCAGTAGCCCCCTTATGTGCCAGTAGCCCCCTTATGTGCCAGTAGCCCCTTATGAGCCAGTAGCCCCCTTATGTGCCAGTAGTCCCCTTATGCGCCGCGCAGTAGCCCCCTTATGCGCCAGTGACCCCCTTATGAGCCAGTAGCCCTCCTTATGCGCCAGTGACCCCCTAATGTGCCAGTGACCCCCTTATGAGCCAGTAGCCACCCCTAATGTGCCAGCAGCCCCCTTATGCGCCGCCAGTAGCCCCCTTATGCGCCAGTGACCCCCCTTATGTGCCAGTAGCCCCCCAAAAAAAAAAAAAAAAACACAAAAAAAAAAAAAAAACCACATACTTACCTCCATGGCAGCAATGCGATGCAGGCCTCTTCTGGCCTGTGTCCCGCGCTGTACGGCTCAGGCGGCGCGATGACGTCATCGCGCCTCCTGAACCGGCCTCTGATAGGCTGCCTGCCAGCACTAGGCCGGCAGCCTATCAGATGCACAGGGGAGGACGGGACACGGCTCCGGCCCGCCCTCCTCCTGCACGCTCCGGTGCCGCGACTCTGCTCTGGTGCCTGGGGGCGGGGAGACCGCACCGGGTGTTACCCCAGGGACTGGTGTCACCCGGTACGGTCCGCCCCCCCTCAGGCAGTGCAAAATGATAGCGGGGCAGCGCGCCGGCCGCCCCGTGGCGTTACCACATAAGTTTTTTTTTTTTTTTTTTTATCGCAGGATTCCGGCGCCCCTGCTAAATTGCGCCCTAGGCAATTGCCTAGGTCGCCTTACAGGTGGCGCCGGCCCTGGATAGATAGATAGATAGATAGATAGATGTGAGATAGATAATATTTATATATATATATATATATATATATATATATATATATATATAAAGACAAAAGCACGCCAGCAGCACAGCGATGATGGATAAGGGAGCAATTCCTCCGACCGCTGGTCAGGCAGTCCCCAATTGTAGATTTTCAAAGATTAGGCTTGATAATGGCTGCAAGGAGTGGCTGAAACGCTGCATGGGAAAATAAAGTGGATCTTTTATTTGCCCCTAATTGAGCGTGCTGTCTCATCTTTGTAAAAAAAAAAATATATATATATATATATATGTTAGAAAGATAGGTATGAGATAGATAGATAGATAGATAGATAGATAGTAGATATATATGAGATAGATAGATAGATAGATAGATAGATAGATAGATAGATAGACATAAGGATGAATTTTGGTCTAACAAATGATGGCTATTAGCACAAGTTGTCTGTTATAAATCCAGTTACAAAGAGCATTTTGAATATGTGGAGGTAGAAAATGAACTGGTTAGTGTCACATGTCCTATTGATGTCAGTACACATCGCACTGCCCTAAGGCATGACGAGACATCAGTCACATGACTAACCAGAAGGTAGGATTCAGGCATGGGGGGTGGGGAAGAAAAAACTGCAAATAAGGTAAATTTGAAACAAAAATTATAAAAAAAAAAAATCCAAGAAGAAATGGGAGCTAGAGTACTTGATGAAAATAAACTTTAGAGTGAAAAGTATCTTATGGCACAACCCCTTTAAGGAAGGTTCTGTCCTTTGAACAGTTATAAACTGTTACTTTCCAGAATCGTGATGACAGATTCCATTTAATTGAACCCCTGAGATATCTGAGATATGGGAATTGTGGCTTTCATAAAACTCACCTGTATTACAGCGGTATGACAACGGTCTAACACTGACTTTATTAGCAGCACTAGCAACACCAGCCAGTAAAGTCTGTTTGTACAGCTTACTTTCCACCCTAGAAACAGAGCCAGAAAGGCACTACGATCACTTACATAGTATTTCTGCATCATTTATCACAAGCTCTGTGAAATTTGGTCATCACTCACCATAAAACTAATGTGTGTATCACTAATTACACGACCATCCTCATATATTTTTTACTCCACGTTGTAACGGGATTAGCTTCCGGGATCGCCGTCTCCTGGGATAGACGGGCGCTATAGGCACATTAATCACAGTCCAGTCCATGCAAGTTTGATGCAACTGGCCTCAGCCAGTTTTATTGATGTTTGCAGGTCAAAATATAAAACAAAACAGTTCAAGAATAAATGAAATACCTGGCCGTCTGGCCGCTACGTCTAAACAAGAAGTAGTTCCTCACTACATGAAACTGAGCCTTGTGCCCAGCTCCATCAACAAAACACACAGTCTGTTTTACTCACACCAGAGTTGTTCCCAGGAGCAGAGGGCACAGCTAGTGAGCTGTCTGCCCTTTTATAGCTCACCCAGGTTCCAGGTGATTAGCCACAGTTACCCTGAATACCTGGAGTGGCTAATTGGAGCAGAGACCCACCCAACTCTCCCTGCTCCAAGCAGCCAGGCCCTTCTAACCAGGTTTTTAACAAAACCCTTGCAATGGGAAAACCTAGTTTTCCTTGCTGTCAATTCCCTGGCTGCTTTTAGAACGTATAAGACAGGAACCTAGGTGAAATGTATACTCCTTCTATCACTTTCCCCATGGTCCTGTCACATATCCTCCCCCCCTGTTTCGACCTTGGGGTAGGAACACACTGTGCCCTTAAACAGTACACCCTGGACAGGGCATCGGCGTTTCCAAGCTGACGCCCGGGTCTATGTTCAACTGTAAAACTATAATCCTGAAGAGACATGAACCATCGGGTCACTCGCCTGTTTTTCTCACGGTTTTGGCACATCCATTTAAGGGGGCATGGTCAGTTACAAGTTTGAATGTTCTTCCTACCAAGTAATACCTGAGAGCTTCTATGGCCCACTTAATTGCAAAACACTCCTTTTCTACAACTGAGTATTTCTTCTCATGTTCATTTAACTTTTTACTCAGGTAAACTACTGGATGCTCTTCCCCATCCCTCACTTGTGACAACACAGCCCCTATGCCAACATCAGAGGCATCTGTTTGCACGATGAACTCTTTTCTAAAGTCTGGTGTGACTAACACTGGCTGGGCACATAGAGCCTGCTTCAGGTTCTTAAAGGCTTGTTCCGCCTCTGGGGTCCATTTGACCATGGTTGAATCCTTCCCTTTTGTAAGGTCTGTTAAAGGGCTCGCAATGCTAGCAAAATTTTCAATAAAACGCCTATAATAACCAGTTAAACCTAGGAATGCTTTGACTTGCTTTTTGTTCAAAGGCCTTGGCCAGTTCTGAATGGCTTCCACTTTGTTTATTTGAGGCTTTATAGCCCCTCGCCCAATCGTGTACCCCAAGTACTTTGCCTCTTCTTGCCCAATGGCACATTTCTTTGGGTTTGCTGTCAAACCCGCTTCCCTAATAGAATTCAGGACGGCTTGAACCCTGGGTAGGTGACTTTCCCAATCTGTGCTATGGACTATCACATCGTCTAAATAGGCAGCTGCATATTTACGATGTGGTCTTAAAATTTTGTCCATCATTCTCTGGAATGTGGCCGGGCCCCATGCAAACCAAAGGGAAGGACTACATACTGAAAATGGCCATCAGGGACACTAAAGGCTGTTTTTTCTTTGGCCTCATCAGTCAACGGTACTTGCCAGTAACCTTTTGTGAGATCTAATGTGGTAAAGAACCTCGCATTACCAAGCCTATCAATCAGCTCATCCACTCGCGGCATTGGGTAAGCATCAAACTTTGAGACCATGTTCAGTTTCCTGAAGTCATTACAGAAACGTATGGTGCCATCAGGTTTGGGAACCAAGACTATAGGACTAGACCAGTCACTATTGGACTCCTCTATAACCCCTAACTGAAGCATTGTTTGGACTTCTTGGGAGACAGCTTTACGTCTAGCCTCAGGTATTCTATAAGGCTTTTGGTTTACTCTGGCCCCTGGTTCGGTTACAATGTCATGTTTAATTATATCTGTTCGACCAGGTAGCTCAGAAAAGACATCTCTATTTTTCTGAACAAACTCCTTTGCTTCTTGAGTTTGAGATCCCGACAAGGTGTCTGCAATTTTTACCTCTGGTATCTCAACGCTATTTCCCTTTTGCCAATGCTGTTAGCTGCTAACAACACCTCTCGGTCCTTCCAGGGTTTGATTAGATTCACATGATAAATTTGGTAGGGCTTACGTCTACCTGGTTGGTGAACCCGGTAATTCACTTCTCCGACCTTCTCAACTATTTCGTAAGGTCCTTGCCATTTGGCCAAAAATTTACTTTCTACTGTGGGGACAAGGACTAGTACCCTATCCCCAGGGTTGAAGTTTCTTACTCTAGCCGACCTGTTGTAAACCCGGGACTGACTCTCCTGGGCCTGCAGCAGGTGTTCTTTTACAATGGGCATTACTTTTTCAATCCTTTCCTGCATTTGTGCGATGTGTTCAATCACACTTTTGTAGGGTGTAGCCTCACTCTCCCAGGTCTCTTTTGCAATATCCAGAAGACCCCGAGGGTGCCGACCATACACTAGCTCGAAGGGAGAAAATCCGGTAGATGCTTGAGGCACCTCCCGTACAGAAAACATAAGATATGGTAAAAGACAATCCCAGTCTTTACCATCCTGTGCCACCACTTTTCTGAGCATCCCTTTTAAGGTTTTATTGAACCTTTCAACTAGTCCATCCGTTTGGGGATGATAGACTGAGGTACGCAAGTGAGTTACCTTCAACAGTTTGCACAACTCTTTTGTAACCTTTGACATAAAGGGCGTCCCCTGGTCAGTAAGTATTTCTTTAGGTATGCCCACTCTAGTAAACATCTGGAACAACTCCTTGGCTATCATCTTTGCAGAGGTTTTCCTTAGAGGTATTGCTTCTGGATAGCGGGTAGCATAATCAAGGACAACCAAAATGTATTGGTGACCTCTGGCAGACTTAACAAGAGGTCCCACCAAATCCATTGCAATTCTCTCAAAGGGAGTTTCAATAATTGGGAGTGGCACTAACGGACTCCTAAAGGTTGCCACCGGGTTGCGTAACTGACACTCTGGGCATGAATCACAGTATTCTTTTACGTCTTTATGTACCCCGGGCCAATAAAACCTCTGCAAAATCCGGTCTTTGGTTTTTCATAGGCCAAGTGCCCCCGAGCACATGTGAATGCGCTAGATCCATCACCTTTTGGCGATGTGATTTTGGGACCACAAGTTGCTCCACAACTTGTCCATTTTTCTCATTAACTCTATATAAGAGTTCATTCTCTAAAGAAAAATGGGGAAATATTTTCTCTACCCCAGGTTCTTGAGACACCCCATTGACTACTTTTACACTTTGCCATGCATGGGTTAGTGTAGGGTCCCTGAGTTGAGCTGTCCCAAAGTTGTCACTGGAGACTGGCAAATCAGGGAGTCCAACTTCTGGGACATCATCAGTATCACCTGCAAGCACTGCTAAGGGAAAACCCTCGGTTTCACTCTGGGTCACCCCTACTGTTTGCACATTTACAGGTTCAGTCAGAGGAATAGGATCTACAGCAGACCCACTTAAACACTTATCAAGAATATTCCACATTTGCCAAAACAGAGGAAAATCACACCCCAGAATGACAGTATGCATCAGACTATTTACAACCCCCACTTCATGGGTTACTTTCCCGCACGGGGTTTCAAAAGAGACTATAGCAGTGGGGTACTCTTTTGTATCACCATGTATGCAGATGACCCCCATCTGTCTCTTTTGCAGCTTCGTAGTGTCCACCAGGCTGCCATGCACAAGAGTCACTAGACTACCAGAGTCCAACAGAGCTTGCACTGAGTGTCCTTCAATCACCAGGTTGCAAGTTTGTCGCTGCGTATCTGGGGTTGGCAAAGCAGAGCAGGCAGGTCCCACAAACAATGACCTCCTCCGCCCACTGTCACACTCCATAGGCTCATCAACCAATGGACAGTTGGCAGCCACGTGGCCCAGTCCTTGACACCGCCAGCAAACAATGTTTTTGACAGTCACAGGCTGTTTAGGGCTAACTGGCTTAAGAGGTCGGGCTAATAGGTCAGTGTCAGTTCCAACTTTACGGCCCTCCTCACCCCCTTTAGATCAGGAACAGTCTTACCGCGATCAGCAGTCTTCTGGCTCCTTGGGGCCGGCCGAGCAGGAGAAAAGTCTTGTAGATACTCCTCAGTGTTCAGATACCGCTCCACTAGGGCGACAAGCTGATCCGCATCCCTGGGATCCGCTTGACCAACACAGCGCTGTATCCGAACTGGCAGAGCACGAACAAACCGGTCCAAGACCACTCTTTCAACCACCTGAGCGGCGGTACATACCTCCGGTTGCAGCCATTTTTAGCCAGGTGGAAAAGATCATACATTTGCGATCTCACTGATTTATCCAGTTGGAAAGTCCAGTTGTGCACTCGCTGGGCTCTGACCGCAGACGTTACACCTAAGCGAGCAAGAATTTCTGCTTTCAGTTTGTAGTACTGTCTGGCATCCTGCTCACTCAAATCAAAGTAGGCTTTCTGCGGCTCCCCACTGAGAAATGGAGCAAGGGTGTCTGCCCACTGTTCCACTGGGAGTTTCTCTCTTTCAGCGGTTCTTTCAAACACGGTGAGGTATGTCTCCACATCATCCTCTGCGACCATTTTTGAAGTGAAACTTGCACTCTCCTCCCCGCAGAGATGGATTCCTCACGGATTTGGGGCCTTTCAGACAGCACCTTTATCTGCTCCACCAGACTTTTATTAACTGCTTGCTGTTCTCTGAGCCCAGCTTGTGTCGTCTCTATGAGCAACCGGTTAGTTTCTTGCTGGTTAGCATTCGCTTTCTGGAGCTGAATGTTAGCCTGGATCAGCTGTTTAACAACTTCCTCCATGTCTGCACTGTTTGGCTTTACAAGCACAGCAGACTTAACCCAGGACATAAAACTTGCTGGATTTTTTGTGCCAGCGCAGCCTCCACCATATGTAACGGGATTAGCTTCCGGGATCGCCGTCTCCTGGGATAGACGGGCGCTATAGGCACATTAATCACAGTCCAGTCCACGCAAGTTTGATGCAACTGGCCTCAGCCAGTTTTATTGATGTTTGCAGGTCAAAATATAAAACAAAACAGTTCAAGAATAAATGAAATACCTGGCCGTCTGGCCGCTACGTCTAAACAAGAAGTAGTTCCTCACTACATGAAACTGAGCCTTGTGCCCAGCTCCATCAACAAAACACACAGTCTGTTTTACTCACACCAGAGTTGTTCCCAGGAGCAGAGGGCACAGCTAGTGAGCTGTCTGCCCTTTTATAGCTCACCGAGGTTCCAGGTGATTAGCCACAGTTACCCTGAATACCTGGAGTGGCTAATTGGAGCAGAGACCCACCCAACTCTCCCTGCTCCAAGCAGCCAGGCCCTTCTAACCAGGTTTTTAACAAAACCCTTGCAATGGGAAAACCTCGTTTTCCTTGCTGTCAATTCCCTGGCTGCTTTTAGAACGTATAAGACAGGAACCTAGGTGAAATGTATACTCCTTCTATCACTTTCCCCATGGTCCTGTCACAACGTGTATAATGTGAATCTGTTTGTGGAGGGCTAAAAAAACATGCTAATCCAAGCTACGCTATATACTGTAGTGTTCTCTAAAGAAAAGAACAATGCTTGCTCACGGGCCACCCTTGACACATTCTCTCTGGTCATGTATACAGCATGGCAACAGGAATCAGGTAGATTCTAAATGGAAAATCCTTGCATTAATTACAAGCCGGCTGCCTGAGCCAACACAATGCTTTCTGAGACACATCCATCAAATAACTTTCTCAAAAAGCTGACGCTGGCTGCCATGCCTATAGATACTGTGAAAGTGCACTGATCCTCTCCCGGTGCAGCTTTTGTTATCAAACCTTCTTGTTTCAAATGTTGCCATGGTGCCAAGCAATTATCATAAGAAAGCACAGGGAAAAAAAGAATTAAGAAAAGTCTATTGGTTCAGACGAGAAACTATTTTTCCCATTCAGGCATTAAGCAAAGAAAGAAGTTAAACCGAGTTTCAGTAAGAAAGATTTTTTGAAACCAACCCCATGAATAATGTGGTTTTATTAAGCAACAGTTTCAGAAGTTTAGACTTCCAAGATTTAGAAATTTCTTATTGTACTATCTAAAAGGCATACACTCTACAGATAAGTGATCAGAAGGAAGACTTGAGTCCTGGATGGACATGTTTTGGGTGGGAATCGGTTATTTGAAAGAATTGTGGTTGCAGCATAATCTGATGTTTTGGGGTCTAGAAGTTTCCTCTCTGTGTGGTTTTGGCTGCTTTGAAGCTAACAGTTGACACGTGCGGCTGTGTGTACGACTGTGTGAATTTCTATTCGCAACCATATACTTGGGATAAATGACATCCATAGCTTTTCGAGTACGCTGACTTGGAATTCAATACAATCCTCAATTCTATTTGTTAGAATTTGTTTCAATAACTGAACTGAACACCAGCATAAAGACAGATTGGGAAATTCATCAAAGGCAAAAGGAGCAGTTGCCTACAGCAACCAATCAGGTTTTAACATCTAATTGGTGCTTTTTAGCAACTGCTACACTTTTAATTGCATTTATACATTTCACCTCAGTGTTTATTGAATTATTCAAACTCCTTAACGGGGTTGTCCAGCCTAGGAGCTGACAACCCTAATTCTCCAGACATGCCCACTATAAAAAAAAAAAAACTTGGCCATGGTTTATCGTGCCTCCGCCACTGCTACATTCCCAGCAATTTCCAGTCCCCTGAGATCCCGTGATCACTGCGGCCAGTCACAGACTTCAACCATCATAGCTGCTTGAATGATTCACCACTGCTGTACCATTCAAGAAGATGTAGCTGTTGAGCCTTTGAATGAGTGGAGACTGGAAGCGGTTAGTATTCTGGTTAAGTACAAAACCTGGAAAAAGATGTACTCTGACAAAGTTGAGGAAGAAAAGTACAAACTCCCAACAAATCCACCATCTTATCAACCCATGTTTTGGGGCTGTGGAAATTTGTTTCATTAGGAGCCAGCAGGAAAGATCCATTAAATAAGTGCTGCTAAGCTTCTTGGTTTGGGCTACAGCATCTACTCCTGGTCTGAGGAAATCACAATAGACAACCATACAGATGGTATGAGTTCCGAGTTGCCAACCATCCAGAAATTTCTGGACTGTCCGTAAAAATAGGCACCTTTTTTCCTGTGTCCGTGAAAAATAATAGATGTGTCCATGATTTTTTTTAAAGCTGGTGGTACCGGACTAGATTATCATTTTACAGCTCACAGTAAATGCTGGTAATGAGATTTTAGCAGTATATCGAGCTATAGACCTGTATTGCTTAACTGTATGATGGTTTTCCAATTGGTCCGTAAAAAATGTTGGCTGTCCGTGATTTTGGGATAAGTCGTCCAGAAAAATAAAAATTCTGGTTGGCAACCCTCTATGAGTTGTATATGTTGATGAAAGAATCTGATAGTGAGGGATAGCCAAATGTCTAGTTAGTGCTTGGACAAGGTTAGGATTTGCTTTTTGTGATTGACATGGAATGTTCACTGCCTTACTGTGATGAGAGAAATAAAACTGGCCACGGTAAGTTGTACCCAGAATCCTGTGTAAACTGCAAACTTTATCCTTGCGTTCTTGGACATAGGGAATCTACCTGTCTTATGATTGTTACCTGGCAGATCCCATGCACTGGTTCATCTGGCTTGGATATGTTCACCTTGCCACAGAAGTGAAGTCACATCAACAACACTTGATCACTGCAGCCATTCACTGGCCTCTCTGGGGCACCACTGAGGCAAGTGATTGGCTGCAATGCTCACATATTGTCAATGTGATATCTTTGCAGCAGCAGGGTACATAGATCCCAGATGGGCGAACTAAAGTGGCTGCATGGAATCTGCCAGGTAATCACTTCTTTTTGGCAGGCAGACCCTCTGTGCCTTCTGATTTCCTCCTGAAACTGGACAAGCCCTTTAAGCATCACATTATAACCCCAATTTACTTAAACTTTAGGGATATCAATCTGTCCAGTTAAGAAGCACATGCAAGAATTAATTTCATATGCTTTGGCACCAATGAAAGTGACAACAGGTTCACTCTAGAGGCAACTAAAAGACAACTCCCAAAATCGAAATCACTTTGTAGCTGATGGCCTTTCTTACAAATTTTTCTCTGATAATGTGTTCTGCTAGTTTCTTTGTCTCTACTGTTAGCATGTAGTGAGGTCGCGAACATAAAATTTTCCGTTCGCGAATGGTGAACGCGAACTTCCACAAATGTATGCGAACAGTGCGAACCGCCATAGACTTCAATAGACAGGCGAATTTTAAAAACCAAAGGGACTCCTTCTGGCCACAATAGTTATGGAAAAGTTGTTTCAAGGGGACTAACACCTGGACTGTGGCATGCCGGAGGGGGATCCATGGCAAAACTCCCATGGAAAAATACCTAGTTGACGCAGAGTGTGGTAGTTGTAATCGCAATGCGATTAATACAGGTTATATTAAACGCATTGCGAATTCAACTTAGAGCTGGGTTCCTAATGGTTGTATTGCTAGAAATTCGCAATGCGATTAATATAACGTGTATTAATCGCATTGGGATTACAACTTAGATCTGTTCCTAATGGTTGTATTGCTAGAATATAACGAAGATTGCGAATATAGCGCTATATTCTCAATCTTCGTTATATTCTAGCAATACAACCATTAGGAAGAGATCTAAGTTGTAATCGCAATGCGATTAATACAGGTTATATTAATCGCATTGCGAATTCAACTTAGAGCTGAGTTCCTAATGGTTGTTGTATTGCTAGAATATAACGAAGATTGAGAATATAGTGCTATATTCGCAATCTTCATTATATTCTACCAATACAACCATTAGGAAGAGATCTAAGTTGTAATCCCAATGCGATTAATACAGGTTATATTAATCGCATTGCGATTACAACTACTAACACTGCAGCTTCAGAATGAATCTAAGATGGATGCTGTCCTTGCTTTTTGATAGGAGGTGGGAGGGTCTGGGAGGGAGATTGATGTACTAGCCCTAAAAAGGGCTTTTTGGGGTGCTGTCAGGACGCTGTCCTTAAAGCAGAGATCAGATGGGTCTGAGCGAGATATCTGAACCCCCCAGGGGCCATTTGGGTGTTTTTGATAGAAAACGCATCAAAAACGCATCTGCGTTTTTATAATTTTTTCATTTTTTAGTTTATTTTTTGTGTATTTTGCCACATTTGGTTGCATATTTACATTTGGTATAGGCAAATATGGTAGTCTAGATCATGTGTCTATACCAAAACCTAGGATCATTGTTTGATAGCATATTTTCTAAGCCATGTAGCTGAATATAGATTTGGGCAGAGTAATGATCTAGACTACCATATTTGCCTATACCAAATGTAAATATGCAACCAAATGTGGCAAAATACACAAAAAAATAAACTAAAAAATGAAAAAATTATAAAAACGCAGATGTGTTTTTTATGCGTTTTCTATCAAAAACGCCCAAATGGCCGCGGGGGGTTCAAATATCTTGGTTTGGAGGCAGCAGAACGTTGGTGGTAGTCATAGTCAACCGTCATGTACAATCAAATAGAGGCATCAAATGGATTTGCAAAGTGATTAATAATTGTAAGTATTATTCGCATTGCGATTACAACTTAGAGCTAAGTTCCCAATGGTTGTATTGCTAGAATATAACGTATATTCTAGCAATACAACAACCATTAGGAACTCAGCTCTAAGTTGAATTCGCAATGCGATTAATGCAGGTTATATTAATCGCATTGCGAATTCAACTTAAATCTGAGTTCCTAATGGTTGTTGTATTGCTAGAATATAACGAAGATTGAGAATATAGCGCCATATTCATTATCTCCATTATATTCTAGCAATACAACCGTTAGGAACTCAGATCTAAGTTGTAATCGCAATGCGAATAATACAGGTTATATTAATCGCATTGCTATTTACAATGACTATTACTGCAGCTTTAAAATGAATGTAAGATGGATGCTGTCCTTGTGTTTAGATAGGAGGTGGGAGGGTCTGGGAGGGAGGGTATGCTGATTGGCTGGAATGTGTCTGCTGACTGTGAGGTACAGGGTCAAAGTTTGCTCAATAATAAAGTATAGGGGCGAACGCGAACATCGAATATGTTCGCCCGCCGCGGCGGACGCGAACAAGCTATGTTCGCCGGCGAATAGTTTGGGCCATCTCTATTAGCATGCAACAGTACTTGTAGCCCAATCAGGCTGCACAGATAGTCCTGCCTTTCCAGGATGGCACATCCATCTGCATGCTGTAAGAAGATTTGCTGTGTCTCCCAGTAAAGTTTCAAGAGCATGGAGACATTTCTAGAAACATTACACAAGGAAAGCTGGACAGGGCCATAAAATGTCATCAACTTAGCATCAGGGCCAGTATTTGCTCCTTTGTGAGAGGTGTAACAAGAAGAACCCCACCAGAGCCCTACAAAATGACTTCCAGTGGACTACTGGTTTATATATTTCTGATCAAACTTTAAAAAACAAACTCCATGAGGGTGGCATGACCTCCTGATGTCTTGTAGTGGAAGCTGTGCTCACAGCCCAGCACTATGAGGCTTGATTGTCATTCCCCAAAGAACATCAGAATTGGCAGGTCCACCGTTGGCACCTCATTTTTTTTACAAATGAAAACAGGTTCATACTGAGCACATGTGAGAGATGTGAAAAACTAGGGAGATACAGATGGTAAGTGTCACTATAGTAGCAGGCAAACTATGTTGCTGATGCAAGCACCTGGAATTCAACCCTAAAACTGTTAAACGGAAACCTGACAGGAGTTTATGCTTTTACATGTCATTGATGTAGAAGATGCCATTGACTGGCTCTCACATTCATCAGACCTGAATCCAATTGAGCAGCGCTCACTAATGCCCTCATCCAGGTCTGGGAGGAAATTCCACCAGGACACCATCTACCTTCTCATCTGGAGCATGCACAGACATTGTCAGAAATACATATAGGCAGATGTGTTGTACCCCAGACCCGGGGGTACTAGTATTGTGTTCTTTATTGCTGCAATAATGCAACCTGTTATGCATTTTCTATGTTCCATGTTATTTAATTCAGCAGAGGAGGTACTGGTTGGCAGTGGCTCCAAAGAACCCTATCCAGGCCCAGTATCCAGCTATCTCTCTCCAGTCATATTACAGACTATGCAAAGTTTTGTAGGGAATAAACTTAAACAGTGATCTTTTGACTGCCTTGTTTAGCTCTGTTATTTATGTCTGAAGACTTCTTTATATCTGGAAAACCTGCTTAGTCATTCTCATAGAATAGTATTGAAACTCTATACAAGTCTATGACAAAGTAAAATTGCAACATTGTTGCCATTTAGGCTGTGCTTCTTCACCCCACTGCTCCCACTAGAAGGTTCTAGTTCAGCTAGAAATTGTACATACGGGGAAAATTTAGAGGCACTAGTTCTCTCCAGATACGGACTGATGTTTAGTAGAAAAGAATCTTCCAGACTGCACCAGTGACCAGAAGAAGATGGTGAGATGTGGATACTCTGCTACAGACCCTGGGTCACCAGCACTTTAGCCAGGGTACCATCCTTTTAAGAGACAACTAGCTCAGGGCTTTCCTTAGCACAAAACCTTCTTCTGCTAGGGAGAAGCCTGGAGAACCCAGCTCAGTGATTTGCCTTGTATTGTTTTGCACTTGAGTTCCTCCAGTAAAGAAGCACGCTGGTTTTTTGCAGACCCTAACTCTCTGCACTTTTCTCTCATTGGGGTGCATCACGCCTTACCATCCCTTCCAGAGAGAGCAGCAACATGTGGTAACACCTTCACAGTGTCAGTGTAGCTATATATATATAGATATATATATATATATATATATATACAGAGAGAGAGAGAGAGAGAGAGAGATAAATGACACATTGACTCAAAATTTTCATGTTTGACAACCTTAGTGACATGATCACCTTATGCCTGGGTAAGTGTCACTTTAGTAGTAGGTGTACTATGTTGCAAGGACCTGTAATTGAGCCCTAAAACTGTTACCAGAACCAGGTACTGCTTGTCTAGAGTTCATGTCTTTTACATATCACTCATATACCAGTGCTATGCTCTTTGGAACTTCAAAGAGATGGGGGTGGTCCAGACCCTGAAAAAAATTTGTGTATTGTGCTCTGCTCATCCTGGTTCATGTGGCACATCTGTGTCCCCAGTGCTTCCAGTCCCAGCCTGGCTGGAAATGTGTCATGCCGACTCCCTGCACATCACCGCTGCCAACCAATGGCCTTAGCGTCATGCACTGTGCCTGCACACATCACTGTTATGGCCACTGATGGAAGTTTGACATTTAAGGAGTCAAGCTAGTCACTATGGAAACATGGACACAAAAACCAGGATGTCCAGAACAGTCATTGGATTTTTTTTTACCCACACACCCATCCCTAAATATTTTCTGTGCCTATATATTTTAGAATTCTTTTTTGCCATTATAAGCTAAATATAGTAATCTCTTTCTGTCTTATATCTAAAAGTTTAAAGGAAATGTGTCACCAGAATCTTTTTCTGCATAGCAGCATATAGCAGCACATATTATTTTTATCTAATCTCTTTTTATTTTCTGATTGTAGATTTTTTTTATTCTGTTTCCTGACCATTATTATGGGGGCTGCCATCTTGCCTGAGGTGTTCTTAACATCATTTAGAAAGCATTAAGAGAACTGCATGGTCCACAGACACAATGGTCAGCAGGGGACCTCATTGATTTCTATGGGAGAGTCTTCTAGGCATGCTCTGTGACCTGTGCAGAGGTCATTGTACAAGAAAATAATAGATAAGCTTTGACAATCACCCATTGTAAATGGTGGATCCAGTCTTATCTCTCATTCTAATCTTGCCTGTATTAATATCATCTATGTATATAGATAAGCAGGTAACTGCAGTAAAGTGATCTGTACAGAAGTGGTGCCTATTATTAGGATTAGTCGCCAATGCGAAAACTGTAGGATTTTATGATTTTTGTTTAAATACAGATATTAACATGGTAAATTAAAAATAATATCTCCAACAATTCTTAAAAAATATGTTACGCGTTAAAACATGATTTAAACAATAAGTTATTTTCTGATGACACATTCCCTTTAAATAGATACCTGGCTTAAGCCTGTCTCCTGGCTGGCTCCCTGGTCATGTTAGTGCAGGTTGTAAAGACACTTTGGACAGCTGCCCAGAGTGTCATTTGGTGAATATGTAAACCTGCAAATGTAGAAGTTACTAGATGCCGTATAATGTCGTGCTTATTTTTTTATTGTGTGAAACAATCCTGTTAGGACTGTCCCTCCTGGGTGGCTGTGTGTCTGGAATTTACTGTGAATACACAAAGGTGTCAGTGAGAATGAATCTTGCTGCATGAAACAGATTTGTGCTGGGAATTATAGCTGTGTTTAGGCCTCAAGCCACTTTAAAGCATTCCATGAGATCATACTGAAACCTCTTAGGGTAGCAGACGTTCCCCTGTTGTTTCCTAGACATGCCACCGCAGTGATCATCAATCAGACGGTAGTAAGCACTCGTTTTACTGCCCCTCCAGAAATTATTGATAAGATAATTCTATACAGATATAGGTATGGGGTGAAAGTTGATTTTGAGCCAGATGATAGTCTGTTTGCATACCACAAGGCAAAATCTCATGTCTGGAAGTCTAGTCAAGATTTATTTCATTTAGATAACTGCAAACTCATAAGTTAGAGTAACATATAAAACTAATTTAAAATAGAGTTATAGATTTCATCAATATAATATCAATAACAGTGGTAGAAGAAGAAAGGAAGGAAGAAGTAGCATATTCCATAGCACTTTACAATGGGAACAGGCAAGGAAGAAGCGGATTCTTTACGGTGAGAGCAGTGAGACTATGGAACGCTCTGCCCGAGGAGGTGGTGATGGTGAGTACAATAAAGGAATTTCAGAGGGGCCTGGAGTATTTCTGGAGTGTAATAATATTACAGGCTATAGCTACTAGAGAGGGGTCGTTGATCCAGGGAGTTCCTCTGATTGCCTGATTGGAGTTGGGAAGAAATTTTTTACTCCCCTTAAGTGGGGAAAATTGGCTTCTGCCTCACAAGGGTTTTGTTTGCCTTCCTCTGGATCAACTAGAAGGATAAAAGGCCGAACAGGATGGACAGATGTCTTTTTTCTGACTTATGTACCTTTGTTAGTCAATAGGCCCATAATATTTTCATCTCCTCCTTCTAATCATCGTTGAGGATGTCATCATTCAGACCCCCACCAATTGTTAAAACGAAAGGACCGGCACTCCGCAATTTCTTTGCAAAAAAGACTTCTTTATTCGTCACCCATATGTGACGCACGTTTCGGCACAGACATGTGCCTTTGTCAAACAACAGGTGATAACACGCGTCACATATGGGTGACGAAAAAAAAAGGAGTCTTTTTTGCAAAGAAATTACGGAGTGACGGTCCTTTCGTTTTACTTTGATAGGGATCCGACCTGCTGACCGTGCACCCGGACCTCAATGAAAGCACAGTGCCGTCCATTCTTTCTTTCTGAATTGCCCCACCAATTGTTGTGACATATAAAAAGTTTTGTGAAAGCTTAGTGACCCTTTAACACTGCCCAACAGCCTGGGATCTGTGGAGGTCTGGATAACCCTTCCACTCACAAAAACATTTTCAGTCTGCAAGGTAACCCATACTTCAGCCAGAACTTTGCTGAAACTGTTATGCTAAGATTTTCTGCCTCCATTCTGTGGAGAAGTGCTTTTCATCTACTGTCTGGTCTCCTGTCTATCATTCACACCGCACCATCAATGGCAAACCTTCTTCTAACATCTAGGTGCACCCTCTCCTCACATGCCAGCCATGGTAGTGAGGGAGAGGACCCAGGACACCCGAGTTGCTGCACTATTTGCCCAAAAAGACAAGAACCTTTAGGTTGTATTTTCTGAGGCATTGTTTTTTTTACAAAAAATAAAAGCCATAACAAAAAACTGTGTGGCAGCATTCAATCAGTGTTTTTGCTTCAGACATATCTAGAACAATGCAGTCAAAGATCATTGCTGCTTAAACTTCTCGGCAAATGCATTTTCAAGGCCACCTTTACAAATGTTTCTTTGTATTGTTACTTGCTACAACTAAAGCCATTGTTATTTGTTGAATGTTCCCAAGGGAAAAGTATTGACTGGTACATAGACACTGAAGGAAAAAATACTCAACATTTTCCCTCTGATCATAAATTATTATTTAAGAAACGTCAGCCGGAATAATTATAATCTGGAAATATTTGTAAGTCATATGTCTGCTCTCCTGTTTCAACCCCAGTCTGTAATGTGGGTCAGAACAGCGTGCAAGTTCAGTCAGAGGGGATAAAATCAGGTTCCCAATGTAAGGATGGCAGCACAGGCCAGAGCAAACACTAATATGCTGCTGAATCTAGGTCAATGGGATGCTGTGAAGCTGCAGCTGGCCGTGCGGGGACCTCAGTCTCATGTAATATTCACAAAGAATCATAATGGCTGGAGTCCATTTTATTAGTTTATTGCAAATTTCTTGTCTCATGCAGTCCGCCAAACCTAACTATGACACTGTGTAAAATGATGTGCCACCTGATGACTGTTGTGCTTACACGTAGCTATCATTGCAGAGCATTGTCTATATCAAAACTGAAAATCTTGGCTACTTGATATGAGTGTCGGCTTGTTTACTTGAAATTGCAGAATTTACAGCAGGAAACTGGAGAAATAAGTTAATCATTGTGCTAAGACTTTAAATGAACACCTGTTGTTACAATACATTCATCTTGTCGTCTTTGAAGTGCCTGCGGAAGAGGTTTGTTA
The DNA here is from genome assembly GCA_033119425.1 of Bufotes viridis. NCBI lineage: Eukaryota > Metazoa > Chordata > Amphibia > Anura > Bufonidae > Bufotes > Bufotes viridis. The sequence goes on from CM065592.1 coordinate 243,281,911, forward strand.
GCCACTTATAAAGTCATGCAATCTGGTATTTCATGCGTACTGAACCATCATAACCTACTCCTAAATATGTTATGTTATTCTGTGTACCATCTAAAAGCAAAAAAAAGTAAAAATCTCCTTTAAAAAATATAAACACACGTAACAAGGCCCAATAGAGAAGAATATAGATAAACTTTTATAAAGTGTAATATGTATACAGTACACAAGAAAGCAACATATTTAATAGGATTTTTTTTTTTCAATTTTGCCAATGCTATGCAATTTAAATAATACTTGCACAAACATATAATGACAGCTATGCATTCATTGTAGTATTTGTCATACAGTAGGTGAATTTACTACACAAAAGTATAGTGTGCCACATGGTTACTTAAGCCAGCTACCAGGTTCGTAGCTATAGGGGGGGCAGAGGTAGCAGTCACTACCGGGCCCAGGAGACTGAGGGGGACCAAAGACCCTTGTGACACATAAGAAGACACTGGTAACACTGGTATTATAGAAAGCACATACAGGTAAGTTACACATTTAGCTGGGGTTAGGTCAAGAATTTGGAATGGAGGGGGGTGACGTTTCAAGTTTTGCCTCAGGCAGCACAAAGGATATGTGATTCCCTGCCCCTGGCCACAAATCACTGAGGGAAGGGGAGCCCAAGCTGAACTCTTGTACCAGGGTCCATGAGCCTTTAGCTACACCCTTGCCAGCTATTGATATACTGGTATACTGTATAAGATCTGTATAATGAGATAGCTACATAGTTAGTTAAAAGGTATATTTCTCCATGGTAACAGACTACCATTATTATACAGTCCTGAGGTTACCCTTGTTGCATGTATCATCGAGCTTCTGGGCCATCACTTTTGGCATTATCATTATTACATCCTGATGCATCAATGTGTATATTATATCAGTGTATTGCTTTAAATATTATACTAAAGTAATTATAAACCTCAAAGAGGCAAACTTCCAACGCGTTTCAAAAAGAAGGCTCTAGCATTCTTTTCCAATAGAATTGGAAGAAGTTTGGCTATTTGAGGTTTCCGTAGCTCAAAAAATGATGTCACTAAGCATTCCGAGCGTGAGCTTCAGTTCCAGATAGGAGCATCGCTGCCGGCCTGGGCATGCTTCAGTTGCAAGCATTAAACACACTATCCTGGATAACCGCTACATGCAAGAAGAGGAGGATACCATGGATTGCAAACACAGCAAAGAGAAGAATATAGGTGATTACCTTCATTCCTACTCATAGACTGTACTACTGACACCTACGGACATCTCTGCAATAGATATTACTATAAATATTCTGCAGAAGAGGTAAGTGTATGTAATGTGTGTAACTATTGTGCATCATATGTATGTGTGTAATGTGTGTGTAATGTGTGTAACTTGTGTTTTATGTGTACAATGCATTTGAAGAGCCTTCAGACCCTTTCACTTTTATCACATTTTGATGTTTGCGGCTTTATGCTAAAAAAAAAGGTTTTTCCCATCATTCTGCACTCAATACCACATAAAAGAATGTAAAAACAGAATGTTTGTCATCTTTGCAAATGTATTAAAAAATAAATAAATAAACTATTGCAGTGACATAAGTATTCAGACGCTTTACTCAGAACTTCTTTAACCCTTTAAGGACCGGATGTTTTTTACTTTTTCAGTTTTCGTTTTGCGCTCCCTGCCTTCCCATAGCCATAACTTTTTTATTTTTCTGTTCACATAGCCATATAAGGGCTTGTTTTTTGCGGGACAAGTTGTACTTTCCAACGCTACCATTTAATATTGCATATGATGTAGTGAGAAGCGGGAAAAAATTCCAAATGTCGTGAAATTGCAAAAAAAAAGCAATTCCACCATAGTTTTGCAGTTTTTTAAATTCCGACGTTACTCTACTGGTCAGTACAAATCCGGCAATACCCTATATGTATAGGTTTTCTTTCGTTTTGATAGTGAAAAAAAATTCAAAAGTGGGAAAAAATATGTTTTACTTTTTTGTCACCATGTTTTGACCACTATAACTTTTTTGTAATTATATGTACAGAGCTGTATGGGGGCTCATTTTATGCGTCATAATCTTATATTTTTATTGATACCATGTTGGGGTGTGTATGACTTTTTGATCATCTTTTATGTAATTTTTTGTGGAAAATGGAGCGACCAAAAATGGCGAATCCGCCATTTGGACACTTTTTTCCGTTTTGCTGTTTGACGTATGGGGACTGTTTTTTTATATTTTTATACTATGGGTGTTTTCGCACATTGCGACACCCATAATGTGTATTTTAAAATTTTTTTTAGTTTTTTAATTTTAATTTTAGCAAAAGGGGGGTGATTTGAACTTTAATTTTTTTTTATTTATTTATTTTTTAAACTTTTTTTTTTTTTTTCCACTTTTATTTAGTTCCCATAGAGAACTATAACATACAATCATCTGATTGCGATTTTCATACATTCCAATCCAATAGCATTGGAATATATGAAAAAATCGCATATTTCCTATGAAGCCTATTACAGGCAAGGCTCCATAGGAAATACTACAGAGCAGCCTGGGTTTCATTCATAGAAACCAAGGCTTCTATTGGCATGCTGCGGCTCCTCCGATCGCCACACGGGGGAGCCGGAGCGCAAACAGAAAGTAAAACTTTCGGTTTGTGCACACTCAGATGCCGTGGTCAGGATTGACCACGGCATCTGAGGGGTTAAATGTCCGCGATCGGCATCACTGCCGGTCGCGGACATTAGCCGCGGGTGTCTGCTACAGGAACCATGCAGACAACCGCGGCTAAGGCGCCCGCATAGAGCAGGAGCGGGCACCATCTTTAAAGACCGGACACAGGACGTACAGGTACGTCCTGTGTCCTTAAGAGGTTAAAGCACCTTTGGCAGCGATTACAGCCTCCAGTATTCTTGGGTATAATGCTACAAGGTTTGCACACCTGGATTTGGGGACGTTCTGACATTCTTCTGTGCAGATTCTCTCAAGCTCTGTCAGGTTAGATGGGGACAGTCAGTGGACTGCCATTTTTAGATCTCTCCAGAGAGGTTCAAGTAATTGCTTTGGTTGGCCTACTCGGACATTCACAGAGTTGTCCCTTAGACACACTTGTGTTGTTTTGGCTGTGTGCTTAGGGTCATTGTTTTTTCAGAAGGTGAGCCTTCGGCCCAGTCTGAGGTCCAGAGCACTCTGGATCAGGTTTTCATTAAGAATATCTGTGTACTTTGCTCCATTCAGCTTTCCCTCTCCATTCTTCCTGTCCAAGGCACTGAAAAATACTCCCATAGCATGATGATGCTACCACCAAGCTTCACCATAGGGCTCGTAATGGGCAAGTGATGAGCAATGCCTTGTTTCCTCCAGACATGACTCTTGTATTGTAGAATTCTAGAATTATAGCCAAAAAAGTTCAATTTTGGTTTCATCATACCAGAGAATCTTGTTTCTCACAGTCTGAGAGTCCTTTAGGTGCATTTTTAAAACTCCGGACAGGCTTTCATGCGTATTTTACTTAGGAGAGGCTTCTCTCTGAACACTCTGCCATAAAACCCAGACTAGTGGAGTACTGCAGTGATGGTAGACCTTCTGTGAGTTTCTCCCATCTGCATACAGAATTTTTGGAGCTCAGCCAGCTTGACCATTTGGGTTTTTGGTCACCTCTCTTACCAAGGCCCTTCTCTCCCAATTACTTAGTTTGATGGGTGGTCAGCTCTACAAAGAGCCCTGGTTGTTTAAAACTTCTTCCATTTAGGAATTATGGAGGCCAATGTGCTCTTGGTAACTTTCAGTGTAGCATAAATGTTTTTTTCTAGTGATGAGCGAGCACCAAAGTATTCGGGTGTTCGGCTGTTTGGCCCGAACACATTGCTATATCCATGTGCTCGGCCGAGCACCCGAGTATAATGGAAGTCAATGTGAGACAATCAGGCATCCCCTGCTCTGAAGAGGGGAGGGTGTCTGGTTCATAGGAAAAGGTCAGAAAGTGACAAAAACACCACTGAAATGGATCGGGAACAGCATAGGGACGATGTCTGGATGCATCTTGGACTTCCAGGTCGCTGCTGGGAACCATGTTGTCCGAGTTGTACGCCACTTTTACAGGCTGACAAAAATATGCACAAACCCCCCCCCTCCCCCCCCCCAAATAAAAAAAATTATTTCATAGGAAAAATTGTTTGGAAACGTTCTTTCCTATATATTCAATTGTATATAAAGTGCAGGTGCTGACAAAAATTACAAGCAAGAGGCACTCCGAAACAGCCTGTATATCACATAAAGGAGGGCCTCATTCACATTGTGGTACAATTGCTCAGGTAGTGGGACTCCTACACTTATAAAGGCTATGCACTAAGTGAAAGGGCTGCCAAAAATTACAAGGAACCGGCACTCTAATACACCCTTTATTACACATAAAGGAGGGCATCATACACAAACTACAGAGACTGGACCTGGTGGAAGAGAGGGTGGTGTTTAACCGACTGGAAGCATTATTTTCAGCAATCCAACTGACCAACTGTTCACACTGGTCCAACTTGGACAGTGTTCTCCTGCACCGCCCAGCTAAGTTGGACATGAAGCTGGGTACGGTGGATGTTTTTTTTTTCGAAAAAGACAGGACTGTGTCTTTCCAAATTATGTCCACTCAACTGGATTTACCACAGATTTACTCCAATCAAAGTGTAAAAATATCTCAAAGATTGATCAAGAGAAATTGGGATTTCTCCAGAGATAAGTTTCAAGTGTCATAGTAAAGGGTCCATTTTCACTTTCCTATTATGGGGTACTAAGTGTAAATTAATGGTGGAAAACTTGATTTTTGTTTTTTTATTTTAGCACAAGGCTGAAACAGAACAAAATGTGAAAAAAGTGAAAGGCTCTGAAGACTTTTTAAAGTCGATGTATGCATTTATGTCTATTGTGTACATATGTGTGTAATTATGTAATTTAGTAGTACTATAGTATATATGTCTTTAGTATAGCCCTACTATATATCTGAGCTGTATAGCAGCACTATGCATTTATGCGTATGGTATGGTGGCATGATGCATGTGTGCGGTATAGCTGCATTAGGTATGTGTGGTACGACAGTACTGTAAATAAATTGTGGTATAGTACTAAGAGTTGAGTTACTTTTTAAAGTGGGGGGAAGTACAAAATTAAATCTTTACTCTTGGTGAAGAAAATCTTAGGTATAGTTCTGAGGGTTCCTTTCAAGTTTTGCTAGGGAGCTCCAATATTACTTGTTACAGCCCTGCGTAAAACACGGACAAAGCTTGTCTGCATTTATATGATGACGTGACACCTTATTATACTGCTTTACTCTTACATGGTAGGAAGTCTTATTAGTAGTGATGAGCGGCAGGTGCCATATTCGATTTCGACGAAATTCACGAATATTCGAAAGAATATTCGTTTCATATTCGTCGAAATCGAATATTCGTCATTATTCTAGTTATCGCGATTTATATGCGATTTAAATAATCGCGTATTGCGATTTTAACTTAGGCTAATTTCCTATTGGCTTCATATCTAGAATTATAGCGAAGATGACGAATATGACGAATGTATTCGTCATATTCCTCAAAACGAAGATAACGAAGTATTCTCCATCTTCGTTTTAGCAACCTATTCGTCAACTTCGCTAATTCTAGCAATCAAATAGGAGGGTTGAATGACTATAGAGACAGCTGTGTTTAATTCGCTATGCGATTATATTACTTAGCTTTTTTTAATAGAATAATTATATTACTTGATAATTATTATAATTATTCTATTTATTAAAAAAAAAATTTATATAATCGCATAGCGAATTAAACACAGCTGTCTCTATAGTCAACCCTCCTATTTGATTGCTAGAATTAGCGAAGTTGACGAATAGGTTGCTAAAACGAAGATGGATAATACTTCGTTATCTTCGTTTTGAGGAATATGACGAATACATTCGTCATATTCGCTAATTCTTCCAAGCCAAGAACTTCTCCATACTGAAATGTACTGTCGGATTTGAGAATTACGTTGAAATCACTATGCGATTAATATAACTTGAATTAATCGCATTGCGATTTCTACTTAGACCTGGTTTACTATGGTTGGCTTGGTAGAATTAGCGAATATGAAGAATGTATTCGTCATATTCCTCAAAACGAAGACAACAAAGTATTCTCCATCTTCGTTTTAGCAACCATAGTAAACCATTTTGTTGAAATCGCAATGTAATTAATTCAAGTTATATTAATCACATTAGGATTACAACTTAGCAGTGCCCTGCTATCTTACATATTAGGCTAGAATTAATGAATATGGAATATAGCAGCAGTGCTAAGTAGAAATCGTAATGCGATTACTTCAAGTTGTATTAATTGCATTGCGATTTCAACTTCGAGCTGGGTTTTTAATGGGTAAAAGCTTGCTAGAATTAACAAAGTTAACGAATATGGAATATATTATAGCAGTGCTAATTGAAATCGCAATGCGATTAATGTAACTTGGAGTAATCGCATTGCGATTTCTATTTAGCACTGCTGCTATATTCCATATTCGTTAATTCTAGCCTAATATGTAAGATAGCAGTGCACTGCTAAGTTGTAATCGCAATGCGATTAATATAACTTGAATTAATCGCATTGCGATTACATACTTAGCAGTGCACTGCTATCTTACATATTAGGCTGGGTAATTGCCGAATATGGAATATAGTAGTGTTAGTAGCATATTCCTCAAATCGAACAACTAAGTATTCTCCATCTTCGTTATTCAGTAACCAGTAAGATAAAGCAGTGCACTGTTGCTGATAATCGCAATACGTATTAATTCAGGTTAGATTAATCGCATTAGCGATTACATGCTTAGCACTGCCATCTTACCATATTAGGCTAGAATTAACGAATATGCGAATATAGCAGCAGTGCTAAGTAGAAATTGTAATCGCGATTACTTCAAGTTATATTAATCGCATTGCGATTTCAACTTCGAGCTAGGTTTATAATGGGTCAGCTTGCACAGAATTAACAAAGTTAACGAATATGGAATATATTATAGCAGTGCTAATTGAAATCGCAATGCGATTAATGTAACTTCTGGAGTAATCGCATTACGATTTCTACTTAGCACTGCTGCTATATTCCATATTCGTTAATTCTAGCCTAATATGTAAGATAGCAGTGCACTGCTAAGTTGTAATCGCAATGCGATTAATATAACTTGAATTAATCGCATTGCGATTTCTACTTAGACCTGGTTTACTATGGTTGGCTTGGTAGAATTAGCGAATATGAAGAATGTATTCGTCATATTCCTCAAAACGAAGACAACAAAGTATTCTCCATCTTCGTTTTAGCAACCATAGTAAACCATTTTGTTGAAATCGCAATGTAATTAATTCAAGTTATATTAATCACATTAGGATTACAACTTAGCAGTGCCCTGCTATCTTACATATTAGGCTAGAATTAATGAATATGGAATATAGCAGCAGTGCTAAGTAGAAATCGTAATGCGATTACTTCAAGTTGTATTAATTGCATTGCGATTTCAACTTCGAGCTGGGTTTTTAATGGGTAAAAGCTTGCTAGAATTAACAAAGTTAACGAATATGGAATATATTATAGCAGTGCTAATTGAAATCGCAATGCGATTAATGTAACTTGGAGTAATCGCATTGCGATTTCTATTTAGCACTGCTGCTATATTCCATATTCGTTAATTCTAGCCTAATATGTAAGATAGCAGTGCACTGCTAAGTTGTAATCGCAATGCGATTAATATAACTTGAATTAATCGCATTGCGATTTCAATGTAATTCTCAAATCCGACAGTACATTTTAGTATATGGAGAAGTTCCCATGGTGATGGGGACGCTCCATGAGCACGGAAGTCGGCAGAAGCGGCAACGGGCACTGACTGGAGCAGCCAGGAAGCCAGGAATCCTCAGGACAGGTAAGAACTACTTTTGGGAAGTGGGAAACAAAAAAATATAACAAAAAAACAAACAAAAAAAAAACCGAATATTCGAAATAGCGAATTTATAACGCTATATTCGAAATATTCGCGAATTTGCGAAGTGCCGATATTCGCTAAAAAAATTTGCTATTCGAATATTCGCGCTCAACACTACTTATTAGCAGTGCAACCTCTAAACCATCATTCGCTATCCGACTGGCTCAGCAGATATTTATTTGGCCTCCTAAATGGAAATTTCTAGTATATTCCTGGAGGTCTAACTGACAACACACTTGTTCAGAGCTCCACAGTTGGAATTGTAGCTTCCTATTAGTAGTTTCCATGAGTCATGTCATATGGTGCTTGCATTATTTCTGTATATGTCTAGTGAACCACAGGTTACAACTTACAGTACATTGCAGTGTGTATTTCCTTAGAGATACCTACAGGAATAGTAGTACTCTTAAAGTATGTTCAAAATTTATAAGAAATATCAAAAATTTAGATGTAGCCATATGCCTAACTAAGTCTGGTGCAAAATGTAGTATATTGAGATAGAAACATGCAGTTATACAGCTATAAATAAATCAAATGAAAAGGCACAGAAGTCACCATGTCATGATGGCTAGAATAATTTATTTTGCAACTTATATGTTGAAAACATGTTTTAGGTATAAAACTCATCTTCAAGTATGCATAACAAATGGTCAACAGCTGTCAAATGTGTAATCACGAAGCCATAGATTCAAACTCACATCAGTATAGTTCAGTTTTCCCAAGCATCCTCTAAATTTATTTTTCCTTTTTGTTCTTTGTCCAAAAAGCAATAATTCAGCATCTATCTACCATATTCATAGATTTGCAAAAGATTACTATCTGCAGGTAAGAACTGTGGTAACTATATACACAAGATGCTTTGCTCAAGCATCACATAAAACGGTATGACCAGATCACATCGATCGTTGAGTATATGTATATATAGAGAGAGAGTTATAATTTGTTCTATATTGTGATCAGAATGCTGTATAGTTAAAGATTAGGTTGTAAAGGCATGAGTGAAGCTGCATAGTGTAAAATGTGCGGCAGCATGCATGTCACATGCACTGTGCAAACTACAGATCACTGTGGGAAGGAGGGGAGATATTTGGTTGGCGGTAGTCTTATCGTATCTACAAGATGTAGCAGTAAGAAGTTTCCAAAGCATTTTTGGATTGTTGCAATACAAGCACCTAGTCACAAAATTGCAATCAGATTCCACCTTCCATTTTTCAGAGCGCCTTTGGAAAATGATAGGTGGAATCTGATTGGTTGCAATGGGCAACTAAGCCTGCTTTTCTTTACACCAGTTTTGATAAATCTCTCACATTGTACCTGTAAGTTAATTATTCAGAACAACGACCTGCAATGGCATCAAACAGGTGACAATTCATAGAAGTACTTCGTGCATCGCGAGTGTGCACTTAGGGGTATAGAGATTTTGCATCAGATCTCCCTACCCCTAAGTGCGCACGCGCGCACAAATCATCAGTTGCACTTCATCCTTACGGCATAGCTGAGTGCTGGATATTTTGGGGTACACCACAGAGCGGAGTGCTGTATATGATTTGCACTCAGCTCTGCCGTAAGGATGAAGTGCAACTGATGATTTGTGCACGCGTGCGCACTTAGGGGTAGGCAGATCTGATGCAACACTTTGCGCTGCAAAATCTCTATACCCCTAAGTGCGCACGCATGGTACGCAAAGTACTAGTATGGAGGTGCTGCATCGATTCTTCGGTAAGACAGTGGATGTGCGCTTGCGCGGTGCTGTGCACACCCTCCACTAGCTGATTGATACGCGCCCGCGTCACTTCCGATGCGGGCACGTCACTTCCGGTATAGACTTTTGTCTAGGTATAGAAATCTGGCAGAACACCGGCATCCTCCATTGTATGCATTTTTGCTGAGGATTGCTGTTAGCAACAAATCACATGGGCAGGATTCGCTCCCCTGGGTAGAAATGCGCAACAGCATTTGGAGTCTCGAGCATCTTTTGCCATTTAGACCAATTTATTCTGTTATTTTGTCTGTATATGTATGCCTGGAGGTGGGGCAACCTCAGGTTTGAATGTGCCTTGATTTTGATCTATGGGTAACATTCAGGTGCACCTGGGCAGCCTGCATCACATAAGCCTGTTATAGGTGGGACTCACAGCCTCCTCCCTCCTCCCACTGTATGTGTGATTTCACGCTGTAGGTAACTGGGAGCTGCTGGCTGTGTGTCGGACTTTATGCACCTATCATAAACTGTCCATACGGCATAGGTAGGTTAGCATAAGGTCCCGCACCACATTGAAACAACTTGACGGGGTGCGCGGGCTCCGGTATGTCCTTGATATAAGAATATATTGGCAACAGATCACATGGACAGGATTTGCTCCCCCGGGTAGAAATGAGCAGCAGCATTTGGGGTTTCGAGCATCTTTTGCCATTTAGACCAATTTATTCTGTGATTTATTCTAATTACCAGTAGTTGATATAGCGTCGGGGACCTGTCAGCTGTATAACAAGTCTGTTTTAGTAAATACTTATATCCTCCATGAAATAACAGCTCTGATGCATCTCTTCTTAGAATTCATATAATAAATGTTCTCCTGGGTCTTTTCCATTTTCTGAACCGATTCCTGGTTTTGGCTTTACAAACTACATCTAAAAACCTGAACCTGGAAACCCAGCCTGCAGAATCCAGTTTATTGTAATTATAGTTACACAGCAAACAGTGTAGAATGTCATCTTAAATAATAAAAAATAATATATAACTGGGGCATTTGGAAGGTACGATCATGCCCCATATACTGATGATTTATCTAAAAGGTGTGAGTGTATTAAATGCCAGCTCATACTGTGAAAAAACTTGGTTTACATCAAATAGATGGCACTAGACCCATATCCTGTTCAGTTTATTCATCCAATTATTTTGCAGCATTTCATGCTTTAGTTTCCATGGCAATATTGATTCTCATCCTTTGCATTATTTGACTGAACTTTACAATAATATGTGTGAGTCATTGTGCAAATAGCTTCCCAGTCTAAACAACGTAAGTACTGAATATGCTTGGACCATGAAGCCCTTAGTTTGTGTTTACCGTTATTAGGGAGTACTTACAGAAATAGAACAAAATTGAATTAAGCGATAATTTGTGTATTACTATGAAGAGTTTAAGGGCATGCTCGTAACTAATCAAATTGTAGTAACAGGACATTTTATATTTTGGGTTATTTTCACACAGGCAAGTATGGTCCAGGAATGACGTCCTTTGTGAGGGCTGCAGTTCCCATACCTCCTGCTGCTAGACTGACCCAAACTCACTGCATAATAGTAATCTACATACAGACCCCAATATAAATTTTTCAGATTCAGTAAGCATTCTAAAACTTTTTTTTATCTTAAAATGTGATAACTCTCACCCCTTTTTAGATAGAAGAAACATTATTTGCTGCTCTTCTGCAGGACACAACATTATGGGGTATTCACCTTCCTCAGACATACAAAACTTCAGAATAACAAATCAGTTCTCTAATAATAAGCAACTCCTTTTAGGCTGAATCCATATGCACTGTCTAAATCCTTTTTGTTGGATTTTCTGCCAAAGATGGCGCTGTCAGCTGTTTTTAATGCTTTGGAGGTCCTGTGTTGTAGCAACCCCTTTCGCCTCAGAAAATAATAGTCCATGGTTTTTGGTTCAGTTTCATCTTGTTTTGTTGTGTTTTTAACTTTTTTCCTAATGAAACCATCTAGAACCATGTTACTAACTCTTTGAGGTGAAGAAAGAGATGGAGAGGATGACACAGGTGTGGGTGGTCGCACAGAATATCCGCACAAATTTCCATGTGGATTTCTATGCATTTCTGCACCCAAACCACTCTAAAATCTGTAATTTCTAATTGCAGTTTTTGGTACGGATTTGATGCAGTTTTGCCGCAGATCTCACCCTTTATTGGAAAAGGATAAAATCCACAGCTAAAAACGCAAACATAATTGACATGCTGTGAATTTGAAAATCTGCATGGCTGGCCAATCTTCGCAACAAACAAATCCACAAAGTGTACATGAGAATTGTCTATTCCCCCTCACTTTGCTGGAACTGTATTACACTGCGGTTTTCCCGCATGAGAATTCACAAATGCAATCCGTATCATGTCCATGTAACCCCAGGACTTCCTTCACGCATATTTGTTTGTAGCATTGTTTTCACTTTAAAAGCGTTTTTTGTGTGTAGCATTATTTTTTAATAATCATACATTTTTTCACATGTATTTTTTTGGCTTTTTTTGCTAGTCCTATAGAGAAACTTATTGGAAACCACACAGAAAAATACACCATATAAAGAGCATGCTGTTTTAAAAAAGAAAGCTGCTGAGTGCTGACCCAAATGGTACACAACATATATGGCAAGAAACAAAAGTGGTAAACCACTCAACTGAATAACAATATCCATGGGACAGCCCATTTAAAGGGAACTTTCACACCTTCACATTATAAATGCAGTCCAATATGTCTGCAGCATGTTATGGAGCAGGAGGAGCTTGGGCAGATCGATAGATACAGAATAACTTGAGTTTTGTTCATTTAAATCTCTGCTCTTTCTGTGCTTAGAAGACAAATTTCCATATCTCAGTGTGAATACTGATAGCTATCAATCACTGAGCAAGACCACCCATTGGACTCCTAAACAAGGAATGACCTAAACCTTTATACTTAAAACAAACTGTTCTAAATGGTCCAAATTATTTTGTAATATACTTTATTTATTATTCTTTATTGTAGCAAAACAGTCTCTTCCAACAGGTCCACATAGCACATTGGTGCAGAGATACCTTGTCCAGAAGGATGTCTAATTTATAGCTTAGAGGTCCTATATAGTTCTCTAACATCCAGGAGCCTTCACAAATTCCATTAAAAAAGTTTAAAAAAAATGCTAAATAAGGCAACATCCTGATACCACCCATCTGGTAAAATGCTGGGCTACTGTCGCAGTGAGGTACTGTGACACTTGTTGGCGTGCAGGCTGGCTGCATGTGCTCTTGCCTACTGGCTGCAGGCCACTACCTGTGTATGCTGGTTGCTTGGGTTCTTCATGATGACTGCAGCCTTAGGGCTCATGCACACAACCCTATGTATTTTGCGGTCTGCAAAACATGGATCCGCAAAAAATACAGATGATGTCTGTGTACATTCCGTATTTTGTGGAACGGAACAGCTGGCCCCTAATAGAACAGTCCTATCATTGTCTATAATGCAGATAATAATAGGACATGTTTTATTTTTTGGCAGAACGGACATACGGAAACAGAATGCACACGGAGTAACTTCCGTTTTTTTGTGGACCCATTGAAATGAATGGTTCTGCAAAATGGAACATACACGGAAAGAAAATACGTTTGTGTGTATGTGCTTTAATTGACCCTGCTATTTTGGCCTGTGTGCTGTATGCATGAGGGTTCAGTTTGTCTCCAGGAATCCTGTGTGCAGGGTGCATTCTACTGACCAGTGTGTGTGTGTGTGATTCTACCCTCACTTGTGTGGTCAGGCTGATTTTTCATCAAAGTCACCAGGTCCTAGTCTGTCTAGGAGTTTGTACAATGTCACCATGTCCTAGTCTGTCTGGGAGTTTGTATTATTACCATTTCCTAATGGTTGTATGTTCCGTCTGTGACCACCATGCACAAAGTTCTGCATGGGGTCCAGGCATGTTACTATGTCTCCATGTTTTGTATGTTCAGCTGTGACCACCATGCACCTAGTTCTGCATGGGGTCCAGGCATGTTTCTATGTTGTCTGAGTGTGTTGGTCTGCCTGTGTATGCCATGCTCCCTGTATCCATTTCCTCTTGTCTGTATGTCTCTGCATTGGTCCCGTCTGTCAGTTAGCGCCATGCTCCCTGTATCCAGTTCCACATGGGTTCCTGAGGATGTGCCTTTTCTGTGTTCCTGATACCCTGTCTTGTCTCTGAACCGTGCCCTATGATTTGCATGTCTGTTTGGGTTCCTGTTCTGCTTGTTTGCCTGTGTTCCTAGTTTTATGTTTTGCCTGGACTTTGCACCAGTGTCTGTTCTTTGGAGGTCAGCTGCCAAATGACCAGGACCATCCCAGGAGTCAGCCATCTGGTAGCTCCCCTGCAGCGAAGACCAGATCCTGAATAGGGGTTAAATGGTGAAAGCCAGGAGTGCACAGGAATAACGCCCTGAGGGTTTGGCCCCAAGTCAAACCAGTCACTTGGCACTGTGGTTTTACATCTGCCACTGTTTCCTACCTTGTTGTCCAGGTTATTGATAATATTTGTCTTGTATTTGTATGTAATAAAGCATTACTTTGGCTTCTGCTTTATGTGTTTGTTTATTCTGTGAACACTGGAAATGATATGCTTGTAAAATGTTCAGGTGTTCTAGTGATCCTAGAACATGACAGCTCCCTGATGGAAACCCTAAGGAATCCATTATAGTCAATGGGGTCAACTGGGCACTGTCCAAGTACACTACGCAATGGACTAGCACTTATTTTATTTTCATTGTTCTTCTGCTATAACAGTGCAGAACAACTGAAGTATTTGGCACAGATGTGAAAAACCCTGAGCTGGAATTTGAAATTTGGAGTTGCTGAGCCTCATAAGAACATTGGTATCTTAGATACACTCATCTAGAATCCCATCTGACAAATTGTTTTCAAAGGCAGACTTTCTTTTTGCTGTGGGCAAGATTTTCGAAAATAAAGAAAATCCCTTTCCTCTCATGTTCCATTTAATTATCAAGAAATATGTCTGTTTTTTTACATTGTTTTTCTCTGAGATATGTAGGATGAACTGATAATGTTTTTTCCAAACTCCTTATTCCAAACTCCAGCGATGAACCACTGTGAAAATTTTCTTTATCATTAATCCATTTAAAATGACAATACATTTTCAATTCTCTGTAAATAAAACTCCATGGTTCTTTCTCAGAGTCAAGTTGTTCCAGATGAATTCCTGCCTATATTTAGAAAATTGCTTTTAATATGTTGGTTCAAAGTAAAAATATCAACAATTTTTTTTCCATAAGGGAGAACGATAAACTTCTCAATAGTAGAATTATCACTTGTGAGACTTAATGTTTAGCATACACATATTAGTTTGAAGGTTGTGTACGTTGTAGCATATACTATATATATTATAATATTAAGTGACAAAAAAAATAATGCACAAAGAAGGAGTTGTTGGAATCGAATGAAGCTTTATGTGTGTGAATGTAAGGCTGATATATTTAATAGTAATTACAATATTGGAGATAAATGATAAGTTTATTTGGAAACACTGTACAATTGAAGGGAAGCTCTAGGACCCTCTAGCCTGGATGTAACATGGAAATAGTCGGGCAAGGAATAGAGCTTTATATGGTAACCTGCAGGTAACCTACCAGGCTGCTTCCTCTGGAGTAGTCCTGGTTTAGTTGGCAGCTGACCCACAGGGTTCAGAGACACCGGAGGGAAGCACCAAGGGATCAGGCAAAGGCCTAGTCAGGGCTGGGCAGACTGAGCATGTGTGTAAATACATTTAGCAATACCAAGGTGGGGGCAGATGGCAAGGAACAGAATCGGTACTCAGTCAAGTTATAGTACACGAGTAGTCAGACAACAGATCACATCTTTGCTGGTTAGTAGACACTAGAAAACCTCAAAGCTCAGGCAAGAAGGTGGAGCCAAAGCCCAGCTAAATAGGAAGGCAGATCAGGACCTTAGTCAGCAACTGGACAGGGAGCATTAGGGAAGTGTTAACTCTAGCAGTGCTGTAAGAAAATTCACTGAGCACTAGTTCTAATACACACAGGGAGAGTGTAGCGATGACTATGCTTGCCCAAGAAAGCAGAAAAGTTGGGAGCAGCCTAAGTGGTAGGCTAGTGCAGGATTGATTATAGTAAATTAACCCCTTGTAGTCACACCCACATCACGTGCTAGGGTGGGAAGCTAGTGCAAGATTGATTGGACTAAATTAACCCCTTGCAGTCACACCCACATCATGTACTAGGGTAGTACATATGTAACAGATGACTCCCCATTCATCACAACAGAACACAATAGAATTGTGTTGCTCCACAGCAAAAGCAGGATTGAAGCGCTTACCACGAGGCCTCCATACTTGAACCTGATTTTCCTCAGATCTCAACCAGAACTTTAACTCGTTGCTAAAGATGGTATGGTGCAGGCCATCGCAGTCCAGGTTTCTCATTCATGACACTAGTGCAAATAAAGGGGACAGTGGCTGGCTGTCAATGGCAGGACATGTATTCGGTACCATGTCACCAAACTTCCTTTTGCTAAGAGTCTGGAAATGGTCCATATAGGGACATGAGGTTATAAAGAAGGTGTCGCTTGTGTCTGAATGGTGGATAATAACACTGTGGGAGCTGCTCATACTTGTCAGTGGATCAAATAAGCCTCTCTTGGTGGTGGTTTGTCTGGACCATTCAGAGCCTATTTGCTGTGTGGGTGCGCCCTTAAATAACCACTGCTCCCAAAAGCATCTAACAGCTAGGTCAGAATGGCATAGATGGCGGGCAATTGGACTGCTTCTTTCAGTCCAATGATGGGCTTTATCAAAGTCTGTCAGCTGGGCAAAATGTCATTGAGTACATCATAGAAACATGTCTAGCAGTCAACAATCTCTCACAAAAAGGTACACCACCCAAAAGTAGCCTCTGATAGCCTTTTTATAGGGCAGTGGGGGAAGCACTTTTACACCCTGTTGCGGGAATTTGTTACTTTTTTTGCAAATTGTTTCAAATGTAAGTGGACACTTATGCCTTAAACATAAGTAATGGCTAACATAGATTATATGTTTTCAACAATTTGAAATTGATGAGTTTTTTGTGTGCTGCATTGCTCTGTCTGTTAGACTCAATAAATTCTTATAGGAAATATCAGTTGTAGTATAGTCTATTCCAAAAGTGCGAACATTTGGCAGGAGTCTGTTTTATGACTTTCTGCCATACAAGCAACATTCTTAAAAGCTCAAACACCACCTGCCAGTGTAGTCTCGTCAGCTGAGAGGCTAGATGCTTTTTCTGTAGTCTCCGTAGCATTAAAAAAAAGGAACACAATTTCCACTGGCAATGACATCATGTTGGCTTACACAATTTGGTATTCATTTTATATTATGCCAAAGGAATTTACTGATACATAGATTAGCGCCCACTCCATTTAATTCAGATAATTTATTTTGACATTTGTATTTTTTAAATTACTGTAATTATTATAATGTTTTGTCCATGTAGCTAAAATTCCCACTGAAAATGTATTAAAGGTCAAATTGATGAGCCAGAAGGAAAACCTGCTCTGTAAGAGCGGCTACCGTACTGGTGGACAATTACATGCTGCATTTTGCTGCAGTGGCCACTATAGTGTAATTGTGTGTTTTCTCCAGGCTATTTGTGGAGGCATTGTGTTCATAAGACAATCTTTTACAGCTGACCTGTCCTCACTCCTGGCATGCCTATTTTAATAACTATTTACACACGCTATGCAGTAACAGTACTGGAACATCTTTTCAAATAACTGCATGTTTTTCTAGTTCTCTATTGTTCCTACTAAAATTTGACAATTGGGTGTTACCATTCGCCTTGTCAAATGGGTATCCTCTGGCCTAGTCTGCCACTGGCAACACTAATTGGACAGTCTCAGACTATCCATGGACACAATGCAATTGGTAGCACACAGTTGGCAATTTGTACACAGATTTATAGTAGGAATAATAGAAGAATGGGACAACATAGAGTCATAAGAATAGATCCTTCAGAATTATTTCATGTGATGGAAATGTAACAATCCATGCTCCAGAAGCCAGGCAAAGAGGCAGAGGAAGGTGTAGCCTAAGAGATGCGATACGCTCACCTTTTCTGCCTCTTGACATGGAGCACAGAGGCTTGGCCTGAGATCTGTGTTCTAGTTAAATCCTGCTGTGCTGTTGCTGAGCGCCAATTATTAAACTTTCAACTTTCAACCTGGTCCCTGTGTATGATAGATAAATCTGTGCATTTTGTAAGTATACTTGCATTTTTTTACCCAGCTAATTTACCTGACTCTTGGCTTTTTCCCTTGTACTGTATTTGCTACTGTGTATGACCTTGGAGCTTTATCCTCACTATTCGCTGCCTTTTGTTATTATACTGTTTATCTCTCTTTGTTTTCACCCGGCTTGTCTCTGTTATTGATTTTGATTGCTGATTTGGCTTTGACATTTTTTTCCATCTGGTTCTTACCCTCTTCACCCCACCTACTGGCAGCTACCTGATGAGCAGAAGATAAGAGTCCATACAACTCGCTGGGAGTTAACTAGTTAGGTTCCTGAGTGGGATCCTCCTCCTCGTAGGAGGATCCCACTCAGGAACCTCCTGAATGGGATCCTCCTCCTCCTCGTAGGAGGATCCCACTCCGGAGGTTCCTGAGTGGGATCCTTCTATGAGGGCATCTATTCTTCTGCAAGCAGGTTCCCTGTAATGCTAGGGGTGTTGCAGGCCAAGTTTAACAACTCTTGCTGGACCACTTAGTTAACATCAAGTCTATCAGTGGATGTCTACGGGCAGTTGTTGCACAGAATATAGTACTTTGATAGTTTCATCACAGCAAGTAGTTACTGAAACATAAATGTCAGGAGTGGTTGACAGGTCTTCTTTAGGGACGCTTACATCAAAATGATTTAGTCACAGATAAAAACTTATGCCTCATTCACACTTCAGTGTTCGGTCAGTGTTTTCCATCAGTGATTTTAAGACAAAACTAGGATTGGCTCTAAACACAGAACACGTGCAGATATTTCCTTCATATCCTATGTCTATGGAGGCTCCAATCCTGGTTTTGGCTCACAATCACTGATGGTAACCACTAACCCAGAACACTGACGGGTAAATGAGGCTTTATATAGGAATATTCTGTCTTTTTTTTTATAAAAGAAAAAAAGTGTGTGGATTGGTTTCTGTATATCATTTTTTGAAGTAAATCCAAGTTTACTTATTCCATTCCAGAGTCTTTATCTCCCTCTTTGTCTGGACTTTTAGCCCAGCAGCAAGTCTCACTTAACACTCTGTCAGACTATCAGTCAGACCAGGGAGGAATGCGAGGTGATGAGCACAATCCCTAACCTATGCTACCTTAAATTAGTGGCTGGTCATGGCTTCTCATATTACATTTATCATATCATGCATAGACGTGTTCTTGAAACACGCCATCAGGGACTTGAATCAACTTGAAATTACCCCCCATCGGTTTAATTGTGGCAAAGATAAAAGACAAGTGCTTAAAGCCTTGGAGAAGGATAGTAGTGTCACGATTAAACCATCAGACAAGGGGAGTAACATAGTACTGATGGATACACAGTCATACAAAGAAATGTGTCTTGCCCTACTGAGTGATGAAACGGGATATGAGATCCTTCCTTCAGACCCGACGGGTCAATATAAGGTCGAACTTGGGGCACTCTTGAGGCGCGCCAAGGTGGGGCGACTCATTACGGACGAAGAATGCGATTTCTTGCTACCAGCTTACCCAGTGATGGCCACATTTTACAGCCTCCCGAAGGTTCACAAGGACACGACCCCAATTAGAGGGAGTCCAATAGTCTCTGGGGTGGGTAGCCTTACACAGAACTGTGGCATATATATAGATCGCATCCTGTGTCCGTTTGTTGAGTGCCTACCGTCATATCTTAGAGACACAGGTGACCTGCTAACCAGATTGGAGGGTATCTGCATTGAACCCCAGTGGCTATTAGCCTCAATAGATGTTGAGGCCCTCTACTCTTCAATCCCGCACGAGAGGGGAGTGGAAGCTTGTGCCCACTTTTTGAGAACCAGGGGCACACAGTTTAGAGCACATAATGATTTTGTGCTGGAACTGTTGGGGTTTGTGCTCACCAGCAACTGCTTCCTCTTTGATGGGCGTACCTACCACCAGCTCAGGGGCACCGCGATGGGGAGTTCATGTGCCCCGTCGTATGCAAATCTGCTCCTGGGCTGGTGGGAGGAGACGGTTGTGTTTGGTGAGACCTCGGGGGTTGACACAGGATGTGTGGCGCTCTGGTCCCGCTTCATAGATGACATCTTTGTCCTATGGAGCGGGACCAGGGAGGAGTTTGATGGTTTTGTTACCAAACTGAATGTAAACGCGTTGAACTTGAGATTCACCTCGTCAATTACAACAGATGAGCTGCCTTTCTTGGATGTGGTGATTCGGAAAGGTGAGGATGGTAATTTACAAACCTCCATCTTTCGGAAACCAACGGCAACTAACTCGTTGCTAAGATGGGAGAGCTGCCACCCTACGCCCCTTTAGCGGCATCCCGGTTGGGCAATATCTGAGGCTCCGTCGTAATTGTTCGGAGCCGGAAGATTTTAAAAGACAGGCTGACATCTTAAGACAGCGTTTCCTGGAACGTGGCTACCCCACTGGCTACCCCAGTGTTCTACGGAGGGCATACCAGAGGGCCCTTAAATCCTCAAGGACGTCCCTCCTTCACCCTATCCATACTGATAACAGCACAGATAACAGGATTACACGTTTGATTGGGTCTTTCGATTCAGCTGCAAGTGAAGTACGTAAAATCATTGAACGACATTGGGAGACACTCCTGATAGACCCTGATCTTAGGGACACATTGTCCTCTACACCGGCGATTACATTTCGCAGAAAGGCGAATCTAAGGGATCACCTGGTCCACAGTCACTTCTCATCCCCTAGGATCATGACCAGCACATGGCTAGGAACGCCCATTAAGGGATGCCACAGATATGGTAACTGCAGTTTTTGCCAATATCTTTCCCCAGGAAAAACTCTTGTGGATGATCGCACGGGTTATACCCATCATATAAGGGAATTTATCAATTGCAGGACCGTAGATGTTATATATGTGTTACTCTGCATCTGCGGTTTGAGATATGTTGGCAAAACCCACAGAGAGTTTAGAAAGCGGATGGGGGAACATATATATGACATTCGCAAGAACAGAGACACACCGGTGGCAAGACACGTACATACCTGTCATTAAAGGAAAGGTGTCATGTATCAAGTTTAGAGGGGTTGAACAAGTGACCAGATCCATCAGGGGTGGCGATTGGGATAGACGGATACTCCAGAGGGAGTGCAGGTGGATTTTCAAATTAGACACCCCTAATCCAAATGGATTAAATGAACAACTACAATATGGCTGTTTCCTATAACAGCACCCCTCTGAGGCCCGCTGCACACCCCCACATTTAACCACCCCGTGGTGACAGGACAACGAGGGAGTGATCCATTGCGGTACTAGGATATGACCGCCTTTTATTATCCCCTAGACTATGACTAGTGTGTACCTGAACCTTTGATCAATGTGCGATGTGTATTGAATAATAATTCTGTTGTATGACGACCTGTTTAAATATCCTTTTATTATTGACAGGTAGAGACTGCTTGTCTCCCTGTCATCTACTTATGTTGTGACTTACAGGCGCATCCGCTCGGGGTAATAGGGAGAGGCTTGGCTGGCTCGCTCCACCCCGGCCGGGGCGGACCCTAGGTAGGACGCGGTGACTGTTGTTGTCAGTTGCGTATCTCGGGGTTCCGGTGCGCATGCGCACACTTTCTTTGGATGTCCCGGCGTCAGATGTGTGACGCGGGACGTCATAACGTCACACTTGCGACGCGCGTCTTTTAAAATGCGTGACTGTGGCGCTGACTCGCCAGTGCAGCCTTTTCTGTTGGCGCACGGGGGATACCGACCCCCGCGAGACTCTACATGACCAAATTGTGACCATAGGTAAGCAACTGCTATTGGTAGGTCATCCGATGTCCTTGTGATTTGGCATCTGGGGGACTGTAATTTCTGCTCATAGGTTGATGACTTACTCTGTGCTCTTTATGTGTTCCAGATATATGGAACGTGTGATTTTTCCTGCTCACTCTTATGTCCTTTAATGGCCCCATGTCCCCTGATGATTCAAGGGGCCTTATCTCCAGCCGTGGTTTGATGAAACGCGTCGGGACACTATACTATGGCTTAAGCTGATTTTGGGACAGAACACGCATGAGAGTTGATACACCAATTGTTGAGTACCATATCATTTAATTTTGTAGAATTTATTTCACATGAGCTGATTTTTTGTCTTCACTGGGTGGATGTGGTAGTATTTTGCTGCCACCCGCTCCATGACAGTTATTTGCATGTGAGGATATTTTCTGAGCGGTATTACACTAAGGGAAGGTGGCTCAGGGACAGGTTCCAGTAACGGTGCTATCCTTTGCGGGATAGGACACTGTTAATAGGTTTAGGGTGGTGTTCAGGCCAAGTAGGATGGCACTAGGGTTGTTAGGGTTACCTGCTCACCTCTTCTGCTATACCCTCCCCTGTTTAGGGGCCATACCCTTACCTGTCCTGCACATGCATTAGCAGTTGGAGCTTTTGATCCAACTGATGGGACAGTACTGTGCGGTTTTTGGCTGCTCTATCAACGACTAAATGTTTAGGCATTATTGGCGTGCGGGTCTTTAAGGCATTTTTATATGATTGATTAAAAGCTAAGTTTTATTTATCTTGCCCCCCCATATTTATTATTTTTCATATTACATTTATCAATGTATTGCTCCTCTGTATGTTTATCTAATCCATTGAAGAGAAAATAGAGGTGTCACGCTGTCAGTAATGCCAACCTCACTTATTCTAATGAGAATAACCTTCCAGATAAACTTTTCCATGTTCATCAAACTCATAAACTGAAATTACTTTGCTCTACCATTGACAATTTTTATATATACACTCCTCGACATTCTGCAATTCGAGGAATTAATAGGCATCGCTAAAATATGCAGAATATCGAAATTTCATGCACCTAGCACCAATCTGTTGCATGTGGGAGGACCATAGAAACCAGCTTGAAAACACAGTTTTTTTCAGCTACATCAGACCTCACAAATCAAATCAAGGTGTGAGGGATGATTGTGGGATGCCTTGTATGTATGGTTTATTTTTTAGTGGAACCTGTCACCAGTACTATGCTGCTCACACTGATTTTAGTGGTCTGTCACTTCTATGATATGAGTCAGTACTTTTAGAGTACTGAAATGCTGAATGCCACAGCGCGCAGCGAGAAAGATGGATCAGATGAGGCTCTCTATTTCCACCCTCCCCCTCCCCTGGACCATGATTGTTAGGTTTCTTTCTTGCTGTGTTAAGAAAAGAAACCTGTCACTCCTCATCCAGAGGCAGGGGAGGAGAAGGATAGCGAGCCTTATCGCACTAATGTCCCTCACAGAGCTGGCGCAGCTATCCAAAGATCTTGAAAGGCAAAAGAGCCTAATTTTGCAACAATGCGGGAAGCGGGAATTACAGTGGTATAATTAGACAGATTTGCCTTGTAACAGCTTTGGAAAGCTGTAGAACTGTATTGGATAGCTGTCCTGATGTTCTATGTGTGTGGAAAATTGTATATATTGCGTATACTGTAAGGTTGCTTCATTCAGAAAAACACTATTCATACCATGGCTGGCACTGTATTTCTTAATACTATTCGTAACTAGGATTCCTTCTAAGAAAATGGCCACGCTCACTGTGCAGAAGAAAGTTATGTAGCCTAAACCCAGTCCCTTATTCCTAAAGTTCCTGGCTCAAGTGCCCCAGCATCAGTGTAGAGAAAGAGAGGGGAGAGAAAACACGGCTGCAGCATGAGAAAGAAGTACACTGATTTTCTGTTCTGTTTTATGGTCTAAAACTGTCACTGTAAGAGAGGAGCAAGAAAAATAAGGAGATAATGTTCTATTGTGTCTCTTTTTATTTGTTTGAATTCTGGTTAGGTGTGCCTTTAATACTCAGATTTAGCTTTGATCAATGGCTTTATAGTCAAAGGGTTGTATAATTCCTTATTGTTGTAATATATGGATAAATCCCAAAATGGACTCTGCAGGCTAAACATATGCAGCGATGACCTCTCAAAATTACATTGAAAAGTTCTCTTCTAGGGTAAAATATGGTGAAAATGAAAATCTGTCAAATGAAATGTGGCCTGGATAAAAGGGGTGAAGAAGAAGAAGTGGCCTTTTAGAAAGGATTTACTGTATCACTTGAGGTATTTGAAATAGGATATGCATTATAGATTTATAAATAGTATTGAAAACAATATAGAAATTTCATTGAAGGATTACCAATCCTCTCCTTAAGGACTTTTGCTCAGCTCTGAGCTCATTAAACTTTAACAATTACTTTCACTGAGAAGCATTATTGTGTCCCATTGAGACAGGCTTTAGACTTAAATATGTTATGATACAAATAGGAAAGAACAGCAATATAATAAAATATACAATTCCATAGGGTGCTGAAGGAGAGCTAGCTTTAAAGTCTTTGTTTTACCATTAATATGTTTTTTCCCATATATCTCCCATATAAGACATGGCTTATCTTCTGTATACCTGTGCCATCATGGAGAAGGATACAATTAGCATAATATCTATATTTGAATAATATCTTCAACATATTAACAATTCTACAAAAAAAATTTTTTAAGAAAATTGCGCAATTTGCCCCACCCCAATATGTAAAGGGGATGTATCATCAGATTTACCCACCTGAAAGTTGTAAACTTTGAAAATAACTTTGTACTAGCACGACCTTTTGGAAGTGACTTCCTAAGAGTCAAAGTCAGACTTTTTAAGAAGCCTTGGGAAGTGATCAGGGAAAATATCCAAGATACAACTTTGCATATTACTTTCCCATGGAGCATTGCCACTATGGCTCCATATAAATCTAGTCTCCTTTAAGGGGTTGGCCACTTTATGGCTACTTGTGACCAATGTGCATGTAAGATGACTATAGTATATGGGACTTA
Organism: Bufotes viridis; assembly: GCA_033119425.1. Classification (NCBI taxonomy): domain Eukaryota; kingdom Metazoa; phylum Chordata; class Amphibia; order Anura; family Bufonidae; genus Bufotes; species Bufotes viridis. Next base: position 243,306,692 of record CM065592.1, read on the forward strand.
CTAATATAGGCTTTGTTGATATTCTGTGCTGTTTGTTATATTTCATAAGCCATGTCCCCTTGTTAGGCAAATCTTCTGTGCTGTGCACACAGACATTTTTTCAGGAAGATGGCTACTGTTGGAGGGTCATGCTACCAGGAACCTCCATGTGATATCTCCTCTATTCAAACACACCAAACCTGCACCAACCTTCCAAAAGTGAAGTTCAGATGGCAGGTGCAGTGTATTTAGTAGAGGAGACATCACATGGAGGTGATTTGCCTGGTCACATGATCCTCCATCAGCAGCCATTTTGTGGAAAAGACCTTTGTGTGGACAGCACATAGAAAATGGTGCAGAATTTCAACAAAAGCTATATTAGTAGGTTCCATATAGTTATCTTACAAACACATTGATCAATAGCAGCCAGGAAGTTGCCAACCCCTTTAACCACCTAACTGTTTTGCCCAAGTCCAGCTCGGGCAGTGGGAAAAGTAGCTAACTGGAGGGGAGGGCTGCTATAGATGTCAACGATTTCTTTCAGTGATATCTTCCCCTGCCCTGAACATATTGCTATAATTCTGGTATTGAAATGTCAGCTTTCAAACAAGACCAGTTGCATGTTTCTAGCTGCTACCATTAAGGAGGTAGCATCATCTAAAGCAGCCCTCCCCTCTACAGTTAGCAATTTTTACCACTGCTGGAGCTGGACTCTGGCAAAACAGTCAAGTGGTTAAGGAGAGCCAGTACCCCCGTTCTCAAAGTTGAAAATTCTTTCATAAGGTTATACTTATTAGTCCCACGTTCATATACATACCTTAGAGTAAGATGTGTTATAAGACTAGTGCTCAATCATCCACTGGACATATCTGGACTTTACATGTGTCCGGGTGAATCAATAGAGCACATTACAGATTTAGGGTATGTGTCTGCCAGGGCCCGACTGACCCTTTGGCAGTTCCGGCAAATGCTAGATAGCCAGTGATCAGTGGGTCAGTTCTCAGCTCTTGAGCAGAAAGGAGAACCAGTCCCTGTGTTGCCTGTATAAATCAAGCCTAGCACGGGTTGGCTAAACTTCACCCAATCAGCAGAAGGCTTGCTTTATGAACGTCAACAAGAGCCCAGTTGCAGTCCAGCTACAGAGAAGGAGGCTCGTCAACCAGTCCCTGCAAGGTACTATACTGGTGGCTGACACACCAACATGCTTATGTATGCTAAAGTTAGAGGGGGGCAGTTAGAGGGGCCTATTTACATAGCAGTTAGAGGGGGGCAGTTGGAGGGGCCTATTTACATAGCAGTCGCTGGAAGGTTAGAGAATTGAGAAGGTTTACATTTAGCTAAATGGTGGGGCTTTGCAAAAAGTGGTGTGGTCTAGTTTAATTGATTTTTGTAGTGATTGTTGAAGCGTTAAAGAACAGTATATGAATGATACGAGCACTGCGTGTGATGAATTACTGAAATCTGTCTGAATCATGAGAAAAAGGCAGTAGTGTGTGCAGCATATATCCAGGCTCAGGTCAGAGGTGTATGCCATATGTGTCCAGGGTGTCATAGGTGTATGCCATGTGTCCAGTGTGTCAGAGGTATGTGGCGCATGTGTCCAGAGTGTCAGAGGTGTATGCCATGTGTCCAGTGTGTAAGAGGTGTGTGCCGCATGTGTCCAGTGTTTCAGTGGCGTGTGCAGCAAATATCCAGTGTGTCAGAGGTGTGTACCTCATGTGTTAAGTGTGTCAATAGTGTGTGCAGCATATATCCAGTGTGTCAGTGGTGTGTGCCACATGTGTCCAGAGTGTCAGAGGTGTATGCCATGTGTCCAGTGTGTCAGAGGTGGGTGGCGCAAATATCCAGTGTTTCAGTGGTGTGTGCAGCAAATATCCAGTGTGTCAGAGGTGTGTGCAGCAAATATCCAGTGTGTCAGAGCTGTGTGCCGCATGTGTCCAGTGTGTCAGTAGTGTGTGAAGCATATATCCAACGTGTCAGTGGTGTGTGTAGCAGCATGTGTCCAGTGAGTCACTGGTGTGTCCCGCATGTGCCCATTGTGTCAGTAGTATGTGCCATATGTGTCCAGTGTGTCAGTGGTGTATGCCACGTGTCCAGTATACCAGTCGTGTGTGTACCAGCATGTGTCCAGTGTGTCAGTGGTGTATGCCACGTGTCCAGTATACCAGTCGTGTGTGTACCAGCATGTGTCCAGTGTGTCAGTGGTGTTTGAAGCATGTGTCGGTGGGGTGTGTTGTATGTGTACAGTGTGTGAGTGGCATGTTCAGTATGAGTTTAGTGTGTTTGACTTTCTATCATAATAGCCTTGGTAAGCCTATGTGCTTAAACATGCCAGGGCTTATTTTAAGTCCCAGTCCAGCCCTGGTGTCTGCCCTGTTCTGGACAGAGGTTCTAAGTATTTTACGCAACTGTCTCAATGTAGCATCCAGGTTTTCAGCTTCATCCACTTGATTGGGTCATTAAGCTGCAGCAAGAAAACAATGTGACACTAGAACCAGCACATGCGCAGAACAAAGTTGATTCCTCTGCCCAGAACAGGGTAAATGTACCATGCACACTGCAAACTGTGCCTGTTTTATGCTGCACTGTACAAGCTGAAAGTGTATTGCCCTGCAAGGGGACATTAACACCTTTTGCGCCCCTCCACTATATTTAATGGCGCATCCTGTATCATAATGTGTATTTATTCCTAGGTCCTGCACAATGTGTATTTGTATTTATGATTTTGTAATGGTTTAAGTGCAATGTGCCTGGTTCACCAGCAGATTGCGGCACTTCTGGCAGAGCTGTGTTAGATAGAATGGAACCATTCTTACATTCTATCCCCCTCTCTCTAGAGAGGGAGGTGATAGTTAGTTTTAGGTCAGTCTAGCTTACCCCCTGTAAAGGGAAGGCTGTGTGTCAGCCAGCAGAGCACTGTCTGCTCTGCTAGGCCAAAAACCAAGAATCTAAAAGCTTCAGAAGCCAGGAGGAAAGGTTCCCTGGACAAGATACAGATGAAGATAAAGATAGAGTCAGACATAGAGAGAAGTTGCAGCTGAAAGCAGCCTAAGAAAAGTTCCTATTTAACTCAGCCAACATAGCAGGACTGAAAGAGTTCAGATATAGTAGAGCTGAGAGTGTTTGCCTGCCGAAACTTCATGCCAAAGCTTGCTGGTAACAAAGATAAAGTTGGAAGATTGTTCCCTGATAAGAGTTTATGGCAAGTAAAGCTGTTTTAAAGTAAACTATTTCCATACAAGCCTGTACTCAATTTATTCAACCAATTCCTCAACTATTCACCCTATTTTCATCTGCTGCAGACGACCACGCTTGGGGTTCAAGATATCCAGGTAGGAGCACCGTGACACGTGCAAAAGGCCGCACTTATAGGGACACTATAGGCAGCCCTTACACCACTCTGGCATTCCTACACCTGGGTTTCACCATCACCTTCTACATAGTGGGACCTAGTCCCTCGTTGCTGAAATGCAACTGGCATCACAACAAAAACTCTAAAAACTCACAGACAAACTCACAAACAGACTGAATGGCCTGAAGATAACATAAATGGCAACATCTAACACCAAGCAGACAGTTTCAAAGATATGCAGAATACCGTGAACTAAGAGGTATAGTTTCAGAAAGGTATTTTCAAGACATACATTTATGGTTTAGATGTCGAATAATTGAAGGGATTTTCCAGGATTTTCTATTGACGGTCTTTCCTCAGGATACGCTATCAATATCTGATCAACACCACCACCGATTAGCTGTTCATTTCCAAAACCTGTCCTGCTGTGGTGTTTATTAGGGATGAGCGAATCGACTTTGGATAAAACATCCAAGATCGATTCGCTTAAAACTTCATTCCAATACTGTACAGAGCAGGAGCTCCATACAGTATTAGAATGTATTGGCTCCAATGAGTCGAAGTTATTGCTTCGCGAAGTCTCGCAAGACTTCGGGTAATAACTTCATAAATTAATTTGTACTGTAAAAAACCTTGAACTCATCAGAGCCAATACATTCTTATACTCTAGGGAGCTCCTGCTCCGTACAGTATTGAAATGAAGTTTTATAAAAATTGACTTCGGATGTTTCGCTCATCCCTAGTGGCTATCAATAGCTGTCACGTTCTGCCCTCCTTCAATTGGAAGTGAGATGTGGGCCACAGCACTAAGCCGGCCCTACCTTCAGCATGCTGCCTGGATCTCCACTAATAATGACCCCTATATTGCCCCCTGTAGTATGTACCCAGCCAGTGGCAGTGAGGAGGGTTTGGTGACCCTCCAGTGAACAGAGCTGCTAAACACAGACCTCCTGCCAGTGAAGTGGATTGCAGAAGCCTGCAGTGGATGGAGCTCATGGAGTACTGACTCCTACTTCACAGGGGTGTGAGTTGTTGGGTGGACTGGCCCACCAGACCACCAAAGCATCCCAAGCACTGAAAACAATAATAGGAACCTATATGTAAAGGGCTATCTGTTGTCAAAACTGTTATTGGTGGACTACAATCTGGAAGAGAAGTTGGTACACCATTAAAAAACTTGCCAGGAATAAGCCCTATGATGAGCTCCTCATTCTCAACAAACAAGCTACTTCGTAAAAGGAGTCAAAATACTTTTCTTGCACAAGGGACCTTTGCAGTCTTCGTCCTCTAGAACCAGATATCCTATTAAAATGGCTTTCTGAAAGTAATATATTGGTGGTGACCTATCCTCAGGGGAGATCCAACTCCTAGCAATCCTGCCGTTTAGCTGCCATTGCCCTCCAGAGAATAGGTCCTCAGTATTGTACTCCTGGAAAACTCTGGTAATACCTACTGGTGATAAGTCCTATATATACCATGAAAACAAAACAAAAATTACTTTAAAGTGGATATGCTCTTGTTCTGCATATATAAGAGGCTGGGCTCTCAGAAACATTTCCTTTGCTCAACCCATGGAACTTTCCTGAGGACATGCCATCAATATTAAATTCCCAGAAAAGCCCTTTAAGTGCTCCAATCCAGTTTACTAGTCAAATAATGAAGGATTTTATGTTATCCTAAGGTTTTGAGCCTTTAAAGTGTCTGAATGAGTTCTATCCTCCTTCTTATGGAAGCTCTCTGTGATCGACGTAGACTCTTAATTGCTGGGAGTTGTAATTTTGCAACAAGTCAGAAATGTTGATGCAACTCCCTGCGGTCCTGACTGTATACACATATTATTATTATTGATTTGTCTGCGTGATCTCGTCTGCTACACAAATCAGGTCAAGTGGGGTTAATGAAGTCTTATTAAACACTGCTTTAGCTTTTACATTTTAGCACTTGCTTTAATTTTAACAACAAGGATGCATAAAAGATACAGTCAGATCCATTGTGTGCTGTAAGCCTCTCCATGATTTTATCACTTTGTCTTCACACGTGTCTATGGGTGTTATTAAAGCTGGTCATCTGAGGCAACAGATTTTTATCACTTACATCAGATTCGATTTTGGAAGTGGAATTAGGTAGTTTCCAGTGAAACAAACCACAAATGAGTTGCAGACAAAGGAATGAAGCTGATGCATGGCGGGGTATTGAGCGCAGAGGGGCTGCACAACATTCCATTGTCACTATGTTATGTAAATGCATTCAGTTCAACAGGGGCTTTGTGATTTCTCATTGCTTCTGCTGAGGGAAACTTGTGCACTCCCAAAATGGTACAGTTTAGGAAAATGGAGCTCAGAACAAGGAAAAATGTAGTCAAGAAAAACATATAGTAAATGTCTAAAGCAGCTCATCAGTCAAGTATCATGATAAATATTATAGGTCATCAGCACCCAAGGGAACGAACATGTAATCAATTAGTAATGAAGTACAGATGTTACTAGCGTCATCGACCACTCATGTTGCTGTAGAAGCCTTGCTCTTGAGATACTGGAATAAAAGTTAGGCATCTACGTGTTTTCTTTTTCCTATTTTTAGAGACTAAAATAGTGTACGTTTCCCAATCTATTGTTCATTTTAGGAGAGCGAGAAGCTGAACATAATGTTCAACTCTTTTAAGGCTATCATACATATTCAATAGCTGCTGCCACATACACTTTCAATTCGGCCGACAGCTATCTCTCCCGATTCCGTTCAAACTCTTTCATACACACACATGTTTGGTCCGGCCAAGTGTATTCAGTGGGAGAGAGGAGAGCAAGACGCTGCCAGACACCTCTGGAAGCAGCATATTTCCTAGGAAAAGAAAAGGATCAGGCAAAAATTTTCACTTAGCCCGATCTTTTCTCCACAACATCATCAGTCAGGGTAGAGCTGTGAGCTCCACACACACATTAGACTGTGGACAATACACTAATGTGTGTGGTGGCTTTTAGGGCATGTTCTCATCTGCATTGGAGGCTCTGTTTGGCACCTCCATTGCAGTCATTTTTTCTTGGCTAAGAAAGTGTACTCCCCAAACAGAATTTACCCCATTATAATCAAGGGATTTGTTTAGTACAGTTAGGGTCACTTACCGTATATGCTGAATCTGGCACTTCCGTTATTTTTTTTGTTCTGTTCCCCCAACAACCACCCACTGTCTTTTAATAGTGGGTTGTGGGGTTCCTCAATCTGCAGTGATGTCATTTGGTGATGCTCTCAGAACTGACTGTTTGGCTCGGGTTCTTAGAGCAAGCTCCTGCTTCATAACCAATCCCTTTGTTTGGTAATTGAGAGTGACATGATCAAAGAGGACTCACCCCTGCAATTGGGTCATCAAATCGGGAGCTTTCTAATGTTGCCCTAACAGCAGCCTGTGTCATATTGATACAGAGTGTAATGTATTAGTATACAGGAGTTTAAGTATTACAAGTTTAAAATAGAGTTGAAAAATAATAATCCCGTAATATAATTTAAAAATAAAAAAAAGTTAAAATATTTTAAAAAGTTAGCAAAATTGCAGAATGGATGCACACACATCAATAACGGTTGTCTGAATGAACGCTAACACAGAGTATACTATCAATCACTGATAACACCTCCCCTGTGTAAAACTGAGCTCAGGAAGCAGAGCTATAAATGTATAAACTACAAATAATACTGAATTTTATTCCCATAAAACTATATCGATCTGCATGGTTCCTCCTGTTCTAAAACATGCTTCTTGCAGATTGCATTATATTTTTTGGTGACATGTTCTTTTTAAGAGCTTTTCATTAAAGGGTTAATAGCAGCAAGTTAAAGGGGTTATTCATGTATGCATTTTTCCTTTTCTCTGTGCTTGTCCTGTCAGACCTTGCAACTTACTAATGTACTTGCGGCAGTGTCGAACTGGGGTACCTAGGGCCCACCAGTAAACTTTATTTTGGGGGCCCACCATACGGATACATTAAAATATAATAAATAATCTAACACGTTTTTTATTTGAACATAGGCTGGTTGAGGTGCCGTACATTGAATACATGTAAGTAGTGCCATAAGTCGACTGTGTTATGTGCCACTTGTGCAGGGGGTGGGGGACTAGGGGCCCACCTTGCTCAGGGGCCTACCGGAGGATTACCCTTTACCCCTGTGGGCCAGTCCGAACCTGACTTGCGGTACCTCTCACTCCAGAGATAGGAAGAATGGTTATGTGACTGCATCTTGTGTGAAGACTATACTTTCTCTGATGTCACCACCAGGCCTCCCATGATCCCCTCTGTCAGAATCCCCATGTGCATGTGATCTTTATCCACAAGCATGGTAGGCAGAGCCCATTCCTTGTCATGTAAAGGCCAAGTGGTAGGAAACATTAGGAGGAGACAGCAATGGCATGATGGAGGGTGTAATGAGCAGAGTTTTTGGCCCAAGGAAGGGTGTAGTAGGTGATGACATTTTTGCCTGATCTTGCAGTACACAGCACTATGTGTTTTGGCTGCAGCTCATCTACGACCACAACCTGGAAGTTTGGGTTGTAAACAATGGAGCAGAGGGGCAGCATGGAGACCCAATTGAAGACTCAGGAAAAGTTGACAGGTAAACACTATTATGCTGTGTAGGTGAAATATAAGGTTCACATAATTATATTACATCTTTTAGGATCCTATACAACCCCTTTAGGGAAAATGTCTAGCCAAATAACTGCCTCTATGTCTCCAGTTTTCAGGACCTGCAGGAATATAAATGCATTTATGAATAAAGATAGCAATGGATGTACAATGGATGTTGTGTGTGACACTTGTGGTATCTTATGGTATCTGGGCTCCTGTGAACAAGGGAGACATAGCAGAGCTGGAGAGGGTTCAGAGGAGGGCAACTAAATTAATAACTGGAATGGGGCAACTACAGTACCCTGAAAGATTATCAAAATTAGGGTTATTCACTTTCAGAATAAAGACGACTGAGGGGAGATCTAATAACTAAGTATAAATATATCAGGGGTCAGCACAGAGATCACTCCCATCATCTATTTATCCCCAGGACTGTGACGAGGGGACAGAAGGTTTGTACACAGACATAGAAGAGGATTTACGGTAAGAGCAGTGAGACTATGGAACTCTCTGCCTGAGGAGGTGGTGATGGTGAGTACAATAAAGGAATTCAAGAGGGGCCTGGAGTATTTCTGGAGTGTAATAATATTACTGGCTATAGCTACTAGAGAGGGGTCATTGATCCAGGGAGTTATTCTGATTGCCCGAATGGAGTCAGAAGGAATTTTTTCCCCTTAAGTGGGGAAAATTGGCTTCTACCTCACAGTTTGTTTTTTTTTTGCCTTCCTCTGGATCAACTTGCAAGATAACAGGCCGACCTGGATGGACAAATGTCTTTTTTCAGCTGTATAAACTATATTACTATGTTACTATGTTACCATGTTTCCAAACTCATAAACATGCATGTTCAGATTGGCTGTCTAATGGCTCTTAGACGTCATTGAAAAACGAACCTAAACAGATCTATTGTATCATATCCATCACTCAATTGAACCCATGCACTGAAAACTGCTCATCTGTGAACTGGAATAGAAAGGAGGAAAATCTAAATATACTGTACACTCATTTACAAAAAATAATTGTGCACTCTAATCGAAATGTCAGAAAAACTAAATTCGGCATGCAGCTATATCTCAGGGAGATATGTAAATGATTACAGGTGTGGGTCTTGCTACAAGAGGACATGAAAGTGCCTCCAACTCTGCTCTCAGAGGTTACTTTTGGGTAGTCTACCACTTGGTGAGAGATCATTAACTGCTAGACATGTGGCTACAATGCATTTGAAGACATCTTGCCCACTTGACAGACTGTGAGTGGGGGCACATCATTGGACTAATGGAAGCAGGATGGCCATTTTGATAAATTGGCCACCATCTTGGTTGTTCTGAACTAGCTGTTAGGAAGTGTTGGGGGCAGTGTTTATTTGAGAGCACACACACGGCAAACAGGCTCCAAAATACTCAGAGAGACCACCAGACTCCAGTTCCCGGTGCATGGACTGCGCATGAACAATAAATTAGGTGCATCTCACTCTGATGTAATGGGCTCAAGACTGGCTCTTAGGAACCCCAGTCTTGATAAATGTCCCTAATGTGTCTTTATTGACAAATAAAAAGATAAAATGTTACAATACATGCATTTAGGATGCTTCTTGTTTCTTTCCATTTTAGAAAGATTTAACTTACTCTAACTGTACTCAAAACAGGAAAAAAAAGTAATTCCGCAATTATTTTCTCATAATGCACTTGCAAAAACAGTAAGTTTGTAAAAAAAAAGGTGTTACAGTGCCATTATTTATTTTTAATAAATGTGTTAGAATAACAAAAGAAATGTGTTCTTACTGTTTTAATTGTCAGATTCGTAGCCGTCTTTGTTTATGCCACAGTTGGCCACAGCCCTCAGGTGGCAACCTTACTGACGTCATTGACCTGATGCTGTTGAAATTGATCCATCACTGCTTTACTGACATAAGCAAGACCAATAGACAACCTGAGACTTTTCAGTGTGGAAAAATGAAATATAAGTAAACTTTTTTTTATTAATATTACTTTCACACACATGCATTTGATTTGTATTTTCTATTGGCCTGCAGCGCTTCTATCTTTGGCTGGCTGTAATCACACCATGTACTAGTATATGATTGTCTGTCTAAAATAACATTGCTAGTTTCGTTATTGGAAATGGAGCTTTTGTTTTGTAATAAATAACTACAAATCTTTTGCACAGCCATAGAGATAAATAATATAATTGTGTTAACACAAGGGAGAGCTTAGCAGCTTACTGGGTACTGTTATTATTGAGTTTAAATAGTACAGTTAGCATCTGTGCTTCCCCTAGTGGCAGAATTCATTTTTCCTTCACATTTTACACAGTTTGTTTCCATGGCTATGACCACCCTGCAATCAATCAGCATTGGCTGTATTTATACACTACAGGGAAAAATGACGGCCTCTCTGGTGGCCAGGACCATGGGGGGATAGATAGGTCGGTGCTTTTTTTTATAGTGTGCAAGCACGGCCACTGCTGATGGATTGCAGGGTGGTCGTGACTGTGGAACAAGCTTTGTATAATGTGATGGAAAACTGAATCCAGCCAGCAAAGGAAGCAACATGGGTAATAACAATACATTAGTGTCTTGTATTAACTTTCTCTATATAATAAATGCTATTCGCTGAAGTGACACAACCCCTTTAACTTTGCCACTATACATTGAATTTGAAAATCTGGAACAAAAAAGCTCCAGCTACTACAGTATATAGAAGTGCAGTGTTGGACTGGCCCATCAGAGTACCAAAGGATTCTCTGGTGGGGATAGACTCTGACACCATAGTGTGACACAAATGTCCAGGAGAAAAAAAATTGAAGCTGAATTTGAAGCCAATAACTTGCCACAAAAGTCTATTTTAAAATCTTATTGATAATATGGGGATTGGGGCCCAAGAATAATTTCCTCTGGTGGGACAAGGAACCCTAGTGATATATTCGAAAGCCCTGTTTTCAGTGAATTACTGGCGAAATAAAAATATATTCACCATCCAGCGTTGTACTTCTCTGTTGAAAAGCCTGTTGTATAAAAGTAGAACACAATTTGGGCCTAATTGACGTTCTGCAGTGCATTGATATATTGTGAAGCTCAGTTTGCCGTGTATTAGTGGCGAAATTAAAATATATTCGTCGTCCAGCGTTTCATATATCTGTTGAAAAGCCTGTTGTTTAAAACTAGAAAGAAATGTGGGCCTAATTGACATTCTGTGGTGCAGTGATATATTCTGAAGCCTTGTTTTCAGTGTATTAGTGGCAAAATAAAAATATATTTGCCATCCAGCGTTGCATATATCTGTTGAAAAGTTTGTTGTGGAAAACTAGAAAATAATTTGGGTCTAATTGACATTCTGCGGTGCTGTGATATATTGTGAAGCTCTGTTTTCAGTGTATTACTGGCTAAAAAAATATATATTCGCAACCCAGCATTTTACTTCTCTGTTGAAAAAGCCTGTTGTGTAAAAGTAGAACAAAATTTGGGCCGAATTGACGTTCTGCTGTACATTGATATATTGTAAAGCCCAGTTTGCCGTGTATTAGTGGAAGAAAAAAATTATATTCGCCGTTCATCGTTGCATTTATCTGTTAATAAGCCTTGTGTAGTGTAAAAGTTAAAAAATAAAGACCTAGTTGCTGTTCAGCGGTGCAATTATATGTGATAAAGGCCTTTTTGCGGTGAAATTTTTTCTGTGAAGCAGACTTTCTTTGGGAAATTTCATGGGTGCCTGTACACCTCCTTTTGCTGTATGGACTGAATTACGTAGTGGTGAACTTTGTTATATAAAACTGGCTTTTTTTTCGTCAAATTTATGGGTGATTATACACCTACTTTTGTGGTATGGACCAAATTATTTAGTGGTGAAATTCTTTATATGACACTGGCTTTTTGGGGGAAAATTTTGGGGTGATTATACACCTCCTTTTGCGTTACGGGCCGATTAAGTAGTGCTGAAATTTGTAATATGAAACTGGCTTTTTTTAGTCAAATTCATGAGTGACTACACCTCCTTTTGCGGTACGGGCCGAATTACGTAGTTGTGAAATTTGTAATATGAAATGGGCTTATGTTCGGAAAATGTATTGATGACTGTACACCTCCTTTTGTGGTATGGACTGAAGTACTTATTGGTGAAATTCTTTATGTGACACTGGCTTTTTTCCGGAAAATGTATGGGTGAATGTACACCTCCTTTTACGGTATGGAATGAAGTACTTAGTGGTGAAATTCTTTATGTGACACTGTTTTTTTTTTTTCAGAAAATGTATGGGTGAATGTTGACTTTCTTCTGTATGAACTGAATTCCATTATCCTTTTATTGGTGGAATTTTTTACTTCAGCCATGTTTTCTTCGAGAAAATTGATGTGTGTTTGTAGACCTTTTTTTGCTGTATGGACCGAATTACGTCGTCATGGGTTCTGCAGTGGCGGAAGCTAAGGTGCCCAGGGTTCTGGGTTAAACATAATGAAGACGCAGATGACAACACACCAGCAGACTTTGCTTTTACCATATATGCACAGGTAAATCAAGCAGCTTCAGTAACTCGAAAACATCCATGTGTTTATATCTGCTCCTTCTGCATTCAATCTCCACAGCACACAAGCCATGACAGGAGAGCCTCTGCTTTGGAGTCCAAGTCCAGTTTCTTAAGATCAGGAGTTCCATCAGAATTGTGCATAACATTCTTGCAAAGCCATAACAAAAGTACACCGTAGGCATACACACCAGAGGAAGCTGAAACCACATGTTGCTTACAGTGGTACATGTTTCTCGCTCTGAAGGAAGCTAGGAAGGTTCAGGCCGAATTTCCAGCTGGGAGACAGGGCCATAGCAAAGACCTTCTGGGGTCTCACATAGGCCACAGGCAGGGAGGTTGGTGGTCTGGTGTTCCTCCCATTTCGCAGGTGGAGTAGGAAACCCTGGGATGAGGACACTGTCTGTCGACTCTTGCAGACAGCGCAATATGCTTATTGCAGTTGGGTGATACGGCCATACCTCCCGTGCTGTCAACGGGACCAGAGGTTTCTTGAGGCAGATTAACGCTACAGCAAATGGACCCTGAATGGACTTCATAGGGGTGTATTCTACGGTGTCCCGCTTATTTAGGCTGTGGTCGGCCTGAGGAAGGTAACAGCGCTTCACAGAACGACTGTTAACATACAGCTCCTGCCCGGTCTTGTTATCTTGGATAAAGCTAGACCCCTCTTAACCGAGAACCACACCACACTCCCGGTCCTCCTCTTAAAAATCGTGTTCCTAGGCTGAGGTCGATCTCATACCCTGACTACCCAGTCCTCAATAGCTTTCCAATATTTCCACATATTTCCCCCATGGGCTGTAATCTCTCTGAGGACCATGGGATTGAGTCCTTCAAAAGAGCCATGCTTCCTGGGCGGCGGAGTGGTGACTCCGACTGCCTCCGCCACGTCAGCCGGCACAGTGAATGCCACCTCTTTAACTTTCAGGGGCCGCTGCACTTGAGAGACGTGAAGCTCTTCGGGTGCTGCCTGCATCTTGGGCACTTCATCACCCCAACACATGCCACACCAGTTTGGCTGACGAGGACACGCCATCTTGTTTCCTCTCTGGCTAGCACACACTGGTGATGAAGGAGGGACTTTAATGGAGAAGCTTTCACTTCCTCTCCTTGCACCATAATTTCACTCCCTTATATATTTCAAATGTAAATTGAGTTTTCCTTCTTTCAATATCTTTTTAGACTTTGTCCACGCTCTAGCAGTCAGGTACTGGATATAATAAATTCTTACTTGTAATTAGCAATCCACAGGGTGGTCTCCCTAACGGCAGGCAAAATCCTCTGCTCTATTATTTAGCATTATAAATGGCAGAGACAGGGGCGTACATAGAAATCATTGGGCCCCATAGCAAGAATCTGAATTGGGCCCCCTAACTCCGCCTACTATCCACCCCTGGCCCATCCCACTCCCTACCTTGGCTCCTCCCCTTCCACACCCCCATTTGCCAATAAAAAAATGCAATGTATATATAAGTATAAAAAGTTATGGGGGCCAGAATATGGTGACATAAAATAATTTTTTTTTCCATAGTTTTAATTTACTTTTACATTATTTAGACATAAACAACCATTCTCTCGGTCAGTAGGATTACAACATACCACATATACTTACCACATATGTATCAAAGGGCACAGGTCAGTCTTTTTTCCAATTTTTTTCCAATTCCACCCCATTTGGAATTTTTTACCCCTTACCACTACATTGTATGCCATGTTAAAGCAAAACTTGTCCTGCAAACAATAAGCCCTCATATGGATATGTGAATGGAAAAATAAAAAAGTTATGCTTCAAGGAAGATATGGAAGAAAAATGAAAATGCAAAAACTAAAAATCCTCTGGTATCCTAAGGGTTAAAGGTGTTATCCAACTCCCATTAGGCTCCCCAAAATGCCTGGGCCGGCATACAGATAATACTTATGCCCGAGGGGGGTAGGTGCAGGCAATAGCAGGCCTTGATGGGAAATGAGCCTCCCTAGCATCACCAGTGATGCTGAGGAGGCTCGTTCGCATCAAGGCCTGCAATTGACTGCCCCCCACATCGATGAATGTTTTCATCCGTGTGACGTGGGGATGCAGTGGCGGAAGCTAAGGTGCCCAGGCATTTTGGGGGGCATTAGAGGGGTTGGATAACCCATTTAATTCCTTGCTGCTATTGCTTACGGTCCATTCACACGTCCATATGAATGGGTCCCTGATCTGTTCCACAATTATGTGGAACGTGTGCGGACCCATTCGTTTTTAATGGGGATGAAAAAGTTGTCGACATCACCTAGTTTGCTGTCTGCATCTACAAAAAAATAGAACATGTCCTATTCTCGTCCACAATAGTGGGCAGGAATAGGCATTTCTTCTGGGGTGCCGGCGGTGTTTTGTGGATCCGCAAACACCTACGGACGTGTAAATGGACCCTTAGTGTGAATAATCACACTAAGCTGAACATCAGCTGCACATGCTACTTGAGCACACAATGAGGGAGGGAAAGGGGGGGGCCTGCTCTGACTGAAAATAGGGAAGCAAGCAGGGCCTGGGACAGTGCGGAAGACAAGTGGGCTGGCCGATTCAATGACCCATAAGTTACTAGTCTACAGATGTAGGGGCGGGGCCATCAATGCGCTCCAGACCCCCTCATACCACAGACCCCAAAGCAGCTGCGTTGTCTGCCTATATTGGCAGTACGCCACTAGGCAGGGAAAGGAAAGGCGTTCATAGGGCAGTACGAAGTTAAAAGGATATTCAGGTGCAAAACGTGCCAATAGTTGTGCTCACCTTTTTATGTTGTGCATACGTAGACACAACACTCGTGATGGTGAAGGGTCGGTGCTGCCGGTATCTTTCGAGTGGAGTAACCAATTCTCCAGAGGAGTGATGTGAAATAAAATGAGAGGATGTGTACTGGAACTGTCTTTTTTGCGCATTAATCATCTGGCTGTGTCCAGGTACTTTTAGGTTCCTCTGGTCACTGGTGCTTGTGAAGTCCATTGACTAATTTAGCTCTAACCTCCACTAGACTTTTTCTATATCCAGACATAGACTCACTAGTCTGTGCTGTGCTGCTGTAATACTGTTCTCTATACTCCTATAGCCTGGCCAGAGCCAAGGGGCAAAAATAGCAGCTACATTCTGGACTGCTCTGATTAACCTCCTCCATTAACTTCCTCCTCTGTTCATTCTCATCCTCAACACACACACTGACTTGACACCCCCCCAGCACCACCTAGGGTTGAATAAAGGTAAATAACACTGCTAGCCAGTTAACCTCTTAAGGACACAGTACGTACCTGTACGTCCTGTGTCCGGTCTTTAACCGGCATCTGAGCGCACACAAACCGAAAGGTTTACTTTCGGTTTGCACTCCGGCTCCCCCGTGTGGCGATCGGAGGAGCCGGAGCTCGCCTGTAGTAGCCTGGGTTTCTAGGAATGAAACCGAGGCTGCTCTGTAGTATTTCCTATGGAGCCTTGCCTGTAATAGGCTTCATAGGAAATATGCGATTTTTTCATACATTCCAATGCTATTGCATTGGAATCTATGATAATCGCAATCAAATGATTGTAAGTTATAGTTCCCTATGGGAACTATATAAAAGTGTAAAAAAAAGTTAAAGTTAAAGTTAAAAAAAAAAAAAGTTCAAATCACCCCCTTTTGCTAAAATAAAAATAAACAAATTAAAAAAATACACATCATGGGTGTCGCAATGTGCGAAAACGCCCATACTATAAAAATATAAAAAAATATTCCCCATATGTCAAACAGCAAAATGGAAAAAAGCATCCAAATGGCGGATTCGCCATTTTTGGTTGCTTCATTTTCCACAAAAAATTACATAAAAGGTAATCAAAAAGTAATACACACCCCAGATTGTATCAATAAAAAGATAAGATTATGATGCAAAAATGAGCCCCCATACAGCTCTGTACATATAAGTACAAAAAAGTTATAGGGGTCAAAACATGGTGACAAAAAAATAAAACAAATTTTTTTCCCACTTTTGAATTTTTTTTTCACTATCCAAACGCAAGAAAACCTATACATATATTGTATCGCCGGATGACCTGTAGAGTAAAAATAACAGGTCAGTTTTATCACACATCGAACGTCGGAATTTAAAAACCCGCAAAACTGTGGTGGAATTGCCTTTTTTTTGCAATTTCACCCCATTTGTAATTTTTTTCCCGCTTCCCACTACATCATATGCAATATTAAATGGTGTCGTTGGAAAGTACAACTTGTCCCGCAAAAAAACAAGCCCTCATATGGCTATGTGAACCGAAAAATAAAAAAGTTATGGCTCTGGGAAGGCAGGGAGCGCAAAACGAAAACGCAAAAAAAACAAAAACCTCTGGTCCTTAATTACAACATTATACCACAATACATTTGATATAACATTTAGCAAGAGTTTAAAGTGCCCACATATAACAAATAGTGGGACACTGCATCAAGATGTATCAGACATGGACCAGCCAGGATTTTCGCACACCAATGCCAGTTGCATCAGACTAGATCATCTATGGTGCCACACCAACACTTTGACAAAAGAGACCGGTTTCTTCTGGCTACCTACCTCAGCTACTATTCTGATGCTATCACCTGCCTGATGCCACACATCTGATGCCAAGTGCTCTTTCTTTCACCCACCATCTTCAGCGGTACTGGTATTGCCACCCATGTTGACTGTATGTCACCTTGCCACTCTGTGGCATCCTGATGCTGCTGCCACCTCCAGACTCTGTCACTGGGCCACTCTGGGGTCTGCTCATGCTGCTGCCACCTCCAGACTCTGTCATTGTTCCACTCTGTGGTCTCCTTATGCTGCTGCCACCTCCACACTATGTCACCTTGCCACTCTGTGGCCTCCTAATGCTGCCGCCACCTCCAGACTCTGTCATTATGCCACTCTGCGGCTTCCTGATGCTGCCTATACCTCCAGATTCTGTCATTGGGCCACTCTGTGGTCTGCTAATGCTGCCGCCACCTCCAGACTCTGTCACCTTGCCACTCTGTGGCCTCCTCATACTGCCTCCACTTTCAGACTCTGTCATTGGGCCACTTTGTGGCCTTTTCCTGATGCTCCTGCTGCCACCTCCACACTGTCATTGTGCCACTCTGTGGCCTCCTCATGCTGCTTCCACCTCAACACTATGTCATAGGGCCACTCTGTTGACTTCTCATGCTGTTTCCACCCTCCCCACTTTATGACTGGGCCACTATTTTGCCTTTCGGCCGGGCTGAGATCATCATTTATTTAACCCTTTATATGATCTATCAGAAGGAAGGAAAAATGAAATGCACAACTGATCCTGTCTGTGTAGCGTCTGTAAGGCATGTATGGTCCCATCAGAATTGTATTATGATTTGGTAGCCAAAAGCAGGAGTGGGTAAGAAACACAGAAGACATGCAAATATTCCCTCCACGTGTCATCTCAGTTTTGGATCCACTCCTGTTTTATTTGGCTTACTGACCAAATGCTGACCAAGTAAATGCGGATGCTCCACATACAGGATCCGTTTTTTGGGGGTTATTGTTCTGACATATCAGAGGAAGGGCAAAATAATCAGTGACGTCAACACAAACTTACTGCTGATACCCTCTCCCCTCTGCCGGGGGCTCTACTTGTATAAGCGTATAATAGAACAGGTTCTGTAGACATCTAGGTGGAATCAGCTGATGACTGTATAAAAGGAGTGTGCTTCTTCTTGGCGCTAACATTGACCAGTAAGGCTCAGATCATATGTGACTTATTTGGTCAGTTTTGGCCCCGTGACTGCCCAAATCAGTGAAGTGTGCAGTGATTCTAAGTGCAACGCCAGTCATCTGCATTTCATACAGACTCACAGTATTATTTTACTACCAAAGCAGACTCCATATGCGTGATACTGCAAGGCACAGTGTTCTACACCACTATAAAGGCTCTCTGCAGCCAGGAAATAGCTGTTTTTTAACGTAATTTGCGCAAATTTTTGCAAACTGGCGAATTGAATTTTTTTACAATTCACTCATCTCTAGTGGACATTGACTTTAGGGTCGACATAAATACTCCAATATTTAGGGTTGTCCCACTTTAAATATTGATTTTGTTTCATAGATTATGCAACACCTATTTCAAAAAATGCTCCATATATGGAGCTCATATATCTAGATATCGCTGTTACATATTTTTTATGATGCCCCCTGGTGTTCAGATTCGCGCTCAGGACATTCACCTAATGTGTTCAGTGTTGGTTGACAAATATGACCAGTAGCTCAGTCCCACTGCCTGAATTCCCTTCTGCAAGGACAGCAGAGTGATTCCTGCTATTGTGTGTTCTGCAAGAGTGTGGACCCACTGCGCCACCGACCGGATATGATTAAGTAACTACCTGGTCTTCACCAGATCCTCTGATGATGAGGATAGGTCTAAGCCGTTAGGGTAGTCACCAGGTACCACTCCAGAGCAGTCCCCGGGGCAGTGGTAGCTGACCTGGGGGTCAGGGACACTGGTGGAAAGCACCAAGGGTAAAGACGTGGTCAGGAAGTCCAAAATCAGTGCAGGCAATGATTAAGCAAAGTCTGTAATCGAAGTCCAAGGTCAGAGGCAGGCAGCAATCAAGCAAAGTCTGTTTAATCGAGAAGCACTGTACGGTACACAATAAAGTAGAAACTTCCAAACATCTTCACACAAGAGGCTAGACTAGCTAGTGATCAAGATTGCTCAGGCGCCTTCCTAAAGCAGGAAGCGCTTTTAAGTATATCCTGCAACCCAGCCATAGGCTAGGGAGATAAAGAGCGCATACATGCTGCCTCACAAAAGTAGGAGAGACACGCCTGCACATGCCCTAACAAACAGTACAGGACTCTAAGCAGGAAGCGGGATGCCAGAGACACACAGCTGCACTCGCGTCAGCAAGAAAGGAGGCTCCAGCAAAGTGCGCAGATACAACAGTTTAAGCTACCTGCTGCCTGCACTTGTCAGCATAGCAGCAGGAGGGAGTGAAGGATGCTGGCACCCACGCCTGCATGTAGGGGCAGCAGCGCAGGCACGGAGTGCTGGGCTAACCATGTGCTTATCAGGCAATAAAAGTCAGTGCCCACGAAGCAGCTTATTCTCCCCAGCACTGAACAGATTAGGTGGATGTTGTCAGAAGGGAGGAACAAAATGCAAACAAAAAAAATGGCTTGTTTGCTTATCCTGTCTAAAATGCACACAGAGTAACAGGCTGTCTAAAGATCTGCCAAATGTATTCCAATGGCTCAGACTGAATGATAAATTAGGTTCACACATAGATACTCTTATCTAACTTTATACCACCTATTGGTTGCCTCACTCTGCAACAGAATTTTTTGCCAAATGTTGATGCAAAATGTAGCATCATAAGCCACACTCTCTTTCCCAATACACCTTTTCCTGTACCATCAAGCCATGCCCCCTCAGCCAGTGATTTTTGTTACCTGCTTCATAAATATGCTTACCTGTTTCATAAAAATAAGATGTGCAAAATTTCACCATAAAGTATCAAGTTTTGGAGCTAATGACGCCAGCATTCAGGTGCAGCCACAATAGTAAATATGAGCCACTATGTTTGTAGAGTTTCAATATTTTACTGTAAACTTTAAAGTAACATAAGGTAAACAATTCTGAAAATAATTATCTGAAGTAAGAAAGCAGGTAAATGCTATGGGTGAAACTGGCCTTACATAGACTCTCAAAAGTAATTCAGACCCCAGCTCACATCTTACAAAATTCAGGTATCATTAAATGATTCAGACCACAGATAAGACTCTAAATTAATCAGTCCCCAGAATAAATCCTTAAATTTATTCAGGACTCAGATGTAACCCGTAAATAATCTAGACCCTAGATCAGATCCCTAAGTTTACTCAAGCCCCAGACCAGTCCAACAAAATTAATTCAGACCCAGAGCAGACCACAAAGTTAATTCAGACCCCACAGACTGCTAAATGTATCTGACAATGGATTAGACTCCTAAGTGAAACTTCACACCCCTGAATCAGATCCCTGGTCTCTGCTCAAAACAGACCCCAAAAGTGTATTTACCTCTCCTTGCTCCCTGCTTCTCTTGTCTTCAGGGCTCTGCACACATGTCCTGACATCAGTCAGCACCAGGATGTATACAGTACACAACATTAAGATGCTGAACAGCATTAGGACCTTGTGTGCTGAATAATTCTAAATAGCCTAATGTGACAGAGGCCGGTGGTCACCTGGACTATGTGGCCTGGTTACAACTGTGAGCACTGAGATCCCGATAGATATCACTGCAAAGCCCTGAACCACAGACAATGTGTGGAACCTGTTTCATGGTTCCAAGAAATTCAAGGGTCCTGTGAAACCCTATTGAGCAACAAAGGCCTATATATTCTATATTGCTAAACACTGAGAGTAATATTTCTCATAACTCCATATCCCACTCAGTACATAGCACTATGTCCAGCTTCATTTACATTTTTAACTTTATACCAATGATTCCTCAAGTCACATTTCAACCTAGAGCTTCAGGGCCACAAGACAACAGTGTAAAGGACTGGGCTACCATGTTTCTCAATGGAAGTCTATTATTGCACCCTTAGAAATATCATTAGCACACGTTAAAATATTAATGCTTAAAACATTAAAATGTTTCTAAATTTTTAATAACATAAAGATCCCTTATAAGTTTTTTCCTGTTAATTTCAGTTCTATAATGCAACATGTTTAGTTTTGTGCTGAGCCAGGAGTTGGATCCAGTAGATTATCTAGGCCATTGTCAGGAAGGAAGCATTCTCACTTGCTCATCCGCTGCTATTACATGCAGCAATCTCCTCCTCAGTATGCAGAGGAGCAATTGCAAATGCCATCGCTTGTCCCCTACTGTATCATTATTTCCTGCAGACCGTGATTACACAGCACGATCTGCCACCGGCAAACAATGATTTTCAAACCTGCTATAAAAGATTCCAATTACTCTTTCATCAGGTAATCTGCAGCAGCATTACACTGCCAGATCTTCACTAACAAGCGTTCATATGAATGCTACAAACACAGGTAGAGTTGACTATTTTCTGTTGTTCTTTGAGGCCAAATTTTGTGAAATGTGATACATACCTCAGGAGTCAGGACGTCAATACAGTTAAATAATATGGCACCATTCTGACTGTCTGCATTGGGACACAGGTCCAGTGATGGTGAGGATTCAGCTGTCATTAAGTAAGCAAGCGTGCGTACAGACTGCCATTCTGGACAGTGTGTCGAAGGACCCTGTTCTTTCTAACTCCACCCCTCACTGTGAAGATTGGTCATCATAGCCAGTGTTGTCATCATAAGCATCCTGCTATTCCTCCACCACTTACTCCTCTTCCTTCTTCTGTGGTAGCTCCTCATCCTCCACATCTTCCTCCATGGGACTTTGTGCGTGGGTCCCCAACAACTACTGGGGCGACCATCCAGCAAAATGTGTCATCTATTCTTTGTTCGCATTTCCCTGCTGCATCAGCATGAGTGTCTGCTCTAAGATAAATATCAAGGGGATGACACTGTCAAATCTGGTGGCCTCTTTGAAGGGCCTGAGCTCAAAACAACATATGCTTCACATTGAGGTGCTTGACAAAATCATTCACTGCTGTATGCCGTTCCTACAGATGCTCTAGCATATGCAAAATTGAAATCCATTGAGCTTGAATGTCATGGATCAAAAAATGCAATGGAAGACCTTTCTGACGCTGCAAGTTCAAGAGGCATAAGAATGGCTGAAATGTGAAGACAGTCTCCTGGACATTGCCAGCACCCTCTGCAAGCCAATAAACTTTTTCAAAAAGCGTTGCACAGCTGAAATGAAAACATGCGCCATGCATGGAGCATGTGTTATTTTCCCCAAATGCAGCATGGCCACAATGTTCCTGCCATTGTCACTGACCACTCTGACTAGGTGGAGTTTGCAGGGAGACATCTAGTTGGATATTTGGATACTACCAGTTCCACTGCCGGCACCACTATGGCTACAGTTGGCACTACTACCAAACACAGCTATGGTTTGGGTGTATCCCATGCATCCCCCTGAACCTCCTCCTCATGGCAGTCCAAACGCTGACTCACACAAATCATCAACAGGGAGACTCTCTTGAGTATCTTCCATGGTGGGGTTCTGTTGCCTCTTCTTAGGAAAAAAGAAGTCATCTCTCTAGGAGGGGGTAATGAAAACAGAGAGGATGCAACTGAAAATCTTCTCTGGGGTTGCAAGGAGGAGGAGTAGGAGGAATGCTGTGACTCCTGGCTCCAAGGTATGGCATCAGATTCATAGGTGACCTCCACATCATCCTGCCATGAATGAGAGGAGGAGTAAGCCATACAGTCTCATCCAGTCTCATACTCTTTATCCTTAATAATAATGTTTCACTTTTTGGAAGTCAAGTAGAACTGTGGCCTACTACTACTACTACTCACAGTTTGACTTTTCGGGAGGATGAGGCATGAATCTTTCATTTGGAAACCTTTTGTTTCCCAGACATTTTATTATAAGGCCAATAAGTCAAAAGTCATGGGCTTCTAATAAATAAAAAGTCATGAGTTTGGTACAAATAGATTATTAAACAGTACTAGCAAAACTACAAGTGTGTTTTCTGTCATTTAAAAGCAAAGGCACAATTAAATGTCCCTCTCCTTCTACACACTACACACAGGTATTGACAATTAGCTTTGGGAATCATGCAGTGTTTGCAGTGAAATATAATTGAGCTATGTATTTAATATCACTGGTTCCACAATGACATTTTAGTACTAAAATGTCTATGAAACACACAGTCTGATGCAGTAAAGCTATCACAAACATGGATGTAACAATTCAGTGTTTGCGGTGAAATGTCCTTGCACTATGCATTTGATTTCACTAGTCCAACAATGAATTTTTTGTACTAAGATGTCTATGAAACACACGGTCTGATGTGGTAAGGTGTCCGCTAATAATGATATAACAATGCAGTGTTTGCGGTAAAATATGAACTATGTGTTCTTAGGGTATGAAAATGCTTTTATTGTCATAAAATACTTTTGCTCAAATGCAATGTGTTTATTAACACGAATTTAATGCACTGAAAAAAATTGCAAATGTGCAAAAATGTCCTATGTAGAAATTTGACGTATTGAATAAAAAAAGCTGTCTCGCTGTTCATATAATTGCACATATTGAAAAAAAAAAAGAGTTTTTTTTTCTTGCAGAGGGTTTTGTAATGCAGAATTGCCAGGCAAGCAGCTGTATTAACCCTGGCAGTTCTGTATTAACCCTACTTATCCAGGCCATTCTGAGATTGTTTTCTCGTCACATATTGTACTTCATGACAGTGATAAAACTGAGTCAAAAAATTAAATTTTTGTTTATAAAAAAATACCAAATTTACGATAAATTTTGAAAAATAGCAAATTTGCACAATTCACATTCTCTACTATTATAATAGATAGTAATAACTCTAAAAATAGTTATAACTTTACATTCTCTATATGTCTACTTCATGTTTAGATCATATTCGGAATGCTATTTTATTTGTTGGGGACGTTAGAAGGCTTAGAAGTTTAGAAGCAAATCTTGAAATTTTTCAGAAAATTTCCAAAACCCACTTTTTAAGGATCAGTTCAGGTCTGAAGTCACTTTGTGGAGCTTACATGATAGAAACCACCCAAAAGTGACCCCATTTTAGAAACTACACCAAGAATTAATGGAAAATGGAGATGAATTTCACTTTTTTGTCAGATTTTTCATTTTAATAAATTTTTTTCAGTAACAAAGAAAAGGTTAACAGACACAAACATAACTCAATATTTATCGCCCTGATTCTGTAGTTTACAGAAACACCATATTTGTGGTCGTAAACTGCTGTACGAGAACACGGCAGGGCGCAGAAGGAAAGGAATGCCATACAGTTTTTGAAGGCAGATTTTGATGGATTGTTTTTTCAACACCATGTCCCATTTGAAGCCCCCCTGATGCACCCCTAGAGTAGAAACTCCAAAAAAAGACCCCATTTTGGAATCTACATGATAAGGTGGAAGTTTTATTGCTACTATTTTAGGGTACATATGATTTTTGGTTGCTATGTATTACACTTTTTGTGAGGCAATGTAACAAAAAATAGCTGTTTTCGCACCGTTTTTATTTTTTGTTATTTACAGTGTTCATGTGACAGGTTAGATCATGTAGTATTTTTATAGAGCAGGTTGTTGCGGAAGCGACAATACCAAATATGTGTACTTTTTTTGGTTGTTTGTTTCAGTTTTACATAATAAAGCATTTCTGTAAAAAAATATGTTTTAGTGTCTCCATATTCTTTTTTTTTTAATCAAATCTCTTTTTATTAAGTATTTGCAGATCAAAATACAGCTTCCAACTGTCATATATTAATTACATCGTTCACAAATTTATGTCGCAAAACAGATAAGGCTTCTGGGGTATCCGCCCCAACAATACAGGATGCAGGAACTTATGTAATAAAGCATAGTACATTCCATCTGCAACACTTCAGTAGTGAGAAAGCACAAATCAGATAAGAGACAATAGACAAAAATAAACAGTAATGAACATAAACATGTCATCTACATTCAATATATTGAGTCCGCCAGTATACTTGTCTTGGGGAGATATCCCCTATATGACCGTTTAATGGTGTCCTAGCGAAATATAACGGAAAGGGTAATACTTAGGGATAAGGAGGCATTGTTGTGCAATACAGATACCACTTCTCACATCGATCATCCAATTCCTCTATGCGTCTGGTCCCCCTGCCTCACTATCTCTATTCTTAACATGGGACATCCAAGGACTCCAGACCTGAAGGAACTTATCTCTAGTATGAAATGACCAACCCAGTAATTCCTCCATACGACAAATATCATTCATTTTGTTGTACCACATGCATAGCGTGGGGGGTTCAACCTCATTTCAGGGGTATTAAGAGCTTAGCGGCTGTGACCATGTGTGTAGGCAGATTCCGTGTGCTTGGTCTGAAATCTTTAGAAGGTAACCAGAGCAGAACAAGCTCTGCTGTAAGTTTAACCTGCTTGTCACAAATCTGGTGTATGATCCTTTCTATACCACACCAGAATTCCTTTAATTTGGAGCAGGACCACCATATATGCGTCAGAGAGCCCGTACCTTCCCCACATCTCCAGCATAGGTCGTCCGGCACCAAATTCCATTTATAAAGTAATTCTGGTGTTCTATACCATCTGGTAAGTATTTTCAGTGAATTTTCTTGGATTATTGTGCACTTAGAGAAACCATGAGAGTGGGTTAGTACAAAGGCCCTTTCTCTATCATCTAACGAGCACTTCAACTCTCTTTCCCATTCCATCAGGTAGAAGGGCCAAGTAGTATCTCGTTCTGTCAACAGTTGAGAGTAAATACGTGAGATGCTTTTCGGGGGCATAGAGGGTAGCAGTGTATACATTTCTAGCCAGGTAGGCTCTGGGAGAGGAAGAAACTCGGATCTCCTAAATTTACTGCAGGTAGTTTCAAACGATAATTCTTGCAAAAAATCCCATTTTTTACCCTTGTCACCCAGTAAAGCTCTATAGAAACCCTGACTGCAGGGCAATTTGGCCAGATAACCTACTAAGGTCCCAGGTAGAGACGACCAGATATCAGAAGAGTCACCTCGTGTGGAATTAGGAAAATGTGGCAATAACTTTAGAGGAGCCAATGGCGACAACTTCTTAAGGCCTATGGAAAGTGCTGCTGACTTATTACACGTCAAGATGGTGCCTTTAGTGAGCACACTAGTCAAGGAGTCTAAGTCTGTTTTTTTGTAGGGGCACCACCACATGTAGCTTGCCGATCTATCCAATAAAGCTGACTCCATCTCTACAGAAATAGAGGAAGGGGCTTGTCTTGTTAACGCTACCCATCGCTCCAGATGTATGGCATGTGAATAATGCTCTAAATCAGAGAGGGAGATACCCCCCGTTTCTTTCTCCTGGTGAGTATACCATATGAAAGCCTAGCTTTCTTATTATTCCGAAGGAACCTCCCAGTGATCTGTCTAAATCTGGTCATAAAACTCGCTGGTAAGGCAAGAGGGAGAGATCTCATAGTGTACATCAGCTGCGGGAGGATATAAGCCGTAATAACATTTTTCCTGCCTATCCATGACAGAGAGGGGACAGGATTTTTGCTCAAAAAGGTCTCAATTTTATTCAGCAGAGGAGGGAAATTTAGTCTATACAAAAGTTTGGGGTCATTTGGGATGTGAACTCCTAGATATTTGATGGCCGTCGAAGGCCATTTAAATGGAGTCATATTACGTAGCTTATTTAAGTGTTTGGGTAACAAGGAGATGCCTAAAGCCTCCGATTTATCTAAATTAATCTTAAAATTGGAGATTTCACCGAACCGTTGAAAAATATTCAAAATATCTGGCATAGTTTCTAATGGGTCTGTGAGTGTCTCCATATTCTGAGAGCCATAGTTTTAATATTTTTTGGGCAATTGTCTTAGTTAGGGTCTCATTTTTTGAAGAATGAGATGACGGTTTAATTGGTATGATTTCGGGGTGCGTATGACTTTTTGATAGCTTGGTATTACAGTTTTTCTTATGTAAGGTGACAAAAAAATTGCTTTTTGACATCGTTTTTTCTTTCTTTTTTTTTTACTGTGTTCAACTGAGAGGTTAGGTCATGTGATATTTTTATAGAGCAGGTCCTTACCAGCTATCTGGTTTGAAGGGAGTGAGGGAATCAGAGTCTGTTATCCATAGTGCAGTGTTTTACAGTGTGACCGGTGTGCCACGGACGGTTCTATTACATTGGTATGCATGAGCCTCCTTACCCTCTGAGGTGGCTCATTCAGTAGGAGACCAGGGCTAGTAGAGGGATGCTTTAGGAGGTGACCTGCTCCCTTATCCCTGCGTTCCAGCTTGGCAGCCGCGGACATTGCATGGTGGGGGGTTTCCCCCACTCCCCACCATGACAGGGGGCTAACATGAGAGGCAATGGGGGATAATATGAGAGGCAATGGGGGCTACTGGGGGCTGATATGAAGCAATGGGGGCTGCTGGGGGCTATTATGAGAGGCAAAGGGGGGTACTAGGGGCTGATATGAGGCAATGGGGACTGCTGGGGGCTAATATGAGAGGTAATGGGGCTGTTGAGAGGCATATGGGGACTGAGGCATGAGGTCTTATCCGAGGTGTGATTGGGAGTAATTCACATTGGTGTCGGAGCTGAGGTATGATTGGGGGTCTGATCTGAGGTCTTTTTGGGGTCTTATTAACATTGGGGGTCTGATTTGGGCTGTTAGCTGAGGTCTGATTAACATTGGGGGTTTGATTGGTGGTCTGACCTGAGGTCTAATGAAAAATAATTTTTTGTCCTCCTCTAAAACCCAGTTGCTTCTTATGGGTCGGTGTGTCTTATAGGACGAAAAATACGGTATATCTCAATTAGTCAGATGTAAGCTAAAAGCAATGTGATGCAAATGTAAACTTATATAAATTCTGGAAATATATTTGGTAGCATTGTTTTAATGCAATGATCAAATGTCAAAGCTGTAAAACCTTTGTAATCTGACTGTATTACTGGCTCCAACACATATACATACCTAATATACTCAACAGCCTTTTGTTGTTTTTATATAAATTGCAGTTGCAGAAATACGCACAAATTTATGTAACTGGATTTTAAATAAATTAAAAGAAATACATTATGCACAGTCTGCCACATTTGTGGAAACTTTTCTAGAAATGTCTATTATTTCCAGATTTGGAGAAAACTTTCCATGGGAAATCCACTTGCGTGTATGTTCCAATGGAATTTCAAATTAAAACCTCAAGGGCAAAATAGGCCATTGGACTCAACACAGTTGCCTCTAAATTGATAACAAGAGATTGCTTTCTTCAAGCACAAATGAGGCAGCAAAATGCATTTTATTTTCTGTCCCGTACAGAACTGCAAAACTTGAGGATGAATCGAGCCCCTTGTAAAATGATTCATGCCAGGTTATTCTGAATAGTTCTGTTTTGTGTCTAACCAGACCTTCTGAAATTTTGTTATGACCCTCAAAATAGCCACTAAACTATGCTTCTATAGTTCTAAACCTCAAGCATTGGCTGATAGAAGCTAAGCATTTAAAGAATGCATTAATGATGCTATACTGTAAGAAAAAATGTTCAGTGAGTGACTTTTACAAAAAAAGACTTGATTCTAGAGATTGTGGCTGCATAGATACAATTCAGAAAGCCCCCTGAGTAGAAATCGTTGTTAGAACTTGCATTATTTTTTGTTTTATTCATACATTCTTCATTAATTGAGCTGTAATACAGTAAATGATTTATGGATATGCAAGCCACCATGTTAGTAGTAACCTGATGGTCTATGTGTGGTATTTTTACATGAGTTTGGTATATTTTTATTTTACGTTTATTAAAGGGGTTATCCAATACTATAAACTGTCTATAAACACTCTGGGATCTACAGTACCAGTGATTTGTGTAACAGACTGAACCGTCACTGGGGCTGCTGCAGAAGACTGAGGGCTAGCCTCCTTCCTACAGACTATGGACCCAGAACTATGAAGACCCGCTCAGACCTCTTGGGGTTATAAGGAACTATTAACCCTGATTTATGTGTGGAGTTATAGGCCACATCTTTCCTATTGCCCATTAACCACTTCAGCCCCCCTAGCTTAAACACCCTTAATGACCAGGCCACTTTTTACAATTCCGCACTACACTACTTTACCCGTTTATTGCTCCGTCATGCAACTTACCACCCAAATGAATTTTACCTCCTTTTCTTCTCACTAATAGAGCTTTCATTTGGTGGTATTTCATTGCTGCTGACATTTTTACTTTTTTTGCTATTAATCAAAAATTACCGAAATTTTTTCCAAAAAATGACATTTTTGACTTTCTGTTGTAAAATTTTTCAAAAAAAACTACATTTCTATATAAATTTTTCTCTAAATTTATTGTTCTACATGTCTTTGATAAAAAAAAAAGTCCAATAAGTGTATATTTATTGGTTTGGGTAAAAGTTATAGCGTTTACAAACTATGGTGCAAAAAAGTGAATTTCGGCATTTTGAAGCAGCTCTGACTTTCTGAGCGCCTGTCATGTTTCTTCAGGTGCTAGAATGTCAGAAAAGTATAAATACCCCCCAAATGACACCATTTTAGAAAGAAGACACCCCAAAGTATTCACGGAGGGGCTTGGTGAGTTCATGTATCATTTCATTTTTTTTCACAAGTTAGCGGAAAATGACACTTTCTGAGAAAAAAAAAACAAAAAAAAGTTTCAATTTCTGCTAACTTCTGGCAAAAAAAAATAAAATCTCAGACGGACTCACTATGCCCCTCAGTAAATACCTTGGGGTGTCTACTTTCCGAAATGGGGTCATTTGTGGGGTGTGTTTACTGTTCTGGCATTTTGGGCAGGGCTAAATTGTGAGCCGCCATGTAAAAGCTAAAGGTACTCGTTGGAATTTGGACCTTTGCGACTCAGGCTGCAAAAGTATCACTTATGTGGTATCGCCGTACTCAGAGAAGTAGGGCAATGTGTTTTGGGGTGTATTTTTACATATATCCATGTTGGGTGAGAGAAATATCTCTGTAAATTGTCAACTTTGTATAAAAATTTTAAAAGTTGTCGTTTACAGAGATATTTCTCACACAAAGTATGGGTATATATAAAATTACACCCCAAAACACATTGCCCCACTTCTCCTGAGTACGGCGATACCACATGTGTGCCACTTTTTGCAGCCTGGTGCGCAAAGGGCCCTAAAACCAATGAGTACCTTTAGGATTTCACAGGGCATTTTTACACATTTGGATTCCAGACTTCTTCTCACGCTTTAGGGGCCCCTAAAATGCCAGGACAGTATAAATACCCCACATGTGACCCCATTTTGGAAAGAAGACACCCCAAGGTATTCCGTGAGGGGTATGGTGAGTTCATGTAAAATTTTATTTTTGTCACAAGTTAGTGGAATATGAGACTTTGTAAAAACAAAAAAAATATCAACTTTTTAATTTTTTTATTCAAAGTTGTCAATTTACAGAGATATTTCTCTCACCCAGCATGGGTATATGTAAAAATACACCCCAAAACACATCGCCCTACTTCTCCTGAGTACGGCGATACCACATGTGTGACACTTTTTGCAGCCAAGATGCGCAAAGGGGCCCAAATTCCAATGAGTACCTTTTAGGAGGGCATTTTTACGCATTTTCTTCTCACGCTTTAGGGCCCCTAAAATGCCAGAGCAGTATAAATACCCACATGTGACCCCATTTTGGAAAGAAGACACCCCAAGGTAATCCGTGAGGGGCATGGCGAGTTCATAGAAGAATTTTTTTGGCACAAGTTAGTGGAAATTGATTTTTATTGTTTTTCTCACAAAGTCTCCCTTTCCGCTAACTTTTGACAAAAGTTTAATTTTTCATGAACTCACTATGCCCCTCAGCGAATACCTTGAGGTGTCTTCTTTCCAAAATGGGTCACATGTGAGGTATTTATACTGCCCTGGCATTTTAGGGGCCCTAAAGCGTGAGAAGAAAATGCGTAAAATGCCATCCTAAAAGGTACTAATTAATTTGGCCTTGCATCTTGGCTGCAAAAGTGTCACTCATGTGTATCGCTCAGTGAGAAGTAAGCGATAGTTTAGGTGTATTTTTACATATACCATGCTGGAGAGAAATATCTCTGTAAATTGACAACTTTGAATAAAAAAATTAAAAAGTTGTCGTTTACAGCGATATTTCTCACACAAAGTATGGGTATATATAAAAATACACCCCAAAACACATTGCCCTACTTCTCCTGAGTACGGCGATACCACATGTGTGACACTTTTTGCAGCCAAGATGCGCAAAGGGGCCCTAAAACCAATGAGTACCTTTAGGATTTCACAGGACATTTTTACGCATTTGGATTCTCACGCTTTAGGACCCCTAAAATGCCAGGGCAGTATAAATACCCCACATGTGACCCCATTGTGGAAAGAAGACATCCCAAGGTATTCCGTGAGGGGTATGGCGAGTTTACAGAAAAAAAAAATTTGGCACAAGTTAGCGGAAATGGTATTTTTTTTTTTTTTTTTTTTTTTACAGTCTCACATTCCACTAACTTGTGACAAAAAATAAAATTTTACATGAACTCACCATACCCCTCACGGAATACCTTGGGGTGTCTTCTTTCTAAAATGGGGTCACTTGTGAGGTTTTGTACTGCCCTGGCATTTTAGGGGTCTCCGTAATCATTACACGTATGGCCAGAATTAGGAGTTTTTGCGATTCTCCGTATATTGAGCATACGGGTAATGAGAATTTTTTCCGTTCAGCCTCTGCGCTGAAAGAAAAAATGAACGTCACAGATTTTTCCATTCACATTGATCAATGTGGATGAAAAAATCTCTAAAAATGTGCAAAAATAAAGAGGAAAAGCTATAAAGCTGCGATCGCTAAGGGACCCTAAGGCATCATTCAAGCGTCCGCAATTCTGTTCCGCAAAATTTTGCGGAACAGAATTGTGGATACATTCAATTCTATGGGGACAGACTTTGTCCCGCTCGGATCCGTAATTGCGGATCCGTAATTGGAGATCCGCAAAAGTATAGAACATGTCCTATTCTTGTCCGCAATTGCGGACAAGAAAAGGCATTTTCTATATAGTTCTGGCAATGTGCGGATCCGCAAAATGCGGAAAGCACATTGCTGGTGTCCGTGTTTGCGGATCCGCGGATTTGCGGATCCGTGGATCCGCAAAACACATGCGGACATCTGAATGAGCCTTACAGGGGGTGATCAGTGACAGGGGGGGTAACAGGGGGTGATCAAGGGGGTGACATGGGAGATCAGGGGTTAATCAGTGACAGGGGGGGTGGTGGGTGGGTGGGGGGTGGTGGGTGGGTGGGGGCGGTGGGTGGGGGGTTGTGTGGTGATTGGTGCACTTTGATATTTTTTCTCTGGTGGTCCCAAGCAAAGGGATCACCAGAGAAGCGGGCAGCAAGCAGATCAGACGCTGTTCACAGAACAACGTCTGATCTGCGATTTTTTCTGCCATATACAGCCTGCCAGCGCACGATCAGTGCTGGCAGGCTGTAGTATAACTACATGCGAGCTCGCCGATGGCGCGCATTGCGCATGTGCGGGCGCGTCCTTGCGTCATCTCGCGTCTCGCGAGATGACGCCTAGATGCGTCCGATCAGAGCTACAGGGCCGCCGCCAGGACGCAATCCTGCGTGCGGCGGTCCTGTAGCGGTTAAAGGTGTACGGTGTGAATCCCGCAACACAAAAAGGGTTAACTCTGCACTCTCAATAAATGTTCTAGTTTATTTGTCCCTTTATTCTATTGTGTTAGTAATGGGATTAAGATAGATGACTCTAGGAGTAGCCGACTCCGGGGTAGAGGAGTAGATCACCTCATGATACACTCAGGAGATAATCCCATCACATGTGTCTCATCTCTCCCAATTTTTTATTAAGAGACTGGGGAGGGGACGTGTGTTTGCATGCTGTTCATGTTTGATCGAGTTATGTTGTTAGACTTTTTGAACTGTATATATAGTGAGTTGGTCTTCATTAAAGTCAGATTTTGTTTCACCCTCAACATAGAGTCTAATCTCAGGTGTGGGGGAACAGCTATACTTACTCTGGGGATTGCTATATGTATTATACTCCCTTGGATTACAACACGGTTCTACCCACTGGAAGCTGGATCCTGGTCTTGGGCCCAGGGTGAGTGGAGGACAGCGAGACCCCAGCCAAGCTGTAACCCTGGAAGTGGGGACTACAGTGCTGATCGTGTCCGGTGGAGTGCTTGGAAGTACTCGGTGAGCACTAGGAAGCATCGATTGGCGGAGTGCCAGGCGGTCCATCATAATTTGCCTTTTCAGAAGTCCAAAGCAATGTATGATAGTATAATTAGTAGTCATACAGTTACCAAATAATACTGCTATACAAGGAATATATAATAATTTTTTCACCATACACTGAACAAAATGCAACATACCAAGACCAATATACTGTAGTAATAATAATACCATTTACAGTGTATTAGTGGCTGCCATGTTTAGTGCCTGCCACAGTAATAATACTCCCCTTTTGTGCCCCTACACAATAAGTGTCACTTTTAGTGCCTCCACTCAGTAATAATGTCCGCTTTTATGCCCCCTACACAGTAATGCAATGTTTTTATGAGCCTACAGTAGTAATGTTCCCCCCACAAATTAGTATTGTCTCTTTTGGACAGCAAACTCTTATTATTAGTGCCCCTTTTGAGTTTGTGAACCAAAAAAAATACAACTTACATGTACTTAGCCCTTCCCACAAAGAGCATTGCTTCTTCTGTGCCAGTGACTCAGTTCAGGTGGCACAAAGCAGTAAAGTCACTGCGCCACGTGCAATGTCTCAAATGCCACATGTCTGACCAGGCTTAAGAGAGAAAATGTTCTGCAGAGAGTCAATGCTTCTGCCATAGTTTTTACCTATATTTGCATTCCCTAGAGATTTGAGGCACCGGGCATGTGCCCTGGATGCTGGGTGCTAGCAACATCAAGGATGTAAAGCAAGAGAAACAGAGAAACGATTCTCTATACCAAAGAGACAGAGTAGCATGGTCTTGTGAAGTATATTAGGAAACCACTTCTTAATATTTATGCTGCTGTTTTCTTACAAAAAAAATGTAAAGGTAGATGCGCCATCAGATTATATATTTGACATGGATACAGAGGAGATGATTAAGGATATACCCTAACAGCTCAATAACATCTGCCTGAGGCTGCTAACCTGAATTAGAAGCGGAGGTGAGGACCTGTCAAAACAAAGATTAATGAGTTACTGTGATAGACGCCTGTATGCTGTCCATGGATACTAGATGGACCATAAATGTAATAGAACTTGTACACTGCTGTAAAAGATAAGCCATTGAAGTATCATTTCAGCCAGCAAGCATATTTGTCTTCAGTTATGGGTTAAAAGCATGTGCAGTATATGTGTACACATACTTTTAGATTGATTTTCTCAAACTTTGGGTAGGTTTATACATTGCAGTTTTTCTCACGGTAAAAACATGTCAAAAACCCATCGTAAAAGACATGTATATTTTTAATGTAATTCTGTTTTTTCTTTTTTTTTTACTGGTGAAACATGAAAATGTGTTTCACCTTTAAAAGCTGCATGGGCAATTGCCATATCTCAGAACCATGACAACTGCTGTAAAAAGGCACGCATTGTTTGCCAAAATAAATAAATAAATACATAACATGTTAACCAGGCCATATATTAAAGAGAAACAGTTCTATGTGACTACCAAATGGAATAATCAGTGGAAGAAGCAGTGACACAGATATCTATAAATTTAGAGCAGAAAATTGGGACAACTGGGATAATCAGCGATGTACTGTACGGTATATAGAGGAAGGAGTGCTAGTTTACACTCACAGATCCCAGTGACTCATTTGATGCGTGAAAGATAAAGATAATGAGGCAAATTTATCAGATTTAATGGAAGGGAACTGTGGAGAAAGTTTTTAACCAATCAGATTCAAGCTTTCACTTTTCCAAGGCACTTTAAAAAATATGGGCAGCAGGGGTAGATTGGCCATAGACCCTACAGCAAAATTTCCCGGTGGGCCGATACCCCAGGGGCCCACCCAAGTCCTTCTGTCTGCCGATGACTGGGTACATAAATAATGCTGTGAGAATTGGGTACTCATGTACCCAGCCAGTGACTGCACATGCCCTCTGAATTCAACTGCTCACCTCCTAAGCCCCCTGCCCCATATGTTAATAAAAGACAACTGGAGGAGGAGGACAGAAGATGGTAGCTATTGATGGCCACCACAGCTTTTGGGTGCATACTGTGTTATTTAGTTCTGCTGGGATGATATTTTTCACTATAGTATTGTTGACCCCCACCTACTTGTGGTGCCCCACCTTCTGTTAATTTGGACCTGCCTACAAAATCGGGACATTTATTTTTTTGCCAGGGCCACTTTAAGTTCCCAGTCCGCCCCTGGCAGCAACTTGATTGGTTGCTATAGACAACTGCTCCATTTTGCACTAGTGCTCAAAATTTACTATATCTTCCCAGAATTCTACTATATACATTATATTACATTTAATTTCAGTCAATTTCTGGCGATGCCCTTTCCAATATGACACAGGGGTAAGATATGGCCAAAGATACCATGATTGGTGGGAAAGTACTGTACATGGCAGTGGCCCTCTTTAGCATGAGGGTGCAAAGATGGTAGGGGCACTGCACTCCTCATGTATCCAAGCGGCTAACCTATAACAGTAGATGTCCTTGGGAGATCTTTGGCATGTGCCAATGTGATTACTATACCCCCTGTCCCTGGTTCCACTATAGGTCACAATCTGGGAAGATATCATGCAGGCAGATGCGCAGATCATTTAGCTGGATTTTATTTGGGTCTGTGTGGCAACAACAGCTATGCAATGACTGAGAAAGTAAGAGGAGGTAGCAATGAGACCCAAGCCTATAAACAGGTCCTAAAGGGTTGTCCCATCTTGGCCTGTAATAGCACAATAGGCAATATGGCTCACTAGAAATTGCAAATCCTACAGCGCTGTTCACTCATGGTTCTTTAGTGTGGTCACGAAGATGGGAATAAACATTTAACCATCTTACAGAATGGTAGCCACATCAAACACATCATATAAAGCACTTTAGCAACCTTTGAACTAGCTTAAACCCAGTGTGTTTCTGAGTAAATTGTATCCAAGATTGATATATCACATGACCCCTTTCCCATTGGAAAAACCTGAGCTGAATTCAATATGGTGGATTTCAAAATGGCAGCTGAAAATGTTTTCTCTACCAAATAATATAGCCTCCCTCCCAATTAATCCTTTCACACATTAGAAGACAATTTTCTACAAATTACACCAATTATGGGTGTGTTCAGACTTTTGTCTTACCCTGTATATAATAAAATATAGTTACAGTTATAATCAACTTCTCTATGCTATAGTGCATCTGTTATTTTTCTACATAAAGAGCCACCTTTCTCCTGTGATCTGCTACCCACCAGATTTTTGAATAGGCGACCACCAGTAGAGAAGCGCTCGACTGGCCTAACTGCAGATCATCCGCTGAGTAAAACATTAATCAAAGGTCTGTGTAGGGAGATTATTCCATCACAAAGTTACCAGCGCCTTAAGAATTCTACACCTTTAACTGTAAGCCATGTGGGTAAAATGGTTCCACTCATCAGGTTCAGATAACTCTGTAACAGGAGCTGTCCATCTCTTACACCTTTTGTAGATTATTTAACCGAGAGGTTAATGATACATCTGACCCAACAGACTGAACATGTAAATAAAAGGAAGATAAGCTGTGTGTGCTGGGAAGCATTATTGACACTCAATATACTTAAAAGCAACATAAACATGTCAAAAGCGTAGCAAGCCTTGTACGCTCAGATGCTTATTGCTGTGGAATGAGTTTCCAATACCATCCATTACACGCTAAATCTTTGCTGTAAGAGCTAAGATCCGCTATAAAACAGCAGATCACAAAATAATAGTTTTTTGTTATCTCCACATTATCGCAAAAGAAAACAAAATAGAAGCAAACTAAGGACTGAAGGTACAATAATTACATACTGATAGATAGATCACCATTTCATTTATAATAATCTGAGGGTACTATTGTAGGGTAGATGTCATCCTGTGTCTGCCTTTGTGCACATATTTTGAGGCTTGTTGAGTAGGCGATCTATGTAACTAGCCTTTTTCTTATCTTTGCGTGGTGCCATTCCTCTGTTTTTCCTTCTAGAATTATATATATAAATTGACAACTGGATTTTACCGTTTTCCATTTTGCCTCTGCACAGTCCGGCACTATCGACACTTAAGTGTCGACCTAGGTAGGAGTTCAAATGGAAAAAACAAATCAACAAGAGAGGGTAATGATACAAATTATCGTGACCCCATAGGGGAATTGCATGGTGAACAACTGGCTGTATCTTCAAATAAACCTACCTAGGTCGTTACTTTAATATTGTGATAGGTTATTGTACCGACCATTCGTTACTTTTTAGTATCGATATGTATACAAGAATCCTGTCTGTAGACTTCAACACTAGTTGGTGGTTAATGGGTTAATTTTGTATCTGCCCCATTACCAATATTATTGTATCTTGTCCTCAGCCCCTGCCCTTTTTTCAATGCTTTAAAATACCTCCTACATTGTCTGTGAGTGGTTGCTGGGGACGCACCCCCGTCGCCTAGCAGCTTCACACAGATTCCGCTCACGTGATTGTGGGTGGAAGGAAACACTGACAGT
The DNA here is from genome assembly GCA_033119425.1 of Bufotes viridis. NCBI lineage: Eukaryota > Metazoa > Chordata > Amphibia > Anura > Bufonidae > Bufotes > Bufotes viridis. The sequence continues at coordinate 243,344,420 of CM065592.1, forward strand.
TTCCCTTACCAGGACCTTTTTGTTTGCGATCTCATCTTGTGCGCATGCGCGTGTTATCCCGGGCAGTCAGGTGACTCGGCGTGGTGACGTCACTATACTGTGTCACCGTGCTGACAGCCGGACACACGCGCGATGCTCCCGGACGCCTCCGCACTGCACCCTGGGAACATGTAAGACTTTAAAAAGTGGCGCCTATTATCAGTAAGGTGCAGCATCGACCGCAGGATTTACCATTCTGCGCAAGGAGGCATCGGTGGGCTGGTATCTATAGCCTTCCCTTGGTTTCCTCCCCTCCTCCATCCTTCCCAGCTTAGGTTCCATCTACCTTAAGAACTTAAAGGGGACACTTTACAAAGGGCCCAGAACTTATACTTTGAGGGCCTATTTTTCCGTTAAGCGGTATTCTGCCCTACACTGGGAGCCTTTTTGTAGGGTCTCATTTCTATCTTTGGGACCTGCTCCTTAGTACGGCTTATATACTGCTTTAATCCCAGCACAAATTTAGCTATACCTACATTTATCCCCTGATGATTACCCTTTAAATGGACATGAAACAAGGGCCGTACCAGGTTTAGTACCAAGGAAAAGGTTCCAGACGGGGTCGCCCTTCTAAGGACGAGTGCCCTGTGGTGGGGCTGCTATTCTATATTAGTGGTTAGGGCCAATTATCCACCACAGGGTTACCATAGGGCTAGCTTAGACCTCGTACTGCTCCCTTTCCTAACTTCATCTCCAAGCCCACATGGAAGGAGCAATGCTGATTCTACTGGGCATATCCGAGACCAGGACAACGGTGCGGTAGGACACTGGTTTAATTTGGTGCCGCTGCGCACTTTTTCACTATGTAATTGCCATACAAATTGTGGTCTATGGATATTTATGTTTTGTTTTTGTTATATCGATTCTATTTTGGGGCCTATCATTTTAACACTTACTCCATTAAAGGTTATATTTTAATTCATCCACAATTATGTTGTTTTGATATTGTTTTGAGGTGGATCATTCTTAGCGACTGTGTGGCTCTGACCACATATTGTTTTTTTTAGAATTAAATTATTGACTGAATTAGACATGTCATGAGAGCCCACACAACCACTTAAAGGGGATGTGTTTCTTAAGCAAGTGGCATTTATCATGTAGAGAAAGTTAATACAAGTAGTAAGGCTAACTAGTCAGCCTGCATTTGTGGGAGGGGCGGAGGCTCTTCTTAAACAAGCCACTGCCTCACTCCTGGGCGTGTGTTCTTCAGGTGCACAGGTGCTGCTGGGTGTCATTAGTGAACTAGCTTCTCTGGTGGCAGGATCTCGTTCTTTGCAGCATGGAGCCAGAACGGAGGTTTTGTTTTGTCTTTTTTTTTTTTTTTCTCTTCGCTCTCTGCTATCGTACCAATGCACACGGGGTAATACGTAAGTAAGTTGGGCCGTGGCCATCCCTCCTGGCCGGTCGGAACCCGACTTTTCTAGCGAACGGGAGGCTTCGCCTCAGAATCTTCTGCCTCAAGTTTGTTTTGTTGGGGCTAAAAAATTTCTATTTCTTTTTCAACCTCGTTTGTTTGATAATAAGAATTAGTTCCAATATATCTTGCAAATTTACGTCGCTTGTTTGTCGCATGGAAAATTACTTCAGCTTATACGCAGTTAGGGAACAGTCACCCGGGCTGCATGTGACATCATGATTGAACATCAGACTCAGCTGTTGTTTGACCTATTGCGGTAGCTGTTCCTTGCCATGTGACTCCCCCTCTCCCAGCCACCACCATCTTTAGACTTCATGTATTTTCCCTTCTTTATGTACTAAAACCCTGATGCACTTTATGCTCTGCTCTTATTCTGAGCGGCAGTTCCACGTTCGGCTCTACTTCTGTCTTATACCTGCTTGCACCTCGCTTTATACGCCTCACACCCTCAGATGTATCCGCACGTCTTTTATTGTCCATCACTTTCACGCTGCTCGTTCTAGACGGCCTTTACATTTTGCTTTACATATGTTTTACTCTCTGCTCACCGGAGCTGTGTCCACATGTCTGCTATTTTCATCATGCTTCATACTTCAATCACATTCGAGTTGCATTCACCCGTTGGCTGTTCACACTTGGCTGTTGCATCATGTTGTTGTGTGTGGTTAGAGCTGCGTTTATGCGTCGGCTAGTATACCATGTTTGCTCTGCTCACAGTCAGAGCTGCATTCATATGTCTGCTGTTACAACAGGTCATACGAGGCTTGTTTTCAGAGGTGCATTCACGTTCGCTGTCACATCATGTTCATGCTCCACTCACATTTAGAGCTGCTGTTATACCTATTTTCTTTCTCGGCTCACTCACAAAGGAGCCTTCACACTTACGCAGTCAAATTCACGACCAGAGCTGCGTTCATACGTCTATTGGCATATCATGTTTGCTCTACTCACACCCAGAGCTGCGTTCACACGTCCATTGTTACTACAGGTTCTTTCCAGGCCCATTTCAAGAGCTGCGTTCATGTCATTTTCACAGCACGTGTCACGCTCCATTCACAACCAGAGCTGCCGTTATACCAATTGTTTGCTCTGCCTATACCCAGAGTTGTGTTAACACTTCTACTGCTACAACAGGTTTTATACCCACTCGCCAGAGCTGCTTTCCATGTCGGCTGTCACTTCGAGTTAATATTCATTCACATCCAAAGCTGCGTCCTCATGTCTACTTTTACATCTTGTCCTCTACTCCATTCACTACTAAAGCTGTGTTCATGTGTCCGCAGATGCATCACGTTAATAGTCCGCTCAGGTTCAGTTTGCATTCTTACATCTGCTTTATACCATGTTTTTCATGCTCTAGCCATACTCAGAGCAGTGCTCATACATTGTTACTCACATCCTGAGCGGCATTCACCCATCTGCTGTTACACCATGTGTTACATTTGGCTCCCACTCAAAGCTGCATTCTCCTGTTACTTGCTACACTCAGTAGTCTCAACGTGGCACTCCGCACCCACTGCTTAGTACTCTCCCGGTAAACATGGCTGCTTTCTTTTCAGGCGTACGTTTTATCTCGGTGGTGTGAAAAAAAAAAAAAATCCTTTTAAATCCTGATTCGTGTTTACTCAGATTGGTCTCCTTTTACTCCTGGTTTGCATTCACTCAGATTGGTCTCCTGCCTAGTTCAACAAAACAGCTTCTCAGCGGAGGCCAGTGGGCCTGCCATGTTTTACAAGTTGTTCTTTTGTTTGTTGGGAAGGTACTGTACCTTCCCTATGGCTTCGGGGGTCCACCGACTGCTTCGGCCCCATGGCTTCGGGGGTCCGACGACTGCTTCGGCCCTATGGCTTCGGGGGTCCGACGGCTGCTTCGGCCCTATGGCTTCGGGGGTCCGACGACTGCTTCGGCCCTATGGCTTCGGGGGTCCGACGGCTGCTATGGCCCTATGGCTTCGGGGGTCCGACGACTGCTTCGGCCCTATGGCTTCGGGGGTCCGACGACTGCTTCGGCCCTATGGCTTCGGGGGTCCGACGACTGCTACGGCCCCATGGCCCGGGGTCCGACGGCTGCTCCGGCCCCATGGCCGGGGGTCCGGCGACTGCTATGGCCCTATGGCTCGGGGTCAGACGACTGCTTCGGCCCCATGGCTTCGGGGGTCAGGCGACTGCTACGGCCCTATGGCTTCTGGGGTCCGACGACTGCTTCGGCCCTATGGCTTCGGGGGTCCGACGACTGCTTCGGCCCTATGGCTTCGGGGGTCCGATGACTGCTTCGGCCCTATGGCTTTGGGGGTCCGATGACTGCTTCAGCCCTATGGCTTCGGGGGTCCGACGGCTGCTATGGCCCTATGGCTTTGGGGGTCCGACGACTGCTTCGGCCCATGGCTTCGGGGGTCCGACGACTGCTACGGCCCCATGGCTTCGGGGGTCCGACGACTGCTTCGGCCCTATGGCTTCAGGGGTCCGACGACTGCTACGGCCCCATGGCTTCGGGGGTCCGACGACTGCTTCGGCCCTATGGCTTCAGGGGTCCAACGACTGCTACGGCCCTATGGCTTCTGGGGTCAGACGACTGCTTCGGCACCATGGCTTCGGGGGTCCGACGACTGCTACGGCCCCATGGCTTCGGGGGTCCGACGACTGCTCGGCCCCATGGCTTCGGGGGTCCGTCGACTGCTTCGGCCCCAGGGCTTCGGGGGTCCGTCGACTGCTTCGGCCCCAGGGCTTCGGGGGTCCGTTGACTGCTTCAGCCCCAGGGCTTCGGGGGTCCGACGACTGCTTCAGCCCCATGGCTCCTGGTGTCCGACGACTGCTTCGGCCCCATGGCTGCGGGGGTCCGATTACCTGTTTTCAGTCCTGCCTGGTTGGTTGTCCATCCATGGTTCCAGGCTGATTGGGCCCAAATGTCTCACATTCATATCTGCTTCCCTGATCACCTGCATACGGCCCATGTTTTAAACTAAAGTCTGTCACCTGCGGGGTTCAGTCAGGTTCACTTGTTACTCAACTAAGTTTCCTGCTCCTTACGTTCTTTAGGTATTACACCTTATTAATGTCCAGTGTCTGCGATGCTCCAGGATCACACTTCAATTACTGGAGCTCAAATCTTTAGGGTCACCTGCCATGTTGGTCAGGTCACATTTTTCAACGATATTCGCCTGCCACGGTATTCGGGCCACGTAGGTTAATGGTAGACTCAGATACCAGGTCGGTTTTCCCGGTTCAGGATTAAACCATTCTCAGGGGTTCACAGAAGAATGCAGGGGCCATGGCAAGCAGATAGATGATGTCTGGGGAACTATTCAAAGATTCCCTTCCTACTTTCATGGTTTCTTTTGCCCCTCACTTCTTGCATAGTCTAGGCAGGCAGGTTTCTCTTTCGGTTCCACAAACTCCGGAGGCCAGGGCAATTGTCAGTACTAGAACCACAGGTCACCAGGTTCAGTTAATATTTCATGCTCCATTCCACAGCGTATTCCCAGTCCTTCATTCCGCTTGGGGCACTATCTGCAACATCGAGCATCATGTCTCCGGTTTCGTCATTTGCAAGCTGTGATGTACGTCTCCTTATGGTTTTGCCGCATACTTCCTGAATGTGCGGTCAAGATTGCCGATGCCTTGCAGTTGGTCACGGATTTGTTTGCACTTTCATTGTGTTTCTTTATAACCTACTTGGCTTGGCTTTTGCCCCTTTTAGGCCTACCCACGGCTATGGCTAAGGGCACAATTCAAGCCATTAAGTTAGGTTTAGCTAGCACACAGCTAGCCGGGTTAGGTTGTTCTTGATGTTTATCTCCCTAGGGTTCATCAAGCATCGTTGGCCGTAGCCATGACCACAAGTAGTAAGGCTGACTAGTCAGCCTGCATTTGTGGGAGGGGCGGAGGCTCTTCTTAAACAAGCCACTGCCTCACTCCTGGGCGTGTGTTCTTCAGGTGCCCCACCCTCCCTCCCTTCTCTTTTCATTTCCACAGGGTATGCCCCCTTTTAGGCCTACCCACGGCTATGGCTAAGGGCACAATTCAAGCCATTAAGTTAGGTTTAGCTAGCACACAGCTAGCCGGGTTAGGTTGTTCTTGATGTTTATCTCCCTAGGGTTCATCAAGCATCGTTGGCCGTAGCCATGACCACAAACCAATTATTAATGTATTGTGATTGTCCATATTGCCTTCTCTACTGCCTGGATTCATTTTTCCATCACATTATACACTGCTCATTTTCATGATTAGGACCATCCTGTAATCCATCAGCTATGGCTGTGCTTACACTATAGGAGAAAGTGCCGGCCTCTCTGGTGGCCGGAAACATAAGACCGCGCATAGGCTGGTTTTTCTGAAGTGTGCAAGCACGGCCACCATTTCTGGATTGCAGGGTGGTTGTAACAATGGAAACAGGCACTGTATAATGGTGGTCCCTGATTCATTGTATAATACAATGAGGGGAACACATGGTGGCCTGGTTCCTGAAATTAAATAAAGTTTTTTACCTGTAATAGGTGCTTGCCACTGGGGGCCAACGGTCCAGGGTTGTCGGGTGCCAAGGTCTTGGGCCTGATTGGTGAGCAGCCTAACGGATTCCATCTCAGGTAACCTATAAAAGAAGGGACATGACGGTTATTGCGCATTATCGGCGCTGGAAACAATCGAACAGGATCTGCTGCATCGCCACCCATGGAGGACCTCCTCAAACAGCTAATTCGCAGGGCAGAGGACAACGGGGGAGAAGAATGGCCAAGGACGTGTCTTGAGTTACTTTACCCGCCTCCGGATCCGGCTCTTCTATCGACTGATCTGGTATGCTGCGCAGTCCCATGGGCGAGCGCCAATCATAACGATTCTTCAGACGTCACTGGCGCGCGCACGCACAGTGACCATCATCAAGCACCAGAACCTACAAAAAGAAAAAGGAAAGATTGGGTCTCACGATCAGGCTTCCTCCAACAGGCACAAGAACAAGAAGTCTTCTCCAGACCTCAAGAAGTCCTCCCATAAGAAGCACAACAATTCATCGGGGTCGGCGTACCCTGCAACGGCTTCATCTCGAGATTTGGAGGGTGAGCCAATTATTATAACTGATACCACACTGACCCTTCAACCCAATATCGAAAATAATATGGAGCTAGACAAAATTGGTCTTTTAAATGATTTCATGGAGTTCATATCCACAAGGGATAAGTTAGAGTGTGTTAAAAAAGTTTGGAGTGATACGGAGGTGGATACTGTTAGTATTTACCCTCCTGTAGTCACTCATAACCCCCCTGTCACTCATAACCCCCCTGTACAGGAAACTTGTTTTAAGGAAGCCCTTGTCTGTCATATTTCTCCTTTAGGTTATCATCTGCCTATGAGTATTAAGGAGAAGATTTGGAATAGGGAGTATATTGATATATATTCGCTACTCACCTCAAATAAGGAAAACAAGGGTACAAAGAACAAGGAAAATGACCAAAAGAATCTAAAATTCAAATCTATATTTAGCTGGATTCAGGCTTTTTCTATAAATTATGCTGTTCTAGGCGAAAAGCATGCTGAGCTGTGTAGCAAGTTATTTTACCTCCATCCTGGAAGCCTACAGGAATTTTGGAGGGAATTCTTGCAACACGTATGATGAAATGTTCTGTCAGAAACTAGCAGTATATCCTCATCTAGAGTGGGGCACAAAGGATGTGGGTCTATAGCTCAACTTGATGTTGCCAAACAGACCGCATATTTTTCATCCACAAATAAAAAAGGGAATATGCTTCGCATACAATGAGAACCAATGCAGATGGGGCAATAGCTGCAAATATAAACACGAATGCTCATTTTGCAGCGAACCCCACCCAGTTTTTAAAAGTTTTAAAAAACTGGGAAACACTGCAAGGGATAACCAAGGAAAAGGCCCCGACTCCGGTGAAACTGGCAGAATTAATCCTGTGGCTAGACTGTTATCCAAACAAATGGATTACTGAATTGTTGAGAGATGGCTTTGCCAATGGATTTGTTGTTCCTAGTTTCTCAGGTTCCGGTTGTACTTTTATAGATAATCTAAAGTCTGTTAACTTAACCACTTCCAGACTGGGCCATTGTGTCACTTTATGTGGTAATAACTTTGGAATACTTTTATTTATCCAAACCGTTCTGAGATTGTTTTCTCGTGACACATTGTACCTCATGATAGTCATAAATTTGAGTCAATATATTTTACCTTTATTTATGAAAAAATCCCAAAAATTTATAAAAATGTGCAATTTTAAAGATTTCAATTTCTCTGCTTTTAAAACAGAAAGTAATACCTCATAAAATATGTATTACTTAACATTCCCCATATGTCTACTTTATGTTGGCATCATTTTGTAAATGTCATTTTATTTTTTTAGGACGTTAGAAGGCTTAGAAGTTTAGATGAAATTCTTAAAAATTTTAAGAAAATTTCCAAAACCCACTTTTTAAGGACCAGTTCAGGTCAGAAGTCACTTTGTGGGGTTTACACAGTGGAAACCCCCATAAATGATCCCATTGTAGAAACTACACCCCTCAAGTTACTTAAAACTGATTTTACAAATTTTGTTAACCCTTTAGGCATTCCACAAGAATTAAAGGAAAATGGTGATAAAATTTCTAAATTTCACTATTTTGGCAGATTTTCCATTTTAATCAATTTTTTTCTTTAAAATATTAACATTTGGTTAACAGCCAAACAAACCTCAATATTTATTATCCTGATCCCGTGGTTTACAGAAATACCTCACATGTGGTCGTAAACTGTTGTAAGGACGGACGGCAGGGCGCAAAAGAAAAGTAACGCCATATGGTTTTTGGAGAGCAGATTTTGTTGGACTGGTTTTTAGATGCCTTGTCCCATTTGAAGCCCTCCTGATGCACTCTGACAGTGGAAACTCCCAAATATTAACCCCATTTTAGAAACTAGGGGATAAGGTGCCAGTTTTATTGGTACTATTTTGGGGTGCATATGATTTTTGATCGCTCTATATTACGTTTTTTGTGAGGCAAGGTACTGTTTTTATTTTATTTTATTTTTATTACGGTGTTCATGTGAGGGGTTAGGTCATATGATATTTTTATAGAGCTGGTTTTTACGAATGCAGCGATACCTAATATGTATACTTTTTTAAATTTATTTCACTTAAACACAATAATAATTTTTAAACAAAAAAATTATGTTTTAATGTCTCCATGTTCTGAGAGCTATAGTTTTTTGTTTTTTTTTTGAGTGATTTTCTTATGTAGGGGCTCATTTTTTGCGGGATGAGGTGACTGTTTTATTGGTTTCATTTTTTGGGATATACGCATTTTTGATCACTTGTTGCTGCACTTTTTGTGATATAAGATGACAAAAATTGCTTTTTTTGACACATTTTTTTTTATGGTGTTTATCAGACGGGGTGAGCCGGCCGTCACAGACGCGGCAATACCAAATGTGTCCTATTTATTTTATTTTTTCTATTTTTAACATAGCACTTCCTGCTCTGCATACACAGCACTCACTGAGCGTTGTGTCTGCAGCGATTTAGAAGGCAAGGACACTTGGGAACTGTCCCTGCCTGCTCTCTGGGTTGCTCGGCTGTCACCGACCGCAGGCAACCTGCTCGGCAGCTGCACGATTAGCGTGCAGCTGCCGTCTCTGAATGGACGTACAGAAACATCCATTCAGAGATAGACAACCGCCCATAGGATACTCAGAACTTGCGTTCTGAGGATCTGGCGGGCACTTCCGTCCCGCTGGATCCGTCAGAACGCAAGTCGCCTGAAAGCATTTGAAGACTGATCAGGATCCTGATCAGTCTTCGAAAAGCTTTCAGGTTACCATGGCAGCCAGGACGCTATTGAAGTTCTGGCTGCCATGGTACTCTGCAGCAGTGTACTTACCTGCACTGCGGCCGCCGGGCGCTCCTTCATGACATCACAGGTTGCCGTGGCGCATAAATCAATGCGCCACCCAGACCTGTGATGTCATGAAGGAGCACCCGGAGGCCGCAGCGCAGGTAAGTACACTGCTGCAGAGTACTTACCATGGCAGCCAGGACTTCAGTAGCGTCCTGGCTGCCATGGTAACCGATTGGAACTGCTGCTGCGCATGTGCAGAGCTAAACGTCGGATCCGGCGATGCGCCAAAACGACGTTTAACTTAATTACGGATCCGGATTAATGCACTTCAATGGGCATTGCTTCCGGATCCAGCGTTACGGCGTGTCTTCCGGATTTTTGGATGGAGATAAATCCGCAGCATGCTACAGTTTTGTCAACGTTCAAAAAACGTTCACATACTGAATGGAAGACATCCTGATGCATCCTGAACGGATTTCTCCCTATTCAGAATACATTAGGATTATCCTGATCAGTTTCCCAAGGACGGAACTCTAGGACGGAAAGCAAAAACGCAAGTGTAAAAGAGCTCTAAAAAAGAAGTAAATTCATTTAGGCTTATACATCATTTATCTTACCCTAAAAAATGCTCAGTAAACGATGAAATTGACAAAAACTACGCATCTGTCTCCTATGTTTCTTTCGATTCTGCATTAGTCATTTTAAGAAAACTCGATAATAATACTCTATTAGCAAAAACGGATATAAAATCTGTTTTTAGATTATTACCTATTAATCCATCCGGATTCATCTCACTGGGTTTTCAATTGAAAGGCATGTAATTTTTTGACAAGGCACTCCCCATGGGATTTTCCCTGTCTTGTTTCCATTTCGAGTCCTTCTCCACTTTCATCAACTGGATTCTTTACCAAGGACCATGCAGAGCAGACGCATTTCACTACTTAGACGATTTTCTTTTCTTAGGTAGAGGAGATACGGACGATTGCATGTTCATGTTACAAAAATTCTTTAACATGGCAAATCAATTTAATATCCCACTTGCCAATGAAAAAACTGTTTTTCTAACCACTAAGCTAACTTTCCTGGGAATTGAAATAGACACCATGAACATGCAATTTCGAATTCCCGAAGAAAAGATATCTAATTGTTTACACAAGATCTTCTCATTACTAAAGAAAAGAAAAAGCATTCTTAAGAAATTGCAATCCATTCTGGGCTCGCTAAATTTTATTGGACGAGTAATACCCATGGGTAGGGTATTCTCAAAAAGACTTTATGCGGCTACAAAAGGTTTTACTTTGCCGTATTCACACATACGAATAAATAAAAATATACCTTACGATTTATTAATTTGGTAATCCTTTCTTAAGGGTTTCAATGGACACACTATATGGCAACACGAATTAATTGATGCAGAGGCACTCCAACTTTTTTTGGATGCAGCTGGGTCAATTGGCTACGGAGTCATTTTGCATAACGAGTGGTCAGCTTCTCGTTGGCCATCTCATTGGTTAAGTTCTGGTATAACCAGAAACTCTGTTTTCATTGAACTCTTTCCTGTGTTGGTGGCTCTAACAATATGGAGATCTCAACTCTGTAATAGAAGAATCCTTCTTAATACAGACAACAAAGGGGTGGCATTTGCTCTGAACTGCCTGTCATCCAAATCTGAGCATGTCATTACTTTGCTTAGAGAAATAGTTTTGATTTGTTTAGCGAATAACATTTGGCTGAAAGTTAGATACATCCAAGGCAAAAGTAACTTATTGGCTGATGCTTTATCTCGACAGGAATGGCAGACCTTCAGAGAGATGCTACCAGGGGCAGCAAAAAAGAATATCCCTTGTCCTCACCACCTTTGGGAATTTTTATGATCTCTACTATAAACTTATTGCAGAATTCGTTAGCCAAGGCTACTTGGGACTCATATGTATCATCTTGGAATCTATGGAAATTGTACTGTTCGGTCACCAACATGGATAAGTTCTCTTTGAACACGAAACTAGTCCTGTCCTTTGTGATGGAACTGGTGGATAGAAAATTATCCATTAGTTCTATTATCAAAACGTTGGCGGGCATAGGCTTCTTTTTAAAAGTTTTGGTTAAAAATTTTTGTTAAAACAAGTTCTGGCTGGATTAAAGAGTCCAGCCTCCTAAGGAAAAAAAACAGACCTTTCTCCTTAAACAATTTAAATCAACTAATCGGAGTCTTACCTTCAGTGTGTTCATCACCTTACGAAACGCTTCTTTTCAGGACCATGTTCATTTTAAACTTCTTTGCAGCTTTTTGCATCTCTGAAGTCACTGCAAAGAACAAAAGGGAAAACTTCCCAATTTTGGTTTCCGATGTACAATTGTTCACATCGCAACTGAAATTATTCATCAGAAGCTCAAAAACCGATCAGAAGCAGAAAGGCCACTGGTTAACGTTAAACGCTTTACGCGGCAGCAATTTATGCCCCGTGTTAGCACTAAAAAAGTGGATTAATCGTAATTCTCAAAAATATGCAAACGCCCCTCTATTTACTCACTCTGATAATTCTTTAGTTACAAAATACCAATTCAACTTTATCCTTAAGAAATGTTTAGCCAAACTAGGTTTATCTGATCTAAAATTCTCTGCACATTCATTCAGGATCGGAGCAGCAACACTTGCCGATCAGCTACACATGAATGTTGATGAAATAAAACAAATAGGGCGGTGGAGATCTAACAGGTATAAAATTTACATTCATCCAAAGTTAATAGTATGTTAGTTCTTTCAGGTCATCGTGTGATCTGGATTGTTGGAAATGACATAGTGGCAGGAGCTGAGAAGAGAGCTCGGAAGAGGAACTATGCTTTAAATTTAGGTTTTAAGGAAGATATTTCCATCTACTGGAAAGGAATTCCTGAATTGAGATTAAATGACTTATTCTATGAATGCTTTAAATTGACCAAAACACTTCCTATTCCTGATATCCTAATTTTTTACATAGGAGAAAAGGACATTGGCAGGATCAGCTCTTACAAGTACATTTCCGAATTTAAAAAGATCTGGGCGAGAATTCATAATATTTTACCTAATATTTACATGTGTTACTCTGAAATGGTACCCAAACTCATATGGAATGATAAGAACCTAGGTTTTCTGGAAAAAAAATAAGAAAGAAGATCAATAATTATTTGCAGAAATATCTTATTACGGCTGGCTTCCACTCTTACAGACATGTTGATGTAGAAGGGTTTATAGAGGGTCTTTATGATACAAATTCTTTACATTTATCTGACATCGGGTACGACATAGTTGCAGTCGGTTTCCAAAATTTAATTGAATTAGGCCTGCGATGCTCAGGGGATGCCATGTACTAATACATGGCGCATGGGGGTAAGTCATTCATTTAATGAGTGGACAATATGTGGTTTAAGTATTAATTATTCATTTGTTGGTAAATAATAGGACATTGTGGCCTTTTCAAGCCACTTGGTTACATTTATTATATTATGCTTAAATAAATTGTTTATGCAACAAAAGCATTGGTCTATCTATCTTCATTTAACTATAGAACCTAGGCCACCATGGTGGTCCCTGATTCATTGTATTATACAATGAGGGGAACAAATGGTGGCCTGGTTCCTGTCATTGTACAATAACTGGTGTTGTGTCACTGTTAAATTAAATAAAGTTTCTTACCTGTAATAGGTGCTTGCCACAGGGGGGGCAATGGTCCAGGGTTGTCGGGTGCCAAGGTCTTGGGCCTGATTGGTGAGCAGCCTAACGGATTTAATCTCGGGAAACTATTAAAAGAAGGGACATAATGGTTATTGCGCAATATCGGCGCCGGAGACAATCAAACCCCTCCCTCCCTGCCTGAGAAACAGTATTCCGTTGCGATGTCCTACTATGGGGGTAAGTCACTCCTTTAATGAGTGGACAGTATGTGGTGTAAGTATTAATTATTCATTTGTTGGCAAATAATAGGACATCAAGGCCTTTTCAGCCACTTGGTTACATTTATTATATTATACTTGTTTATGCAACAAAAGTGTTGGTCTATCTATCTTCATTTAATTATAGAACCTAGGCCACCATGTGATAGAAAAATGAATCCAGCCAGCAAAGGAAACAATATGGATAATAACAAAACATTAGTAAGTGTCTTGTATTAACTTTTTCTACAAATTAAATGCTATTTGCTGAAGTGACAAAACTCCTTTAAGCAAAATTAAAGACATAAGGGACATTTATCAAGACTGGCGTTTTCATCGCTGGTTTATATTCCCCCTGCAAAGGCAGAGGATGAGCTGCAGTTGTGCTGTAGCGCAGGCTTCAGCATAGATTTGGCTGCCGTAAATTTCTATCTTCATTCACACCAGAAAACTGGTGTGAATAAAGATAACTGCGCCAGCCATATTGACCGTGCCCCCTCCTACCTGCCATGCCCCCTTTTCCCGCCACTTCAGAAAAGTGGTGAGAAGAAGCAAAAAATGGCATGCAACATAAATTGCGATTTTATTTTATTTTTTAAAACTTTGCCATGATAAATGTCCCCCCAAACTAATAGCGAAAAACATAAGTGAATCAAAAATATGAAAAGTAACATGGCTATTAAATATTCCCAGGAGCACAGTATTTACTGTGGTCTGTACAAGGATGGAAATTCCAGCCACAGTACAAGCTCCTCGAGATTCAAAAAAAAATCACCACCATCATTTTGTTTTACAGACTGTCCATGAATTTATGAACAGCTGGCAGCCCTAGATCTGACTTTTTTGTGTATATGGAAGTTCAGATAGCATATTTGTGGATTATGCTGTTAACCAGTCAATTGGGTATGGATTGACTGGCAAATCAGCTCAGGCTCTGGGTTTAGTAATTAAACAGATCCGAACAGCACCAGTCCAAGCCCTGTTAATGTGCTTAGCCCAAGATTAGCCTCTCGTGTTATTCCAGCCAGATTTCCCATCATAAGGCCTAATTTTTGGCATACATTATACCCTCTACCACAGGAAACACTGAAACATCAATAGTAATAGATCCATCTTTTCCTTTGTGCCTTAGTTACATTCTCTTCTTAGTCCCATTTGGTAAGCTGTATCCATAAATCTGTCCTTATAACCCCTGTCACTAAATCTTTTTTTAACTTCCTGGGCTTGTTTCTCGAAGCCTTTACCCTGTATGTTGGGTCAAGTCATAGGGTGCAACAGATATGATGAACATTAGTATGGAGGCCTGCTTGTCTCAAGCTTCTCACATATGTGAGATCACCAACTTTATTTATGACTTGTTTCCTCAGTATTTGAAATATTAAAGGGTTTTTTCTAGGACTTATATATTGATTTCCTTTTTTTTTTAGGATGTCATCAATATCTGATTGGAGGGGGTCTGACTCCTGGCACCTCCAACGATCAGCTGTTTGAAGAGACCACTGTGCTCCTCACAGCATACAAAGCACTATGCTATACATTGCATAGTGGCTGTGCTTGGTATTGCAGCCCAGGCCCATTTACTTGAATAGGACTTCGCTGCAAATAGACCAGGTGACCAATGAATGTGACATCACTGGTGCCTAAGAAGAGGATGTGGCACTCACCGGAGCACAGTGGCCTCTTTAAATAGCTGATCATCGGTGATGCTGGGAGTTGGATCACCACCAATTAGATACTGCACACGGCTGTGTTATGGCTACATACAACCTAAAGCAACCTACATTGAAAAGTCAAATACAGTATTATATAAAAAAAATACCAGTACAGTTGAATATTTGTAACGCAGCAGTTCCCCTATTGAAGTCAATGGGTGAAAAATGCCAAAAAAGAACTATACATGTTTGAATGGGATTTTGTAACATCTGGTTACCTTACAAGTGCTTAAAAAAAAAAATCTGATCGTAATTTTTAAATGTTTTAAATGCTGGGTTTATCTCATCACAGATCATGGGTAGAACCTGCAGCAAATCTATGACAAAGCCCTGACATATTACACATTTTATAATGCGGAAAGCCATAAGACCCCAAACATGGCTACACTGCTTTGACCAAATTTTTTCAACATATAAATTCTGCAGAGTCCCAAAGGTGTGACCATGTGAATGTATCCTTTGTATATGGGCCACAGAGGTTGTCATTTTATACTAATGGCATAATGATGCAATCATGCCAGACAGATTTCTCACCAAAGAAACTTTTTAGAACATATTTAGATCCTTTATACCATGAAATCATAATATACAATGTCACAAGCAGACAGGTGACATGAGGTTTAAAGAGGACATGTAAAGCCCTCTTGACATGTCTGTTTTAGTAACTACTTGCATTCCCTGTGTTCTACAAATTCTGCATCATCTATTCTTATGACTCTATGTTGTACCATTCCTTTAGTATTCCTGCTAGAATTTGGCAGCACTGAAAGGATATTGTCAGACTGTGCAGAGACACACCCCTACTGGTAACACCCTGCTAAACCTTTACTGCAAACTGCCAGTAATTCATACAGAACCAGTAGCGCAACTAGAAATGACTGGGCCCCATAGCAAAGTTTTGAATACCCCCCAAAGCAACTTCTTCAGAACCTCCTCTTCCTCTACAGAATCTCTGATGGAACTGACAAAAACAAATGCAAAATACGCATAACGGATAAAGGATCTGTTTTTTTTCTGTTACTTTTCGGACATGTCAGAAGAACGGAAAACTAAACAGTGATGCGAACCCAGCCTGAGATGTATGTACACTCATGACTTCAATTGTATGGTAATCAATAGAGATGAGCGAATTTTTAAAAAATTTGACTCGGCCAGTTCGCCGAATTTTCCAAAAAGATTTGATTCGTTCAGAATTTATTTGCTGCGAATAGCATTAAACAACAGCTATTTCCTGGCTGAAGAGAGCCTGTATAGTGGTGTAGAACACTGTCTTGCAGGAACACGCATAGAGAGTCTGGTGTGGTAATGAAACAATACTGTGAGTCAGCATGACATGCAGATAACAGGCGTGGCTCTTAGAATCACTGCTACTTCACTTATTTGGGCAGTTACAGGGCCAAAACTGACCAAATAACTGAAGTGTGAACTCAGCCTTACAGGTAGATGTTAGCGTCAGGTATAAAGAACCGTGCTGAGGCCTAAGAGCCTACTGTAGCGTTAAAGACCGCACTCGTTTTACACCGTCGTCAGCTGATTCCAAATTGATGTCTACAGAACCTGTTCTATTAGAGCCCCTCTGACAGAGTGGAGAGGGTGTCACCAGTAAGTTTGTGTTGACATCACAATTTATTTTGCCCTTCCTCTGATCCATCAGAACAATAACCCTCCAAAAAACTGATCCTGTTTGTTGAGCAGCCACTTTCACTCGGTCAGCATTTGGTCAGTAATCCATCAGTATTGCTAAAGCCAAAAAAATAAACAGCAGTGGAACCAAAACAGATGTGACACGTGAATGGAATATTTGCATATCTTCTGTGTTTTGTACCCACTCCTGCTTTTGGCTACCAATTCTGATGGGACCATACAGGCCTTACAGCTGCTACACAGACAGAATCCATTGTGCGTCTTATTCTCTTCCTTCTGACAGATCAAATAAATGATGATGTCAACCAGGCCAAAAAAGCAAAATAGTGGCCGAGTCATGGAGTGGGGAGGGTGGGAGAACAGCTTGAGAAGTCCATAGAATGGCCCAATGACATAGTGTTGAGGTAGCAGCAGCATGAGGAGACCACAGAGTGGCCCATTGACATAGTGGGGAGGTGGCAGCAGCAGCAGCATGAGGAGACCACAGAGTGGCCCATTTACATAGTATTGAGGAGACAGCAGCATAAGAAAGCCACAGAGTGGCCCAGTGACAGTGTTAAGTTAGCAGCAGCAAGAGGAGGCCACAGACTGGCAAGGTGACATAGTGTGGAGGTCACAGCAGCAGCAGCATAAGGAGGCAACAGAGTGGCCCAGTGATATAGTGTTGAGTTAGCAGCAACATGAGGAGGCCACAAAGTGGCCCAGTGACATACTGTTGAGTTAGCAGCAGAATAAGGAGGCCACAGAGTGGCCCAGTGACATAGTGTGGAGGTGGCAGCAGCAGCATCAGGAGGCCACAGAGTGGCCCAGTGACATACTGTTGAGTTAGAAGCAGCATGAGGAGGCTAAAGAGTAGCTCAGTGACACAGTGGGAAGGTGGCAGCAGCAGCAGCATGAGGAGACCACAGGGTGGCAAGGTGACATAGTGTGAAGATGGCAGCAGCATGATGAGGCCACAAAGTGTCAAGGTGACATAGTGGGGAGGTGGTAGCAGCATGAGGAGGCCACAGAATGGCAAGGTGACATCATGTGGAGGTGGCAGCAGCAGCAGCATGAGGAGGCCACAGACTGGCAAGGTGACATAGTGTGGAGGTGGCAGCAGCTGCATGAGGCGGTCACCGACTGGCAAGGTGACATAGTGTTGAATTAGCAGCATCATGAGGAGGCCACAGAATGGCAAGGTGATATAGCATGGAGGTGGCAGCAGCAGCATGAGGAGGCCACAGACTGGCAAGGTGACATAGTGTGGAAGTGGCAGCAGCAGCAGCATGAGGAAACCACAGATTGACACAATGACAGTGTGGAGGGGCGCAGTAGCAGCATGAGGAGGCTACAGACTCACAAGGTGACAAAGTTTGGAGTTAGCAGCAGCAACATGAGGAGGCCACAGACTGGAAAGGTGACATAGTGTGGAGGTGGCAGGAGCATCAGGAGATAACAGAGTGACCCGGTGACAGAGTGGGGAGGTGGGTGGCAATAACAGTACCCGCTAACAATGGTGGGTATAAGAAGGAGCACCTGGCATCAGATGTGTGGCATCAGGCGGGTGGCAGCATCAAAATAGTAGATGAGGAAGGTAGCCAGAAGAAACCAGTCTCTTTTGTCAAGGTTTGGGTGAGGCAGCATGAATGATCTAATCTGATGCATCAGGCATTAGTGGGTGGAAATCCTGACTGATCCACAAATGATTCATCTTGACAAAGGTCAGTCTCTCCACATTTTGGGTGGACAGGCGAGTTCTCCTTGGGGTCACTATGGCCCCCATCATACTAAACACCCGCTCTGATGCCACACTACTGGTCGGGCAGGACAGCTTTTCCAAGGCAAACTCGACCAGTTGCTGCCAAAAATCCAGTTTGGCTGCCCAGTAGTCCAGAGGATCTTCAATGTGGGGTGGCGGGGTACTGTCCACTTGCTGGTTCAGGTTCTGCTCCAGGTCTAGCTGCTCCTGCTGGTGAGTTGTTTTTTCACTAGGCGGGTTAAGAAAGCTGCTCATCATCGACTCTAGACTGAAGCTGCTGGTGCTCCTACCCCCCCCCCCCCGCCACAGCAGCCATGACAGTGGAACAACAGTGTAGAGGGCCTCTCAGATTTTATCAAGAGTGAGGGCTTAGTCCATATGTTATGCTTGCATCTATTATTATAGTGCATTATTTTCAGTGATTTTGTAAATGTAGCCATATATTTCCGCGCATTTAATACCATATAGTGCAGGATGGTTTATATATTTTTTATGTGATTTGTTTGATTTGTCTTGAAGGAGTAGCACCTTCATGTGTGAATACTCTCCTATACTGGGAGTGATATTCAAGTGCACTTTTGCCCCACCTATCTAATAGCTGACCTTGATTAAGATGGTACATATAATCATATAGGTGTGTGTGTCTCTCCTCCCACCTGTTGCTGATGCATATGGAGGTAACAAGGGTCAGAACACCATATGTGTGGGGACTGTGCTCCTGACAAATGCGCAAAAGCACGAACAGCAGCCCCCCCCCCCCCCGGTCAGACCTGCGAGAGGATGGATGATGGCGAAGATAGGCAGTGGCCAACTAACTACATAGGATGTCTCTATAGTGGTTCAGTTTGTCCTCCCTCTTAGTGGGTGTAAAAAAAGCCCCTATTTTGGAAGCGAGGGTCCAACAAAGTGGAGAGATAGAAGTCATCCCTCTGCCGATTGGTGACAATTTGGCTGTCACTAACCAAGGAAGTGAGCCTTGGTCATCTGCATCATCTTCCTCTTGCTCCTCTGGCTGCTCCTGCTCCTCCTCTCCTGTCACCAGTGTAGAAAAACCACACATTTCGCTACACTTTGCTTGTGCTCCAATGTACTCCTCCTCTTCCTCCAGTTCAGGCCCCACAGGGCTCATGTGGCCATGAGATTTAGGCGCGTCTCCCATCCCCTGACCAGCCAGATTTACCAGCATCTGTTCCCGGATATGAAGTAGTGGAATGATGTTGTTCATCCCGTAGTCCTGGCAACTGACAAATAACGTGGCATCCTTAAAGGTCCTGAGCAAACGGCAGGTGTCACACATGAGCTGCCACTGGCTAACATTGAAGTTACACAGGGAGTACTCCTGTCCGCTTGGATCATCAAGAAATTGTTTATGGCCTTTCTCTGTTCATATAGTCGGTCCAATATATTGAGGGTGAAATTACAACAGGTGGAAACGTCGCATATCAGCCTATGTTGGGGGATGCCGTTTCGCCACTGCAGCTCAAGAAGGGCGTGCTTGGCGGTGTACGAGTGGCTGAAGTGCATGCAAAGTTTCCTGGCCATTTTTAGGATGTCTTGCAGATCGGTGGAAGACTTCAAGAACCTCTTGACAACCAGATTGAACACGTGCACCATGCAGGGTGCATGGCTCAGCCCTCCTTGACGCAGCGCCGACACCATGTTCTTCCATTGTCGGTGACCCTGGTTCCAATTTGTCATGGAGAAAGCCAGGATTTGATTTCTTGATGAAGGACACGGAGCAGTTCCTCCCTGTGTGACTTTGTTCGCCCAGAAAAAGGAGGTATAAAACAGCGTGACAACACCGTGCCCTGCACATGTAGTATGTTGGAGGAGCACTGTGAATTGTTCCTGCAGTGGAGGCTGAGGACACAGTGGTGAATGAGAAGGCAGAGGCCGACATTGTCGCAAGACCAACGGCATGGGAACATCGAAGCAGAAGCGACTTCATCTGGCCAAGTTGCTGGTTTGGCTAGACAGTAACCACATTTACCCAGTGGACCGTAAAGAACATACATTATCCTTGACCATAGTTACAGCTCCACATGTCGGCTCTGCCATGCACTTTGGCAGACATCGACAGATTCAAGGACTGGCTCACCTTCTGTTCTACATGTGTGTGCAGGACTGGTACTGCCTTTTTGGCAAAGAAATGATGGCTTGGGCCTCTCCACCTCGGCTTGGCACAAGCCATCAGTTCTCTGAAAGGTGCAGAGTCCACCACTTGGAAAGGGAGGGACTAAAGCACCAGCAACTTGGACAGGAGCATATTCAGCTTCTGCGCCATTGGATGAGAGCATGGATACTGTTGTCTCTTGGCAATCGCTTCGGTGATCGATTTCTGACAGAATGTCTAACGAGGAGTAGTAGGGCGAGGAGCATCAGGACCGGTAGATGATGGGAAGGACAGAAAGCTCCATTCAGCTGAGGTGGTGGAGCCTTAACTGCCTGAAATCGGGTGCGTGCCACTGGGTGTTTCAGCGGTTGCTGCGGCAGGCTCAACCACTACATTGGAGCCAAGGTTCTCTCAGACCACTTTTTGGTGATGCTGCATATGTTGACGCAGGGCCGTGGTGCCAACATTGGCACCCTTGCTATGCTTCACCTTCTGCCCACAGAATCGGAAAATGGCCATGTTCAAAAAACTGCCACACTGCCGATTGGGTGATTTTACCCCCAACACTCTGCACTGACTGACTGCTACCGCCACTGCCTCCGTGAACCCCTGCACCACTACTTTCCGGGCAGATAGGCTCCTGTGAAATGGGAGGTCTACCCTGAACATGTTTGGCTCCCAACATCCCACTGCTGCCACCCTGCTTACTCCCGGCCATGCTACCGACTTGTGGCTCCACAGCTGGCTCACATGTCAGCTGCCACCCTATTCTCCCCATGATGATAAAGCCCCTTTGTCACCCAGCTCCTAATTGCGATCGGCTACATCATCATCGAGTACGGTCTGCAGGTCACTGATGTCCTCCTCAATGGTCTCTGAGCCAGGAGCTTGATCTGCACCGCTGAACGGCAAATAATACTTTTTTTGCCACTTATACATGCCAAAAAAGGCTTTTGAACATATAACTGTACCTCTGAACGTCAAATAATAATTTTCTCACTTCACCACATAACGGCAAATAATACTTTATTTTTCCACTAATAGATGCCATCAAAGCTTTAGAACATATAACTGCACCGCTGAACGGCAAATAATACACACCAAAAAGGGCTGTAATTTTCCCATTTTACCACACAGCGGCTAATAAGCCCTTTTTTGCCACTAATACATGCCAAAAAAGGCTTTAGAACATATAACTGCACTGAACAAGGGCTAATAAGACATAGAAATATTTCCTAGTAATGCACCCTATTAATAGCTGTATCACACAGCACTTTCACCCTAATAACAAGAAAGGTCAGATGTATCATCTATTGAAAACCTGAAAGCAGAAGTATAATTGCAATTTGGATCCCCAGTCAGTGCAGCAAGGTGTAATAGGATTGTTGTTACTATTACCCATGCTCTACACTCTCCTATTAGACCCTGTTCTGCTTCAATACTGTGGAATAATTCCTCCCTATCCTTTCCCTACACTTCTAATGCTCTTTCCCTGAACTTCTATTTAGCAAAATAAAAGTTTTAAAGTATTTCCTAGCACTATTTCCCTAGCGCCTGCTGACATCTCTCCCTGCACTAGGTACACTGAAAAATGGCAGAATCCAAGATGAGTGAGGCTATTTATAGGGCTGTGACATCACAGAGGCTGGCTACTGATTGGCTGCATGCATGGCATTGTGGATAATCCCTAGTTTCCAGAGTTCTTTGCTCCGTGTCCTAACGTGCTGCAGCCATTTTAGGAAAAAATGTGATTAATTACCACGAAAAGTGGGGAAATTCGGATTCAGTGCGAATAGAATTTTTACTGAAATTTGGAATGAATTCCACTTCGTCAACATCGATTCGCTCATCTCTAGTAATCAAAGTAAATCCCTGCACCAACATATATACCATAACCCAATGTCTAAAAAGTTGGGATACTTTACTTTCAAGAAAGGCATCACAACATAGTTTGACTGTTCACAAGGATGAATTCCCAATTATGACAGTGACTTTCCTCTAGATCTAGAGGATGTCCTCAATTCATGTATTTGTACAATGTAATTTTGAGAGGATGGTGCCGGGACACTGATAGGATAGAGGAGGCCTGTGTTCTGCACCACATCACAGACGGGGGCATAGAACAGAAGTGAGGTGCGTTTTACCAATTTGGGAAAGTATATTATATCCAGGGGAGATAGAAAGCACAAGCGGCACTCACCAGCTTAAATGTCCATCCTTTATTCGTTCCCTCGGCGGAACATCAATAAGTAGCAGACTGCAGGGCGAACACGTCAAGTGTGCGGCTGAACAGCGGCGACGGCCGTTTCGCACTTTCTTCAGCGCTTTGTCAGGCCACTAAGAAAGTGTGAAAAGGCCGTCGCCGCTGTTCAGCAGCACACTTGACGTGTCCGCCCTGCAGTCTGCTACTTATTGATGTTCCACCAAGGGAACGAATAAAGGATGGACATTTAAGCTGGTGAGTGCCACTTGTGCTTTCTATCTCCCCTGGATATATTCATACATGACTGTACTTTGACAAGCTGTGCACTGAATAAGCCCATTCGTGACTGAAGGCTACGTTTGCCACATGTGAGACACGGATTACTGGTGTATAGCAGTGCCACCCTTTTCTTTATCTCTCTCGTTGTTTGGGAAAGTGAATTATTTGGCTACTGAAGCAGGTCATTTTATTTCTACTGGTGAGATAATATGGGACCTTTATTACTATTACAAGTACTATGTAGGTACTATGGTGGGCTTTATCACTTCTGGGGCCACTAAATGGGCATTAGTACTACTGGGGGCACAATCTAAAATTAGTCGAGGGGACAATCAGAAGAACTAAAGCCTTAAAGAGTAGTTCAGCAGATGTGGAACAAACTTTCAGCAGATGTGCTTGGGAAATCTGTTAATCTTCTATCTTTCTATAGTCAGGCATTTTTACTTCTGGCCACCCTATAGGCTTTATTACTTCTGGGGGCACTATGATGGGCTTTATATGGTAGGTTTTATACTGATTGCTCTATATGGGGTGCGATATGGTAGGTTTATTACTACTGAGGAATACACCAAAAATCATATATGTTACTTGTAGGTTACTATGTCACGTCGGAGAGCAATTCAAATATCAACATAAAGAACGTGACTAAAACTCATCTTTATTCTAATACATTGGGTATGGGTATCAATATACCAAACGATAAAAAGTGCAAGAGTGCAATTGTATTACTTAGCCAAAAAGAAATCCCAACGCGTTTCACCTAAATCTTATAGGTTCATCAAGATTTAGGTGAAATGCGTTGGGGTTTGTTTTTGTCAGGGTTATGACCGACAACCGTGTTAATCAGGGGTTCTATTGATACCCATGCTAAACCAATTTGAAATATAGTGTCTTTGAAACTTATCTTACATGTACCAATTTATTGTTTTTCCAGTGTTGTGGGTTTTAATGGGGACAAACCAGGAGTAGGTTCGGGGACAGGGAACCTCCACCATCAGGGGGCAACCCTGGGCTGAGGAATAGTTAGGGTAATATAGGGTGAGCATACCCATCTTTCCCAATGATTATTTGACACTTCCTCAAATCTCTGTCTATCCTGGTAATTTGGGTGTTTATACATAAAAAAGACATTTGTCCATCCAGTTCGGCCTGTTTCCTACAAGTTGATCCAGAGGAAGGCAAAAAAAAACTGTGAGGCAGAAGCTAATTTTCCCCACTTAAGGGGAAAAAATTCCTTCCCGACTCCAATCAGGCAATCAGAATAACTCCCTGGATACGGGGAAGACTCCCTTCTAAGAAATACAATTGCACTCTTGCACTTTTTATCGTTTGGTATATTGATACCCATACCCGATGTATTAGAATAAAGGTGATATTTAGAAGTCACGTTCTTTATGTTGATATTATTACTACTGAGGGCATTATGGTGGGCTTTACTACCACTGGGTGCACTGTGGCAGGCTTTTATTATTTCTGGGGCACTATAGGGGACATTGGTACTATTGGAGACACTATAGGTGGGCATTATTACTTCTGGTGAACTATAGGGATCATTATTCCTTTTGGGAGCACTATGGCATTCTTATTACTCAAGGCATTATGGTGTGTTTTGCTACTACTGGGAGCACTAAAGGGGGGGTATTACTACTAGGTGCACTGTGGAGGGCTTTGTTGCTACAGGGACATGTTAGGTGGAAGTAATACTAGGGGCACTATAGTGTTTTGTTTTTTTTTACTACTGGGACACTTTGGGGGCATTATTATTTGGAGCTGAACTAATAACAGGGCACTTTAGGGTGGCAATATTACTACTGGGAGCACTATTACTAATGAGGTAATTGCATATTACTATTGGAGGGACTTTTGGAAGCACTATTGTTGTACTGTTGTCCCAAGTCTGCAACTGCCCCCTAATCCTGGCAGGCACGGGCACTGTGGTACTCACGCAACAAGGTTAACCTCCCAACCTGCAGCCCAATACTGTTTTCTGCCTCTTTCTTGCCAGTGACTGTCCTGGCTGCCAGCAACATCTGTGAGTAATGGAGGCCACGACCTGCATCCTGTTACCCGGCCTGTTCTTTAACGCGCGCACTTACTTTCAGCCTCTTAAAGGGCCAGTCTGCACATCCATATTCTTCCCCAGTCAATGGTTGTCAGTCTCTGGGTAGTTAAGGCACCTTCCCAAGTGGGAGGGTGCCTGAGCTTTAGGTTACCTAGTCTGTAGTTGCTAGCAAAGGTGTTAGTTTCTGTCTGTCTACCCGTGTACCAAACTACTGTCTGACAACCAACTAACTCCTAGCCACCAGCCGTGACCTCAATCCTGACTCTCTGATATGTTTGTATACAGCATCCCCCAACCTCTGCCTGTCTCCTGAGGTTGCCTGACTCCACATGCATTGCACTGTTGTATCTGACCTATGTGGGTCAGCTATTAACTACACCAGGACTACTCCAGGATGTAGCGGCTTGGTTGGTTCCCTGCAGTGAAGTCCAGATCCCTGTATAGGGTTTAAAGGATGACTATTTTCTGTTTCTGCAGTATAGTATTTGATGGCATTGGGGAGCACAGAGACAGAGAGAACACAGTATTGAGTATGGCAGTAGGATGACTTTATAGGAGCACCCAAATAGGGAGTGTCACGTTCTGCCGACGACACGCTCCTCAGCAGGCAACATCATCCGGCATTCAGTTGTCAAGACAACAAGGCTGGCTTTCTGCTTCATCAAATGCTAGCCTATCAGAGGTGCGCTAATGTCATCAGTCATGTGATGCTGGACTGGTCATATGACCATGAAATGCTACTTTTGAAATGCAAAAGTCTACTGGCTACAGGTTGCCTGTGTTTGGTTTCATCCTCTGGATTGCTAGAGTTTGTTCCTGTGAAGTTTCTATTGGATTCCTAACCATGGATTGTACCCTGACTCTGACTTGTGTTTGGATTTGACGTAAGCTCCTGGTTTTGACCCCTGGCTATCCCTGGTTCGGCTTGGTACGTTTTCTCGTTCTGTCTTTATAAGCGGAGCCACTCTCTCACTAGTCTTCTGTTATTCTATTTTCCTGTTTTCCCCACCCTGATTCCGACAAGCACATATATGGGAAGGGACTGCTATCCAGTGATGGGCTGCTGATTAGAGGAGATTGTGCAAGTAGGTAGGGACCGTGCAAGGCAGGAGTATAGGGCTCACTGTTCCCTACTCTGATAGAATTTGTGTTAAGAAGATGAAGAAGATTATGGAAAAGTGAGGAACCTAAGATGTCTATGTAGCAAACTGTGCAGAGACGAGATGAGGCTGAAATATTTCATCATGGCAGTCTGGACTCTGGACTGAATAGAGAGAAGGGAAAAAAGGAGACATTACTGGATGTAATAGGTATGTAGTGCTGTATTCTCCTGTATGTTTGGCAGCATGGAATGTAATTTAAAAATTAGTAGCGATACATTATAGGTCCAAATGTGGTAAATCTATTGGATCGACATCGTTCCAAGGTATACATTCAACTATACTTCACAAGGTTTGGTCCAGCTTACCCCCAGTGCAATAGTCCCAGAATTAGAAGGTGGAGGCATCATTCCACCACGATCATCTGATATCTGCACAGTGGACAGAAATGGAAACAGATGGCTTCCTACAATGTTTAGCAGATTACTGCAGCTCAGCTTCAGAATGGGAGCTGAGCAGCAATAGCACAGCATGACCACTGCACAATGTGTGGAGCCATCTGTTTCTGGCTCTGTCCACTGTGCAGTGTGGAAACCCAGCCTTAGGATGTGCCTTTGCAGTTGTAAACACGCATTTTGGGGGGACTGGTTTGGGGTCCCGCCCCATACCTCCCAACCTCCCAACAGGACAGTCCCGGATCTCTGTGGCTGTCCTATGGCCCTGGAACAGCTGAGGTATGTTCTTCTCTCAGCTGATTGTAGTGGTGGAGTAGTGAGTTGTCCGCTCCCCCCTTCACAATGTCAGCACAATGTCACATATCACGCTACAGAACTGTGTAGGAGGAGCGGTGGAATCAGACTGTGTACTCCTCCTTCTACACAGCCCTGCAAGCGCTATGTGTAACAGTTTTGTGCCTGCTATTTGCTGTTTTTTTTTTTTTTTTTACTTCCTGTGAAAGGGGTACAATTTGGACATGACTTCTGTGAAGGGGGCCCAATTTGGACATGACTACTGTGAAGGGAGCACATGTTGGCATTACTACTGTGAAGGGGCACATATCTGGCATAACTACTGTGAAAGGGATACAATGTGGGCATGACTACTGAAAAGGGGGCACATGTAGGCATTACTACTATGAAGGGGGCATATCTGAGCATAGCTACTGTGAAGGGGGCACATGTAGGCATTACGACTGTGAAGGGGGCACATGTAGGTATTATGACTGTGAATGGGGCACATGTAGGCATTACTACTGTTAAGGGGGCACATGTAGGCATTACTACTGTGAAGGGGGCACATATATGGCATGACTACTGTGAAAGGGGCATATATATGGCATGACTACTGTGAAAGGGGCACATATAGGTATTACTACTCTGAAGGGGGCAAATGTGGGCATTACTTCTTTGAAGAGGGCATAGTGCGGGCATAACTACTGTGTGGTGGCACACAGGGGGAATAATTACTATGTGGGGGCATTAAGAGGACTGGGCATGTATAGTTATGTTTTGGGTAGAGTTATAGGCATGGCTTAGTATTTTAAAAAAAAATGCATATTGTCCCTCTTTGCAATTTTCAAAGGTTGGGAGGTATGCCCCACCCTGTGATGAACCCCTAGCTACGCCTCTTTATCTGCTGTTAATTTACACAATGTATAGACTTTAAGTAAATCATGAATAGTGTTAACAGATCATCTGTTTTTCTCCAGGATCTATAGAGCAGTAAGAGCATAAGTAGTAAACTGACTTTATGGCAGCTGGAAGCATATTCGGCTTTTTGATCTGGGTAAGGACAAGGTCACTATTATAAAATATATTATTTAATTGCATCTACATGGGCCAGAAAAAAACACGACTGCCTTCATTAAGCCTCCAGTTAGCTGATAGCAAAACGGTTGTCATGAGAACTGATAAGAACATGAAGATAGCGAGCCAGTGCCACACTCTGTTTACCCAGCCTGGCTTAAACAGTTCTATGTTGCTGTCAGCTATTTTTATGTTGATCCATCTGCGTCATTGGCGTTTTCTCTTATAGACAGAGAGCATTGCCTTTTTTATTTGGGTGAGCTGAGATCTTAGGGGAGCTCTCATGCAAAGACAACACAAACATGATCTCTTGTAACATTTGGATATCATTCAGTTAGAAATATGTTTATTAAGAAATTGTAAAGGAATTTAAGACATAAAAGATCTTTTCTGTGAGTCCTGCGTCTGTAATTTCATCTGTATGTGGTGTACTGCATATATTCTGTGTGCACACACTGTGAAATTAAGATGTAATGGAGAAGTAATAGGGATAATAAGCAAGATACCATCAAAGATACTTATGGCAAATGCTTATAAACAGCATTTTGCTTGTTACAATATACATTCAGGGCTTCCCTTATAGAAAGCCTTTGGGCAAAACCAAATAATCAGCTGGCTGATCCCTTTATCTCCTACTGTATTACTTCTGGGCTATTTTTTGTAAAAAGGCTGGAAGGTAACCATGGAGTGAAATCAGGAAACCAAAACGTACGATTATTATGGTCTTCAGTCTTTGTGTATTTATCTTACTTTCTCTACCTTCCTTTTATGTCTTCCTGTAGAAAAACATAGCTGCCAACAGTCCAGAATTTGAGACAATTAAGGAAAATTCAGCATGTCCCATCCAGAAAATGGGTAAATCTTATGTAAACTCAGAAGTGGGCATTCCTGTCAGGTTCGGGTTGGGCATGGGACATGGCCTAATTGCACCTGATTTACTAACAGAAATGTTGGCAGTGTAAATGTCTCAGACACACAGTCATTTCCATATTTTAGTCAACAAAGAACAGATCCGCAAGATATAGAACCCATTAGTTAAAAAAAGACACTTCAAAAGCTAAAAAAAGATGAAATAAACACACATGGATTCCGCACAGATTTTTTTCAGTGCATTTTCAAAATCCGTCATGTAACCATCCAGGAGTACTCATGTCTGGGATACGGACCAGAGTAGGACATGTTCTATAATTTGCGGTAATGGCTACACCAATCCACATAAAAATATGAAGGTGTATGTGACCCCATAGAAATAAATAGTTCAATGTCCATAAAATAGATGAAAAATACAATCGCCTACATGAGACCTAATCTTGACTCCACTCCCTGACCCATGAGACATGATTCACATGGCATTTGCTTTCGTGAAAGAAAATCTGCAGTGGAATCCGCAGCAGAAATATGACCGCCAGATTTCTAATTTTTATTTGTACACGTTGCTAATCCATTCATGGATTAAGCTCCACTTAATGGGGCTAATCCACAAATGTCCACCCTCCTAGGTTTCCGATGGAAGAATGAGCATGTCAATTTTCTTTTCTGTGACAGATTTCAAATCCACATTGCAATATTATTATAGCAAGATATCGTGCCTCCCTCTATTGCACCGAGATAGGCATCGGCAAATATACGTATGAGATGGGTATCTAGACCTAAATGATTTGTTTAAGATTAGACTAAGGCCTTATGCACACAAACGTATTTTCTTTGTGTCCGTTCGTTTTTTTTTGCGGACTGTATACGGAACCATTCATATTAATGAGTTCGCAAAAAAAACAGAAGTTACTCAGTGTGCATTCCGTTCCCGTATGCCCGTATTTCCGTTCCGCAAAAAAAGAACATGTCCTATTATTGTCCGCATTACGGACAAGGATAGGACTGTACTATCAGGGGCCAGCTGTTCTGTACGGAATGCACACGGACGTCATCCATATTTTCTGCGTATCCGTTTTTTGCGGACCACAAAATACATACGGTCGTGTGCATGAGACCTAAGGGTGTGACCACACAGTCAGGTTTCTGCATGTAGAAAATCAGGCATGGAAGTGGCTCATAAGGAGAGAAAGTATAAAGGACACATACGACTTCTCTTATTTGAATTCACTCCTGGTTTTGGCTTCCAAAAATGCATGCAGAAACCTGACCGTGTGGTCGCACCTTAACATGACCACCTTTTTGCAAAAGCAGTGTCAAACCTGTCCACAGGTTATGTGAGGTATTGCAGCTCAGCTCAATTCTTTACAAAGCACCTGACTGCAACACCAGAGCTCATGGTCAGATGTGGCTCTGTTTTTGGAAGTCAGACATTTTTTATTTTTTTTCAATCTCAAGGTTCACTTAAGAACAGTGCACAGATATCTTGTACACTAAAGGGTCAAACTTAAACTAAAAAGCAGTTCTGACAGCACACATATCATATTACTTTCTGCTCATAATACTGAAAAAATTGCATCAAAGTGAGATGTAGCAAATTTTTCTCTATTTGGTCACATCTCTCACTACTCACAGACCCTCCCCTCCCCAAACAAATTCAGATCCCAGATCAGATGACTAAATAAAAAATCAGATCCTAAACCACTAAATTTAGATCTATTATAACATAACAGCCACTACTGTACATACACTACACTACACATTCTCATATCACACTTACTACACTACACAACATACACATACTACACTCATACACCAGTTACAATACACCACAAGTAAGCATCCCACAACTCCCCACGTGTCTCCAGTGCACCTCACATCACTAACAATTAGACTGGGGATACACAAAATGTGACTTTGTCATCATAGACCACAATGCAAGTTGCAAGCAACTGGGACTTGGTTGTGGCCTTTCTGTGATTTTCTGAAAATTACAGTCACACATGTTGCCATAAAAAAAAAGAAAAAAGGTTTGGTATCATGTTAGCCAGTAGTGAGAAGTCTTGATGCTCTCCATTATGTTATAAGGCAAGCTTTCCCCATTTATGATCTCTGTCCCCATTTATGATCTCTACAGGTAAATAATGCTGACTAATGACATAAAAAGTTGACCGTCCTCAGCAGCATGGTCAGAGAACACGTTATGCACGTACTTCTCTAGAGATCGGTCGGGGTCTCCGGACTCAGACCCTACCAATCAAAACTTTCGATTTGTCTCTATGACAATAAAGGGCCTTCACAATAGCAGATATTTGCTTGAATTAATGGCTGTATCAACGATCGTACTGTTCATGCGAACCTTCATTTATGTTATTATTAATATGTTTTTTCATGCTGAAATAAAAGATCCATTAACTTGCTAATTTTTCAACTGATTGGGGTCCTTTAAAGAAAAAACTATGGTCACCGCTCGGAACCACAGTCAGCAAACTCAGAAACTGGTTCTAGTCTTCCTAAACCACTCTGATTTGTAAAAAGCTAAGACTATGCAGCCTAGGTCCTTCTTCAGAGAATGTTGCAAGGCATGACAGACATGCCTGCTAGAGACCCAGGTTATCTCTACAGAGTAAGGTAGCAAGCTAGCTAGAGGCAGACCTACTAGAAAAACTAGGGTGCACGAGTAGTAGAAAGGAAGGGTCAGAATCAGGAAAGACAGAGCCAAAACTGGGGGTGAAGGTTTAATCGAGATACTAGCCACAGTTAGAACCCCAAGAGAATCAGTAGAAGTCAAGTGTGGCAGACCTAAAGGGGTGTTGCCATGAACAATATTTGTAATAAACGTACCTGTCCGGGCTCCAGCGGCGTGATCCTCAGCTTCAGCACAGCAGTGCCAGAAGAAATGCGCTGCTGAGTCATGCCTCCTGCTGACGCGACCATATCCCTAGAAACGAGATGCAATGCTCTGTGTGCGTGTGATGGGGGAGACAAGCAGTGGGCTGATTGAAAGCCAGCTGCTTAGTCATAAGTGGGGTTTGTGTTCTGACCTATTGTGCCCCTGGCCACTGGACCTATCAGGTTCTGATCCAGGTACCCGACACTCTATTTAAAACCTATCCATCCAACATTGCCAGTGATAATCTTTGTTGGCTCACTAGCATTGTTACCTTGTTCCCAGGTTCATGTATTGCTATTCTTAATTTGTGTTTTTGACCCCGGCTTGTCTTTTGACCATGCTCTGTCTCACTTTTGGTACTGCGTAGCCCATCTGTTTTGACCCATTTCTGTCAACTCTGCTGTGTGTTCGTCTCTGCACCAATTTAGTGTAGGTACTGTCGTCCAGTTGTGGTTTAGCCGTTTAGGGCTGATACTGCAGGTAGGTAGGGACAGCTTGGTGGTCTCAGTTCAGGGCCTCACTGTCCTTGTCCATACTTCTGCTATATTCCTGACAATATTCTACATTTCAAACCAGCACCTGGATTTGAATAATTTTGTAATTGCATGTAATTAAAAATTTTGCATAGCCACAGCTATTTAATAATATATATCTTTATAGTGCAACCTGCTGTCTGTTCTTTTCCTTATTTCTCCATCCACCTCACTGAGATGGTCACACAAGCTCAGTTTAAATCTTCATCTGCGACCAGCCATATGTTCTGATGGAAGATATGGCAGTTACAAGGAAAGAGTTATAGCAGAAAGGACACAGCTCCTGAACTGCCAGCCTGAAATAAATCTAGCAGGACAATTGGAGCAATGCATGGGGAGATCTCTGGTTCCATGTGAGGTTCAGGCCTGGTTCTAGCATTGTTAGAGATTGTCATGTACTGCATGATATCTGATTTTCATGGCATAACCCGTTTAAATCTGCTGCCCAGCTCTGAGATTGGACACTGAGCCAGGATCCTGAGTGGCTCAACTTCTAGCCTCACTGATGGGGGCTTGACTAGTCGCCGTGCCAAGCCTCTCAGAACAGCTATGCAATGAAACAATGGCTTGGCCAACTCATAACTGTACCTATGTTACATTAATATACATTCAGTAAAGAAAACCCTGATCCACTAATTGTCATTTTCATGAAAGTAATACTGAAAGAACAAAATAAAGGACACAAGCTTACAGTTTTCCATGAGTTTTACATGAGTTTACAAAAATATTGTCTTTTAGAATACTTTTTGTGATTAATAGGTAAATTTCTAAGGGTATTATGAGAACGTCTTCTCAGTCTGCTTCAATATTATTCTAGATTATTTGTTTGCGTGGTAGGAGTCATACTATGAAAACAAAGGCTGAAATTGTGGAAAATAAAATTTACTTACAATAAACATACATACACAATAAATAATGAAATGTTTAACCATTACAAATGGCACTTCTGAGATAATCGACATGTATTAAAATGCCCTGAAAAGATAAAAGCGTGCTTAACTACTGCTGCGGTGCACATAAAGCATGGGAATTTCTCTCCCAGGGTAACCTTGTAGAGTCTCCAGAATTTGTATATTTTGAAAGAAAATAATTCTTTACAAAGTACAGTTGGCTGCCGTCCACAGTGTAACAATGGATTATATTGTAACTCGCATGTTTAGAGAAGAAACAGTAAATATATATTATCTGTATTTTTGCAGTATATGGGAAGCAATGTTTTACTTTTCATTAAGAGAAGATTAAAGTTTCCAGGAGAATACCCATTTGACCTTCACAGCTAAGCTTTGAAGACTTCTTCAGCAGATCTGAAACACGGCATGGTTGGAATTTACATTGCCGGGAAATGCTGAAAATACTTTTTTGTGGTTTAAGTGCTAGATAGTTTAGGCTTAAATTGTCTTTTTTCCTTTTTCTGTTTATAGTCTATATTACTATCATGCTTAGTATGCAAATGCCTATGGTAATGCAAATAATGTTATATTAAAGGAGACTTGGAAGCTTACTAAAATTTAAAGGGGTATTCCAGGATAGGCCATTAAGATGAGATAGCCAGCGGTCTGTCACCCTGCACCCTCACTGATCAGCTGTTTTGGAGTAGCTCTGGCACCTGAAGTAGGTACCAGAAGTACATAGACCCATTTTGTAGTAGATGGAGCAGGTTATTGGAGTTCTGCTCCCTTTCAAGTGAATGGAGGCAGCACTGCAGTTACCAGCTCTGTTCACTACACAATGGACACAGATGTGTCGTTCCAGTGCCTACTTCTGGCACCAGAACTAGCCCAAAACTACTGATGGGCACGAGTTTGAGATGTCATACACCCACTGATCATATATTGATGGTCTTTCCGGAGCATAAGCCATCAATATCAAAATCCTGGAGCACCCCTTTAAGGAAAGAGTGAACACTAAAATAATAGGTATGCTTAGTGTATTCCAAAAGGACACTCTTTTGGAATATGCTGGGTTCATGGAATTCTCCTGACATGTCAAACGGAGTCATCCAGTATTCCTGCCAAAATATACCTCTCATGTATAGAAAAGTGAGATGTGAATCTTTATGATTACCATGTTCATTGCCAATGATTAGCTGGGGTGTTATGCAGCACACCACTACTAGTTGTCTGTGCCCTCCGAAAGCACCATAAGGGTTCCAACATTCAATTCTATAGAGCACTCTAACCTCTTCTCCATAAAGGTTTGAGGCACAACATCCTAAGGCTTCGTTAACATCTCCGGTGTGTACTCCGTTGATAGTCTGTTCTGCCGGAGCAGCAGTATTTTTCCAGCAGAAAGCAGGATCCCATTAGAGTGAAAGGGAATGGTGTCCAGCTATTCCAGATATGGTGTACTCTTGTAGTCTGTTCCTCTGCTGGAATAGACTACTAGAGTATACAACGAATCTAAGCAGGGTGCCTTTTCCCTCTGGAAAACAATGACAACCTACAGCAGACCATACACTTTAGATAACTGGCTGACGAGTGCTAATTTGTCTGACTACTATCTCTCCTGATTCCCAAATACCCATGCATCATCGGTGGAGGGTGTGTTTGTTGTTAATAGGAATAGGCATAAAGCCACTGCCACAGTGGCAGGTGCTTCTAGCGACAGCTTATCTCCCCGTGAACAAAAGCATCTGGCATGTTGAAGTCCAACATGCATGTAATGTAAATGACCACTTAAGATCATAGGCTTCAGCAACATTTGTCCTCCTAGGGGAAGTGGAAGCTGATATCAAAAAGTCATTTTTATGTAGCCATATTCGAAGAGCTATCATTTCTATTATTTTTTCGTCAAGGTAGCCGTAAGATGTCTTAATTTTTGCTTGATTTATTAAAGGGGTTGTGCAACACTGGGGATGTTTCAGCAAACCTTCCCCTCCTGGGCAGACCTGTGAAGGGAAGCCTACTTATTTGCTTTCTAGCACTGGCTCCTCAACTGTACTCCCTTGATGTAAACTTCCTGTTTGACATACAATTATCTTACAAAAGTGTTTACACCCCTCACATTTTTGGAAATATTTTATTATATCTTTATATGGGATAACACTGAAGATATGACACTTTGATACAATGTAAAGTAGTCAGTGTATAGCTTGTATAACTGTAAATTTGGTGTGCCCTCATTTTTCCTCATGGATACATAGAAACATAGAATGTGTCGGCAGATAAGAACCATTTGGCCCATCTAGTCTGCCCAATATGCTGAATACTATGAATAGCCCCTGGCCCCATCTTATATGAAGGATGGCCTTATGCCTATCCCATGCATACTTAAACTCCTTCACTGTATTTGCAGCTACCACTTCTGCAGGAAGGCTATTCCATGCGTCCACTACTCTCTCAGTAGAGTAATTCTTCCTGATATTACTTTTAAACCTTTGCCCCTCTAATTTAAAACTATGTCCTCTTGTAGCAGTTTTTCTTCTTTTAAATATTCTCTCCTCTTTTACCGTGTTGATTCCCTTTATGTATTTAAAAGTTTCTATCATATCCCCTCTGTCTCTTCTTACTTCCAAGCTATACATGTTAAGGTCCTTTAACCTTTCCTGGTAAGTTTTGTCCTGCAATCCATGTACTAGTTTAGTAGCTCTTCTCTGAACTCTCTGCAAAGTTTCAATATCCTTCTGCAGATATGGTCTCCAGTACTGCACACAATACTCCAAATGAGGTCTGACTAGTGCTCTGTAGAGCGGCACGAGCACCTCCCTCTTTCTACTGTTAAAGCATCTCCCTATACACCCAAGCATTCTGCTGGCATTACCTGCTGCTCTATGACATTGTCTGCCCACCTTTAGGTCATCTGATATAATGACCCCTAAATCCCTTTCCTCAGATACTGAGGTTAGTACTGTATCACTGATTGTATATTGTGCTCTTGGGTTTTTACGCCCCAGGTGCATTATCTTGCACTTATCGACATTAAATTTTAGTTGCCAGATTTTTGACCATTCCTCTAGTTTTCCTAAATCCTTTTCCATTTGGTGTATCCCTCCAGGAACATCAACCCTGTTACAAATTTTTGTGTCATCAGCAAAAAGACACACCTTACCATTGAGGTCTTCTGCAATTTCGCTGATAAAGATATTAAACAATATGGGTCCCAGAACAGATCTCTGAGGTACCCCACTGGTAACAATACCATGGTCTGAATATGCTTCATTGACTACAACCCTCTGTTTTCTGTCCTTCAGCCACTGCCTAATCCATTCAACAA
Organism: Bufotes viridis; assembly: GCA_033119425.1. NCBI lineage: Eukaryota > Metazoa > Chordata > Amphibia > Anura > Bufonidae > Bufotes > Bufotes viridis. The sequence goes on from CM065592.1 coordinate 243,380,775, forward strand.
TATGTGAGCTCAAGCTCAAAGACTGCAGTTTATTGATAAGCCTTCTATGTGGGACAGTATCAAAAGCTTTACTAAAGTCCAGATAAGCGATGTCTACTGCACCTCCGCCATCTATTATTTTAGTCACCCAATCAAAAAAGTCAATAGGATTAGTTTGACATGATCTCCCTGAAGTAAACCCATGCTGTTTTTTTATCAATCAACCCATGGGTTTTTAGATGTTCCACAATCCTCTCCTTGAGTATGGTTTCCATTAATTTCCCCACTATTGATGTCAGGCTTACTGGCCTATAGTTGCCTGATTCCTCTCTACTACCTTTCTTGTGAATTGGCACAATGTTTGCTAATTTCCAATCTTCTGGGATGACTCCTGTTACCAGTGATTGGTTAAATAAATCTGTTAATGGTTTTGCTAGTATACCTCTAAGCTCTTTTAATAGCTTTAGGTATATCCCATCAGGCCCCTGTGATTTATTTGTATTAATTTTGGACAGCTGACTTAGAACCTCTTCCTCTGTAAAGACACATGCATCAAAGGATTCATTAGTCTTCCTCCCTAACTGAGGTCCTTCTCCTTCATTTTCCTTTGTAAAAACCGAACAGAAGTATTCATTGAGGCAGTCAGCTAGTTCTTTATCCTCTTCCATATACCTTCCTTCTTTTGTTTTTAATTTGGTAATTCCTTTTTTTAATTTCCTTTTTTCATTTATGTATCTGAAGAATGTCTTATCACCTTTTTTCACTGACTGAGCTAATTTCTCTTCTGCCTGAGCTTTAGAAGCTCTTATAACTTGCTTGGCCTCTCTCTGCCTCATCTTATAGATTTCCCGGTCATCCTCGTTTTGGGTGTTTTTATACTTGCTAAATGCCATCTTTTTGTTTTTAATGATTTTGGCCACTTCTGCTGAGTACCACAGTGGTCTCTTCCTTTTTTTGCCTTTACTGACAAGCCTAATGCACTTTTCTGTTGCCTTCAGTAGTGCCAATTTTAAGTAGTCCCATTTCTCTTGGACTCCATTGAAATTGTTCCAGTCTGATAGGGACTCGTATACCACTGATCTAATTTTAGAAAAGTCTGTTTTTAGAAAATCTAAAACTTTTGTTTTTGTGTCGAGTGACTCAGTCACTGTACTTATAGTAAACCTCACTGACTGGTGATCACTGGATCCTAAGCTTTCCCCTACAGTAATATCAGATACCAAATTGCCATTTGTGAATACCAAATCTAAAATGGCCTCCTTCCGGGTTGGCTCCTCAACTACTTGCTGTAGAGATAATCCCAGTAGGGAATTTAGAATGTTTGTACTCCTGGCAGAACTAGCTATTTTGGTTTTCCAGTTTATATCAGGAAGATTAAAGTCTCCCATAATGACAACTTCCCCTTTCAATGTCATTTTAGCCATTTCCTCCTGTTTGTCAGGAGGAATGAGATAGGATCTATGGCATTAGATATCATCTGTCAACAAGCCATATACAACGTTGTACCTACTTGCACAATCTGACCATTGAATGTCCTTTGTTTTTCCCATGAAGTCTTCTTTTTGTCCTTTGGTGCATGCAAGTTTTAACCTCAGTAGACCTATTATAACCTAGACACTTATGCCATCAGTAGCAACAGTCAAATGGAACCTCAGGTAATCATAAGTAACCAGGTATACTACTACTCAGCATCTTTGTTACCTTGGACAGTTGCTTTAAGAAAAATAAATTGGCATGAAATTGTTCATTGTGATTGCTTTACTAGTCAACTAGTATAATCAAATGATGTATAATGTGAAAAGAAAGTGGTCTCTGCTCAGTATGCCAGGTAACAAGCAGTTTTTCTGTAACACTTTGCTCAAATTTGCACTGATTGGCAGCAGCCCCCAACAGACTGCACTTACCGTATGTGAGCAGGGAAAGCTGCCTAGGATCAGGCATGCCTGTAATGTGTGTGGGACGTCTGCCAGGGCTTGAGACTGAGTTGTGCAACCATGCTTGATCCTAAACACTTTTCTTTGCTTGTACAGTAGATGCAATGTGTCAAAGATGTAGTGAAACAAAACATTATGACATAAAGTGACATAGGCTAATTATTAAATATGCTGATAAATATCAGACCTGGGAAGAATAACATTTTTTGCCTCATTGCAAAGCACTGTATTTTATGCTCTTATGTGCAGTTTTACTTTTATTAATATCGGCATAGAAGAATGTTACTAGGATAGTCCATCAATATTGGTGGAAGTCCACCCCATAACCCCGCTATTCAGCTATCTCATGGTAGCTCTGGCTCTAGTACTACACAGCTCTGGTTCACTGTGTAGTAAACTGGTACCTGCAGCACTGCTTCCATCTTATCGTAGGAGTGCAGGGTGTTGGACCCATCCGATCAGAGGACAGGTCGTCACTTGGAAAATCCTGGGCAACCATTTTAAAATACTCAACATGGAGATTTTCAGCTTGAGTAGTGCATAGAACAAGTACAAAAGCACTTAGCATGGCACAAAGAGGACAACAATTATTACTCCCCTATTTCTGTGTTGGCATCAGCTTTATATTTCCTTTGTCTATATTCTAGGAAAAAGAGATTCTGCTTAAAGCATAATGCACACCTAGTTCCATTATTTAATAAAGCACTCACAGATGTCATTGGGAACCTACTATATACCCCACTATGCCTCTGGTTTCATACAGAGACATAACAATTAGTTAGAATTGGTACAAATCCAACAGAAAGAAATGGCAGAATGCTCCAGCCAATGTAACACAGAACCACAGGGGACTCATTGTACTGCTCTGCAGTCACCTACACGTGGCCCCATACCTCCACTCCACTTGTTATTTACATTTTAGTTCAGCCTTTGGACAGTCTGAGACAGCTGTAATTGTGCTGGATTTTATCACTTGTTTTATGGCGACAAGACAAAGCAATACATTTACTAATGTCAGTTCACCGAGACACTTTTGCATACTGTGCCAAAATTTGGTGGAATTTGGCCACCACCTGATTTTTGAGAAATCCTCTGCACCTAGATGGAGAAGCGTGGCTTTATGGGGAAGGGGCATGGCCTAATATGCAACATTAGCACCAAAATTGTTTCACAATTGTGTCTTAAAATTCGGTCTCAAATCAAGATAACCTGTAGGAGGTATAGAATTAGAACAAATTACTAGCCCTGCACCATATGTGTTATCCAGCCGAAACCACTGTTATAAATTTGGTGCAGGTCTAGGCAGCCTGTCTATTCTTACACCATTTATAGGAAAGTAAATCTAAGATGGTCTAAGTCTGGTTTCATAAAACTGCAAGAGAAGAGCTGGGTGTAAGGTGTTATATCTGCAATGCGAATTGGAAAACTGGCTGTAGTATGTATACACATAGATTATGGAGCTGTAGGCATACTTTTATGGAGGTGTTCTCAACTCGTACCAATGTTGCTCGGTGATGCTAGGGTGACTTAATGCAGTTGTGTGCATCGCCCCAGTGCTCAGCTTGTAATATTTTAGAGAACTTGCAAAAGCTGAAAATATTTATAATATTTATCAGTGAACCCCTTTTTGCTAGAGTAGTTCCCTTTTAAGTCTCTAGATTAGGACTACAGTCCTGCTTTCATCTGGATCCAAATAAGTTTCTCTCTCAAACAGCTTATGACCCATTTATTTTATGAAAACCTTATACAAAAAAGTAATCAATCATCATTATACATATCATTCTATGGCAAAAATTCTGCCAATCCCAATGAAATGGTTAATTCAACATGTACATATTTTAGCTATGTGTGAATACATTAATTATGTGAATAAACTGGAAGTCGGTCCTTTATGGCCTTATCTGCTACTCATTCTGGCCTAATCTACCCTTTAGCGGGAGACATTGTACTCAGGTAACCCTTTCTGTTACAGATACAGTAGATGGAACTCAAACTTTTCTTGGTACATTAGAAACATCCATGCTTGGATTACTATCACATATATAAACCTTCCCAGTAAACGTAAATTGAAAAAACTGGAACGGGTGACGTGAACCTGTTGTTATTTGGGTTATGAAGCTCATGAATTACTGTACTAATGAGTGCTTATACATATATGATAGGATATGCCATCCCAGTTTAATCTGTGGGGGTACACCTGGTAGTACACGTAACACTTTATTGTTGCAGCCCATTCAGCTTTTTTCCTTGCACAATGGCACTTCTGTCCCCTTTTGTACAGGGAACAGCAGCAGAGAGCCGGTCAAGTGAATTCTTCAGAATCAATTAATATAAATATATTGTAAAGTAATATATCAGAATTGGATGTAGAAGTTATAACAATTTAAAACAAAATTGTAATTTCTTGTATCACTTTTATTCATATTATACTAAAATATCAAAGGACAATGTACAATGCATTTGATAAGTCTTCAGACACTTTCGATTTGTTCATATTTTGATATGCTACAGCCTTGAGCTAAAATAAAAAAAATTGTCCTTCCCTTTCTCTCTGCACACAATATCCAATAATGACAAAGTGAAAACACAATATTACAAATCTTTGTTAATTTATTGAAAAGGAAAAACTAAAGTATTGCATTAAGATAAGGATTCAGACCTTTAGGCCCCATTCACACGTCCGCAATGTTCGTCCGCACCCGTTCTGCAAATCTGCAGAACGGGTGCGGACCCATTCATTTTGAATGGGGACGTGATGGATGCGGAGAGCACATACTGTGCTCTCCGCATCTGCATTTGCAGAGCACACCGCCGATCTTCCGGCCAGCGGCTCCGCAATAATATAGAGCATGTCCTATTCTTGCCCGCAATTGCAGACAAGTATAGGCATCTCTATGGGGCTGGCAGCAAGGTGTGTTGCGGATCCGCAACACACTACGGACGTGTGAATAAGGCCTTACTGAGTACAATACTTGAAAAAACACCTTTTGGCAGTGATTACAGCCTTCAGTCTTCTTGGGTATGATGCCACAAGGTTTGCACACCTGGATATGGGTATTTTCTTCCATTCTTCTCTGCAGATCCTCTCAAGCTCTGTCGCTTAGTGTGTGGACTTTCAGCCATTGGTGGACAGCTATTTTCTCCAGAAATGTTCGATTGGTTTCAAGCCAGAGCTGGGCTACTAAAGAACATTCAGAGAGTTGTCCCTAAGCCACTCCTGTGTTTTCTTGGCTGTGTGCTTAGGGTCATTTTCTTGTTGGAAGGCGAACCTTCGGCCCAGTCTCAGGCACAAAGCACTCTGCATTAGATATTTATTAAGATTCTCTGTACTTTGCTCCATTCAGCTTTCCCTCAACTCTGACCAGTCTTCCTGTGCACCGCTATAAAATACTTCCACAGCTTGATGCTGCCACCACCAAGATTCACTGTAGGGATGGTATTAATCTGGTGATGAGCAGTGCTTGGATTTCTCCATACATGATTCTTAGTATTGAGGCCACAAAGTTCAGTCTTGGTTTCATCAGACCAGAGGATAACAGTCTGAGAGTCCTTTAGGTGCTTTTTTGTGACCTTGAGGCAGGTTCTCATGTTCTTTTAATGAGGAGAGACTTTTTTGTTGCCACTGTGCTATATAGCCCAGATTGGTGGAGTGCTACAGTGATGGTTGATCTTCAACTTTCTCCCATCTGCACACAGGATCTTTGGAGCTCAGCCACAGTGACCAGATTTCTTGGTCACTTTTCTTACCAAGATCCTTCTCTCCTGATTACTTAGTTTGGTGGGGCGGCCATTCTTCCATTGAAGAATTATGAAGAGCACTGTGCTTTTGGGAACTTTCAGTGCTGAAGAATATTTTTGTACCCTTCTCCAGCTCTGTGCCTCCACAGAATCCTGTCTCTGAGCTCTACTAGCAGTGTTTTCCTCTTCATGGTTTAATTCTGCTTTAATATGCATTGTCAGCTGTGAGACCTTATATAGAAAGGGGTGGGTCTTTCCAAATCAGGTCCAATCAACTGAATTTACTACAGGTGGACTCCAATCAAAGTGTAAAAACATCTAAAAAATGATCAAGAGATACATTTCATAAAATGTCATAGCATGGGGTCTGAATACTTATGTCCATGCAAAATGTTAGTTTTTCCTTTTTAATAAAGTTGCAAAAATGTTTTACATTTTTTACTTTCTAATGATGGGGTATTGAGTGCAGCTTGATAGGGAAACCTTGAATTCTTTTCATTTTAGCAGAAGGCTGCAACATAACAAAATATGAAAAAAATGAAAGGGTCTGAAGACTTTTTGAATGCATTTTATATGAAATATTTGCTAAGATATACCTGACAAAAAATATAACGCTACTTTTATTAGAAAGGTAGCCTGGATCAAACGTCACAATCCCAAGACATAACTTTCATGATTCTCTCCAGCTTAATTCAGCAGAACAGTTAATTTTCACCCCTCTGTATAGCTAATATAAAACAGGTGTGATCCCTAATGTGCTAGCTCCTGCTGTACATACACCAAAATTGGAGCAATACTGAGATAAGCATGGCGTCTGGGCAGGGATGATATAGAAATTTGTGAAGCTTTCCTATTTCTTTCCATTAGTATTCCAGGCTGAAAAATCCACTGTGTGTAGAACAACCTGGTCTCTTCTCAATCTCTGCTTGGCAAAGCTACACTGCTTTTTTATGACTATCAATCAGCATTGTACAGACTGTCAGATGATTTGTACTACCAGAGATTGGGCTATGATATTCAGAGAAGAGATTATGTTAGATTTTTATCATGCTTTTGAAGAAAGTCAAGTAGTAGTGGATCGTATAGATCCTGCTATGTTTCTGTCAGGGGTAATAGGGAGGGGATAACACCAGATAACACACAGAAGGAATAGACCGGAGTATAGGCTTTGAAGCTAAGGGAGAGGGATGGTGACCTCCTAGGAATCCCTAGACCTCTCCCTGACTCCTGCCAGTATGAGTAGACCCAGAAGGTGGAAATACTCATACACCGTAACCTTAGCCCTCGAGACCCTAGAAAGCCCTAGGAGTGGCAGGGAATGAGACTACTGGTTCCTCCCCAGATGAAGGAACCAGCGTCTCCCTGAGGCCTAGACAACAACACACACAAGCGAACAACAAAATGCAAAACAAAATGCACTTAAAGAAGAATGGAGGAGCAAGAGATCCAAAGGAACAGCACACCAGCTCAACTAACTCCAGCAGGAAATATCAACCCCATGGTAAGCAGTGTGATTCAGAACTAAATAGAGCCTCGGTAATGACCCACAAGCTGCACCTGACAAGAGGTGTGGTCATAACCAAACTACAACACTGCAAGATGAAAACAGAGAGACTGTCAGATACCCTAACCTGCCACAAGTCTCTCAGATCTTCTCACCTCTGTTATGGGAGGCACGAAGAAGAGAAAAATAAAAGGAGGCGGCACTCACCACATACTTGCGTCTTCTTTATTAATGAAAGTTCAAAATAGTAAGACAGGCTGGGGCGGGCAGCTACACGGAGTGTTAGCAGGAAAAAGCGACGGCCGTTTCGCGCCTCTTCTGGCCAATACTAATCTGTTATGGGAGGGACCATGACAATTTCTCACAGATGCCTTGTCTGTACCAAATAAATAAACTTTTCTTTAGAGGTCCGGTTTCTTTTCAAATACAAATATGTCTCCATATATATTGAATGAAAAATTAGATTAGAAAAAACATTTCTGATGTGTAAATGGAACAGGGTATTGCACGGTTAATAGAATAAGTATTTCTTTTGGGAATAGAGAAAAAACTGGAGTGGACAGAAAATCTAAGGAGGTAGGTAATTAAATACTGATTCCAAAGTTACATGGAACTTCTGCACCCCTCTTCCTTTTCACATATGTCACTGTACTGGGTTAATGCTTTCACTATTAACAACGAATAAGAGAGCAGAAGGCCTATTTAATATATGCAATATGTGCAGTGATACAGTATATCTGGGCTGCTGCCATCAGGTTGTAATATAGGTTATAATGCTTTTAGGAGCCCAGGCAAATAGTGGGCCCACCCCTTACCCCTTGGACTAAATATCCCTTTTCTACCCATCTTATGCTGGATCTATAATGTTTCACTTATAAGTTGTAAAGATCATATTCAAAAGACAGAAACCTAGTTCCCAGTATGGTGCCCTTCTTTTTACATAGGTGTAAATGCAGAGGACCCAATTAGTATTTTCTTCCCACTTTCCTAAGAACACATTTATAAAGGTGAAGATCTGAGAGGCTGTATAACGAATACCCCCCTTCAATTCAAAATTAGTGGATCGCTGTGCTTTGGAAGAAGTGCAACACCTTTCTGACGTGTCCACCAAATGCAGATAAAAGGATAAAACAAATTTACCTCTTAAATGTAAAATCATTACACCAAGAGAAAAATGTGTGTTGAAAATCAACAACCTTTAGGCCTCTTTCACACGAGCGTGACGGATTAGGCCTGGATGCGTTCAGTGAAACTTGCATCATTTTGCAAGCAAGTTCAGTCAGTTTTGTCTGCGATTGCGTTCAGTTGTTCAGTTTTTTCTGCGCGAGTGCAATGCGTTTTGATGCGTTTTTCAAGCACGTGATAAAAAACTGAATGTTTGCAAACAACATCTCTTAGTAACCATCAGTGAAAAATGCATTGCATCCGCACCTGCTTGAGGATGCAATGCGTTTTTCACTGACGACCCATTCACTTCTATGGGGCCAGGGCTGCGTGAAAAACGCATAATATAGAACATGCTGCATTTTTCATGCAACGAAGAACTGATGCGTGAAAAAAAAAACGCTCAAGTACACAAACCCATTGAAATGAATGGGTCAGGATTCAGTGCGGGTGCTGTGCGTTCACATCACGCATTGCAGCCGTGCGGAAAACTCGCTCGTGTGAAAGGGGCCTTACAATACCAGCAAAGTGGATGAGATTTTAGAAAACTCATCCACAAGCTACAGAAAACACTCACAGCATAAACTGGCTGGAGTTGGGAGTTTTTAGGAAATAACACGGAGAATAAGAATAGAATAGAAATTGAATATTTTTCTTTGCCAAGTCAGTAACCTGACCAAGTCAGTGACCTCAAGTTGATTTAGCATGCTTTTCACTGACTGAAGAAAACACTGAAGGCAGAAAGGCCCACATTCAAGCAGAAACTAAAGACAACTTCAGGAAAGGCATGCAAAGCAGAAAAGGATTTCAGGGGTATTATCTTTCCTTGGGGAGAGCGCCTTAATCAGCGTGAGGAGACTTATAGGCCATACATGCTCCTCTGGAATTCTGGGAAGAGGGTATGCAAATGAGCTCTTACCAAGCTCTGCTTCTAATGCCACCAGATGTAAGGCAGCTATCCTATAAGTCAATGTTCAACCCTTTAAATAGGCCTTTAGACATGACTAGGATATTAAATAAGCCAGCACCTCATCAGCAGACAGCTGTTTCAGGGTGATTGGCCCTCATCAGTGCAAAGCTGAGAGTACTGGGTTAACTGGGTGAAAGGCCTGTTAGGATTTGGGGGGGTACTATCTCTCCTTGGGGAGAGCGCCTTAATCAGCGTGGGGAGACTTATAGGCCATACATGCTCCACTGGAATTCTGGGAAGAGGGTATGCAAATGAGCTCTTACCAAGCTCTGCTTCTAATGCCACCAGATGTAAGGCAGCTATACTATAAGTCAAGGTTCAACCCTTTAAATAGGTCTTTAGACATGACTAGGATATTAAATAAGCCAGCACCTCATCTGCAGACAGATGTTTCGGGGTGATTGCCCCTCATCAGTGCAGAGCAGAGAGTACTGGATTAACTGGGTGAGAGGCCTAAGTCAGGATTTATTTAAATCCTGACTTAGGCCTCTCATCCAGTTAAGCCAGTACTCTGCACTGATGAGGAGCAATCACCCCAAAACAGCTATCTGCAGGTAAGGTGCTGGCTTATTTAATATCAGAGTCACGTCTCAAGGCCTATTTAAAGGGTCAAACATTAACTTATAGGATAGCTGCCTTACATCCGGTGGCATTTTAGGAAGAGCTTGCTGATAGCTAATTTGCATCCCTTTCTAAGCAAAAAAAGGAAACTTGACATCTGCGAAAAGTTGCAAAAAAGGTGCATCCTCACTACAGTAGAACGGTGACATCCAAAAACTTGAGTAACAAGTCTAGAGAAAAGTGTTACATTTGAAGATGTGTCACATTTATCAAACACCTTGCAGCATTTCATGAATTTGGCACAAATGACACCAAAGCTGATTCAAAACAAAACTAATTTCAGTAATTTCCCTTATGATGAATTCCCTCCATTAAAGGGGTTGTCTGCTTTTTACTATTGATGACCTATCCTCTGGACAGGTCATCGGCGGGGGTCCAATTCCCATCACTCCTGCTGATCAGCTGTATGAAGAGAAGGCAGCTCTCATACGAGTGCTGCCTCCTTTGCTCTGTTTAACTGCTTGCCGCATCAATTGCAGTGGTGAGCAGGTGTAATTACAAGTATGGCGTCCCCATCCACTTCCATGAGATGGCTCTGTCTGTTCAAGTGAACAGGAAGGAGCTGTCCGATAGAAATAAATGGGGATGCCATACTTGTAATTACTCTGCTCACCACTGCAATTGCTGCAGTAAGCAGGTAAACAGAGTAGAGAAGGCAAGCTGATCAGCAAGGCTGCATGGAGTTGGACCCCCACTAATCTGATATTGATGACCTTTTCTGAGGATAGGTCATCATCAATAGTAAAAAGTGGACAACCCCTTTAACAGCAAAGTATTTGCATCCAAATATTCAACATAATCCTTATATTTATATTTTAAGTTAATTTGTCCAATTACGATTGAGCCTTTGGCAATGGAGGGACTGTAAAAAAAGACTGCAATTACTAAATTCTATATTTTTTGTTAAACCTCTTGAATTTAAAGTTGAAAGCCTAGAGTTGGTAACTAGAGCCAGGCTTCTGTTGCTGCTGTTATACACTTAATTGTGCTGCTCCTTACTGCTACTATACCCCTGATGGCATGCTCATATGATATACGAGAACAGAAACTAGTAGAGTTAAACTTGGGCAGGTTACAATCTCTATTGCAACATTACAGCACAGAGACACAGCTATGTGTGTGCATGGTAGCATTTATTTTTTGCGTACACTCTCCATTTGACTACACAAGATCTTCTCTACAACCAACATCATGGTCTGAATAGGGCAGGTTGTGTGAGGTGGGGAAACAGCTCTCATTGTCTGAACACTGTTTGTGTAAATTAAGTTAAATATCTGGAATGACATTCTGCTGTTTGGCCACAAGATGCCGTTGTTTCCTAAACACAGCTACAGACTGCATGTTGTTCAATATTTATGAGAGGTGGAGTTACAAGAGCCTCGAGAGGAAGAAAGGGAGCAGCCATCTTAGAGGAAGCTGAGACTAAGGAACTGTGTGAGTAGATCTGTTGACATCCAGGTGTGGGGGCATCCCTCAGTGACCAGCGCTGCAGCTAAGTGAAGCTGATCGTGTCCAAGATCCTGATCCTGTCCAGAGGAAAGAGGATTGCTTCCAGGAACGCTGATGAGAGCTGCAGAGCAAAGCAACATACACTGCGGTACTGCCACTTTTTAGGGAGGTATTTGTTCGGTTCACAGTCACCAGTGGATGCAGAGTAGACTGGGGTAGGTAAGATCCTGCACGCACCTCATTAGAGTGTTGGTGCCTAGAATCCTAGAGACGGAGACCAGGTCTATAGTTAGTTAGATAGGGTTACTGTTTGTGTCAGGCCACAAGTGTTGCTGGCTGTTCATTGCAAGGACTCCACAATTTTAAGTGACATTTCACACTGGAGAGCTGATAGACATTCCCACAAACTTAAGCCAGGCTGGCGTTTTGGCTCTGAAGGAATACTCAGGCATGTGCTACAAGACCTGTTATGTGATGGGGAATACTGTAAAGCATTGTAAGATTGTAAGCTGTTGTGCTGCACTGCAGACTAGCCCGTACCACACACCCAGGCAATTGTTCTTGATATTTTAGGGTAATAAAATAAGCTGTTTAGTTGTGCCCGCCAGTAGGTAATTTACCAGACTTTCCTCCTGCATCCATCGGAGGGCACCGTGCTGTACAGCACAAGAATCGCAGCCTTCAGGCTAGATGTATGTAAACTTATTGTATGTTTCCAGCATTTATGGTTGTGTTCATTACCACATTTATGTAAAATACTCTTTTGGCAAAAGCTGGTGTTGGAGTTGCTTTCCTCGTTTGTCACTTCACTGTATCATGGGGAGCCCACCCCGGTACACGGCTTACAGTTCCATCTACTTGCAACCTCACAGAATAGGGACAGGTGTAACATATGGTTGAATAGAAGTGAATGTATTCGCCCTTTATGGATACCGCTCTATAAAATAGGGCTTTTAATAACCGACTCCTATGTGTGGTCCAAGGGTCAAATTTTACAGGTTTTATTATACCTGTTAACGCCATAGCGCAGGGACAGAGAATTGTGTGGCTGCATGAAGACGTTTACAGTGTTCTGTTTCTGATTGTACCGCATGAGATAGGTCTTTTCTTTGCTACCATCTCCTCAATGTTCAATCATTTTGCTAGCTTCTATCATATGCCAGACAAATTTGGCTGCAGACTCATTTGTTTTATAGTAAATAGTATAGTATAGTATTTTTTCTTATAAGGCTATTTTGAGGGAAAGTCTACTCTTCAAACACATCTTGATGCCTTTATTTTAAAGGCTATGGACACCTTCGGGGCAATTTTACTGCATTTTACTCATTTTGAGCTAAAAAAAAAAAATTCTCAGCAGACGGCTAATGTGTAGCTCTTATCTCTAATCTCCTGAGTTTATAAACACTCATTATAGCTAATCTCTTATCAAAATGAAAAGAATATGGTTTATATGAGTGTTTATGAGGTCAGGGGATTGGAGAGAAGGCTTCACGTGAACTGTCATCTGATAGGACTGAGTGGTGAGACCCCGCAAACAGACTAATTGTTAACCCCTGTAACTCAAAAACTTTTAATACATACCAATTGAAAAAATAATTTTAAGCTCAAAGTGAGTAAAATGCAGTCATAGAAAATTGCCTTAAAGGTGTCCATAGCCTTTAAATCCACTGGCGGTGGTGTATAGAGGCTAAATTATGTTCATTGCTTCACTGTCCAACCAGCCAATTTTTAATCATGAACTGACATTATAATGATCTTTAAGAGGTTGTCCGGAAACTGAAAATTCAGCTGGCTCAGAATGGCGTAAACCAACAGAATCAAGGATTCCCACCTTACAGTTCTCCTGCCACTACTGTTACGATGCTTACCAGTTCGCCTGCTGGTTTCTCCTTCCTTGTGTCTCTTGACAGGATATGGCCACTCAACTTATCACTGACAATCACTGGTGACCTGCCTCAGGCAGTAATTGAGCAGGCATTTACTGTGTGTCAAGGCGATAGGTGGAAGTGATAATCAGCAGGCACCTAGGAAACACTGAAACGGGAATGGTGGGGAAATGGTGCGGTATTACTTATTTTATTGTTTTATGTTGATATAAGCTGGACTACACCTTTAAAGGATACACTCCCACAAGAAAGTTGACAAGCAAGCATTTGTTCTTATTTATAAGAAAATAATAGGAAAATTGACTTACATTTTCAAATATGTTTTTCTCTTAATGGCATTGAGAAGAAATGTACTTTGAACAGGAACAAATTAAAAATTATTATATTAATAACAATCATTTTATAATATAAATAGTGTTGAGCGAGTCCGAACTGTAAAGTTTGGGGTTCGTACAGGACTTTAGGGGTTTTTGTACCCGGACCCGAACCAGAACCTTTCCGTAAAAGTTCAGGTTCGAGTTCGGTGTTCGGCCGTTTAATAAAGCTTGTTGAAAGGCTGCAGGAAAGCCAATCAACAAGCATTTAAGATGTGTGCCCTAAGAAGCCATCACAGCCATGCCTACTAATGGCATGGTTGTGATTGGCCAGTGCAGCATGTGATATCAGCTCTTATTAGTGTAGGGATAGGATGCTACTACTGCTGTGAGGGAGAGATTAGGAAAGAATCTGAGATCAGAGCTTGGTGTTAAGTCTACGATCTACAGCGATTTTTTTTTTTTTTTTTTTTTTTTGTGGGTGCAATGCAACATTTTTAACCCTGTCCTGAGCCCAGTGACACAGAAAAATAAGTTTTAATCCGTCTGTTAGTTAGGTGGCCATTGGCGGGCATTTTGTACAAGTGACAATATTGCCAGGGACAACAATTTAATCCTGTTCTTGTAGTTAAGTGGGCGACATATACCCATTTTTTAAATGCACCTGCACTGCATATGTGCCAGGGGAAGCGAAAATAATATAGGTCATCAGTCTGTGAGTTCAGGGATCCAGGGGGTGACATATTCACATTTTTTTCTGTAAAGTACCCCTGTGCTGCATATGTGACAGTGAAATCAATTTAGTAAATCCATCTGTTAGATTTTTGGGGGACAAATAATTTTGTTTTTGCTAAAAAGTACGTTTGCGGCCTGCACTGCATTTCTGAGAGTGAAATGTAATCAGTAAATACAACTGGGACATTGTGGGTGAAAAAAGGTTGCAACTGGGGCACCGCTAGTACCTTGGAAAAAGCTTTGTCAGCACGCCACAGGAACCAGCACCACCAGCTGATATGGAACGTCTTAGCAGGAGGCAGCATTTCAGCAACATGGTGGAACAGTATGTGTGCACACGCCTACACATACTGACTGATGGGTCTGCCCCATTCAACTTCTGGGTCTCCAAATTGGGCACATGGCCTGAGCTTGCCCTTTACGCCTTGGAGGTGCTGGCCTGCCCTGCAGCCAGTGTATTGTCTGAACGTGTGTTTAGCATGGCAGGGAGGATTATCACAGACAAGCGCAGCCGCCTGTCCACAGACAATGTGGACAAGCTCACGTTCATTAAAAAGAACCAGGCATGGATCCCACAGGACTTGTCTGTACCTTGTGCAGAAAAGACATGTATACTGGCCTTATCCGCCTTTGTTATACTCCAGCACACTTTCTCTTTCTTTTCTTTTCTATATTTCCCAATGTTTTGGGGCCTACCCCCAAAAAAAAACTGTTGTTGGTGACTAACTCCTCCACCACCGCTTCCACCTACATCGCTATGTCCACCGCCTCCTCAACCTCCTACTCCATATGGACCTCCTCCTCCTAGTTCAAGATTATTATTTTTAATTTTTATGTATTTTATGTTATTTTAAGTAATTTCCCTATCCACAGTTTCTTGCAGGGAAATTGTCCAGCTCTTAACCCAAATCCGAAGTAGATTCGCTCATCCCTACATATAAGCACATCTAACACATTAAGGTTGGTTTACACACTTATATTTTTTGTGCATTTGAGGCTTGTATGATGCAGTGATAGATGAAACCTTACATGTGATGACGGATATGTGAAGCTTGATAATGTGTTTGTACAGTGTCAAATAATGAAATAGTTTAAATAGGCAAATATGTACTTAGTATGGTTGTGTGTGGATACATAAGAGTTTGCAGACTTTTGGTTCTGTTAATGATTAACCATAATATTAAAGGAGTTGTCCCAAGCTAAATATTCTACAGTTTTCAAACCAGCTTCTGGATCTGAGTACTTTTGTAATTGCGTGTAATTTAATATTTACTATACCTATTGGGCAAAAACTGAAATGGCACCCCCCCCACCCCCCAATGTCAATTTCTTAACCTAACCCCTTTGCCACAACCTAACCCCTTTGCCCCCCTCTTGCCCCTACCTGGTGCTGCCTGAGGCAATTGCCTCACCTGGCCTCATTGGTGGTGCACCACTGTCTGAATAGCACCACCTGCTGTTTGTTCTTTTACTAATTTCTCTGTCCACTTCACTGGACAATGCTCAGTTCCAACCTTTATTTGCCACCAGCTGCAGTAGAAAGTACACACCCCTGAGAAAGGACATGCTCCCTGAGTTGCCAGCTTGAAATAAATCTAGCAGGGCAATTGAAGCAATATGAGTGTCCCAGGTAAATCTGATCCCAAAGGCTTTAGTCTGTGTAATATAAAAAGTTGCTCCTAAGATAGGTAAAAATTAGGTTATCTTCCAGGCAGTATCGTGTTGCCTTGGGGCGGTAGTAGAGATGAGCGAATTAGTCGAGATTCGTTTGCGTGTAAGGTTCACTGTATTCTTGAAAAGGATTGGTTCAGACCCGAATCAGTTCGGGCTGAACCGAAGTTGCTCCAATTCTCCTGAAAGTTAGTACATAACCCCTGCTAGCCTCCTAGGACTCATAATTTTAGGAAAACTTAGCTATTTTGATTTATTTTTTTATGATTTTTTTTTCCTCCCTCCTCCCCAAGCTATATTAACATACGGCATTAACATATAGTGTGTTTAAAAAGACACTGCGCCAGCACATGGATCATGCTTCGTCATATTCCAAAGCTTCTAAAAATTGTCACTGATCAGGGGCAGATGATGTTTAAGCAAACACGGTGTTATGAGATTAAAAAATGGCTTGAGGGAACCTGATGGTTGACAAATGGCATTAGTGGCATGATGCAGGCCGCAGCACGCAGCAGTCATACAAAACGCAATGGTAGGTAGGCAGCCAGCCAGACAGCAACAGTGGCAAGATGGGCACCGCCAAGCAAGGTGAGCAGGGTCTGTACATTGGAATCCAGGCTTATTTCATTTTAAATTCCAACATTTTGGTGAATCCAGCTCCTCAAGGTCACCAAAACTTTGGAATTGAAATAGCTTAGGTAGGCCTGAACCTGGCCATTGAGGTAGGAGCTGTCGGCTTGTTGACTGGCCTTAGATGAGCGTGGCACATGGAAAAACTGCTTCATCACTTTGAGGAGGCTAAAATGGCTACTGCTGTTGCTGCAGCTTCTGCTGCTCGTGGCAGTGGGTGGGGGGTGACTGAGGGGGCAGAGAAAGGCCTCCCTTTTCAGAAATGCTGGCGGTAGGCACTTGTTCATCGTAAACTGTAACAAACTGTGTTCACAGTGTTTCCTGGTAGTAATATAATTTGTCCTGCTTTTGTACCAAAGGAAAACATTCCCCCATTTTGCCTTGGTAGCGAGGGTCTAAAAGCATGGCTATCCAGTAATTAACCAACTACTTGATGTTACCGAACTGCCTGTCACTGCATAAGCAAACAAGTCTACAGGTCACCATTCTGGCCAGCTTGACGGAGGAGACAGTTCTTTCCACCTCCGTCCCCCACTGAGACGATTGGGTGTTGTGGACTGTGTTACTGTCACCATCATCTTCTTTCTCCTGCAACTCCTATTCCTTAAGTGGCAGCACCTCCTCTACCCTACCCTGTGTATTGGTATAGTAAACACATACATATCCTGCTAGTTTGAATATAATCAACAACCCTAAAAACAAAATTGATCAAAAACATGTGAAATAAAATTTGTTATCACACCCAGATACGTTGGTGTGCCATCCTGTCTATTAGTGTAGTAATCACATATATATGCTGCTAGTTTGAAAATAATCAACAACCCCCCCCCCCCAAAAAAAAGCATTTTTTGATTAAAAACGTGTGAATATAAGGAAACAGATTTGGGCCTAAATTCGCAATTACTCCCAGATACTTGTGTGCTAACCTGTATATTGGGGTCTTAATCACGTATATGTGCTGCTAGTTTGAATATTATCAGTTCCCAACAAAAAACTAAATTGAAAACGTGTTTGTGAAGAATAAAGGTAAACTGATTATGGCCTAAATTTGTTATCCCTTACAGATACTTTTGTGTGCTGGCCTGTGTATTGGTGTTAATCATATACATGCTGGTTTAATTAAATTGAAAAAGTCCCAAAAAACATTTAAATTCCATCCGTGTGGAAATAGAATTCATGGAAACGGACAATTGAGGCCTGATGTTCAATTTCTCGTTAATAAACACAGGTAGATTGCTGCTATACCTTGTGTCTTGTAGTAATCCCATATACAGTTGAAAGAAAAAGTATGTGAACCCTTTGGAATGATATGGATTTCTGCACAAATTGGTCATAAAATGTGATCTGTTCTTCATCTAAGTCACAACAATAGACAATCACAGTCTGCTTAAACTAATAACACACAAAGAATTAAATGTTACCATGTTTTTATTGAACATACCATGTAAACATTCACAGTGCAGGTAGAAAAAGTATGTGAACCCTTAGATTTAATAACTGGTTGAACCTCCTTTGGCAGCAATAACTTTAACCAAACGTTTCCTGTAGTTGCAGATCAGATGTGCACAATGGTCAGGAGTAATTCTTGACCATTCCTCTTTACAGAACTGTTTCCGTTCAGCAATATTCTTGGAATGTCTGGTGTGAATTGCTTTTTTTGAGGTCATGCCACAGCATCTGAATCGGGTTGAGGTCAGGACTCTGACTGGGCCACTCCAGAAGGCGTATTTTCTTCTGTTTAAGCCATTCTGTTGTTGATTTACTTCTATGCTTTGGGTCGTTGTCCTGTTGCAACATCCATCTTCTGTTGAGCTTCAACTGGTGGACAGAAGGCCTTAAGTTCTCCTGCAAAATGTCTTGATAAACTTGGGAATTCATTTTTCCTTCGATGCTAGCAATCCGTCCAGGCCCTGACGCAGCAAAGCAGCCCCAAACCATGATGCCCCCACCACCATTCTTCACAGTTAAGATGAGGTTTTGATGTTGGTGTGCTGTGCCTCTTTTTCTCCACACATAGTGTTGTGTGTTTCTTCCAAACAACTCAACTTTGGTTTCATCTGCCCACAGAATATTTTGCCAGTACTGCTGTGGAACATCCAGGTGCTCTTGTGCAAACTGTAAACGTGCAGCAATGTTTTTTTTTTGGACAGCAGTGGCTTCCTCTGTGGTATCCTCTCATAAAATCCATTCTTGTTTAGTGTTTTATGTATCGTAGATTCGCTAACAGGGATGTTAGCATATGCCATAGACTTTTGTAAGTCTTTAGCTGACACTCCAGTTTCTTCTTCACCTCATTGAGCAGTCTGCACTGTGCTCTTGCAGTCATCTTTACAGGATGGCCACTCCTAGGGAGAGTAGCAGCAGTGCTGAACTTTCTCCATTTATAGACAAAGCAAGGCTTTTATAACCCTTTCCAGCTTTATGCAAGTAAATAATTCTTAATCGTACACAGTTTGTATTGCTGCAGTAATCACGTGCATATGCTACTTAATTAAATTGAAAGCACCTCCAAAAAAAAAAAAATTAAATTGTGACTGTGTGGAAACTGAAAATATGTAAATGAATGATTGAGGAGTGATGCTCAATTTTAACTTAACACACACAAATAGATTTCTGCCACACCACATGGGTATTGTTGCAGTAATCACATATATATGCTGCTTAATTAAATTGAAACACCCCTCACAAACAAATTAAAATGTGACTGGGTAAAAACAAAATATGTAAATGGATGATTGAGTTGTGACGCTCAATTTTAAATTAACACACATAGGTAGATTGTTGCCACAGTGTTGGTACTGCTGCAGTAATCAAATATATATGCTGCTTAATTAAATTGAAAGCACCCCCAAAAAATTTTATTACAACCGTGTGGTAACTGAAAATACATAAATGGACGATTGAGGCTTGATGCTCAATTTCAACTTAACGCACAGGTAGATTGCTACTACACCATGGGTATTGCTGCAGTAATTATATATATATATATATATATATATATATATATATATATATAGTTTTGATTAAATTGAAAGCACACCACCAAAAAAAAAAAATAATTGCGACCGTGTGGAAACTGAAAATATGTAAATTGAGAATGGATGATTGAGGTGTAGGGCCAACTTAACACACAGGAAGATGGCTGCCACAACATGGGTATTGCTGCACAGTAATTATATATATATATATATATATATATATAATGAACCTCACAAAAAAAAGATTTCTGTAAAAACGGGGAAACAAAATGAAAGTATTCGCTTGCAGGTAGATGCTTTTGCACTTTTGAATACAGGTACAGCCACAGATACTGTCTCTATTTTTCCTGTCTGTCATCTGCCCTGCTTTTCTCTATTGTACACAACACGCAGGCTTGGACTGTCCCACAGGGATATAGGGGAATCCCCCGGTGGGCCCCTGAGCAAGGTGGCCCACACCCCCTGCACAACTGGCACATAACACAGTAGACTTACTGCACTAGATACAAATATTCAATGTACAGCACCTCAACCAGCCTATGTTTATATAAAAAACTTGATAGGTTAATAACCACCTCAGGACCACCAAACGCACGGATGCGTCCGGCCGGCGGTCCTGTTGCTCTGGCTGGACGCATCCGTGCGACATCTCGCGAGACGCGAGATTTGCTGTGAACGCGCGCACGCGCGCTCACAGCAGATCGCGTCTCAGCAGTTATACTACAGCCTGCCAGTGATGACCAATCGCTGGCAGGCTGTAGATGCAAAATAAATCGCATCAAACATGTATATCAAACCACCAGAGGACCAGGTAGCTATGTAAAGTTGCACCAAGCATCACACTACACTACCCCCCCGTCACTTATTAACCCCTTGTTAACCCCTTGATCACCCCATCTAGTTTCCCTGATCACCCCCCTGTCATTGATCACACCACTGTAAGGCTCCATTCAGACGTCCATATGTGTTTTGCGGATTCGCACTTGCCAGAACTATATAGAAAATCCCTTTTCTTGTCCGCAATTGCAGACAAAAATAGGACAGGTTCTATATTTTAGCGGAACGGAAGTGCAGACCCGGAAGTGCGGATCCACAATTCCGGATCCGAGCGGGACAAAGTCTGTCCCCATAGAAATGAATGGGTCCACAATTCCATTCTGCAAACAGAATTGCGGATGTGTGAATGGGGCATAAGGGTCCCTTATCACCGCCAGTTAGTTAGCTACTTGTTAGGTAGTTAGCGCCCAGCCCACCGCACCGCAGTTACTGATTTTGGCAGAGGTTTTTTCATCCACATTGATCGATGCGAATGAAGAAATCTGTGCCATTCATTTTATTTATTTTTTCAACGAAAAAAAAAAATGTTATTACCCGTATGCTCAATATAATGAGAATAGCAGAAACTCCTAATGCTGGCCATACGTTTAATGATTGCGGAGACCCTTAAATGCCAGGGCAGTACAAACACCTCACATGTGACCCCATTTTAGAAAGAAGGCACCCCAAGGTATTCCGTGAGAGGTATAGTGAGTTCATGAAAAATTTTATTTTTTGTCATAAGTTAGTGGAATATGAGACTTTGTAAAAAAAAAAATAATAATAATAACAATTTCTGCTAACTTGTGCCAAGAAAAATATAATTTCTGTGTGAACTCGCCATGCCCCTCACGGAATACCTTGGGGTGTCTTCTTTCCAAAATAGGGTCACATGTGGGGTATTTATACTGCCCTGGCATTTTAGGGGTCCTAAAGCGTGAGAATCCAAATGCGTAAAAATTCCCTGTGAAACCCTAAAGGTACTCATTGGAATTTGGGCCCCTTTGCGCATCTTGGCTGCAAAAAAGTGGCACACATGTGGTATTGCCGTACTCAGGAGAAGTAGGGCAATGAGTTTTAGGGTGTATTTTTATATATACCCATACTTTGTGTGAGAAATATCGCTGTAAACGACAACTTTTTAAAAATTTTTATACAAAGTTGTCAATTTACAGAGATATTTCTCTCACCCAACATGGGTATATGTAAAAATACACCCGAAAACACATTGCCCTACTTCTCCTGAGTACGGCGATACCACATGAGTGACACTTTTTTACAGCCTGGGTGCGCAAAAGGGCCCAAATTCCAACGAGTAACTGTAGGTTTTACATGGCTGCTCACAATTTAGCCCCGCCCAAAATGTCAGAGCAGTACAAACACCCCACAAATGAGCCCATTTTGGAAAGAAGACACCCCAAGGTATTCACTGAGGGGTATAGTGAGACCGTGGGATATTTTTTTTTTTTTTTGCCAGAAGTTTTGCAGAAATGGAAACTTTAATATTTTTTTTTTCCCTCAGAAAGTGTCATTTTCCGCTAACTTGTGAAAAAAAGTGAAATGATACATGAACTCACCATGCCCCTCCGCGAATACTTTGGGGTGTCTTCTATCTAAAATGGTGTAATTTGGGGGGTATTTATACTTTCCTAACATTCTAGCACCTGAAGAAACATGACAGGTGCTCAGAAAGTCAGAGCTGCTTCAAAAGGCGGAAATTCACTTTTTTGCACCATAGTTTGTAAACACTATAACTTTTACCCAGTTTATATATACACTTATTGGATTTTTTTTTTATCAAAGACATGTAGAACAATAAATTTAGCAAAAAATTTATATAGAAATGTAGTTGTTTTTTTTTTACAACAGAAATTGAAAAATGTCATTTTTTTGCAAAAATTTTGGTCATTTTTGATTAATAGCAGAAAAAGTTAAAATGTCAGCAGCAATAAAATACCACCAAATGAAAGCTCTATTAGTAAGAAGAAAAGGAGGTAAAATTTATTTGGGTGGTAAGTTGCATGACGGAGCAATAAACGGTGAAAGTAGTGTAGTGCAGAATTGTAAAAAGTGGTGTGGTCATTAAGGGTGTTTAAGCTAGGGGGGCTGATGTGGTTAAAGAAACTACTACACTACTAGTGTATTATTATAGACACGATCAGATAGCTGAGATGACTTCTAGCTATAGAGGAAAGCTAGCCAGTATCCTCTTTTCCCCAGAACTATCTTTTTAAAGTTGCTGTAGGGCCTCATATTTAATCATCTGGTAGCATCTTGCTGCTGTGTGAGCAGGTAGTATTTGAATGTATCTGTAAGGTGGGCCCCAAAATAAATTTTACTGGTGGGCCCAAGGCACACCAGTTCAACACTAACAACACACACAGTTCTTCTTTGGAATCCTAGCCTTTCCCTTAACTCTCCCTTGCAATAAGCTTGACTGATTTCTAACTTTCCCTGATTGATTTATCACTTTCCCTGAATCCCTAAGATCATTTTACTGGCAGACACTGTAACACCCAACCATCCTCTTTCACAGCCCAGCACAGAATGGGGTTCTGCTCATTCTATTAGGGCAACCCCCTTCCTGCTGCAACATTTATTGGCTCATACAGGCTGTCTGTCAGCCTGTGAGCCAATCAGGACAAGCCCCCCCCCTCACTTCCTCTCAATGTCATGTGAGAACTCTTCTTCTCCCTTCCTAGTGCTTTTTTTCCTGCTAACATGTGCAGTAAAATGGTGTCACATACAGTTTTAGTGGATTCGTCCGAAATAAACCCGGAAAGATTCTGGTGCGCCTGCCAGCCAAAAAATAGCAAAGGTTCGCTCATCCATAGGCAGAAGGTATTCCACACAAAAAAGTAAAAAATGTAGTGTGAAATAAACAATTAATCATGGACACATTTCCTAAGATTTACCTTCAATATGGGCCTACTAATTGTTATCTGATCAAAATCCTGAAAACAATCCCCAAATCATGTTCTACACCAATCTAGTTTAGCATAAGGGTATTCATAGTATGACTATATTGAATCTAAGTATATGGAAGAGTATTGCATCTGTGTTTTCTCTAAATACATAATATGAAGTGGTCCAGACCGAGGTCACATGGGACTGATTTAACTCTGTACGCTTTGAGGCTTAAGTTATTTATCAGCTGATGGCTCTTTCTCGATGAGTCCTGGAGGAGAGCACATATGTCTGTAGATGTTTCAGTTGGCTCAACAATACCATTCCATGGTGAAGGTTTCAAGTTTTTTATCATCCTGCAGCCTGAAAGCAGATATCCTCCAGGATGAATTCCTGGAAGCAACTAAGCTAATGTTTCATCATTTACCACTTTTTCCATGTCCTCAGCTAACTTTACAATGAAAATTGTTAAGATTTTGTAGAGATTATGCTAGTGTAGAATGTATATCATAATACAGTCATAAGACAAAAATGCTGAGGAAGCTGGATCTCATAAACTGTCCACACATGGGCTCATGATGAGACACCCCCTTTTTACAGAATCAAAATTTAGCACCTATCTCTGAGATGGGTGATAAATGTCTAATTACTGTGGTTCATACCTGATGCCCAACATTCCTCCCCTATTTCTCCTTAGGTAATTATGGTGAGAAGAATTTTGAATGAAGCAGTGGTCAAGCTTGAGTGCTGCCACTCCATTCAAAGTCTTTTGGGCTGATGAAGATACAGTAGCTGAGTACAGTGTTTGGCTATCTCTTGGCGCATTTATTTGTAAGTACGGGTGCAATGACGGGGAACTGTGATTGTGCTGCCCCCCATTATTGAACCCCTCTGTTATTAATGAATATGAAACTAGGTGTTACCGGTAGGGGTTGTGGCCTTGCAAAGTCTGAAACTGCCTACTCAGTGCTACCAGTGTAAGTCTGTGCAGGGACACACCTACTGGTAATGTTCATTTAAAAATTAATTAATAAACTTCTAGCAGCAATAACTGAGGAACAGCATACAACATAGAGTTGCATGAAAAGATGTTCTAGAATCATTACTACATGGGGAATGGAATTTGTTTTAAAACAACCTTGTCAGGAGAGGTGACAGGTCTTCTTTAAGGAAAGAAACAGGACATATGCATTTGGGATCAGATGTATTAGTGAGATAATAGAGGGGCAGCAGTAAGCGACTGTCAGTATTAATGGCCTTGCCAATTTTAGAGCTGTGACATTCAACCTATGACTCTCCAGCTGAAATTACACTTCCCAGCATACTCTGATACCATTGTCTTACAGAGTAAATTATAGCAATGCAGTATTTCCACGATCATAAGGGATTGCATACTGCTATTCACAGTGTGAATAAATGGGGATCTTTCTGTAGTGTACGGGAGTTGTACTGCCCGTCACTACGGAAGGGTCACTTGGCTGCTGTCGCTCCTCTCATTTTAGGAGGAGGCTTGTAAAGGTCCTATTTGTACCATGCAATGTAAATCAATGTAATTTATGGTATTTGATTCCCCTGTTACTGTGAAATGTGCTATGTGCAGGCCGGCTAGGGATGTAATTCCAGCTCTAGTCACTAGAGGGAGCTAGGTTGCCCTAGTCTATATAAGGCCCAGTCAGGGGAAGGGAAGGCAGTCTAGAGTATGCCTTAGACAAGTGCAGGCCATGTGCCTGTGAAGGCCAAACCCAGGCCTTATGGCCTGTGAGGAATCCACCCTAGGAAGATGGTGCCCTAGGAGAAGGAGTGCAGACCCTGGAGTCTGTGAAGGCCACATGTCTCAGGCCTAGGCGAGTTCAGCAGAAGTCAACCTGGAGGCAATCCCTAGAGCAAGAGGTACTAAATGTCAAGAGGAGGTACATTATAAACTGGAGATTCGAGGATATAAGCCAGAAGTAGGGCATTGGGGCCTTGAAGCATCAATTCCAGTCAGGACGAGTCAGGAAGAAAGTAAGGTTCACCTGCAATTCCAAGTCCTGTATTATCACCCTCTGTTTTACCTTGCTGGATGTAAGACCACTGCAATTGTGATTGTCTGCAAAAGGAACTGTTGGAAAGACTGCTTACTGTATCATCACTGTTTTCAGTAAAGTTGGAATTCTGTTTTCAAGTTACAAGTCTGTACCTCTGTTATTCCTACTATAAATACGGTGTGCCACCGTTTACTGGCACTGGCGTCACGACACCTCAGGGACTTAGCCATAGGCACGTTAAACTACAACACCAAGGGCACCTCACATTCCACCTGGCTGTGTCCCTCAAGAACCCAGAGAGTGCCCCAGAGGAACAGCGTGCCGGCCTCTCCATCACTGGCATTCCCCAGGTTAGTTCCATACATTGCCCTGACTTGGGGATGCTACATTTTGGCGTCACGAACAGGATACGCACGTTTTACGGACTGTGAGCAAAAACGTGAACTTTGTGCCTTAACCAGTTTGCCAAGTGACAAAACGCCTGTTTGTTTATTGAACTTTGCGGACCTAAAACGTACAGAAAAGTGTCCCAAAAACCTCCAGAAAGCGCTGTGCAGTGTTGCGCTATCAAGAGGAAGAAAATCGCCACTTCAAAGTGCATTTTTGTGGACTTTTATGCTGTTTTACTACCACTGCTTGCTGTCATTGAATTGATGCATCATGGCGTCCAAGATGGCCGCCGGCGCCATTAGACTTCTTCATGCGCCATCACTGTCCTCAGTGGCGCGAAGATTTGGCGCCAAAACCCTCCAAGAAGGAGGAGGAAACGACCTGGAGGTAACGCCTTCCCTTGAGGATTATAATATGGACACCGCCTACCCTATACTGGAATACCTAGGGGGCGTGCAAGAATCGACGGGGTGGAGCCTGCTGGAACAGTGGCTCACCCTGCTACGGGGTTTCCTACCTGAATCGGAGGGATCCGGAGCCGTAGTTGGTGCAATGGAGGCGACCCCAGGAGCAACTAAGGAGCGCCCTGCGCCCCCAGCGTATACTCCCAGCGACATGGCCCAAACCTGTCCATGGCCACAAGCCGAACCCTGCCGTTTCCACCCGCAGCGAGAAGGCTTTCTCCCGCGGAACCCCGCGTGGTCGGCCCTGATAGCCGAGATCCGAGTGGCGGCAACTTTAAAAACCACCACGCAGAAGAAGTACTTCGAGGAAGTCACCAAGCGGATCTATGAGGATTCCAGGGACAGCAAGCCCCAGCTCGAACGCCGCACCGGAGTGGTACTGGAGTTTGACAAGGTCAGAGGATTTGGATTCATCCAAGAAACCGGCACCAACCGGGACTATTATGTAAATCGCCGGTCCGTCAAGCGCAGCTATCTCCCGGGGCGACTGCATAATCTAGCGGTCGGAGAGAAAGTGGAGTTCACTCCCGCAGAGGGCCTGCGAGGCCCATATGCCACTGCGGTGACCCGCCGGGACCGGTACCGGAGGACTGGGAAGAAACAGAAGATCCGGTGGAGGCAGAGGACCCGCCGGGACCCATCCGGAATACGTACCAGGAGAAGAGTTCCTTTCTCGGCCCGAACATTTTCTGGCAGCCGACGATCCTGGACAAGCCTCCCAGTCCTTACCCCTCTCCAGAGCTGCCGCGACGAGAGAAGACAGCCGCTGATTGGGCGCGGATGGCCCAGTTCAGTGAAGCCATGGATGACCTGCGGAAGAACCGCCAGGATAGAACCTCATCTGAGCCTGCTGCAAGTGTGCCGGAATCCAGCAGTGAGATCTCCGCCCTGGAGGAGCGGATCGCTTCCTTACAGGCTTACCTGGATGGCCTGCGGCAAGTGGCAGATTCTAAGAAGACAGCGCAGCAGTCCAGCGGTGGTGAGTTACCTGTGACCCCTGTACCACCCGAACCCGTAGTCCAAGGTCCTACCGCTAACGCTGAGCCACCCAAGGTCCGTGTAACAGCGGATAAATTGACTTATGCCAGGAGCCGAGTCCGCCGTGACGGGAGCGTTATGTCCCGGCCAGAGGAAGTGTCTACCCCAGCGCCGGCCCGTGTCCCGAGACCAGCAGCTCCTGTGTGTCCGCAACCCAGCGGGCCAATGAGGTGGGTAGGCCCAATACCGGTGATGTTTCCAGCCCATTCTTTGTGGTGGGCACCCCTCCATGTGGCCCTGGTGCATGGCCCAGACTACCAGCAGCACAGGGCTGCACTACCTCCGACGAACGGGGCTCATTTGACACCTACCTGTGAGCAGGCCTGCTAGGCCATTTTTGCTCATCCTCACAGGGACATCATATTTGTTGCAGGAACTGTTCCTTTAAGTTTGCCAGGCTGGTAGAGCTTGCTGCCAGTTCCCCACGGCCGGTGGCATGTTTGTGAAGATAAGTTGCCACTGTGGAACCACTGCTCCCAGCCTGCCTCTTTCTGTTCCGGGACATCCTGCCTGCTGCTAACATTGTGGCGTCAAGTACTTTAATAACTCCAAGTTGTGTTTTTATTTGCACCTTATCCCTTTTTAACCCCCATTTCAGGTTGAAAAGGGTTCTTTTATGTCAGCACTTTAAATATACGCAGGACTTGCCAGGAAGATGTTACCCTGGTGTTGTCAGAGTCCTGTATTGTGATTTTATGTATGTGCTGCTGACCGTATTTATTGCTAAAACATATTTTATCTAAGTCTATGTGCCCAGAGATGGACTCCCTGTGTGCGAGTCTCTGTGATATGCTTTTATGGACTCACTCATTGTCATGGACTATCCTGGTATTCCCTAACATCCGCTGTGCCAGGTCAGCGCCCCAGTTCCACTCTTTATCCTGAAGAAAGAGAGCGACGCCCTTGTCACCGCACTTCTCCGTCAGTCAGCTGGACCTGATGACAATTGTCGATGCAGATAGAATTGAGTACTGATATGTATGTATTCTTGCATGTTTTTCTTTTGTCTCTTTCAGGTGGAAATTCCAGTAGGGCGGTACCCTGGTAGAGTACGAGGCGTACTCAGCTTAAAGCAGCGGGGTATGTAGTGTACGGGAGTTGTACTGCCCGTCACTACGGAAGGGTCACTTGGCTGCTGTCGCTCCTCTCATTTTAGGAGGAGGCTGGTAAAGGTCCTATTTGTACCATGCAATGTAAATCAATGTAATTTATGGTATTTGATTCCCCTGTTACTGTGAAATGTGCTATGTGCAGGCCGGCTAGGGATGTAATTCCAGCTCTAGTCACTAGAGGGAGCTAGGTTGCCCTAGTCTATATAAGGCCCAGTCAGGGGAAGGGAAGGCAGTCTAGAGTATGCCTTAGACAAGTGCAGGCCATGTGCCTGTGAAGGCCAAACCCAGGCCTTATGGCCTGTGAGGAATCCACCCTAGGAAGATGGTGCCCTAGGAGAAGGAGTGCAGACCCTGGAGTCTGTGAAGGCCACATGTCTCAGGCCTAGGCGAGTTCAGCAGAAGTCAACCTGGAGGCAATCCCTAGAGCAAGAGGTACTAAATGTCAAGAGGAGGTACATTATAAACTGGAGATTCGAGGATATAAGCCAGAAGTAGGGCATTGGGGCCTTGAAGCATCAATTCCAGTCAGGACGAGTCAGGAAGAAAGTAAGGTTCACCTGCAATTCCAAGTCCTGTATTATCACCCTCTGTTTTACCTTGCTGGATGTAAGACCACTGCAATTGTGATTGTCTGCAAAAAGGAACTGTTGGAAAGACTGCTTACTGTATCATCACTGTTTTCAGTAAAGTTGGAATTCTGTTTTCAAGTTACAAGTCTGTACCTCTGTTATTCCTACTATAAATACGGTGTGCCACCGTTTACTGGCACTGGCGTCACGACACCTCAGGGACTTAGCCATAGGCACGTTAAACTACAACACCAAGGGCACCTCACATTCCACCTGGCTGTGTCCCTCAAGAACCCAGAGAGTGCCCCAGAGGAACAGCGTGCCGGCCTCTCCATCACTGGCATTCCCCAGGTTAGTTCCATACATTGCCCTGACTTGGGGATGCTACATTTCCTTCACTGCATTTTTTCCTGTACAATGGACACAAGCCCTACTGTCCTGGGAAAAGCCAAAAGGACTTTATTCCTACTCAATCTCGGGATCAAGAAAAGTCCCAGAAATGAATTTACACCTCCCAACAATAATAGCATTGTGATGTATTCTAGAAATCTTCTAAATAGAAAATAATGGATTATTGACCTTTTAGATCATATGGTGAAACCATCTTCATAAAAGTAAAACGGAATTTGTAAAATGTGGAGTTCTGTGTCCCTGAAGTTTATAAAACCTTGATTTTACTTCTACATGAGCCTGTACGATCTGCCTCTTTAAAACAAAAGAAGTGGAAAGTTTTCCTGATTGACTAATGTTGTGCAGTAGATGGCTTTTCCTTATGTATTTCCTTGTTCTCCTCCAGAGGAATACCTCAATATTGCCTTAATTTAGATAAATCTACCAACGATTATTAATCAAATAATATCGCCTGAAAAGTGGAAAAACAAGAAAGAGTGAAATAAGAGAGAGAAGGAGAGATTTTCTTTCTCATGCCAAAGTTTATAAGCGTGCTGTTTTGTTCTCCTCCTGGAGTTTCCTGTGTTTCAGTAATGAAATCCAGGCGCATACTTGAGCTTTCTCTCTGAAGACATCTGCATGTTTAATGCATACAAAGCTATCAGGAAACTAAACATTAAACAGCTTTGCATATAATCAAGACTATTTTCATTTGACATAAAATATTTTCTTCCCATGTGTAGTGTTTCCTGAGGTGACTGCTGAAAGCACACTCCAAGATGCTAAAATTGAAAGGCTGCAAGCAGTCAAATTAGCCATGAGATGTCCTGCGCATCTATGTCAGACTGCCTATGTCTATGCCATGTCAGACTGCAATGTATGATATGCAAAGAACAGATCCTGCTCCATACGTTCACATAATTACCAAGGAAGCTCAGTGTTTACACAGCTTTATGTCAATTTCAAGAAGAAAAAAAATTTCGGGTAACATTTCTCATAATATATTTGACTTTTGGATGAATATTGCCACATGTAAAAAAAAAAAAAGCAATATTAGACCCTTGGACTGTTGATGATTAGTTTTGGCCCATCAAATGTCTGAAGTGATTAATAGAATCTTATAAAAGTACAGTTCAGTTTATAAATGTTACATCCAGCATCAGCATTTGAACCTTACCTCTCAGAATCTAGCTGGATGGGGACTGGGAGCATACAGATCAAAGAAGTTGTCCCACGAAAAATATTCTACAGTTTTCAAACCAGCACCTGGATCTGAATACTTGTGTAATTGTATGTAATTAAAACTTTAGTATAGCCACTGAGTTATTCAAAAAAATATATTTGTATAGCGCCACCTGCTGTTTGTTCTTTCTCCTATTTCTTTGTCCTGCTCACTGAAAAGGCTGCACATGCTCAGTATCCTCCTTCAAATGCCTCCTGAGCTGTGATAGGGAGAGCTGAGACACGCCCCCTTAGTTGCAGCATTAACCCTTTAAGGACTTAGGGCGTACTGGTACGTCATGGTTCCCGAGACCTTAAGGACCCATGACGTACCAGTACGTCATGAGTAGTTCCGATCCCTGCTGCTCAGCCGGTAGTGATCGGAACAAGGTACCTGCTGAAATCATTCAGCAGGCGATCGCTGCAAACCGCAGGTCAATTCAGACCTGAGGTTTGCAGCGCTTTGTGCGATCTCTGATCCCCGCTGTCTGTGACCACGGGGATCAGAGACTAAATGCCCCCAAAGTGTTAATTTTTAAACCCCCCTGCAGCCCCAAATCATATTCTGGCTGTGGGGGTGCAGGGGGGGTAGTTGTGGGAGGCCTCCTCTGTATTCTCCCCTGGTGTCTAGTGGTTTTAGCAAATTGTCAGCACATTGCTGACACTTTGCTAAAAAAAAACTGTTGACATCTGTGCTGCAGATGTCAGCAGTTTTAACCCCTTCCATGCTGTGGTCCGTACGGAACGCTATATGGAAGGGGTTAACAAGGAGGGAGCTCCCTCCCTCTCCCATCGGGGGGCTTCTGTGCCTTTGCAGCCCTCGACAGGATGGGATCGCAAAGGGAGGGAGCCCCCCTCCTTTCCCATCAGCCGCTGCTCAGTTCTGGCAGCGGGTGATGGTTACCATGGCAGCAGGATGCTTTCAGAAGCGTCATGCTCTCCATGGTCCTGAAAGTCTAAGCAGACTTGTGCTAAAGGCACAAGTCTGCTTAGACTATGTAAAGTAAAAAAAAATACAGTACAGTACACTGTATAGTGTACTGTACTGTATTTTATAGACACCAGATCCACTGGATCTACAAGAACCAAGTGGGTTTGGTTAAAAAAAAAATGTAAAAAAGTGAAAAAAAAGTAAAAATAAAAAAACACATATCACTGAATAAAAAAAAAATACACCTTATCGCCGCGTCCAAAAAAACCTGCTCTATAAAAATATCACATGACCTAACCCCTCACACAAATACCGTTAAAAAAATGGTGTAAAATAAGCCATTTTTTGTCACCTTACGTCACAAAAGTGTAATAAAAAGCGATCAAACCGCCATCTCATCCCTTACATAGGACAATCGCCCCAAAAAATAAAAAAATATGGCTCTCAGACTATAGAGACACAAAAATTTTTTTTTTTCTAAAATGCTGTTATAGTGTTAAAGTAAAATAAATTTAAAAAAAAGTATACATATTAGGTATCGTACGTCCGTAACAACCTGCTCTACTGTATAAAAATAACACATGAACTAACCCCTCAGGTTAACACAGTAAAACAATTTATATAAATACCGTGTCAAAAGTCATTATAAAAAGTGTAATAGCAAGCGACCAAAATGTCATATGCACCGCAAGATAGTGCCAATCAAACCGTCATCTCATCCCGCAAAAAATAAGCCCCTACATAAGACAGTCGCCCAAAAAATTAAAATTAAAATATGGCTTTCAGAATATGGAGACACTAAAAAATAATTTTTTTCAAACATGCTTTGTTATAAAAAACTGAAACAAAAAACCTAGAAGGTAATCATATTTGGTATTGTCACATCCGTAACAACCTGCTCTATATAAACAGTACACAATCTAACCTGTCAGTTCAAAGATGTAAATAAAAAAAATAAAAACGGTCACAAAACAGCTAATTTTTTTGCAAATTTTCCATTTTAATCCATTTTTCCAGTAACAAAGCAAGGGTTAACAGCCAAACAAAACACGATATTTATTGCCCTGATTTTCTAGTTTGCAGAAACACCCCATATGTGGTCGTACACTGCTGTATGGCCAAATGGCAGGGCGTAGAAGAAAGGGAACGCCATATGGTTTTTGGAAGACAGATTTTGCTGGACTGGTTATTTGACACTATATCCCATTTGAAGCCCCCCTGATGCACCTCTACAGTAGAAACTCCAAGACAGTGACCCCATTTTGGAAACTACGGGGTAAGGTGGCAGTTTTGTTTGTATTATGTTAGGGTAAATATGATTTTTGGTTGCTCTATATTACACTTTTTTTGAGGCAAGGTAACAAAAAATATAAATTCTGAAATTTCATCTCCATTTGCCAATAACTCTTGTGGAACACCTAAAGGGTTAACAAAGTTTGTAAAACCCTTTTTGAATACCTTGAGGGGTGTAGTTTCTTAGATGGAGTCACTTTTATGGAGTTTCTACTCTAGGGGTGCATCGGGGGGCTTCAAAATGGGACATGGTGTCAAAAATGCAGTCCAGCAAAATCCGCCTTCCAAAAACCATTCTCTTCATTCTGCGCCCTGCAGTTTGGCCAAACAGCATTTTACGGCTATGTATGGGGTGTTTCTGCAAACTAGAGAATCAGAGTAATAAATATTGAGTTTTGTTTGGCCTTGCTTTGTTACTGGAAAAAATTGATTAAAATGGAAAGCGTTAAAAAAAATCGAAATTCTGAAATTTTTTCTCCATTTGCCATTAACTGTTATGGAAAACCTAAACGGTTAAAAGCGTTTGTAAAATCAGTTTTGAATACCTTGAGGGGTGCAGTTTTTAGAATGGGGTCGTCTAAAAAATTTCAAGATTTGCTTCTAAACTTCTAAGCCTTGTAACGTCCCCAAAAAATAAAATAGCATTCTCAAAATGATCGATACATGAAGTACACATATGGGGAATGTAAAGTAATAACTTTTTTTGGCAGTATTAATATGTATTATAGAAGTAGAGAAATTGAAACTTGCAAAATTGCTAATGTTTTCAAATTTTTGGTAAATTTGGTATTTTTTTTATAAGTAAAAATAAAATTTTTTGACTCCATTTTACCACTGTCATGAAGTACAATATGTGACAAAAAACAATCTCAGAATGGCCTGGATAAGAAAAAGCGTTTAAAAGTTATCACCACATAAAGTGACACTGGTCAGATTTGCAAAAAATGGCCGGGTCCTTAAGGTGAAATATGGCCGTGTCCTTAGGGGGTTAAAGACACTCCTCTTCCAGCTGTCAGCTTGATATAAATCTAGCAGAGCAATGAATGGAGAGACCTCTGGATCCATGTGAGGTACAGGACTGGTTCTAGCTTTGTTAGAAAGATTGTCATGTACTATATGATCTCTGATTTCAATTTTTTACATTAGTCATGGGATAACCCCTTTAATGTCAGGCTCGCCAACCATCCTTAAAGGGAACCTGTCAGGTTGAACATGTAATCTGAACTACAGGCAGCATGTTATAGAGCAGATGAAGCTAAGAAGATTGATATATAGCTTTGTGGTAAACTATTCAGTATAACTTTTATTTGATTCATTTAAATTCTTGCTCTTTCTGGGCTTTGAAGTCAAGGAGGCGGTCCTATCAGTAACTGACAGCCTTCCCTCTATGACTGTGTATACAGAGATAGCTGTATGGAGGAGGAGGTCCTATCAGTGACTGACAGTCTTCCCTCTATGACTGTGTATATAGACATAGCTGTATGGAGGAGGAGGTCCTATCAGTGATGACAGTCTTCCCTCTATGACTGTGTATATAGACATAGCTGTATGGAGGAGGCGGTCCTATCAGTGACTGACAGTCTTCCCTCTATGACTGTGTATACAGAGATAGCTGTATGGAGGAGGAGGTCCTATCAGTGACTGACAGCCTTCCCTCTATGACTGTGTATACAGACATAGCTGTATGGAGGAGGAGGTCCTATCAGTGATTGACAGCCTTCCCTCTATGACTGTGTATACAGACATAGCTGTATGGAGGAGGAGGTCCTATCAGTGACTGGCAGTCTTCCCTCTATGACTCTGTATACAGAGATAGCTGTATGGAGGAGGAGGTCCTATCAGTTATTGACAGCCTTCCCTCTATGACTGTGTATACAGAGATAGCTGTATGGAGGAGGAGGTCCTATCAGTGACTGACAGTCTTCCCTCTATGACTGTGTATACAGACATAGCTGTATGGAGGAGGAGGTCCTATCAGTGACTGACAGTCTTCCCTCTATGACTGTGTATACAGAGATAGCTGTATGGAGGAGGTCATATCAGTGATTGACAGCCTTCCCTCTATGACTGTGTATACAGACATAGCTGTATGGAGGAGGAGGTCCTATCAGTGACTGACAGCCTTCCCTCTATGACTGTGTATACAGAGATATCTGTATGGAGGAGGAGGTCCTATCAGTGACTGACAGTCTTCCCTCTATGACTGTGTATACAGAGATAGCTGTATGGAGGAGGAGGTCCTATCAGTGACTGACAGCCTTCCCTCTATGACTGTGTATACAGACATAGCTGTATGCAGGAGGAGGTCCTATCAGTGACTGACAGTCTTCCCTCTATGACTGTGTATACAGACATAGCTGTATGCAGGAGGAGGTCCTATCAGTGACTGACAGTCTTCCCTCTATGACTGTGTATACAGAGATAGCTGTATGGAGGAGGAGGTCCTATCAGTGACTGACAGTCTTCCATCTATGACTGTGTATACAGAGATAGCTGTATGGAGGAGGAGGTCCTATCAGTGACTGACAGTCTTCCCTCTATGACTGTGTATACAGAGATAGCTGTATGGAGGAGGAGGTCCTATCAGTGACTGACAGTCTTCCCTCTATGACTCTGTATACAGAGATAGCTGTATGGAGGAGGAGGTCCTATCAGTGACTGACAGTCTTCCCTCTATGACTCTGTATACAGAGATAGCTGTATGGAGGAGGAGGTCCTATCAGTGACTGATAGCCTTCCCTCTATGACTGTGTATACAGAGATAGCTGTATGGAGGAGGAGGCCCTATCAGTGACTGACAGTCTTCCCTCTATGACTGTGTATATAGACATAGCTGTATGGAGGAGGAGGTCCTATCAGTGACTGACAGTCTTCCCTCTATGACTGTGTATACAGACATAGCTGTATGGAGGAGGAGGTCCTATCAGTGACTGACAGTCTTCCCTCTATGACTGTGTATACAGACATAGCTGTATGGAGGAGGAGGTCCTATCAGTGATGACAGCCTCCCTCTATGACTGTGTATACAGAGATAGCTGTATGGAGGAGGAGGTCCTATCAGTGACTGACAGTCTTCCCTCTATGACTCTGTATACAGACATAGCTGTATGGAGGAGGAGGTCCTATCAGTGACTGACAGCCTTCCCTCTATGACTGTGTATACAGACATAGCTGTATGGAGGAGGAGGTCCTATCAGTGACTGACAGTCTTCCCTCTATGACTGTGTATACAGAGATAGCTGTATGGAGGAGGAGGTCCTATCAGTGACTGACAGCCTTCCCTCTATGACTCTGTATACAGACATAGCTGTATGGAGGATGAGGTCCTATCAGTGATGACAGCCTTCCCCTCTATGACTGTGTATACAGACATAGCTGTATGGAGGAGGAGGTCCTATCAGTGACTGACAGCCTCCCCTCTATGACTGTGTATATAGACATAGCTGTATGGAGGAGGAGGTCCTATCAGTGATTGACTATCTTCCCTCTATGACTCTGTACACAGAGATAGCTGTATGGAGTAGGAGGTCCTATCAGTGATGACAGCCTTCCCTCTATGACTGTGTATACAGACATAGCTGTATGGAGTAGGAGGTCCTATCAGTGACTGACAGTCTTCCCTCTATGACTGTGTATACAGACATAGCTGTATGGAGGAGGAGGTCCTATCAGTGACTGACAGACTTCCCTCTATGACTCTCTATACAGACATAGCTGTATGGAGGAGGAGGTCCTATCAGTGACTGACAGACTTCCCTCTATGACTGTGTATACAGAGATACTGTCAATCACTGATAGGACCGCATCCCTGTAGAGAAAGTTCATACAAGCCACTTGCTAATGTATTGTAATTATTCATATTGCTGCCTTTGCTGGCTGGATTCATTTTTCTATCACAATATACACTGCTCATTTTGATGGTTACAGACCACCCTGCAATTTTTCAGTGGTGGTCGTGTTTGCATACTATAGGAAAAGCATCAGCCTCTCTGGTGCCCAGGACCATGGGAGCTCACATAGGCTAGTGCATTTTCCAATATTGTGCAACCATGACCACCACTGATGAATTGCAGTGAAACAACCCCTTTAATCTTTTCCCATAAAACTAGATATCAATCTGCTCAGCTCCTGCTGCTCTATAACATTGTGCTTGCAGGTTACACTGCATTTGCTCGGTGACAAGTTTCCTTTAATATTGTTTTAATTATTTCTGTAGTAAATTATGTGTACCCTCAGGCACCTTATTAGTAATGGGTTCTTCCGGAATTCAGGTTCTTAGGAAAAAAACAAAAGTCAGCACATTGCAAGAAGGTGCAGACTAACTTTGTTTTTTGTCTTTGTAATGTGTAATGTGTTTAATTCGAGGTGTGGCTGTCTCCATTTTGGTAGTGCACTCTTGAGTTACCCATCCTTTCCACAAGCTGTTTTTAATTGGTGTAGTATAAAGCTGATGCCTGCTCTCCCTGTATTCATTTATATATGTGGAGCCTGCCTTTCCTAAACTCATTAGAGGCCAGTTGGCCTGAAAATAGGTAGGTTCCAATCCAAGAGCGGACACCTTGCCGTGGTGGATGGGCCCAAATTATTTTGATCAAAATATAATGGCTAAGTACCGCATGTTTTTTCATATAGTGAGTATAGTATCAGTTCATATATTCTGTGTTTGCAGAGTGCTGTTGCATTATGCTCGATTACAGGGTCTTGACTCAATCCTTATCTCTCCCAAAATATGCCATCAGTGGAGAATTATGAGGCCCTGATAAGTACTACAGTACAGTATAAGCACTATGCTGTTATTTTATGACACTATTCTTGGTCTTATATTTTATGGGCAAAAGTAATATTCCAGTTAATGGTCTTGTCTTATGCTAAGAGTGTTTCTCTCTCTGACAGGCTCAAGTAGTCTATTTATTACATGGACAGTTGTTCATCTCAGTGGCCATCATATGATGGTACTTTCGCCTTTCAGCAGCCACTGTCAGGGAAATGTCTAGCTGACTGAGGCTTCGCCTAATAAAATCAGCTGTTTCTTGGTGTTTCCAGACGTTGGATCCACAGTCATATACCTGATTACCACAGGGTTTCTATTCTGAAAGGAATCTTCTCTGTCTAGATGTTGACTTATTATTATCATGGCAATTATAATTATTCAATAATAACAATACATGTCGCCAAATTAGTAATCTGCATTGTAAACATGTTTTACTTATATTCATTTTTTATTTATCATCTGTCAGTCATAAATGTTTATTTTCCATGTTTTACAGTTTTTATGGAGTTAAATGTGTTTGGTAAATTGAATGAATATTGCATGTGAAACTCCACATTCTCCAGAGCTGATGCCAAGGGGTAAGAGATATTGTCACGGCATTGAGCAGTGAGTCCTGATAACCACCCACACTACTGCCCCTGACTACTTGTATGATTCGACCTGGATGGTGGCCCACAACTGGAAGGCAATCCAATTAACAAAGTGCTATGGCCTAAGAGGGAAAAATCAACAAATAAATAATACATTTTGGTGACAGACAGGCACTAGGTAACCAAATGGAACAGGACAATACCAGGAGGGAAAAACTGATGACAGCCCAGGATACCTAGAGAAGAAGAAAAAAGACAAGATGCTTCATACACTACAGGTCACGTCCAGCAAAACCAGGTCAAGTCCATGCCAGGGTAAAATAAAAAACACCAAAACAGAGTAAACAGAAAAAATACCAAGCTGAGGTCAAAACCAGAAGGCCAAATCAAGATCCACAAAAGAAGTCAAGCAACAAGCAAGATCAGGGTCAGAAATCCATAAGTAGAGGTAGATAGTGAGGTCCACAAAAACCAATCACAGGCAACTGGTGAAGGCAGAAGCCTTTTCAAATATACTGTTACCTGTGCATGGGACTCCAGCACAAAATGCAGTTGGTCTTGCATCCCACGTGACCCGGGGGTAATGTCAGCATGCCCATATCACCAGCACTGGCACTTATTGATCCACTGAGCAGTACCCACCCCTGCTATGGGAGCATGGACCAGTATGTACATGACAGAAGTGTGAAACTGGTGGGAGGACAGCAGCAGATTTTCAGTCCATACATAGTGCATTCCAAAGTGATAAAGCCTGCATCTGGGTTGCCTCATTTTCGGATCGGTCCGGTCACTAAACCAAATCAGTGGAATAATTAGGAGTATTGAATGTCTAGTGTCTGCAACATTTCCCTCGACATGTCCCTCTAGTTACATCTTCACAATAGGGCAACTCTGCACAGATTCACATGAGGAAAGGAATGAAAAGACTGTTGGCTGTATGAGACTATTCTCTATGGGCCCCATAGTAGCCATAGGGGTTTCATCTATAGGTACCTATGCATTCTGTAGTGCCAGAGCCTCAATGTCATTAAACCATATGACATCACACATGTTACTCAGTTTTCAGGTGATACCAAGTATGGACTTTCAAGTATTACGTTTGTGACAGAGGTTCTTTTAAAAGGCTAACGGCTGCATCCCCTTCATTGCTTTCATGGCACAGCTCTGTTCTTTTAGCAGCAGCCATGCCTGTTATTGGACTTACGGGTTCTCTAGTATTTTTATTGTAGAAATAATCAGCAGATGAGGTAGGCATGTTCTACATACATTTACTATAATAGGACTATGAAATAACGGACCTTTATTGTCTTTTTTGGAACAGTAATACCTTAAAAATTGCTAAACTAGCAATAGATTTGGGGATATTAAAAATATATACAGTATAAAAAAGTTTTCTGTTCTGGAATATAAATTTTATATCAGAGCACAGTGCGTACTCAGCAAAGATGTCTGCTTATATTAATAGTAGATAAATTATACAGATCCTTGTCATTACATTGAAACCGCACAAATAAAACTAGTCGGCATTTTATGGCAGTCATTAGACACTGTTCACAAAGGCAACTGCCTGAAGACACTTACACCCTCCCATTCTGTAGGAGGTGCTGAGCTTCTTGAGATTCTGCTGCTCTGGTCAGATAAGTACATGAGAAGTACTTTGGCGCTGAACCTCACAGATCATAGCATATTAAATATAGACGTTTTTACATTACTTCAGCCATGAGTTTACACATTGTCAACAAAATGTGCATGGATAAACCAGGAGAATCACACAGGCCATGAAGTAGAAGATATCTCTAGTCTTTATGGATTTTATAAAAGTCTGCACAATTACTATTGAAACTCTGCATGAAAATAGGTTAAATCCATGCCCATAGAAGTGAACTTCAGGATGCAGGATTCATTTTAGGTGTACAAACAATATATATGGTACCTATCTAAGTACATTCCTAAACACTGGAAATGTAAAACCATAAACCATGCTTTTACCATCTTGTTCTGCTGTGTCCGAGTCCAGGTCTTCTACAGAAGAAGCTATTGCTGGGTGAAAGTCTCTAGCGGCAGCCTTTACAGCCATAAGGGACATCATCCAGCTTTTCAAAGGTTTGAATGGTATAGAAATCTGCATGGTAATGGCCCATGTTAACTGCAGTATTATAGATCTGCAATTTGGCACCTGTAGCGCACTATAGGACCATATTGTTCCTCCGTGTGCTTCCAATTTTATTTATAACTCTGCAAAGTTTTTTTATTAATTCATATAAATTCATTCTATGCTATATTATGGAGTCGTTCTCCTCTAGAAACATTGCTTCTATGGGAGAATATGGTCCTTCACAGAGACAACATTTGGGTACATTCAGTGGTCTGACAACCTAGAGTTTCAAAATGCCTGAAAAATTATCGAGATATTAGTTAAAGTGTAGCCAAAATGTGAAGTATACACATAGGCCTGTAAACTATGAAATCCATGGATACAGTATCTTCAGCTCTCATAATAATGACTATTCATTATTAAGCTTGTTGACGCCTTTTATCTGTACTGTTTACAGTAAAGATGATATTTGCCACTGGCTGATAAAGACGCAACTACACGTGGTGAGTGATCAGGGAATTATCAGGAAGAGACCGTTCTTTCACGATAGTTGCCTGCTCGTCAGTGGATGTAAAGAGTAGTGTTCAGTGGGAATATTCGAATCGCGAATTTTAATCGCGAATATCACCACTTCGAGAATTTGCAAAGATTTCAAATTTTATTGCTTGTGGGCCAATGAGAAGACTGCAATGTCTTTGTCTGAGTTTAGAAACATCCCTAGCAACCAATAGGAAGGTTTCCTACCCCTTATACTATATAAGTTTTTTTTTTTTTTAGTTCTGAGAGACAGCAGTGTCAGTGCTGTGCTCTGTGCTTTGCTGTGTCACATTGCATTAGATAGTTAGTTAGTTAGTTAGTTAGTTAGCTTATATATATAACACAGATAGTTAGTGGGAGATAATCAGTGTGGGTTAGATTGTGATTTAGTGTAGCTGATTCCAGTGCAGGGTGTTAGGTAGTGTGATAGGTTCTGCTGTCCATACATACATGCTACAGACATAGTGCTGTGATGTCACAACAATACTCAGTGCACTAATATGTTGTCAGACCTGCTAAAATGTGAAGTTGCACGTATTGCGCAAAAATATGTGCGTCAATAATTGCCGATTTGCGCAATTGCAAATATATCAGAGCACTCTATCTGCATATAAAGCTATTGTAATTTTATGCCAAGCCCACCATTTTCTCCAGTCTCAGGAAACGCCTGTATTGCGCGCGCATTACGCGAATATTACATTGCCGATTTTCACAATCAAGAAAATAATAATAATTTATGACGAATATTCGCCCAAATATTTGCGAAATATCGCAAATTGGAATATTGCCCCTGCCGCTCACCACTAGAGAGCTGCATTTACATGAAGCAATCACCTCTACTGTATGAGGACGAGCGATGGCTACTGCAATGATTTGTCCTCATACAGAATCATTGTTTCTGGGCAGCAGATCACTGTTCACACAGCATGATTTGCTGTCCAGAAATGATGATTTAAAAGGGTTTTCTGAGATTTTAATACTGATGACCTATCTTCTGAATAGGTCATCAGTATCTGATTGGTGCAGGTTTCCTGCCGTTTATCTGTTTGGGAAGGCACCAGCACTCTTGTGAGCACCACAGCCTTCTCGCAGCTCACCATGCCCAGCGCTGTACATAATACAGTGGCTGTGCTTGGTATTGAACTCAGCCCCATTCACTTCTATGGGGCTGAGCTGCTCCTAGGCCACATGACCGATGAACGTATTGTCACTGGCCTGGGAAAAGCGAGAGAAGACCATGGCACTACTTTGAGTGTTCTGCCTTCCAAAACGGCTGATCGGCCCAGGTGTCAGACTCCTATTGACCAGATACTGATGAACTATCCAGAGTATAGGTCATCAGTATTAAAGTCTTGAAAAACCTCTTTAATGTGCTGCATTAAACGACATTAAACGCGAAGAAGCATTCATAGTAACATTCATTTTCAAAAATTGGCCTGACAAATGTGCAGTGCAGTGTAAATTAACCTTAATCCTTGCCCTCTAGCCATACTTGCATTTGAAGCAATGTATAGAAAACCTTTACAAATACAAGTCTACTATTCTCACAACGCCATTTGAATGAGTTACCCAAATTTACCATAACTCCTGTCCTGAGGTCTCCAGGATGGGCTATTAAGGCTATGATAATGGCATGTACTACATAGACAAAAAAAAGAGAAGTTTCTTTGCAAGGTTTCTGTTTTCATACTGGAAACTTTTAATCTGGTCTTCACTTTCTAGTTATTCATTCACAATATACTAATATTATCAATTGTCCGTAATCCTTCTTCGTAACCTTTTGAAAAAGCTACTGGATGTTCCCACTAGAAAAGATCAAATACTTTGAAATTATTCATCTTTCTTACATCTTATTTCTTCTTGCATTCCACCCTTACCTTTTCTTTTCTTAAACTACAATACAGTATCTTACTAGCCTTTCTATTCTGTTGTATAATCCAGAATACAAAGAATGTTTGTAGTGAAAAGAAAATTGATTGAATTCTTAAGGGAAGAATTCTGCAAAAACTGGAGGAGTAATACCAAAGACATCAGGGCTGACAGTGATAAATAGGAGTTACTCTTACTAATCTAATAGTTGGTTTATCTTCCACCATTTACATGTACCTCTGTTTATCCTTTCAAAACCATCATGGTGAACATTCACCCATAGGGCCCCAGGTTGCCTTTAGCCCTGTTGAAATGTTCTCCTAATCTTCAAAAGCAAATCCTTAGTGTAAATACCAACTCATTTTAGTAGTTGATACTGAGTCAAAGAGGATAGAAATGACCTGTATGTAAGGAATGCTACAGTGGAGGGATGAATTCCATTCCAGTACGTAAATGGATGCTTAAAATTCATCTTTTCTTCTCTGGTTAATGATGTGGTCTCCAAAGTGTTCACATAAAACAGCATTAAGAGGCAGTGAAGATAGTATCTGAGGAATTCTGATTATTTCGGACATTTAGTTCATCTAAGATTGTGACGTATTGAGAGTTGTAAACCATAGGTGATGCAGTCCAATAACAGCTAATAAATCTCTGGTTATCTCAAACTGACAAATTTATAGTAAACTACTTAAGTAAGCTACTTTGCTTAGAAACCA
The DNA here is from genome assembly GCA_033119425.1 of Bufotes viridis. Taxonomy (NCBI): domain Eukaryota; kingdom Metazoa; phylum Chordata; class Amphibia; order Anura; family Bufonidae; genus Bufotes; species Bufotes viridis. The sequence goes on from CM065592.1 coordinate 243,424,084, forward strand.
ACTTGACAGTAGATGTAAGAGTAATTTCAGTATATATTATGGTATTATGAAAAATCATGACCAAGAGGTTAGTTCATGAAGACAACCCCTAATCCATATGCCCTATTAGGACATGTGCCATTAACCACTTCAGCCCCCCTAGCTTAAACACCCTTAATGACCAGGCCACTTTTTACAATTCCGCACTACACTACTTTCACCGTTTATTGCTCCGTCATACAACTTACCACCCAAATGAATTTTACCTCCTTTTCTTCTCACTAATAGAGCTTTCATTTGGTGGTATTTCATTGCTGCTGACATTTTTACTTTTTTTGCTATTAATCAAAAATTACCGAAATTTTTGCAAAAAAATGACATTTTTCACTTTCTGTTGTAAAATTTTTTAAAAAAACTACATTTCTATATAAATTTTCTCTAAATTTATTGTTCTACATGTCTTTGATAAAAAAATCCAATAAGTGTATATTTATTGGTTTGGGTAAAAGTTATAGCGTTTACAAACTATGGTGCAAAAAGTGAATTTCGGCATTTTGAAGCAGCTCTGACTTTCTGAGCGCCTGTCATGTTTCTTCAGGTGCTAGAATGCCAGGATAGTATAAATATCCCCAAATTACACCATTTTAGAAAGAAGACACCCCAAAGTATTCGCGGAGGGGCTTGGTGAGTTCATGTATCATTTCATTTTTTCACAAGTTAGCGGAAAATGACACTTTCTGAGAAAAAAAAAAAAAGTTTCAATTTCTGATAACTTCTGGCAAAAAAATAAAAATCTCAGACGGACTCACTATGCCCCTCAGTGAATACCTTGGAGTGTCTACTTTCCGAAATGGAGTCATTTGTGGGGTGTGTTTACTGTTCTGGCATTTTGGGCGGGGCTAAATTGTGAGCCGCCATGTAAAACCTAAAGGTACTCGTTGGAATTTGGGCCCTTTGCGCACCCAGGCTGCAAAAAGCGGCACTTATGTGGTATCGCCGTACTCAGGAGAAGTAGGGCAATGTGTTTTGGGGTGTATTTTTACATATACCCATGTTGGGTGAGAGAAATATCTCTGTAAATTGTCAACTTTGTATAAAAATTTTTAAAAGTTGTCGTTTACAGAGATATTTTCACACAAAGTATGGGTATATATAAAATACACCCCAAACCACAAAATGCCAGGACAGTATAAATACCCACATGTGACCCCATTTTGGAAAGAAGACACCCCAAGGTATTCTGTGAGGGGTATGGTGAGTTCATGTAAAATTTTATTTTTGTCACAAGTTAGTGGAATATGAGACTTTGTAAAAACAAAATTAAAAAAAAAAAAAAAACAATTTCCGCTGACTTGTGCCAAAAATAAAAATTCTGTGTTCTGTGGACTCACCATGCCCCTCACGGAATACCTTGGGGTGTCTTCTTTCCAAAATGGGGTCACATGTGGGGTATTTATACTCACCTGGCATTTTAGGGGCCCCTAAAGTGTGAGAATCCAAATGCATAAAAGTGGCCTGTGAAATCCTAAAGGTACTCATTGGTTTTAGGGCCCCTTTGCGCATCTTGGCTGCAAAAAGTGTCACTCATGTGGTATCGCCGTACTCAGGAGAAGTAGGGCAATGTGTTTTGGGTGTATTTTTACATATACCCATGCTGCGTGTGAGAAATATCGCTGTAAACGACAACTTTTTAAATTTTTTATTCAAAGTTGTCAATATACAGAGATATTTCTCTCACTCAGCATGGGTATATGTAAAAATACACCCAAAACACATCGCCTACTTCTCCTGAGTACGGCGATACCACATGTGTGACACTTTTTGCAGGCAAGATGCAAAGGGCCCAAATTCCAATGAGTACCTTTTAGGAGGGCATTTTTACGCATTTTTCTTCTCACGCTTTAGGGCCCCTAAAATGCCAGGGCAGTAGAAATACCCCACGTGTGACCCCATTTTGGAAGAAGACACCCCAAGGTATTCCATGAGGGCATGGCGAGTTCATAGAATATTTTTTTGGCACAAGTTAGTGGAAGTTGATTTTTATTGTTTTTCTCACAAAGTCTCCCTTTCCGCTAACTTTTGACAAAAAGTTTAATTTTTCATGAACTCATTATGCCCCTCAGCGAATACCTTAGGGTGTCTTCTTTCCAAAATGGGGTCACATGTGGGGTATTTATACTGCCCTGGCATTTTAGGGGCCCTAAAGCGTGAGAAGAAAATGCGTAAAAATACCCTCCTAAAAGGTACTCGTTGGAATTTGGGCCCCTTTGCGCATCTTGGCTGCAAAAAGTGTCACACATGTGGCATCGCCGTACTCAGGAGAAGTAGGGCGATGTGTTTTGGGAGTGTATTTTTACATATACCCATGCTGGGTGAGTGAAATATCTCTGTATATTGACAACTTTGAATAAATAAAAAGTTGTCGTTTACAGCGATATTTCTCACACCCAGTATGGTATATGTAAAAATACACCCCAAAGCACATTGCCCTACTTCTCCTGAGTACGGCGATACCATGAGTGACACTTTTGCAGCCAAGATGCAAAGGCCTTAAAACCAATGAGTACCTTTAGGATTTCACAGGCCATTTTACGCATTTGGATTCTCACGCTTTAGGACCCCTAAAATGCCAGGGCAGTATAAATACCCCACATGTGACCCCATTGTGGAAAGAAGACACCCCAAGGTATTCTGTGAGGGTATGGCGAGTTCACAGAAAAAAATTTGGCACAAGTTAGCGGAAATTGTTTTTTTTTTTTACAGTCTCATATTCCACTAACTTGTGACAAAAATAAAATTTTGCATGAACTCGCCATACCCCTCACGGAATACCTTAGGGTGTCTTCTTTCTAAAATGGGGTCACATGTGGGGTTTTGTACTGCCCTGGCATTTGAGGTCTCCATAATCATTACACGTATGGCCAGCATTAGGAGTTTCTGCGATTCTCCGTATATTGAGCACACGGGTAATGAGATTTTTCCGTTCAGCCTCTGCGCTGAAAAAAAAAAAAATGAGCGGCACAGATTTTTCATTCGCATCGATCAATGTGGATGAAAAATCTCTGCCAAATCAGTGACTGCGGTGCGGTGGGCTGGGCGCTAGCTACCTAACAAGTAGCTAACTAACTGGCGGTGATAAGGGACCCTTATGCCCCATTCACACGTCCGCAATTCTGTTTGCGAACGGAATTGCGGACCCATTCATTTCTATGGGGACAGACTTTGTCCCGCTCGGATCGGAATTACGGATCCGCGCTTCGAGTCTGCACTTCCGTTCACAAAAATATAGAACATGTCCTATTCTTGTCCGCAATTGCGGACAAGAAAAAGCATTTTCTATATAGTTCTGGCAATGTGCGGATCTGCAAAATTACGGAAAGCACATTGCTGGTGTCCGTGTTTTCAGGATCCGCAGATCGGATCCGCGGATCCGTGAATCCACGGATCCGTGAATCCACGGATCCGCAAAACACATATGGACGTCTGAATGGAGCCTTACAGGGGTGTGATCAATGACAGGGGGTGATCAGGGGTCTAGATGGGGTGATCAAGGGGTTAATAGGTGAGGGGGTGGGGGGTTAGTGTAGTGTTTGGTGCAACTTTTACTGTGTTACCTGGTCCTCTGGTGGTCGATCCCAGAAAATGGGACCACCAGAGGACCAGGTAGCAGCTATATCAGACGCTGTTCATAAAACAGCGTCTGATATAGCTGTTTGATGCGATTTATATCGCATCTACAGCCTGCCAGCGATTGATCATCGCTGGCAGGCTGTAGTCCAACTCTCGAGACGCGCTTCACTGTGAACGCGCGCGCGTTCACAGGAACTCTCACGTCTCGCGAGATGACGCCCCGGCACGTCCAAACAAAAGATCCCGGCCGCCCGCAGGACGCAATCCTGCGTACGGCGGTCGGGGACTGGTTAAAGGGTCACGTGCTCCAGACCTTCCTCTATTAGCCAGAAAAGAGAACTGCTAAGGAAGCTTTCTCTCTCTCTCTCTCTCTCTCTCTAGTGTACCATTTTTTATTGTACGTGGCCAGCAATAGTGATAAGCGGCAAGTTCAATATTCGAATTTGCGATACTTTGTGAATATTTGCCATATATTTGCGAATTCGCAAATTCCTGATTTTAAGGCATTATTTTCTATATTGTGAAAATTCGCATAAAAAATTAACATAAAATTTGCATAAAATTCACATAGACTGGTATTTAAAAAAAAACAAACGAATATTCGCAATTACAAATATATTTTAGGATATTCTAAATATTCGCAAATTCTCGAAGTGCCGATATTCGCGATTAAAATTCGCAATTTGAATATTCATGATCAACACTAGTCAGCAATTCATTTGAATATACCAGTACACCTGATTGCTGGGGGTTTGTGAAGCCAAACCTACATTGATTATCAGATCTCCAGACACTCAAAAGTTGTCAAGTGCAAAAGGGTGGGCCCCTTACCAAGTTTTTGTGCATGTGATTTTACAGGTAGTTTACAGCTTACTATGAAATCAAAAAACGCCAATTACTATGGTTCCTTGATGTAAGAATTTCAATACAAAGAGTGCTATAATCCACTGCCAAATCTTCATCATTCATCATTTATCTTAGTCATGTGATTTCATTTGGTGCTTTGATTGCCTGGAAATCTCTCTCTAACGCATGAGATCCTTTGTCCTCAAGGGACATAAGTCAACAAATGCTGCAGATTATTAATGCTGGGGGCACACTTGGGGACATTATTATGGCTGGGGGACACTCTGGTTGACGTTATTAATGCTGGGGGCCACTCCGGGAAACATTATGTATACTACAGGGGATGAGATTTAAATAAAATATGCCAATTATAATCATGCGTTTTTGATGGCCCTTTTTAATGGTTGTTAAAAATGGATGCGAAACCACTGCTAAAAATGGCCAGAAGGCTAGTAAATGGATGCAAAAATGGTTAAAAGATGGCCATGAAAAGTCATGTCTTTTGTTGTCCTCTCCTGCATAACGGAAACCCGGACGTGTCCGTTATGCAGGCCATAGACTTCTATTATCTAAAGACATTCCGTTATGCATTCCATCATGGAATTGCGTTATTGTCCGTGGTAACGGAATCCATAACTCAATTCCATAAATACCACAACACGAACCCGCACACTAACTTCAAAATATAAAATTCGCTCATCCCTAATTATTTTCTTAACACTGCCAAAATGGAAGTTAACCAGAATTTCTTGATGAAAACAGAACCTCTGACAGAACAGCTCATAGATTGGAAAGGTATATTCTTCAGTTCCTCTCTCACATCTGGATTCATATTGCCTTCTAACCGTTTATTTGCCCCACCAGATTGCCACAGGCCCCATCTCAACCAATTTCATGTCCAGCATGACCACATACACCAGTAGGTTCTGTGCATGGTTAATATTGGATTTTTTTCTTCATTTTTAGGCCATACATACTGAAATTTCCGCAGTACACCTTGTAAGTTTTTAACATGTATTTTTAGCCCCTATAGTACATATTGTTCAGAAAATGTAATTGCATCTTCACAATGGGCTGCTCTGGATAAGGGGAAAAAAGCAAAAATGACAGCAAAACCTGCAAGGACGCACATTCACTACCATATGTTTTGCAATGAGATTAGCATGCAAATTCTTCACTTTTAGCTGTGCTGACATATTAGTGCTTTGCATTCTTTGGAAAGCTTTTACTGTAAAACAAAATAGGCCCTCATTTGTGTGTACATGGCATTTGCATTGAATCCCTCAGCCTAGAGCGTCTCATCCGAGGTACTTGTAAGCCAGGAACAGGAGAGTCAACTTTAAATTTAAGAAGAAAATAATGGCAGCAATTTGCAGGGGCTTTTCTTTTTAAACAGTGTAATTGTTATCAGAAGAAATCGAATTGCCACAATGTAGTCATAGCTTGGGAAGTGACAGTGGGAGTTGTCGCCCCAAGTCCCTGAACCATTAAATGACCTCAGATAAATTAGCCATCTGAGCCAGCAGTCTTAAGATATTACTATGATAATATCAGGGCTTTCAAAGTGATTGGTATACCATCACTTATTACAATATCTGTATATAAAGTTTTCACCAATATGTTCTAAAAATCTGAGCAGCATCATATATCTTTTATGTGCATTATTATGTAAGCTGCATTGTAAGACACATCTTATCGTTGCTCGTTATATAAAAGGATGATGTCATGCCTTTTATTCACTCGGTACAGAGACTGACACGCTATGCAGATGGTGCTCCTTTACTGGGCCTGCCCTGAGTAAGCTGAGGGCAAGCTGTGAGGTCATGCAAATCGGCTTGGTATTTTATAAAATATATGTATGCAGAGACACATGAAGAAAGAACAATAGGCCTCTCTGAATATATGGCAATAGTAATTACCCGACTGTACGCTGTCGTAACAAAAAGAAAGTCTTTTCCGAGCAGCTTGGCTGTAAAATAAAACTTGAAGTGCTTTTAAGGTATTTTGCCAACAACAAGGTGCACTATTTGATGATAGATTTTTGTTTTTTCTCTGAAATATTTTGCCTTTTTGTCTTTGTGCCATGTGAGAAAAAGGAAAATATTTAGTTTGCTAAATCCTGAAGCCCTTGTTTCCATTTATATTCACTGACAAGAAATTAAAAAAAGAGATTATAGAAGTATGGTAGTATGGTTTTAGGAGGAAACCGGACAATCCTCAGAATCCACCTGGAAAAGTGAAATGGCGCACACACTCCCATCCCTTTGCCAAATTCTCAACCTAACCTCTTCCCTCCTAACATTATATACAGGAATACAAAACATACGGGGTAATACAGTGTCCCATACCTCTTACATCCAGTGATGTCTCCTCTATTATAGACAATCTCTTTAATCATCTACTTCAGACCAGATCGCCATAAAGATTTCCTTCAGCCATGTCTCCTCTCTGCAGAGATTGACAAACAGACATCTTAGTTTCCTACTTTTCCATCATCCTTTCACCTTATGAACATCCCATCCTGCCACCCCCAACACTGTGCCCACTGTACTCCCCAAAACTATACTGCAGAAACAGTTCCTCTGAAAATACTGGTACCACACAGATAGTGCCCTCTTTAAAGAGGACCTTTCACCAGTCCAAAGTTTGTTAGTGAAAGATATGTACATGCAGAGCGGCACCCAGGGATGTCCCTGCACTTACTTGTATCCCTGGGTGCCACTCCGTTCGCCTGCTGTAGCCCCCAGTACAGGCACACGTGCTGCTGCTAATTTTGCCTTGGGTGGAGACATCCTCTTTTGCCCTGGGTGTCTCCCTCTCCCAGGCTGGAGTGCTGGCCAATCGCAGCGCTCAGCTCATATACTGGGAGGTTGCAGGATATAAGCTGAGCGCTGCAATTGGCCAGGGATACAAATAAGTGCAGGGACATCCCTGGGTGCCGCTCTGCATGTACATACTTTTCACTAACAAACTTTGGACTGGTGAAAGGTCCTCATTAATAATTATTGGCAAGCAGTGCCCTAAAAAAATAACTGCGCCCAGCAAATAGTGTCCCTGACGGCAATAGTGTAAACATAATGTCCTCCAAAAATAATTGTACTAAGCTGATACTGTGCCAGGGTGCCCCCCCCCACCCCCCACACACACACACAGTAATAGTGTTCCCCAATGTCCCACCAATAGCAATAATTCTCTGCCAGAGTGCACTTAGTAGTAATAGTGACCCTACAGTGCCCCCAAAAGTACTAATGTCCCCACTTTGCCCCCCCCACACACACACACAGTAATAGTGTTCCCTAATGTCCCACCAATAGCAATAATTCTCTGCCAAAGTGCACTTAGTAGTAATAGTGACCCTACAGTGCCCCCAAAAGTACTAATGTCCCCACTTTGCCCCAGAAATAATAATGCTCCCATAGTGCCCATACTATAGTAATCATGTTCCCCATAGTCCCCCAGAAGTACTAAAGCTCACCATAATGCCCCCCAGTAGTAATAATTCTCCTTATAATGTGTGACAGTAAAAATAAAAATGCCATCTAATGTGAGCCAGTACAAAAATGTCCCCTCATAATGTGTGCTAGTAAAAAAAAATGCCCCCTAATATTGTGCGCCAGGACAAAAAATGCCCCTTATAATATGTGCCAGTGCAAAAAATGCCCCCTTATAATGTGTGCCAGTACAAAAAATGCTGCTTATGATGTGTGCCAGGACAAAAAATCCCCCCTTATATTGTGTGTCAAAATGTCCCCGTTGAGTGGCAGTACAAAAAATTCCTCCTCTTAGTGCCCCCATAATGTGTGCCAATGCTCCCTACTGTGTACCAGTATAAAATATATCTCCTCTTAGTGCCTCCAGTAGAACCAATGTCCCCATAGTGCCCCCATAATGTGTGCCAATACTCCTTACTGTGTACGAGTACAAAAAATACCTCCTCTTAGTGCCCCCAATAAAACCAATGTCCCCATAGTGCCCCCATAATGTGTGCCAATGCACCCTACTTTGTACCAGTTCAAAAAATACCCTCTTTTAGTGCCCCCAGTAGAGCCAATGTCCCCATAATGTGTGCCAATGCGAGTACACAAAAAAAAACTTAGTCCCCCTAGTACAGTAGTGCTAATGTCCCCATAGTGCCCCTAGAATGTGTGCCAGTATAAAATACCCCTATATAGCACCCCCAGTAGTTGCTCCCATAGTGCTCCTCTGCCCCCTTCCTATAGTGCCACCATAATCTGAGCCAGAATAAAATTAACCTATATGGTGACCCCCGGTAGATGCCCCCATAGTGCCTCTCTGCCCCTTTCCCCATACTGGCCAAACAGCATAGTGTCAAATAAAAAAATAAACACATATACTTACCTCTATGCAGCTGTGCGATTCAATTCAGATCTCTTCTGGCATGTGTCCCTCGCTATAGGCTGCCGGCTCAGGCAGCGAGATGATGATGATGTCATTGCGCCTCCTGCTCTGGCCTATGATAGGCTACAGGCAGTAGGTCTAAGGGAATGCGAGCACCGGTGCAGCCCTAGGCAGATCTAGCCCCACAGCTTCAATTCTCTGTTATTTCAAAGGTGACTGCTGCAGCCAATCATTTGCATCAGTGATGCACCAAAAAGACTAGCGATTGGCTGCAGGTGTCAGGTTGCAAACATGATATCACCACTGCAGCTGAGTGAACAGGAGCGGTGGCACTGGATCTGCCAAATTCTTTATTCCAGGCTGATCCTGAGCACTGTCTGGTTTCCTTTGGAACCAGACAACAAATAAAGGCCTCATGCACATGTGAGCTGTGTACATGGATTTATTTGAAGGTGGAATACAGAGTCCCTTTGGTTCCATACTATGAAGCAGTAAGCATATGGGCCACAGTATGATGCCTCTGAATGGCAATAGATACATAATTACAATGTCATCCAATTGATCATTGTGTGAATCTAAGAGAAGAAGACCTAAATTAGCCTGCACCCACTGAATATATTAGTGCTTTGTACAACTAGAAACCTATATTGAGCAGTAATACAGGCATGTGCAGAAGGCCTAAAGTGAAGCTTCATACTTGGAGGCATTGATGTATATTTGTTAGGCAATTCTGTACACAGGTCACAGATAGCTGAATATATATATTAGAGATGTGCGAACGTCTTGAAATTAGTTTTAAAAGAAATCAATTAGCGTCCAAATTGATTCTGCATAAATCAAATATTCTCCAATTGGCCTAAAAATTGGTATAGGAAAATCGGAGTCCTTGGAGACTCAGAGACCTTTTTTAAAAAAATTTGTTTACACACTTTTACTCTTTCTTCCTCCCCTTCCCCTCTCTTTAACGCAATGACATCAATAGCAAATAATGGCAATGGAACGCTTATACATATATAGGTGAACGCATGGTTGATGGTGTTAACAAACAGCGTGTTTAAAAACACCCTACACCATTGCACTTGTTATTCAATTAGGGGAAGGTGTTGTTTAAACACACTCTCTTTCAGCCGCTGGTATCCTAACATGAGCAGTAAGAAGAGGTGTATACACCTTGACTTTAAGCGCTCACTGCGCATGTGCCTGATGTCAGGATCCTGGCAGCTGAAAGAGTGCTTCTGCGCCTGAGTAAGAATAGCGAGCTGCTGATCGGCAGGATGCAATCGGCAGGCTGTAACAGTGAGGTGGCTGGGAGAGCAAGTGTAACTAAGGCTACTTTCACATCTGCATTTTTGCTGGATCTGTCATGGGTTCAGCAAAAACACATCCAGTATATAATACAACCGTCTGCATCTGTTCAGAACGGATCCAGTTGTATTATATAAAAAATTAACAAGACGGATCCGTCACCAAATCTATTTTAAGTCAATAGGTGCTAGATCCCTTTTATTTAGTGTCCGAAAAAACTGATCCGTCACCATTGACTTACATTGTGTTTCATGATGGTTGCATCTCGATCAGTATCCCATGATGCACTCAAAAACGCTGCTTACAGCGATGTGAAAGTAGCCTAAGTGACTTACCTCAGGCAGGGACACAACTTGATGACTCCATGACGTCAACAAAACCAGTTTCTGAAACTTGGAATCTTGACCGGTACAAACGTAACTAGTTCAATATGCAGGTTCCCATTACAGGTTCCCTTTAAGTAAGGTTTTAGTGCCAATTGTAAGTACATTCTATCAGCTGTATTTGGTTTGCGAAAAACGCAGCACCCATATGTTTGCTGTTAGTCAGTATGCATTTTTGGCTTTGGTGGTGTTTTTTTCCGAAAACACGTAGGCCCACTACGAAAATGTTTCCTCCAGTTAGATTGACACTCTTTCACAACTTGCACAGTCATTTTCACATATTTTTGCACAGTTTCTCTTTACGTGTCAAATTTAAATAGTCACAAGTGAAGTGGACATGGTTTCCTAGAATATATTGTTTAGGCCAATATATTCAACAACTTTCTTCTCCATTTTGGGTGGTGCTAACTACGTCTAAGTAAACGAGGGCCAGAATGCTGTAGGCGTGCCATTTCTTTTCCTAAGCACACTGGAGCAGATTTACAAACCCTGTGTAAACTGTAGACGGTGTAAACTTAAACAGCCGATTTACAGATACACCAAATTTTACACATTGGCACAGACTGGATGATAAATTTGGTGCATGGCACATTAGTTTGTCTTTATATCACCTTTATACCACTGAGGCCAGTCATTGGCTGCAGCAGTGCACAAGACCTTATCTGAAAGTTTGCAGGCCAGTAACAGAAAAATTGCAGAATGGAGCCAGCAGTGGGAAAATGGTAAGATTTTGTTCCCTAGGTACAACACGCTACTGGGGTTAGTTAAAAAGGCCCATAAGGTTGGCAACCTCTTTAAGGATATGTCCTAATTTCTTTTCTGCATTTCAAAAACCATGCATTTTTTTCATTTATGCATTTATTTTATAGCAATCTCTAGAAAACCCAGTTCTCCTATGAATCCGTTTTTAATTACATTATAGAGGGGCCAATCTCTGACATCATTGCAAAGCATTCCATCAATGGTAGTTCTAAAGATTTTGTACACTTCTTACCCCCACACACCGACTTTTAAGTGGTTTTCTCCCTTTGTTATTTTGTGACATCCCAGGCATTTGTAAAGGTCTGCAAAAGATGGAAAACAATTGATACTTGCTTTGTGCACATTTTTGTTTTTTTCCGTGGTTCGTTTCAAGAGACTAAGTTTGAAAAGGGATTATGTTAAATCTTGAATTATGGACTACTTTGTTACGTAAATTCATTTCATAGCATCACAGATCAAAGCCTCTGACAGTGGTTATAGTCAGTAATGCACAAGACCTAGGCCAGCTGTTGTGAAAATCTATCCTTAGCCCTGCAAAACAAGGTCTTTAAATCCCAGACTCACATGACATCACATTGTCCTGAATGCAATTCCACACGTGTAAGAAACACTCATCTATATAGCAATAATGGGACAAATATGTAAGGGAGTGCCCACGCATAAGCTGATTAGAACATTGACCAGCACCCCTTACACGATGCACTCAAACTGACCTCATTGTTGTGGTGTACTTGAATTGTTTGATGCAGCAGTAACATTAAATGGAATCTGTCATCAGATACATTGCTATGCAACCCATCAGATAGGCTTCAGCTCACCTGATTCCAACTGGGAAATTCTTACAAAAATCCCTGTCTCCTTTGCGATAAAATCATTTTTTTCTGAAATTATGCCTTTAGTGCAATGAGGGCAGCACAGTTGCTTTATTCTATTCACAGCCCAGTACTTCCATCGTGCTTTTTATTGATAGGATCAGGCAGTAGGTAAGTAATATCATCTTGTCATGGAACTGGAGAGGTCCAGAGGAGACCTACAGACAAGTCTTGCCAGGCTTTGTTGCTTAAGGCCTCATGCACACGAACGTTTTTTTTGCGGGTGTACGGTCCGTTTTTATGAGTTCCGTATACGGAACCATTCATTTCAATGGGTCCGCAAAAAAAACTGAAGTGTTTCTGTGTGCATTCCATTTCCATATTTCCGTTTTTCCGTTCCGTGCAAAGATACAACATGTCCTATTATTGCCCGCAAATCACAGTCCGTGGCTCCATTCAAGTCAATGGGTCCGCAAAAAAAACGGAACGCATACGGAAATGCAACTGTATGTCTTCCGTATCCTTTCCGTTTTTGCGAAACCATCTATTGAAAATTTTAAGCCCAGCCCAAATTTTTCTATGTAATTACTGTATACTGTATATGCCATACGGAAAAACGGAACAGAAAAACGGAACCGAAACGGAAACACAACTGAAACACAATGGATCACAAAAACGGTACAACGGATCTGTAAAAAATGGACCACAAAACCATACAGTCGTGTGCAATAAGCCTAAAAGAGTTAGTGATCATGGTTACACACTGCTTTCAGTGCTCTGGTTCTGAACAGGTTTGCTGTATTACTTGAGTCTTCCAGGGAGAATACTTCATGACCAGAAAAGTCCCTGTGCCAAGCATGGGTAGAAGTCATGTCATCCTGCCTGTAACTGTGACCAGAAATCAAGACAGTGCCAATCCCACGGTCCCCCTACGTTTACTCAATATTATGATTTGCTCTGTGAGCTCAGTAGAGATTGTAACTGTTAAGCTGTGTGCCCGTTAGAGAATTTAACAGTGAAGCTGTATGCTCAATTGATTGAAACCGCCAAGATGTCTGCCCATTAGAGACTGTAACCTCCAAGCTAAGTGCCACTGTTTGTAACCAGCATGCTTGTTGCAACAACCAGAGTAAAGTTCTATTCCTTCGAATTGTGCTGTGTCTTTCATTACTGCGCCATCCCAGAGTGGGGTACTTTGTCAGGGTGGAGCGCCACACTCTAAAAATAGACGATACAAATAATCAGTTTCATTTAGAGTAGCGGTACGGCTACACAACAACATTTGCAATGACAATCAATGGTGGCACACTGTGACAAGCAACATGCTGCGATTGTGGCACGACCGTCGCCCAAAAACCAAACTTAGATTGATTTTTGTGCGCTTGTCATGTTGCCGTGCAACACCATTGACTATGATTACAAAAAATGTTGCGCAACATTGCTGTGACAAATGTTGTCGTGTAGCCCTAGCCTAATGGTCAGATTCTCAAAAAGTATGAGGACTAAGGCCACATATATCACTATCCAACAATATAAACTGCCCAGATATTACCCATTGTTGTTGGCATGTTAAAATACCAAGCTTTCCATCTGATGTTGCTGGCTAAATCAGCTGAGCACATAAAAAAAAATGCTAAGCTGGTAAGCCAAAGGCAATGTTCAAACTTGGGTATCAGTCCACTGGGAAATTTCCGCCCATTTGCCATGTCTCCATGATTGAGTGGTCAGCAAGGCTCCTGTAGCAAAGGGAATCTGTGCAAATGTAATTTTTTAGTTTATACCTAGTGATGCTAATTTACAGTACACTGTATTGTTATGATGATGCATTCAGTAATAGAGGGCATGAAGGTAGCAATCACACCTATCGCCCCTTGTCATATAAGACACCAGTATTATAAATAACACATGAAGACATGAGCGAATGGATTGCAAACAAATCGGATTCACTACAAATTTCACAAAAATACTTATTTCAAATGAATCAGAAGTTTGGCGATTTACTTTAGATAAATCTCACAAAATAGCTCCTGCCATTTTACTGTGAAAATGTAAGGGTAATAGGGCAAAGAGGATGAAGATGGGGGATCACATGATCCTGGGAGGGAGGTTGGAGCCTGTGAGCCAATGAGGGTGCAGGATACTGGCAGATCCTTCAGCTCTGTGCTATGTGTAGAGCACAGACTCCATTCTGAGCTTAGCCAGTGATGTGAGAGGGTGTGTGTGCCATTTCCCTGGCAGACCATAATTACAGAGACAAGCTAGCTATATAAGTTTGTTGCAGGGATAGTTTAGAGATATATTTAGTTAGGTAGATTGCATTCATAGTTAGAAAAGTCAGGGTTTTATCAAAGAGGGAACACAATGTCAGACTGTGTTTTATACTGAGGGCAGCTGGAGCTGTTCATGTAATGCATTGCTGTAATCACTAAAATCCTCTAGTACCATCATTTTTCTGTGCATTAGCAAACAGTCTTTAAAAAAAAACTAAGGCTTTTAAAGTTTATAAGTGTTTTATATGCATATTCCCAGCACTTCCAATAGCATACATTTCCTCCTAGTGGGAAGTTTTTTTTCCTAAGAAACAGCTAGAACATTCCAAGTGCTATGGAAGATACTCTAGATCAGCGGTCAGCAACCTCCGGCACTCCAGCAGTTGTGAAACTACAGCTCCCAGAATGCTCCATTCAGTTCTATGGGAGTTCTGAAAACAGCCAAGCAAGTGTGCATGCTGGGAGTCGTAGTTTCAGCCAAAGGTTGCTGATTCCTGCTCTAGATAGTCTTCTTGTTGACGACTTGTGTAAGAAGTGTCAACGTTTGGACTGGCATGGGGAGAAGGTTCAGACGGAGCCTAGAGGACTAAGAGCTCATGATGACATATCATAGTCTGATAAGAGTGGTGGGTAGGGTGAGGAATTTGATGAGGAAGTAACATCAGAGGAGGAGAGTGGTGGCAATGGCAAAAATGAAGAACAGAGGTATTTTTGGTCCACAAGTCTGGTACACAAAACCACTACTGTGTGCAAGATTTGCAGGATGGAGATAAGCCATGGGTGTTAAAACTCAAACATAGGTACCACAATATGTAGTACATGCAAGTGCCAGAGCATAGTGTGTAGAGAGGCCCCCTCCCCTTACCCCCTAGTCAGTTCTTCAAGTGGTGGCACCCATTTCTACTCACATTGCAGGACAGGACATTTTAAGTCATTCCTGGAAAACCCCTTTAAAGGAATATAAAAATATGTTAGGGTCCTTTCACACTTGCGTTCTGAGGATCCGACAGGCACTTCCGTCCCGCCGGATCCGGCAGAACGCAAGTCGCCTGAAAGCATTAGAAGACTGATCAGGATCCTGATCAGTCTTTGAATTGCTTTCAGGTTACTATGGCAGCCAGGACGCTATTAAAGTCCTGGTTGCCATAGTAGGAGCAGGGAGCGGGGGAGCAGTATACTTACAGTCCGTGCAGCTCCCGGGGCGCTCCTGAATGACGTCAGAGTGCCCCATGCCCATGGATCACGTGATCCATGCGATCACGTGATCCATGCGTGTAGGGCGCCCTGACGTCACTCTGGAGCGCCACGGGAGCCGCACGGATGGTAAGTATACTGCTCCCCCGCTCCCCACTACATTTTACCATGGCAACCAGGACTTTAGCGTCCTGGCTGCCATGGTAACCATTGAGAAAAAGCTAAACGTCGGATCCGGCGATGCGCCGAAACGACGTTTAGCTTATTAATTCCGGATCCGGCCTTGCGGCAAGTGTTCCGGATTTTTGGACGGAACAAAAAGCGCAGCATGCTGCTGTATTTTCTGCGTCCAAAAAACGTTCCGGTCCTGAACTGAAGACATCCTGATGCATCCTGAACGGATTTCTCTCCATTCAGAATGCATGGGGATGATCCTGATCAGGATTTTTCCAGCATAGAGACCCGACGACGGATCTGCCGGAAAACAAAAACGCCAGTGTGAATGGGCCCTTAGAAAGGTTTTCTCGGTTTTAAATATTAATGACTTATCCTCAGGATAGATGATCATTATTAGAGCGGTGGGGTCTGAAATCCAGCGCCCCCACTGATCAGCTGTTATCTGGAAAAAAGAAGCACTTTATTGGGAGCTGAACTGCAGGAACCCAGCACAGGCATTACACAGTGATGATCAGAGCTTTCTGCTCCTGGCTTCATCCACTGTGTTTTTTTCAGAGCTGGGAAGTTGCTGAGAGCAGTTGATTGTGGGGATATACTGGATGTCTATTTTTATTAGAAAGGGAAACAGGAGAAAATTTAAAGATAAGACTACCCTGCACTGTACACTGCTGCTCCACACATGCAGTAGACCATCAATAGTATAGCATGACATGTATAGTAACAAATGTGATGACTCCCGATACACAGAACCTTGCATACATCAAGATACAATTTTACACACCAGTTAGTCTATATCTTCCTCATTTATTTAATTACAGTTTGCCTAAACTTGTACCTACAACTCTGCAACACATTTATCGTGATAAAATTATGATCACTGCAGCAGGCCCCGCTGCCGGTACCCCTCCTAAATACTAAATGTCAGAATCAGAAACTAATGACTGTTGGAGGACCTAGTGGTAAGGCCTCAACAATAACATTTTTTCAAACTATTCAGTAGATAAGTGATATATGTAATTCAATGGAAGGAGTTCTAATTGGAAACTTTGTATGCATGCTACAATGTTGTTAATCGCCAAAGTACTCGATAAGTTGCTGTATGGTACAGTACTAAATCCTGATGTCCTGAAGACATTGGGACAGCAAAAACTCAAAGCTTCAACACTGCGCTCAACCTTTCAAGGGTTCATTGTTATGGTGCAATCTACCATCAAGGGCCCATACGTCTGTTTAGATGTGATCCTTTGCGCTTTGTGCTTCATGTAATGCTGAATAATATGTAATATGTCAGAAAACATTGTGGGCACTTTACATAGGAAATAGGCCACACATCAAAAAATATTGTATGCAACACATTAACTGCATGACTTACTCCTTTGTCATTTCTGAAAGGATCATCGTACACTTGGATGGAGACATCTCATCAAGCCTTAAATATACATTATGATAATATGTGGCACGGTTTTGGTAAACTGCTTTGAGGGATCTGCTTCTATCCAGTTTAGATACTTGTCTCACTTGCAGTATCGCTTTTCACCACTATCAGTAGTCAATTCTTTACATAAAAAGGATGCAATAGCAACCCCGGGTACTTCAAAGAAAGACAAAGATTTGTTTGAAACATCATAACTTCAGAGTAAAACATTCAAAAATTCATAGATCCCTCAAGTAGTATCTGCAGGTATAAGCTGTAACCTACCTTTTCTCCAGTAGGTATAACCGTTGCCAGTGTTTTAGGAAAAAAACAACAGATTTGGTAAATTTTTCTTTACATTCTGCATAACAGATTACAAGAATTGTTGCTATTAATTATATGATGTATAATTTATTATATCTGCATTATTTCTGAACATGTCCATGAACATTTTCTGTGATTATGTTATAGGGTTGTCTGATACAAATTTCTTCTGTATTCTCTGCTATAGAACATCACAGGCAACCCAAACAATTCATTACTTTTGTTGAGCAAAAAAGTAAAGAAAGAGTAAAACATTTACCAGCCATAG
The DNA here is from genome assembly GCA_033119425.1 of Bufotes viridis. Taxonomy (NCBI): domain Eukaryota; kingdom Metazoa; phylum Chordata; class Amphibia; order Anura; family Bufonidae; genus Bufotes; species Bufotes viridis. The sequence goes on from CM065592.1 coordinate 243,441,807, forward strand.
AATATATTCTACATACATTTAAAAGACATCACTATTACTACCTTAGTGTGACCTGCAGCATAAATATGAACATTAGCAAAAATTAACATATAATAGCATATAATAGCACCATGAATGACACAGCTAGCCGGTGGAGTAGTAGAAAAGCAAAGGAACCTGTGAGGGAGAGACCTGAATAGTCCTTGAATGGAAATAACATTCAAATTCCCAATATAGGTTGAAAAGGAGAATTAGAATGGAAGGTAGAGGATGGAAATCTGTCCAAAATGCAGAAATATCCCCATGTACAACTAAATGAAGCTGGTTATTAACATATCTCAGCCGGTTCCTGCTCTGTTCTGTTAAAGCTCAGTGCAAAGATGATAAACAAAGGCCAAATAAAGGGACATTCAAAGAGGTCCATAGTCCACTGAAGCGAATAAGGATTTACTTGGTCTCCCGGGTATGATTTGCTATGCTTATCTTAAAAGACTGAGTAGACTTGAGCTATGAAGCTTGCAGATCCGTTAAGCTTCCTAAAAACCCAGCAATGGATGTGCTGCTCCCTTGTCTGTATGACTGGCTCCATCTGTGTTTGTTCGCTTTTACGTTTTCAGCTGCCTGCTGCCACTTTAGCAAAAGACTGATGTCATTTGAGAATTTGCATTAGGTGTGTACACACTGAGCACTCGGGAAGTCAAAGAGCACCAGACATTTGCCAGTGTAGAAAATTAGGCAAACCGGTGCAAATCTCATTGGATCTTCTTCTCATTTGTGTAATGCCCTTTCTGGAGAAATATTGATCCTGAGCGACTCAATTATATATTAAATGTCTCCAATGGGTGAACAAAGGGAAATATTTTCATCCTAAAAGGAAAAAGGTCTCATTAGTATTCTGCTCAATCAATATTAAAAAGATATGCTTGTAGGGGAGGTGGGACTGAACCAATGTTGCCAAGCAGAATAGAACATATGAGGTGGAGGAATAGAGAAAAATTTCATATTAAGCTTTCATTTATTCAGCCACTAGCTGTTAATTTACTTTTTTTTTTCTTGCCATTGAAATTTCCCATGACTCTGAACACATCCGGATTTGATGGAATAAGGCAGCATTTTACATTGTCTTACCAAAAGAATTAGAATTCATTCATGTAGCTCTGTAATTTCCAATATCCATAGCAGCACACACTTTTGTATTACCAGTCTGCATTAAGATATACAATGAATAAGGGGATGTTTTACTGTTTTTGCGTTGCTTGTTGAGTACAATGGATATCATATGGACATTATAAAGTTACAAGGGCAATATCATGCAATAAGATAGCATGCATGGCAGTGTGTCCTTTGTATAACGGGATGCAGCATCAACAGTATGTTAAAGAAAATGTGTCATCAGAAAATGTCCTATTGTTTAAATCAAATTCTTTTGTTTAACATTTTATTTAAAATTTTCCACGTCCCTATTGTTATTTAAAAAGAAATCCTAAAATCGCGCACTTTTTTAGGTCACTAGGCTTAAAATATGTCAAGATTTCTATTCTTTGAGAGCAGCCTAATGGGGCATAGATACAATGGACAGGAGGAGAACTTACTGACTTCTATGGGAGGGTTTTCTGGGCATGCTCTGTGACCTGTGCAGAAGTCAGGAGGGAGAAGATAAGTTGTGACATCACCTATTGTGAATGGTGGATCTGTCATTGTAAATTTGCCTGTGATCATAATGAGATACCTTCTGAAAAGTGACCTCTACAGAAAAGCCTTATTGCGAAAACTGCACAATAGGGATTATTGTAAATATAATGACAGGAAAAATTTAAAAAAAAAATCACAAAAAATTAAAAAATGTATATATTTTTATAAGCATAACCATGATTTAAAGGGAATCAGAAAATGACCTATTGTTAAATACATACTTATGTTAAACATATTCTTTCTAGAATTTTTTGGTGATTTTTTTTTCAGTTTTCTATATCACTAACTATATTTAAAGAAATCCTAAAATCATGCAGTTTTCACACTGGCCACTAGGCCTAAAATTTGTTAAGACTACCTGTCTTTTGAAAGCAGATACATGGTCCATAAACACAATGGACAGGAGGGGCCTGCATGACTTCTATGGGAGAGTTTTTTTTAGACAAGCTCTGTGATCTTTAGGAGGGAGTAGATAAAGCTACTTTCTCATATGTGGCACAGCCTGCCGGAGTTCTCTGGATCCGGTATAGCTAGACACTGCTGCTTGCCTGTCTGACCTAATTAACTATAATGGGAACCAGCGGCTCCCTGGAATAAATGGCGGGATTTGACCAGACTAAAAAAAGGTTGTGTTGAGGCAATTTTTGACTAAATCAAATCCCGTCATTTATCCCGGGGACCATTTTCTGATGATACATTCCCTTTAGAACAAGTTGGAAAGACATGACCATTTTCAGTGAACAAGTTCTGTGGATAAGAGGGAAATGATGTACGGACAATGAAATTACTGTGCTCATTCATTCAAAAGGGGATCAATAATCTTTATTGATTTTCTAAATATTACCATGAGCAATGCAGATACTGGATTGCGTGTCAAGCCTGCTCATGTCAGAATATTTATACTCTGGGACTTGTGAAGCTAAACAAGATATATAGCAGAACAAAGGCTGGATCTATAAAGTCTCTGTCAGCACGACTAACCTTATTAAACCAGGCATACTGCCTGGTTGGGTTGATCATGCTGATTTAAACTATGCCTTTCTTTTGTCTGTATGTTAAACGGCTGCAGAGACATTTGTATTTTTATTCATAGGCAAATGAGGAAGTTAGAACACCAGAGGGCCGGACTGAGTCCTTGGAGCACTGCTTTTGTAATGCCCCTGTGCTCTGCACACTCATCTTGATTGACAGGGCTAGATATCAAGCATGGTAAGAGTAGAAGCTGCAGATGCAACCATGCTCCTTGAAAAAGGATCCCTTTTATTCTGTTCCTAGACTGTTGTCTTTGTTTCCTATATAACCCACTCATTCTGTGCATTATTTACACCCTCTCCAGTCCTTCACACACCTCAGGAGTAACATACAACTCTCGCAGATACTTATATAGAAAAATACTTTACTGATAACACAGAGGTGACAAAGCATTGAACATTACAAGAAGATACAGATACAACACATTACATAAAGGACACCACCACCACCACACATATGCCTCCATTCCTACCCTCCCTGGATGCTAAGCTAACAATAGGTATGTGCATACAATATATATATCCACATCCCAACGATACACCATCTACTGGATCCACACTTCTAACAAACTCACATCCAGTAATTGACTATTAGTACATGTACATATAGAGACTCATGCATTAATAGCATATATAAACTACACACCCATAAATACGTGCAGGCCACAGAATCCACAGAACCACATGTAAATGGCATACAACTACAGGTTACAAATATTTATATGTACACATATAAATTCTACTGGGAATTCAATATATTCTATATTAATATACATACCCGTACACAAAAAGCACATATAATACAACTTAGCTTGCTCTTGATGTAAGTGCTGTTCATCCAGGGTTGGCAGAGAAAGAGCAAGAGCCCCCAAGTTTCACATAGCCTATATCTTCCTGTGGCTCAGCCCCACTATAAACCCCACCCTATGACCACCCAAATGCCTTCCAATCTGTTGACCAAGAGAATGTTGTTAAACTTCTTTTACAATGTGTTCTTCCTGTCTTTGATATGCTAACAAGTGACACAATGACCAAAATGGCTTCTGAGCATATTGATAGCTCAATGGGTGAATATCACTGAACAATATCAGTATATACTATATCCAATTATTAGGCATATTTATGTGGTCAGACTGAGGCCCTGGCTGGGAACCTTATTTTCCTGTAACACTTCTCATATCTGTGACACTCAGCTGTGGCTCCAACTTTGCCTTTACACTGAGAAATAGAGCTTGGACAAGATGTAGGAAATATTATGTATGAGTATCAGGAAAGAAGTAAAATTCACCCTAGAGCTGAGTCGTTGCATGATATCATATACACTAATTACAGCCTAGCAAGTACTGCATTAATTGCATCAGGCCATTTTAATTTCTATAAACTTTTATTATGGTTTAAATGAGGGAGAAAAAATTAACTGAAGAAAAAATCACAAGTCTGTTTTGGGATTTAAACCTTAGACCCTCTATACAGAATGCACAATACTTGCCTCTGGTCTATATACCTAGCATGTTGAGAATAATGTTTTATATGCTTAGAAAGCGAATACATATTACTGGTCTCTTCACAGCAACTGGTTGAAATCTCACGCATGCAGTGCATTTAGCTGAGTTGAGCTATGTGCCTGCTTAGGAATTCAACAACTGGCTTGATGACGTTGGGTCCAGAAGGAGGAGCTGGGGTCAATTCAGTGCTCAGAGAAAACATGCTGACGGTAGGAGACAGGGTCCATTCAGTTTGGAGTGCTTGGGCACTATTAGCAATGGCACCGCCCTTTGGACTCTTTTTAAGTAATTTAAATATCAATTAAAAGATATTTATAGGGGCTTAGAATAGTAACAGATAATAAACGTATGTTTAGGATATTGTACATGTCAACTGAAGGGCACCAGGAACAGTTTCATTTGTGAATTTGAGGTGACAGACTGTATAGTTTAAAAAAATAACACAAGGGGGGGGGTCAGTCAGCACGTCCCTGTATGCAGGTGCACGTGGCCATGGCAAAATATACATACAAACACAGAAATGCAACAGCACTCTGCAACCAGCCCTCTGCCCTGCCTCTATACTAGAAGTTACCAAAGGCGTTAGTGTACATTTTGATCAAAGTGTAATAAGCCACTCGCCGCGCCAAGGCAGCCTCTATGAGTGGTCCTAACGCTAAATCCTACCTGTTATGGGCCATGACAGCCACATAAAATGGATTTTATGTGGCTGTCATGGCCCATAACAGGTAGGATCTAGCGTTAGGACCACTCATAGAGGCGGTCTTGGCGCGGCGAGTGGCTTATTACTTTTTGATCAAAATGTACACTAACGCCTCTGATAAATTCTAGTATAGAGGCAGGGCAGAGTGCTGGTTGCAGAGTGCTGTTGCATTTCTGTGTTTGTATGTATATTTTGCCATGGCTACATGCACCTTGTGTCTCTGTGTACTATTTGCTCGATGTGTGGCGGCCTCCTTTTAGTCGTGCACACCTGACTAGTTTGTCTGCCCTACAGGCTGGTTTTAATCAGAGTAAGTATAAAACTGAACTTGCATTCATAGTACCTACTAATCTGGCTCCAGGAAGAGTACACAGTGGGCTTAGCATGCATGTTGGTACCTGCGTCCCTGGATCTAATGGAGGATGTTATGGCACCAGAAAGGGTTAATAAGCAAGGTGGATTCTAGCATGCATGCTGGGCCCGCACTCCTTGGATTTTATGTGGCTGTCATGGCCCATAACAGGTAGGATTTAGCGTTAGGACCACTCATAGAGGCGACCTTGACGCGGCGAGTGGGCTATTACTTTTATTACTTTTTGATCAAAATGTACACTAATGCCTCTGATAACTTCTAATATAAAGGCAGGGCAGAGTGCTGTTGCATTTCTGTGTTTTAAAAAAAATAACGTTTATGTTTCCCTCCATTATTTTCCAATATAACACATAAAATTCACTAAATCTTATCAATGTACACAGTGGGGCAGATTTACTAATCCTATAGATGGTGTAAACTAAAGCTTGTATTAAACTAGGTGATTGTTGGTCAGTTTATCGATAACGAGCATTTGCAGGTGATGCACATGATCTGGCACCAATTACCTGATGAACAAGCCAATGCTCGTTCATTGAACAATCCAGATTTTAAAGCGGTGGAAGATCGAGCTCTGTAATCACGATCTTGCTGGCAAACAACTAGACAGCATGGGGACAAGCGATGGCATAACGATCACTCCTCCCCATGCTGTGGATGAGATCTCTGCATGTAATTACAGCGGTCTCTTCCACTAGTGAGCAGTCGATTTCCGAGAAGGAACATTTCCCACTCAACAATCGCCTGATAATTCATGTAATCTAACATAGCCTGTAGAAAGGCTGTCTGGACCTACAACAGATTCATCACAGCAGCTCAGGCTGGATGATAAATCTGCTGCAGGTACAGAGAATTTTCTATTACTCTATATAAACTATTGGTTTGTTCAGTTTGAGACAGAATTTTAAGCCAGAATTGTGGGGCAATTTTGGCTCTAAATGTTGCCTGTCAGGCCCCAACCCTTCCTGCTAAGCTCACCTCCTTTTCAAGCAAATCAGAAAATATTGTAGAAACCCTAGCTGCACCACTTTGCATCAGTTAGAGGAAACATTTTATAGTTAAAACACATTGTTACAGGTCAAAACTATAAGTGCAAATACCAAGAACACAAGTAGCAGGGGTGTGACTGTGACCAAGAGGGGTATACAACCACCCTTCCCCACCCCCAAGTTTGTTTCCATGTCAGTGATCAGCTATAATCTGCATGGAACCTGGCAGCAAGTGCTCAATTCCCTTGCAGTGTCGCCACATGGGAAATTAAGCATTACAAAGTGTCAATTGAAATCAATAAGTGACTCCTATCTATTAACTTATAACGTCTTAATGAGTGCATTACCTATAGTTCACAGTGAGGACTCCTTAGCTAATCATTACCATAAGTACATTTCCTCTAGTTTTTTGTTATATCTTTATCTTTTCAAGGTTTGTAGGCTTGGTCCATTCATGGAGCAGGTGTTACTGTAAAATTATAATGGTAACAAAATGTCAGCTGCTAAATTATACTTTGTGCTATAGAGCGTTAGTTACCAAATCCAAAATACATTTTACAAGCTGTTTATAGAGTTGTATGAGATAAATCATGCAAATCAACAAGGTAAAGAGAAATTGCTTCCTTACGGTTAAACTAGGACAAAGAATGCCAGCAGGTGTTAAAGTTCTCATGATAAAATACTTTAATGAACTGTAAAGGGGACAGTACTTACCAAGTTTGATTGGCCCGTGACCTCTGTTTAGAACTTGAGGTACCACATGAGGATGTCACAGTGAATCACACCGATGTGGCAGGGTCAACAGTAACAGGAGTTTATGTGGTATTGAGGCAATTAGCATGGAAGTTACAGACTTTCTCTCTTAGTAACAACACAACAGTTTTTAAAGTCATTATGATTACAGGTACAATTCTTGGCAGAGACAATATTCTTGGGGGTTACATTTTTTGGCAGATGCACTATGCTTGGCAGATACAGTGGCAGGCACAGTCTTTTACAACCATCCTTTGTTGGTATATCAGCTGGCTCTACTCTTAGCAGGACTCACTGTACTGCTAGTCCTCAATATGATTTGTAGCACATTGATGGGCCACAGGTCTGTACACAATATCACCCACAGTCTCTGTGCAGTTATCTCCACCACATACTGTGTCAATAAAGCTTTACCACTTTTACCTGTTCTAGGAGGGCAGACTGGCCACACTTTGCTCATGTCAGAAGTACCATGTGTCATGGTTGATCACCCAGTAGATGACACAGCTGAGCATTGGTCGGTTCTTTCACTCAGGCATGGTTTACAAGCACTCACTTCTGGCTGGACTTTGATCTATAACCAGTCACAGTCTTGGTTTTGAGATCCTCTGTCGGATCTCAAAACCTGAATTAAAAATGCAGATGTGAAAGTAGCCTAAGTCAGATCACCAGGCCCAAAGTTATCATGCAGTTCAGAGTCAGGTTCACTGTACAGTGAAGAATGCCTTGCTTTAGCTCTTCACCAAGCTTCCTATCTAGCTATAGGGCAGGAGCACATTTAGAGTGTTTCTCTATGTCCCTCACTCTCATCAGCTACTACAATAAGGTGCTGTAAGCATCCTCCCTATATAACCTTGTCCCTCTATACAGAGCCAAATTTAGTGTGTTTTCACAGACAGTACTGCATGTTGATGCCTTAAAACAACAGTGTATGTTAAAGAATCACATGCAATACATTTACAGCTTACATACATATATATCCCACTAATATCCTGTAATTAAACTGCACATAATGGCAGTACAGATGTTATCACACAGTACATTGTACAAAATAGTGCATCACGTAGCAACAGCAAAACATGACAGTTAAAATATATATTCCAAGGCTCAGTTTCAACCCTGTTAGAAAATACTGTGTTGGATGTTTGCATATATGTTTATTGATTTGTTTTGTTAACAGTGGGCACATAGTTGTTATTGTGCTCAATCAGCTGGTTGTGTGAACTAAATGTAAGTAGACTGTGCTATACTGTAAGCCTACAAGAATTTGTGGCTTAGTAATGTTAAGAAGTGTTGTCTATCATCATGGATAAATAGGAAGCATGCTCTTATCATTCCAATTTTAAAGGAGTTATCCCACGAAAAGTATTACCAAGCAATAAATAGGGCATTTTAAATGAAGTAGTATTTAATATTGCAATATACAGTATATGGAATAAAAATATTGTTTGGTTTTAATGCACAATACATTTTCCTCTTTGGTAGCACCCCCTGCTGTTTTCTGGCCCATCGTTTCCTGCATTCAGAGGTGATTTCATAGTTAAGTAAGTGAAGCAGTCCAGACACCTTTTATTCATTCGTATCTACTGCTCAATTTATAGAAATACATATTTATATATCTCTTTAGACAGGAGAGGAAGGGATAAGCTACTACTTACCCACAGAACAGTAAGCAATTGCTCTTGATATTTGAGTAAAAACTGTTTTAGATTTGTGGGATAACCTCTTTAATTACTGTTATGTCATCAAGTCATATGAGAAGATAACATTGACAGAAGTCTATTAGTTTTATTTCCAACCAATAACGAAAATGAATGTACAAAAGGTAATCTGCTAATGAGCAATATGTATTATACACTTCATTAGAGCTTCTATGAAAATAATTAGAAAATCTCTAAGCAAAGGCTGAAGGCACAAAATAGTCAACAAAATACTTAGGTGCAGGCTCATGGACCATGGCTATAGTTTCACGTTTTAATTATAAAATATAGTCGACTCCAGATAAATTTCACACAATGGGCCCACGATATTGCCCATAAAATTTGGAAATCAAGAGTTTAGTATCAGATAGGGAATATGTTTTATAAAATAAGATTTAAGCAACATGAAAAATGGCACATAATGGTCCCTCAAGATACATTATTTTCAGGTTACAATATTTTCAATGTACAATGGCAGTTCTAAGGCAATTTAAACTTGAAACCACTTTCAAAATAACATTCCACAGCCAAAGCCGTGACACATGTAAGACCTGTATTAGTGAAGTATGTGAACTGATAGGATAACTAGAAGCACCTCTCTACGGTACAGTGGGGTACCACATGTTCTGATCTTTTCTTCACTTGTACCAGGGCAGCTCCATGTTATTTTTTCTAGTAAATTGCAGGTACAGTGGTTCTTAAACGTTTGTCAACCCTTCAGAATTTTCAATAAGTACATAAAGATAACTAAATCAAATGAAAAAAAAATTCTGACATATAAGACTGGTCATTTATTTATTGAGGAAAATGGGTATGAGTGGGCAACTTGTTTTAGTTAAAGAAAAGGGATCTATGAAAGTCTGATCTTCACAAGTTTGTAAAACTGTATCGCAGCATAAACAAAGGAGATTATTAAGGATCTCAGAAGAAGAGTTGTTAATGCTCATGAAGCTCATCCAATCCACAGTCAGACTGTAAAAAATGCAAATTAAAGACCATTATTACCCTCCTCAGGAGTGGTGAATAGTGTTAATCACGAATATTCGAATTGCGAATATCGGCACTTTGAGAATTCGCGAATATTTAGAATATCTCAAAATATATTCGTAATTGCGAATATTCGGGTTTTTTCTTTAAATACCAGTCTATGCAAATTTTTATGCAAATTTTTAATGCAAGTTTTCACAATCAAGAAAATAATGCCTGAATATCAGGAATTTGCAAATTCGCGAATATATGGCGAATATTTGCCCAAATATTCGCAAAATATCGTGAATTCGAATATTGACCCTGCCGCTCATGACTAGTGGTCAACCAACAAAGATCACACTAATAACTAATAGTGTAATACTAATAGTCTGTGAAGTCACAAAAGAACCCAAGTGTTGCAAATATTGATATGAATTTGGTCCCGCTCTCCTGCACCCACTCCCTCAGTGGTTCCTGTATATATGTGTGTTTGTGTGTAGTTCTGTGTCTTGTCCTCTAGGGCTTTTCAAGGTGCCTTGTGGGGCCAGTCACAACTCAGCAACCAGATAAAACAGGGCTAGCTTCATATAAAAGAGTGATGAATCCAATTAGCTAGATCCAGACTACCAAAGTGATGTCAGAGGATGGCCCTCCATAGCTATAGAGGGTGCAGAAGTAGCAGTCGCTACCCGGCCCAGGAGCCTGAGGGGGCCCAAAGACCCTTGTGCTGCATAAGAAGACACCAATATTATAAAAAGTCCATGCTGGTTAAGTTACACCTCTGGCTGAAGGCATGGGGTTAGGTCAAGAATTTGGCATGGTGGGTGCAGTTAAAATTTTCGTCTCAGGCAGCACGAAGGCTATGTGCCTCTGGCCACAAAGCACTAAGGGGAGGGGGGCCAAGCTTAACTCTTGCATCAGGGCCCATGAGCCTTTAGCTACGCCCCTGGGGGATGGATATGTAAAGAGAAAGTTGAAAAGGTATGAAGAACCAGGGCTTGGGAACATTTCTTGGGGTCTCACTGGAAGTGAACATTTGTCTTGGTCTCTGCCTGCCCTGGCACCAGATCCTATGCCCATCCACATGAGTGCTGGTTTCTGGCTTATGTCCTTTAATTTTAAGAAACTGTTGAGCATTGTACTACTGTATGTTTTTGTTACACCTTTTATATATAAGTATTGTCGCTCTTTTGGTCATATTAAATGCCCTTTAAGTTCTGTATTATATTCTTGAGCAAGTCCATGTGCTTAGTAGTGTAGAGCGCGAATATTTGAATCGTGAATTTTAATCGCGAATATCGACACTGAGAATTCGTGAATATTTAGAATATAGTGCTATATATTCGTATTTGCGAATAGTAGTAAATTTATCGCAAAATTATAGTGAATATCGGCACTTAGCAACATCCCTAGCAACCAATAGGAAGGTTGCCTACCCCTTAGTGTGTTTTCTAATTGCGAATTTTTATCGCGAATATATTACATTGCCAATTTTCACAATCAAGTAAATAATGACGAGAGATCACGAATTCTGGAATTTGCAAATTTATGCCGAATATTCGGCCAGAAATTTGTGAAATATAGCGAATTTGAATATTGCCTAAGCCGCTCATAACTAGTGCTAAGCTGGGAGCACATAAGGCTACCTGTTTAGGTAATAGTTTGGGAAAAATAGTAATATTCGAGTAAACTAAACTGAAATTATGTGGAGATAGGAGGTAGTAACTGAAGGCTTACTGTAAGAGTGTAAGTTCTTGATACAAGTGGTGGCAGTGTTGAAGTATTACTGGGGAATAATACTTATTTAGATAGATCAGGCATTTTTGTATTGGTTGCCCAGCCACCCCAATGATCGTGTGAACTCTTGTGAGGGTGATTGTGACACTAAGGTAACCTCTAAGCAACTAAAGACCGTTCTCACCATCAGGACACTGAACAACAATGGTGTACATGGCAGGATTGCAAGGAGAAAGTCACTGCACCCCAAAAAGAATATTGCTGATCATCTGCAGTTTGCTAAAAAAAAATCACATGGACAAGCCAGAAGACTATTAGAACAATGTTCTCTGGTCAAATGAGATGAAAATAGAACATTTTGGTTTAAATGAGAAGCTTGTCTGGAAAAAGTAAAACATTGCATTCCAGCATAAAAACTTCAGCTGTAAAGCATTGTGGTGGTAGTATCATGGGTTTGGGCCTGTTTTACTGCATCTGGGCCAGGATGGTTTGCTATCATTTATGGAAAAATGAATTTATAACTATACCAGCAAATTCTAAAGGTAAATTTCCGGGAATCTGTTCGTGAGCTGAATTCTCAAGAGAATGTGGATTATGCAGCAAGATAACGACCCTAAACACACAAGTCGCTCTACCAAAAAATCGTTCGGCTCAAGCATCTCGATGCTCGGCACATGGCAGTACTCAGCCGAGTACCGCATGTGCTCAAGCGCAATGCTCTAGTCTCCTCCCTGCAGGTTTCTTTGCTGCTACGCAGCCAAAAAACATACTAGGAGGTACTGGCCATGTTGGCTACTGGCATTACAGTGATTGGCTGGCCGGAATGCGTCATCAGGTGCTATATAGGAAGGGAGGGACAGACAGTGTGGGGAGTGTTATTGGAATATTTTTATTAGAAAAACTTTACAGAGACCCAAAAGTGCTTTTAAAGACTATTGTGTGTGACAGCAGCAATATATGTTTGAAGCGCAACCTGCGCTAAATTGTTCAGTCTTAGGGAGAGCTGTGCATAGGAAGGGACAGACAGTGTAGGGAGTGTTATTGGAAGATTTTTATTAGACAAACTTTTCAGAGACTATTGTGTGAGACGGTGTCCACTTCTGAGAGTGACTTTACTAGGGCCACATCTTAAGTGTAACGTGTGCATTTAAAATATTTATCTGTGACATACAGTGTACTTTTTCAATAGACAGTGTCCGCTTCTGAGAGTGACATTACCAGGGCCACATCTAAAGTGTAACGTGTGCTTTTAAAAAAATTATCTGTGACATACAGTGTACTTTTTCCGTAGACGCTGCGAACAGTGACATTACATGTGGTACCTGTCCTGTATAACGTTTCCTCATCCCAAATACCTGTGACATTCCCTGTAATTTTTTATTAGCCACTGGTGACAGCATTGACATTGTCTGCGGGATATCTCCTGTGTGACGTTTCCACATCTCAAATACCTTTTTACATTTTTTTGCGCATACTCTTCCAAATCCTACGCTACTGTACGTGTGATTTTCAAGCATATATAACATTTAAAATAAAGAAGACGAGCAGTAAGGGACGGGGAAGTGGCCGTGATGCTGATGGTGCACGCAGAGGCCGTGGCCCTGGGCACGTTGAAACTGTGCCTGCTGCTAGAGCACAAGAAAAACAATCATCCACGATACCTTCATGCCAGTTTGCAGGGCGGTGCAGGACACCATTTTTGAAGTCAGACCAGTGCTATCAGGTGGTCAGTTGGATTGCAGCAGATAATGCTTTCAGTCGGTTAAGCACCACCCTGTCTTCCACCAAGTCCAGTTTCAGTAGCCAAGGAACTTGCATATCATTTTTTAGAGGGTCAGCTCACCATCAGGCCCTCACCTACAATCTTTTACGGGGTCAGCTCACCTGCAGGCCCTCACATATAATGTTTTACAGGGTCAGCTCACCTGCAGGCCCTCACCTACAATCTTTTACAGGGTCAACTCACCTGCAGGCCCTCTCATATAATGTTTTACAGGGTCAGATCACCTTCAGGCTTTCACATATAATGTTTTACAAGGTCAGCTCACCAGCAGGCTTTCGCATATAATGTTTTTCAGGGTCAGCTCACCTGCAGGCCCTCACCTACAATCTTTTACGGGGTCAGCTCACCTGAAGACCCGCGCATATAATGTTTTACAGGGTCAGCTCACCTGCAGGCCATTGCATATAATGTTTTACAGGGTCAGCTCACCTGCAGGCCCTAACCTACAATCTTTTACAGCAGGCATCCTGAAACTGCGGCCCTCCAGCTGTTGTAAAACTACAACTCCCACAATGCCCTGCTATAGGCTGACACCATTAGGCTGTTCGGGCATGCTGGGAGTTGTAGTTTTGCAACAGCTGGAGAACCACAGTTTGAGGATGCCTGTTTTACAGGGTCAGATCACCTGCAGCCCCTCACCTACAATCTTTTACTGGGTCAGCTCACCTGCAGGCCCTCTCATATAATGTTTTAGAGTGTCAGCTGAGCAGCAGGCCCTCAAACATAATTTTTACGATGGTCAGCTCAGCAGCAGACCCTCACCCCTAATGTTTTAGAGGGTCAGCTCAGCAGCAGGCCCTTGTCTCTAATGTTTTAGATGGTCAGATCAGCAGGCCCTTTCTCCACATGTTTTTGAGGGTCACCAGCAGGCCAACAATCATAATTTTTCAAGGGTGTGTATGATACCCTCCTTTATGTCTAATAAAGGGGATATCGGAGTACCTGTTCCTTGTAATTTTTGGCAGCCCTTTCACTTAGTGCATAGGCTTTATGAGTGTTGGAGTCCCACTACATGAACAATTGTACCACAATGTGAATGAGGCCCTCCTTTATGTGATATACAGTTTGTATCGGAGTGCCTCTTGCTTGTAATTTTTGGCAGCACTTGCACTTTATATACAAATAAATATACAGGAAAGAATGTTTTTCCTCTAAAATCGATTTTATCTTTGGTTTTGTGCGTATTGTTGTCAGTCTGTAAAAGTGGCATACTTCTCGGACAACATTGTTCCCAGCAGCTACCTGCAAGTCCAAGATGCATCCAGACATCCTCAGTCTGTAAAAGTGGCAAACTACTCAGCCAACATTGTTCCCAGCAGCAACCTGGAAGTTCAAGATGCATCCAGACATCCTCCCCATGCTGTTCCCGAACCATTTTGGTGGTGTTTCCATCAATTTCTGAACGTTTCCTATGAACCAGGCCCCTTTCCCTCTTCAGAGCATGGACGGACCCCATAGAAGTCAAGAGGCCCATTTTTAACAGCTGTTCAACAGAATGACCTCCATGTGATGCCTGTTAACAAAAGTTGGTTGCAGGAAGATGCTGAGGAGAGTCAGAAAATTCCCCTCAGATCATTGTCTGAGCCTGGAGAGCAGACATCAAAAAAGCCTACAACAAGATGCCAAATTCCACGTATGCTGCACGCCTCATTTCTCTTGTCCAGCAGTAGCCAGTTATCTGGAACATAACAAATGAGGTGCACCATGACCTCCTCTGAGAAAATGAGACCTGGGCAATCATGTGACCATCCTATCAGTGTTTTCAGGAGGTTAGAGGGAAAAAAGGCAAGTGAAATTTATCTGTTTTTTAAACAGCCGTAAAAATTGGATGGTTACCACATGTCAAACGGCCTTCAAAAAGGAAAATGTCAGTTTTTGAAGGATCGGATGTCACACTTTAATCAATCCCTATAACAGTAAATAAGCACAATTTTACATTATGTCAAACTGTTATTTCAATGCCTTTAAGCAGAAGTCAGATGTAATAATCTTTAGTTCTTAGGCTCGGGTCACATCTGTGCAACTGCTTCCATTAACCCTCTCCCGACATATGACGGACTAGTACGTCACAGCCGGAAGTTACTTCCCACAAATTGCTGTATCCGCCAATATCACCGTAAAAGTCGATGCCAGTGGATTAACCCCTTATATGCTGCGGTCAACGCTGACTGCAGCGTATAAGAGAATCGCGTAGTTTCCAAAATGGGGTCACTTTTAGGGAATTTCTACTGTAGGGGTGCATGAGGGGGTATTCAGAAGCGACATAGCAATTTAAAATTATCCCTGTGAAATTTCCCTTCAAAATCCACATGCTGCTCCTTCCCTTCTGCGCCCTTTAGTGTGCCCATACAGCAGTTTATGACCACATATGGGGTGTTTCTGTAAGCCGCAGAATCAGGGCAATAAATATTGAATTTAGTTTTGCTGTTAACCCTTGCTGCCTTACAGGAAAAATGGAGTAAAAGGGAAAATATGAAAAAGAAGTAAAATTTCAAAATTTCTCCTCTATTTTCCTTTAATTCTTGTGGAACACTTAAAGGGTTAGCAAAGGTTGTAAAATCATATTTGAATAACTTGAGAGTTGTAGTTTCTAAAATGGGGTCATTTATGGGTTGGTTCTATTATGAAAGCTCCACAAAGTGACTTCATAACTGAATTAGTCCTTTAAAAAGTGGGTTTTGAAAATGTCCTAAAAAGTTTAAAAATTGCATCTAACATTGTAGTCCTTCTACCATCCAAAAACAACTAAAATTAAATTTACAAAATGATGCCAACATAAAGTAGACATATGGGGAATGTTAAGTAATACATATTTTAAGAGGTATCACTTTCTCTTTTAAAAGCAGAGAAATTTAGAAAATTGTTAATTTTTCCAAATTTTTGGTAATTTTTTTTTTTTTTTTATAAATAAAGTTGAAATATATTGACTCAAATTGATGACTGTCATAAAGTGCAATGTGTCACAAGAAAACAGTCTCAGAATGGCTTGGATAAAAAAAAAGTGTTCCAAAGCCATTACCACATAAAGTGACACATGTCAGATTTGCAAAAAAAGGCCTGGGCAAGAGGGTGAAAACTGGCCTGGGGTAGAAGGGGTTAATTAGAATATAATCTCCCATAAATGCTCTTGTGTTGCTGATCCAGAGTTGCTCAAACATTATACCCGTGAACAAGGGAGGCAGATATGTAAAGCCTACATCTGAAACCTATACCCTATAGATTCATCTATGTGCTGCTCTTCATTAAGAGATTATATGCAGTTCACTGTAAGTTCATTGGAACACTGCAGCTTGCCACTAAGAAGGTTGGAAGAGGAAGAATCCTACAGAGTCATCCTCATAGAAATCTCTGGTGTCTTCATGTGTCTTCATTATGATGAAAGGTCTCTCAGCTTCTTAACTGAGAGCGCTAACCACAAATCCTATTTTGTCTGGAAAGCTGTACAGTTGCAAAATCATTCTTACATGCCAAATGGATAAAAGTCACAGACGGTATGACGGTTATGTAATAATAAATACCAGAACATTACACAAATCTCATACAAATATTATACGTGCTTTTAGATGGATGAACAGATAGATAGATAGATAGATAGATAGATAGATAGATAGATAGATAGATAGATAGATATCTAATCTAACCCTGCAGTACAATAGTAAAAGTTGTTGCTTTAAGCACTGAAGCCTTGTGCTTTCACTGAACCAGAGAAGTGTGAGTATTAGTGTTGATTGAGCACCAAAGTGCTTGGGTGCTTGGGCCAAACACATTGGGATGCTCAGTGCTCTACAGAGCACCCGAGCACAATGGAAGTCAATGGGAGAACCAGAGCATTAAACCGGGCACCCCCTGCTCTGAAGAGGGGAGGGTGTCTGGTTCACAGGAAAAGGACAGAAATTGATGGAAACACCACTAAAATGGTTCGGAAACAGCATGGGGACGATGTCTGGATGCATCTTGTACTCCCAGGTCATATACAAGGAGATACAGGGGCGTAACTACAGGGGAAGCAGCTGCTTCGGGGCCCACTGTCCTCTCACCCTTGTCTATTTAAAACTTATTTATTCTTTCTTTCAGAAAAGCTTGCCCTGGGGATCGAACCTGCGACCCTTAGGTTCAAGGGCAAGACACTTAACCACAAGGCTATATCAGCTGCATAGCTAGATAGCTATAAAATAAAAAAAATAAATAAAAAAAATGACCTCTAGATGTGGAGAACTTTGATAGTGTATCCATACACATTACAGCTGCACCAGCACATTGTATATGGATGTAGCAGAGCTTGGTGTGTTGGGGCAGCTGTAATGTGTATAGATACACTATCAAAGTTCTCCTTATCTAGAGGTCTTATTTTTTTTTCTTTTAGCTACCTGGCTATAAAGCTGATATAGCCTTGTGGTTAAGTGTCTTGCCTTCCATCCTAATGGTCACAGGTTTGATTCTCCTCACAAGCTTTTCTGAAAGACAGAATAAATGAGGCTTGCCTAACATGGAGGTAAGTATATGTGTTTTTTTTGTTTTTTGTTTTTTTTTATTTAAATACTGGACTTTTACTTTACTGCCACAGGGGAGGAGGGGGCTATTGGCACTATGATATTGGCAAATGGGGGGGGGGAGATAGGCACTTCATATTGGAACACACATTAGGGGGCAGGGGGAGAGGATGGCACTATGATATTGGGATGGGGGAAGACAAAGGCACTTGATATTGGCACATTATAGGGGGCACTATGGGGAGAGGAGCACTATGGGGGCATCTGGTGCTATATGCTAGAGGCACATTATAGGGTGGGTTTATATGGCTGACTACTGGCACATTATAGGGGGGGTTATATGGCTGACTACTGGCACATTATAGGGGGGTTATATGGCTGGCTACTGGCACATTATAGGGGGGCTGGGGGGGCTATATGGCTGACTACTGGCACATTATAGGGGGGCTATATGGCTGGCACATTATAGAGGGGGAGCGAAACACGCGGGTAGGGGGGGCCCAATACAAAAATTTGCTGTGGGGCCCAGTCATTTCTAACTACGCCTACGCCCCTGAGGAGATATATAACTTATACCAGCTGTACATGTATAATTATATACAGGAGATACCCAGGTTATACCAGCATGGTCCATATTACTATATACAAGAAGATGTCTAACTTATACCAGCCATAAATATATCATTATATACAGGAGATAGCCAGGGTATACCAGCATGGTCCATATCACTATATACAAGAAGATGTCTAACTTACACCAGCCGTAAATATATAATTATATACAGGAGATAGCCAGGTTATACCAGCATGGTCCATATCACTATATACAAGAAGATGTCTAACTTATACCAGCCGTAAATATATAATTATATACAAGAGATAGCCAGGTTATACCAGCATGGTCCAGCAATATAACATTCCTGGACAATGTTTTTAATCACATATTAATATTATGTAGTGAAAGATGGACCACTTCCGTCCACTACACAACGGATGGCGCTGGGTAGCTTCAGAGCCTATCTACATTGCCAGAGAAGGTCCCAAACAGCTAATCAGCAGGGACGTGAAGTGTCGCACCCGTGCCGATCTAATGTTGATGGCATGTGCTGACGATAGGCCATGAATATAAAATTTCTGGAAAACTGCTTTAACATTTTCCAGTCGCAGAACACTTATTTAACACATAACAGATAAAGTAAATACAATCTTGCTCTTTATAATGTCAACTTGTGGCATTTTGGTTCAAAAGTGTTAAAAACTGTTTTGTTTTGTTTTTTGCAAAGTTTGACTATACATATATTTTTTTTTATAAATGACCATAGAATACTTCTTTCCACTTGTTATAATCAAAGATCATCAAAGAAATGATGTACAGTATGAGACCTTATGACTAAAATAGACATAAATATCAAAACAGATACTGGTAAAGTATTCAATACGACTTTTAAACCAGCAAGGGTGCTTTCACACATAGTCTATTTTGGTGTCTTTTTATGACTTTTGTGGGGTTTTTGGTGTGTTTTTTTTTCAGTCTTTTTTCTGTTATTTAGGCAAAAATGCCATCTCCTTGGGACTTTTCTCCCCTTGAGTTGCATGCTTTAAGTGTGACTTTTTGTCTGTTTCTGGTGTTTTTGTCCGATAGACATCAATGTTTTTTGGCCTGCTTTTGTTGTCTTTTATAATGTTTTTAAATTACCTTTTTTTTTAAAGAGAAGGATACATATTTTCCTGTAAAAAAAAAAATGCATGGCTTCAAAAACAATAAAATATGCATGTGCCGAAAAACACAATTTTTGTTAACAAAAAAACACCCCAAAATGCAACAAAAATGGCACTAGAAATGGCAAAAAGAAAATTCAGCACAAGGCTAGCATTTTCGAATGCATTTTTTATTTTTTTTTGCAAACTAAAAAAATGTAGTATTGCAGCAACTTTATTCTGTGTAGCAGTGGCAGCATGAACAAGGCCTACAAGAAGTACTAAATTTGACTGGGTCATTGCCCTACTTCCAGTGTTTTTCAAATCCCAAAGTAGTGAATCCTTGTCCTGTTCTCTTGTGCTAACAATGAAGAAAATGTATATACCATCAACTTTTGATAAATTATGTATTTGTTCACTTAACATGTACATAGGCTTTCATATGTAGTTAGGAAAATACTGCAGCCTATACCATATTTTATTAATATTACACAATTTTGTACTATATTTAATTTCACTGCCTCAAGAAAAAGTTGCTAGAGGTTTCAACCAGATGCGAGTTTCAACTGGGACAGATGTACATGATCTATCAATATGACTGAGACAGAAAAAGGGCTGCAATGCAAAGTACTATTAACCAGTCCTAATAAAAGAAAGGCCAAGCATAGTTTACTGCAGCACATTCTGGAGTGTGATTTATTTGTCCTTCTCCAATCCAATGTTTGAGTTCAAGTAGTTCCAAGCTGTGGCACCAGTGGCGACTCTAGGAACAATATATTAGGGGGGCACATACCACAGTCAAAAATGGGGAGCACTAATCATTTTCACCACTTAATCATACTACTGAAAAAAATGAAATAAGAATATATAAATAAGATTACAAAATACAAGAGTATTGCGGTATGCAAGGATACCTTTTATTGTACTAACCTACTAATAAAAGACAAAAACAGACATTAAACTACATTTATAATAAAACAATTTACTTACAAAAGAAGCTATTCAGTCGTCTGCTGTGCCGTCCTCTGCTTGCTTCCGCAGACTCTTTCCCCTCCTTTCTGTCTCTCCTCAGTGCGCAGGCGCACTCTTATGGGGGATCTGTGGATAGCACACTGTTATGGGGGATCTGTGGATGAAACACTGTTATGGGGGGTCTGTGGATGACACACTCTTATGGGGGCATCTGTGGATGGTACACTGTTATGGGGGCATCTGTGGATGACGCACTGTTATGGGGATCTGTGGATGACACACTGTTATGGGGGCATCTGTGGATGATACACTGTTATGGGGGCATCTGTGGATAACACACTGTTATGGGGGATCTGTGGATGACACACTGTTATGGGGGATCTGTGGATGACACATTGTTATGGGCATCTGTGGATGACACTGTTATGGACATCTGTGGATGACACTGTTATGGACATCTGTAGGGATGACACTGCTATGGGCATCTGTGGATGACACACTGTTATGGGCATCTGTGGATGACACACTACTGCGGATGACACACTGTTATGGACATCTGTGGATGACACTGTTATGGGCATCTGTGGATGACACACTGTTATGGGCATCTGTGGATGACACACTACTGCGGATGACACACTGTTATTGACATCTGTGGATGACACACTGTTATGGGAACATCTGTGGATGACACACTGTTATGGGGGATCTGTGGATAACACACTGTTATGGGCATCTGTGGATGACACTGTTATAGGCATCTGTGGGGATGACACTGTTATGGGGATCAGTGGATGACGCTGTTACGGGCATCTGTGGGGATGACACTATTATGGGGGGGGGGGTGTATGAAAGAGAAGAACTTGTGGAGGGGCCAGGGGTGTCCTGGAGCCAGCCAGTCCACTCTTCACACAGTATTTATTAACCCCTTTTAGCAGTCCCCGAGGGGTTAACAAATACTTTAAATGGGGGACTGCTGAAAGGGTTTATTAACTACTGTGAAGGGCCTTTAACAATAGTTATTAACCCCTCTTAGCAGTCCCCCATTCACAGTATTTATTAACCTCTTTCAGAAATCCCCGGCAGCACAGACCAGGTAGTAGTATCTAATTTTCCCCCTACCCTAGTTATTACAGTCAGTTCCCCACTCCCCCCCCCCCCATATCCAAACTTCCCCAACCCTTTCAGTTTCAGCAATCCCTATTTCTCGACCACAGCAAAATCTTCAGTCTCAGACCAAGTTGACACTACCTTAGCGCAGCTGCGCTCCTGAGAATCAGAAAAGAGCAGAGCTTTTCCTTCCACTTCCCGCTGGGCTTCGCACCTGTAAACCAGAATTGACTGGTCTGGGACGAGTCTTCAGGCAGCGTGCAATCTCAGTGCGCTCTGCACAGTGACTTGATTCGATTGGGATCATGTGAGTATACTTAAAGTGCCCTTTACAGTAGTCTCGCCAAGAGTTGCCGTGACTACTGTACAAGTAGTACTACGCCGGGGAGGGGGGCAGGCGGGGGGGCAAGGAATAACCTAGGTGGGTCAAATTCCCCCCCCCTTGCACCCCTGTAGCGACGCCTATGTGTGCCACTAATTTCTAATTTGATAAAAGCTGCAATTACAAAAAAGTTGGGACACTGTGTAAAATGTAAATAAAGGTAATAAAACTGAATGAAATGATTTGCATATCCTATAGACTCATATTTTATTCACAGTAGATAATAGAACACATATCATAAAGTGAGACATTGCACCATTTTATGAAAATAAAATTAACTCATTTAGAACTTGATGGTAGCAACATGTCTCAAAAAAGGTGGGACATGGCCATGTCCACCACTGTGTATCATCCCCCTTTAATAACAGACTGTAAATGTCTGGAAAGTGAGGAGACCAATTGCTGGAGTTTTTGGAGAGGAATGTTGTCCCATTTTTGTCTGATGTAGGATTCTAGCTCTTCCCATCTTTGCCGGATTCTGTGTCTCATTATGCATCAAATGTTTTCTGTTCAAAGGTCTGGACCAGTTCAGCACCCGGACTCTTCTTCTGTGAAGCCATGCTGTTGTGATAGATGCAGTATGTGGTTTAGCATTGTCTTGCTGAAATATGCAAGGACTTTCTTAAAAGTGACATTGTCTGGACAGGTACACATGTTGTCATCTATATACTGTTCAGCATTAATAGTGCCTTTCCAGATATGTAAGCTGCTCATGCTATAGGCACTAATGCAACCCCATACCATCAGAAATGCAGGGTTTTGAACTCTGGACTGATAACAAGCTAGATGGCCCCCCTCCTTATGAGTCCACAGGACGTAGTGTCCATGATTTCCAAAAAGAACAAAAAGAATTTCAAATTTTGATTCATTTGACCACGGAACAGTTTTTTCTATTTTGCCTCAATCCATTTTAAATGAGCTTTGGTGCAAAGAAGATGGCAAGGTTTCTGGATCATGTTGACACATGGCTTCTTCTATGCATGATACAGCTTTAAATTGCACTTGTGGATTGCACAGTGAACTGTGTTAACCAGGGGCATCACTAGGTTAAAACATTCGGGCCCTGATGTTTTGTTCCAGTCCCCGAATGTCCTGCCTGCCAGATAGATCCAACTGTATTGCCAACCTCAGGACAGCAATACAATTGAATTTAATGCCCTGCAAGAGCTAAAGGACCTATGATGACATCACAGTCCATGTAATCAGTTCCTCATGCAGTAACTGAAAAAGACCTGCGATGATGTCACCATCATGTACCAGTGCAGGAGAGGACGGCTCAGCAGTGAAGCGAAGTCCTGGGAAGAGGCTGTGGCGAGGTCTGCTACATGAGGAGAGGTAAGTGAAGGAACAGGCAGAGCAATGTTGGGAGTTGTAGTTATTTAACTGGGACTGGATGTTAGAGCTGAAGGGAGGGAAGGTATTAACATGGGACAGTGGGGTGGAGTGATGTTATTTACATGGGACTAAAAGTTGAGAGGGTGATGTTATTTACATAGGACTATATGTTGAAGACAGCTGTGGAAGGGAGTGATATTATTTACATGGGACTGAATGTTGAGGGGTAATGGTTTTTACATGGGACTGCATGTTGGAGGGGGGCCGACTTAGAGAATTGAGACATATGGTTGACTTAGAGAATTGGGCCATATGCATTGGGACTTGGGGCCCTGATATTTTGAGACCCTAGCAACGCCCTTGGTGTTAACAGACAATGATTTCTGCAGTGATTTCCTGTACAAAATCATGCCTGTTTTTAATACAGTGCAGCTGAGTGCCGGCAGATCACAAGCATCCAATATTGACCATTGGTCTTGTCCCTGGCAGCATAAGCAAGTGAAAAGGTTAATGCAAACATCTCTGGTATCCCTGATTATTGAGCTGTTTAATACCAGCATCTGTGGTTGGGATGTAAGTTTCCTATACTTTGGGGGAACATTTACTTCTATCAGTTACTGCTGAACAATAATGGTTTGTTCAATGGCCTAAATCCACATCAGAAAAATCAGTAGCAGAATTAGCAGCTGAAAACAGTGCACCGTATTCCACACATCAAATAAGTAAGATATCTCAGCTGCTGAACTAGCCCAGGTTATAACTGCCACGGTAGACCTCTACTTTTTTTGCAAGTAAAAGTGAAAGCTTTTGGAAATCAGTTGCAAACAAGTGTTGAAGAAAATGACATGAAGAGAACTTGATAAATAATACCATTTTGTATTTCAGTTCCTCCTAAATGTTTGCTGTCATTGAATAAAAGCATTTAAATTTATATCCATAGACTGAAAACCTGTGCATGTTCATCCAGGCTAGTCAATGCTAGTAAGCTAACTACCCAGAGCATCACCTAGACTGGTTAGAAATAACTTCTTCCTTCCTTGTTTTGTCTTCCTTTTTATGTTTTGTTACTATTTGAATATATGCCACATATAATGCTACATCATGTATAAGATTTTCGTTTTTATTAAAATGTTGTTTTTGTATCAATTTGAGTGCTGAAACTTAACTTTATTTTGATTAATGATGCTCCTGATTGCATGCATTTATTTAAAATAAACAGAATTTACAAGAAATTATTTTTACCTGTCAAGTAAGTTTTTACTTTATTTACTTTAACTAAAAAAAACAAGCAGATATCTAGTGTAAATTGTAGGAATTCATTATTATTTAAATATGTTTTGTGTTAATAAGGTTTAATTATTGTATAATGGGAAGTTTGGCAACTTTAATGTACTTTGTGTTTCAGTTCCTCACCACTTTTTACTATCAGTGATCGGAAATATTCTTGCTGACATTCAGGAGTGCCCCCTCCCCCGCATACAGTGGGCATTCACTGAAGTTTTCTGTAGAAGGTATACATTGGGGAGTACATCTGACAGAAGCGGAAAATGATTTGTAGACAGAGCTTTATATATATATCAGTATGTTGACTAGCAATAAAAGTGAATTTCCCTGGTACTAATTAAGTTGCAAAACCATTTCTAGATTTCTCATTTCAGAATAAAAATGTTTACTCATATTAACAGGAGGCACAAGCAAAATTTGCTGCTATTGTTCGATATATAGATTTATTTTGAATGTAACTTTAGGTAACATATTTACAGGAAAGGACACATAATAAGATATAGATTCATATTATTCTCAGCTGCTGCCTTAAAGGGGTTATCTCGCGAAAAATATTCGACAGTTTTCAGACCAGCACCTGGATCTGAATACTTTTGTAATTTCATGTAATTAAAAATGTTGTATAGCCACTGAGTTATTCAATAAAATGTATCTGTATAGCGCCACTTAATTTCTTATTTATTTGTCCTGCTCACTGAAAAGGCCACACATGCTCAGTTTCATCTTTCAATTGCCTCCTAAGTTGTGATAGGGAGAGCTGAGACACGCCTCCTGAGCTGCACTAGAAAAGATACTCCACTTGAGTTCCAAAAGTAGTAGATGAACAGCACCCCTTTAATGCGGTAGAATTGAGTGCACATCTCCCAGGGGATTGGTAAGTTCCCCTCAAAAAGTACAGCAGTCCAAATGATGAAACAAAAATAAAAAAGGGATGGAGACAGCACGTCCAAGGTGGAATCTTTAATCCAGATGCATCGTTTCGGCCAGAGTAGCCTTTTGTTAATTAGGCATATACAACACAAGTGGGGGTTTAAATACCCCTATTGTGACATCATAAGTGAGGGAGTGTCCCATGTCGATATACACACCCCCTGACCTGGGGTTAATTAGGACACTCCCTCACTTATGATGTCACTATAGGAGTATTTAAACTCCCATTTGTGTTGTATATGCATGCTTGACAAAGGCTACTCTGGCTGAAACGTTGCATCTACATTAAAGATACCACCTTGGACGTGCTGTCTCCATCCCTTTTTTATTTTTGTTTCATCGTTTGGACGCCCCTTGAGTTGTCAGCTTGATATAAATTTAGCAGAGGTGGGGAGATCTCTATATCCACATGAGGTACAGGTCTGGTTCTAGCTTTGTTAGAAAAACATTGTCATGTACTATATGATGTCTGATTTGCATTTTTTTACATTATTCATGAGATAACCCCTTTAAAGGAATATCCAGCAGGGAAAAGTTTTGAGCAAAGGACTAAGAGTGGGTTAAAACAAATAAGAACTGATATTCACCTCACCGTTCCCCTGCTGGTCCCATTCAGACACTAACAAGGTTCCTGCTGGTCTCTACTTCCTAGTCCTGTCTCAGTGCATAAGAAATTCCAGAAAATGTCCATCCAGCCCAGCCATCCAGCCCAGCCATCCACCAGGCATAAACCTGAAACCTTGCAACTTTCACAGTGGTCACCGACTCATAGGCTGACACTTCTTGATCTGTAGAGATCACTTCTCAGTAGATATCACATTTGGTGTTGAGCGAACCCGGTGAAGTTCGGGTTCTCCGGGTTCGGACAAACTTCAGTTCAAAGTTTCGGGTTCGGTACCCGAACTTGACCTGAACTTCACCCGGACCCTATTAAAGTCAATGGGGACCCAAACTTCACTTTATTACTTTCCGTTATAACATGGTCATAATAGAAAATAATAGTATTTGGCCATTGAGGGGTTAAAAATAAAAAAAACTCATCTCATCCACTTGTCCGCGCAGCCGGTCTTGTCTTCTTTCTTCTTCTTTGCAGGACCTGGCTGGAAAAGGACCTGTGGTGACATCACCGCGATCACCACGAGTCGAGCGCGGTGACGTCACCACAGGTCCTGCAGAATGAAGATAGAAAAACTTTTTACGTTCTGAACGGATGCAGAAGGTTGTATTGTCTGAACGGATCCGTCTGTGCAGATCCATTAAAGATCTGCACCAAACGCAAGTGTGAAAGTAGCCTTAGACAGATTTTGGCACATCCTGTGGTAAAAAGCTATATCAGCTTCAGGGTGGTTTAAAATGCAATGTAATATTCTTATTGTATAAATCCCTGTGGTGCACTGTGTTGCATATAGACTTCCTGTAGTGAATTATATCACATCTACTCCTCAGACTGCCTTACAAAACAATACACTTACAACAAAATCACAGCTTGTTTTGACAATATGTCACCCCAGGAGCCAATCACTGGCCTCTTCGGTGTACTGCCGAAGACAGTTATTGGCTGCAGTGGTCACATGTTGATGGGATGTCACGACTGCAGTCAGGTAAACAGAGCCCTGCTGGAAGAACCAGAGCATGGGAGCTGTTGGGTAAGTAACAATCTATTCTTCATTGCAGGTGGATCTCGTGTTGTTCCGTTTCCTCCTAAAATCGGACAACCCCTTTAATGCATTTTTTTTTAAATGCAGCATGCTCTTGGTGTGGCATTTTTTGTGCAGTTTTCCAATAAGATTCTTTATAGGACTTGAAAAATGGCAAGAAGAATGCATGTATAAATTGACACTAACTAAAAAATGCCACTAAAATGGTATAAAAATGCTTGTTACAGATAAAAAAAAGATGGTATTTCTATGCATTTAAAAAAAAACTGAAAATATGACTGTGTGAAGAAGGCCTAAGATGTTAATGTTTCAACAATTAAGTGCTTGAATGTAATGATGACTGAGGATTGTTTGCCATATGTTGGTTCATTAGATAAATGGTTGTTATAAAAAATGCGCGCTCAGACCACAAGAATACATTTTCCACATATAAATTAGCTTTGAGTAGAAATCTCCCTGGTATATTCATAGTGAAAGAACAGTATTCTCTGTGCCTTAATTAATGTATTTGATTAACTTGCTCTTGGAAGAAAATGTTTTATGGAGCTGGGAGAGGTAATTACTTCTCATATCATTCCTTAAGGAAATATATGTACAACTCATTGCTGTCAGTAGTTTAGTATTAAAAGTACAAGTGGCTGTGGAGAACTTTTAATGTGACTTGAACTGATCTTAGATGTCAGTTCTTAGCCACATAAAATGAAATATATGTGAATTATTAAATAATATATAACTTTGAGAAGGCCATTCACAACTAAAACCTGTCTCTACCGTAGCATTTTGGAAATTGCTATTTATGTTGGAGACATTGGAATTTTGTCAGAATTCGCAGGCTTTACATGTGTGTAGTCTATTAACTGCAGCAGATCTGCATATATTTAAGTCCTCATAGACACAAGAGTATTAACACTCCACACACCACAGTAAAGTTTCAAGTTCAACAGGGTTCAGCTTGTCTGAAGACAGATTGTTGTGACGCATATGTAATCAAATTAGGGACAACTAAGGCTGAGTTCACACTTCAATTACTGTGAGCAAATTAAATCATTATTTCCTGATCTCTGAGTAGGCTTCACTTCTGGGTTTGGATCACAATAACTGATAGAAATAACTGAACAAATAACTGAAGTGTGAACCTAGCCTAACACTGTATTAAGATACATTGGATCATTTGACTGTATTCCTAAGATGTCTTTCTTAGCATCTCCTGGGCTAATATACATCAGTATGCCTTCCTACTGTATCAAAAAGAATAGCATGCTGCGCACTGGAAAAGAAACAGAATTGACAGAATTCTGCCTTATAAATATGGAGCATACATAATAAGGTTAGGCTCTATAATATACATTTCATTTGTATTTGCATATTCCTGACTTATACATCATGTCCATAGTGTTATTCTGCTGGGCTGACATACATCAGTATGCAAAAAAGGCATATAAAAAGATATATATATATATATATATATATATATATATATATATATATATATATTTCCAGTAGTGATCCATGAACAATGTATAGAAGTTTATACATTGGAAAATATATGCTTTGGAACTTCCAAAAGTACAAAGACAAGCAACTGATAAGGAGCATGGACTCATGGGACAGTGACATATTATTGCCACTTTACAAACCTTTGCTAAGACTTCATCTGGAATATGCAGTTCAGCTTTGGGCACCAGTTCATAGAAAGGATGCTCTGGAGCTGGAAAAAGTACAAAGAAGAGCAACTAAGCTGATAAGGGGCATGGAGGGTCTTAGTTTAAAAGAATTATACAGATTAAAAGAATTATATTTATTTTGTCTTGAGAAGAGGCGTCTAAGTGAGGACATGAATACAGTATATAAATGGCCTGTACTAAAAATATGGTGAAAAGCTGTTCAATCCCCACAAAAGACAAAAGGACACTGCCTCCGTCTGGAGAAGAAAAAATTCAGTCTCTAGAAACAGCAAGGCTTCTTCACCATAAGAACTATATATCTGTGGAATAGTCTACCTCAGAGGGTGGTAAAGACGGAACAGTGGACAGTTTTTAAAAAAGTTTGAAAAAATTCTTAGAATTAAATAACATTATTGCTTATATACAAGTGTAGAAGTCTGGTTTCTCATTTACCTTTCCTGAATTCACATTCCTGCCAGTCCATTGGATGAACCTAATGTACTTAGGTCTTTTTTCAACTATGCTGACTATGTAACTATGTCAAAATGACGCAAAAACATTGAGAATGAAGCATAAGACGTGACCTATAACATGTGTCAAAACAATGTACTAGTGACAATAATGAAGAATTGTGAGACATTTGTAGAATATGATTGATTTTTGGAGCTTTGGCATTTTGTTATTGATTTGATCAATAGCTCATGACCGCAACTTAATTCTAAAATGCTTCAAGACTCATGATAACATGACATAAAGCTCTTTATACGCTTACATATGTATTTGTATGTAGTCATTTTTGATGGAATGCCGGGAAAAATCCACCTTACCATACTGTGACAAAACTGAACATAAAAAATACAGAGTAAACAAATAAGTAAGGTCAGACAATTTGAGAATTCTGTGGATTTGAGATCAGTGACCCCAGTACCTACAAAGGTTTGCAATGGTTTATTGATAAATTAGTCCTAAAGTAGTTCCTAATACCTAAATGCCTCTGTTTATATCAGCGGTGACAACCTTTTATCAGACATTGCATGGGCACCACTTAAGGTCCCTTTACATGGATGGATGGTCAGGCCAGTAATTGAGAAGGAGCATTCTTTGGAATGCTTTTTCATGATAATAGCCCCGTATACAGATGCCGCCTATCACCTGATGAATGAGAAAATGCTTGTTCATGAATGAAGGCATTATTACTACGGTAGCCTAAATTAACATTTCTAGGCAACATATCATTCTGTGTAAACAACATTCTGCTGCCCAGAAGCAATAAAACTGTATGAGAACAAATCGGAGCAGTGATTGCTTGCCTTGATCTAGTGCTCACAATCAGGCAATAGTTGGGGACAAACAGGTCATTCCCCGTGAGTTCCTGCACAGTCAACTCATGTAAAGGGGCCTTTAGACCATTTTTAACAATTTCCATTTTATAGGCACTATTATATAAACATGGCCAATTAGTCTCGGGGGGAAAAGAGCAACTAACTAATCTGTATGTGTAGCTGGATCTTTTTTTAGCCCATATTTTCTGCCACTTGAGCTGGCACTAATGCCTTCAGGCAATAGAGACCCAGCTCAGAATGAGTATTCTTAAAGGTTAAATCCCTTTCCTTAGTAACCAGCAGCACCTGATATGTCATTAGATGGTAAGATACTTGCCTCATTTTCACCGGTGCAGTATCTAGTCCCTCAGTCACAACTGCATCACAAATGCAATCAGATGACATCAGTTATTGAAACTTGGCATGCTCAGGCAATCACTTCAGGTCTTCCAATGTCTCTTGCCATCTTATCTAAACTAGCTCTGACCTCTTCTGTAACTCTCCTTCTTCCTGGTTAACCTTTGTCGCTTGGTTAGTCAATATTTCTTGCTATCAATTCTTGGTTTCATCCTCTGGTTTCCATCATAGGTTTCCCATGACTTTAATTCTGGTTCCTGTCAGACTCTTGCCCCTGACCCCTGGCTATGTTTACATGACTCTGCTCTATCTACAGACGTTTATGTGACTCCTAACATTTTTTGTAATTGGTCACTGTGTCCAATCATTAGTGCTATGAACAGTAAGATATTAAGATAGTAAGAACATTAAGTATTTTAGCTTTGTGTAACTAATAGGATAATTATGTGTGATTACATTAAATTAAATTGTCTGAAACAATGATCTACTCCTTGAACTTCAGAAATTTTTCCTAGACCTGGTCAAACACCAAACATATTTATTTTATCACTTACAACTGGATATCATACAATTATCTGATAAACCAACATTTATCTAATGTTCTCTCATACCATGTTGGTATCAATGATATTTGACACTTTGGTTGCTGGAAACATGTACATGGAATTGCAGTGTAGCACTGCCCAGTGAAATTAAATGGGGTACCATGATGCCACAGACAAAAAAAAAAAAAACCTGCTGGACTTTTTGCAGTTGTGGTTTTGCTCTGTTGGTAACTATTGTTGGGCGCGAATATTCGAATCGTGAATTTTTATCGTGAATATCACCACTTCGAGAATTCGCAAAGATTTAGAATATAGTGCTATATATCTGTATTCGCGAATATTTTAGATTTTTTTCCCTCTGAACCCATGATCCCTCTCTGCTTCTTGCTTGTGGGCCAATGAGAAGGCTGCAATGTCTTTTTTTGAGCTTAGCAACATCCCTAGCAACCAATAGGAAAGTTGCCTACCCCTTACTATATAAGAACCTCCTCAGCAGGCATTTTCTGCATTTTTTTCGGTTCCGAGAGAGAGCAGTGTCATTGCTTTACTGTGTCACATTACATTAGATACCAGTTTTTTTCTTTTTTCCATAGGCCAAAGTTGAAAATAGTACCTGGCACTTTTTTTAAAATCTGATCTGAGGGAGTTCCAAGTCGCTACCATGAAGTCATGTGGCCACATTGCTGACTAGTAATTGGTCCAATAGAATGTTAATTATACTGCCACCAGCTACATTAAGGAAGCACCATGTCCACAATAGAAAACAAACCATTTGGTAACAAAATAAAGTAGAATAAAGCAGGGTAAAGATGGTACCATACAGTGAAAAAGTGGTTTATATGCCTCTACCTTATTAGCCCCACGTTATCAGTTATCAGACATGTTCTAATTCAGCCATTAAACTCAATTATTGAACAGTTGATTCTGTATTCAATTTTCTAATGAAGGCTATTAGTATAACATTTTGCACAATATGCTAAGTACACCTTGATAAACCCTGGACTGTTTACCCGTATACACATAGAAAATTCTTCTCTCCAAGTGCTGTTACATTTCGATCTTGGTTTAGTCGCACCAAGGTGTGATGGGCCAGCAAACGTTTGTTTATGCATTAAACTTTAGACTATCAGATGTATAATCCTACGCAGTACATATACTTGTGAACAGATTACTAGCCAATAATAGGTCTTTTGTACAAAAGAATGTGGCCAATTCACAGCCGGTGGTCAGATTGCCATGGTCAACTGTCTTATTCTAAACTTATCTCATGCCTATGGCCAGCTTTATTGGCCTCTTGTCTTGTGATCCCATAGGCTTCATTGGAACTGTTACAGTTTTGCTTAAATGTATCTTTAGTAACGTTTAGGAAATGAATACAGCATACAGAGCTCTGCAGTATTCAATTACATTCTCTCCATCTGCTCACAGTATAGGTAATTGCTTTTCTTTTGAGATATTGATATGGGCCATATTGTCTAAACATAAGATTTATTATTTAAGTGTCTCAGAGACAGGATACATTAAGTTTAAAATTATTCTTTCACATATGTTTTGTAGGAAAACAATGCAAGAATATTTGATATAATAGTAGTAGTTTTACATTGTCAGATTTTACTTTTAGTATTGTGCTGGCTTACTTTCTAGGACACTAGTTCCAATGATACCAAGAACTCTTGGAAGACATTGTCATGAGAAAATATAGTGTTCTGCAGCCAAAAGTCTTGATATTGACCACACACATGTTTAGACTACTATTGAAGAGACAAGTAACATTTTACTGAGAAATATGTGCTTTGAGTCAAAAGTAGTAATTGCTTGATTTATGCACATACATAGCAAATCCTTTTCTTTCCCATAAACGTCATTCACCATTGTGACCAAAATATTTTGGCAATTTCTTTCTGTGTCATTATCTTTATGTCAGGAGCAGACAAGCTCTGTTTGTGCCCAAGACTGTGGTTTCAGAATGAGCCTCACTCCCTTAGTTCCCTAAGTTCAACAGTCATTTATGTAACTGAACCATGTGGCACCTCCATTACCCTTAAAAAGAGTTGTCCCACCATAAGAACTTATCCTGATCAGTGTCTGTTCAACCATTGGGACCTCCACTGATTACAAGAATGGGGTGCTGGAGTCCCCAGAGTGAATGGTACACTGATTATCCTTTCATCTCTAGGGGATTGCTAAACAGAAGCTAAGAAAAGGACTCAAATATTTTCATCACTCCCATATAGTTGAATGGAGCAGGACCATACATACATGACAATAGTTCTATTTAGTCCAGGGATTATAGAACCCCATACATGTGATCTGTAGTGTTCTTTGGATAGTGAATAAGTTCTTATAGTAGGACAACTCTTTTAATTGCTAGAATTATTATTTATACAAGAGAACACTGATGGGTGATTTTTTTTACTGATTTTAAATTCCGAAATTGTGCCCCTTCTTCAATGATCACTGAAAAAGGGTTGGGGGATGCTAAATGTCAATGTGCTTGGTTAAAACATAACCTTTATTAACATAAATTAAGATAAATGAGGAGTAGAAAAGTAATTTCAATGTGCTGTGTGCTGAGTACAATGCCAACTGTCACTGTGATAGTAGGCTCGGAGGTGTACACCATCCAGTGGGAGCCCTCAATGATAGTGTAGGAGCCCTATCTAGGTGGCCAAACAGATGAAGACACCAATGGATAGGGCCTATCCTGTAAATATGTAAAGGCCAAGGGAACTGATTGGATACAAAGTCAGAATGACTAACTCAAGCTCCTCCACAACTTAATGTGAAACTATAAACCACACATATTGCCACACACAGTGATATTGGTGAGCTGGGTATACAAAGTTGCGGAGACAGGTCTGTCCGGTATAAAACACGGGCAAGTTACAACCTGTATACGCTACCCATGCTCCTCAATTACTCAGTCACTACATTCAACAAAACCGGTCAAGCCCTTCCTATGATTTAGAAGGTCCTTGCAGGACAAACTGGACGCTGTGTTGAGGAGGGATCCTGGAGTCTAAGCTCAAAGGGGTAATTCACTACACATCGGGCCAGAGTGGGCTAGAAATGCACTTCTCCTATTGCTCTCTAATGTGTGCTTACCCTTACCACTTCTCTACGACCCATTTGCTCCATGCATTAAAGGACACAGCGTACAGGACGGCACTAAGCTCTATCCTAGCTGCTACGTCTGCCCCGCTATTATTGTCAAAAGCCCTTGTAGCTCGACGTGTTTCCCATCATTGACATTCATCAGGAGCTATTGGCTAAACTTCTAAATACATGCGGACAAACAAACACAAAAGCGCTGGCTGCCGTGTGATTCAGCAGCAGCAGTGTCGGCGATAGGGAGGTCGTAATGCGGGCGCCGTATTCGGAAGTTTAAAACTACAAAGCCACTCCCACAGGGTGGAGGCAGAACCCCTAGCCAGCCAATCAGGACACAGGAGGCGCAGACATCGCAGTATTCCTCCGTATCATGGTGCCGCCTACACAGGGGGTGTGTCTCAGCTGTGTCAAGACGCAGATTGTAATAGCAGGAATTAACCGGCGGTATGAATATGGCAGTAATAACTGTGCATGTAGTACAGTATGTGTCCACTAAGTATGTTATGTAGATTTATGACTCAGATCGAACATATCATGGGCATATGACGTCCAATTCAATGAGAGATAAGAAAGTGCTATCTTCTTGCCTTATTTCCGGGGTTCACCAATACCTTATTGAGGTACATATCTGGTACTAAGGTATGAGTTATAGTAATGTACATATGGGTGAGCGCATACTTTAATTAATTTCTTCAATGGCAGTAAACAACCTCAGAAATATGGACCCATAGGAGGTCCATGTGGCACAGCTTACAGTCTGGCTACACGGTACAAGTGCATGAGTAGTAATTCACTCTATCTCAGCTGGATTGTATGCAATGCTGTGAGTAGGTTAATGGGGTAATTGTAGTCAAGCACAAATGATAAGGTTGTTAAGATTTAATGTTTCACATTTAGGGCTCATGCACACTATACCATCCAAGTTGTGTAAAATAGCAATAACATAGCACCCAAAATCTCCATTATGTGGAGAAATAAGGAGTCTTCTTCTATTGCATTCTATGTGGATTTGACAAGCTAATTCCAAAAGGAAACCGCCTGTTTGGACTTGAGGACTAGAGATAAGAGAATCGAAGTTGACTAAATGAAATTCGATCCGAGTTTTAGGAAAAATTTGATTCACACCGAATCCGAATTTCCTCACACTTCGTGGTAACGAATCACATTTTTTCCTAAAATGTCTGCTGCACATTTGAGGACATGGGGCAAGGAACTCTGGGAATGTAGGATCACCCATAATGCCATGCATGCAGCCAATCAGCAGCCAGCCCTGTGATGTCACAGCACTATAAATGGCCACAGCCATTTTGGATTCTGCCATTTTCCAGTGTACTTAGTGCAGGGAAAGACATCAGCAGGCACTAGGGACAGTGCTAGGAATGACTTCATTGTGCTAAAAAAAACGATTTACAAGTTCAGTGAAAGATTATTCAAGGTGTAGGGAAAGGATAGGGAGTATTCATTCTACAACATTTATGTAGAACAGGGTTCAGTAGGGGAGGTTACAGCCTGGGTAATAGGAACAATCCTATTACACCTTGCTGCACTGACTGGGAATCCAAATTGGCATTATACAGCTATGTAATTCCAGCAAACTGTTCTTGTTATTGGGGTGCAAGTGTTGTTTGATACAGCCATTAAAAAAATTAAAATTTTATTTGCCGTTCAGCGGTGAAGTTATATGTTCTAAAGCCTTTTGTGGATTGTATAAGTAGAAAAAAAATAAGGGCCTATTTGCCGTTAAGCAGTGCAGTTATCTGTTCAAAAGCCTTTTGTGGAGTGTATAAGTGGAAAAAAGAAAAATGTATTTGCCATTCATCAGAGCAGTTATAAATTCTAAAGCCTTTTGTGTAGTGTATAAGTGGAAAATATATCTACATAAATATTTGCCTTTCAGCGGTTCAGTTATTTGTTCTAAAGCCTTTTGTGTCATGTAGAAGTGGAAAAAAATAAGGGCATATTTGCCGTTCAGCTATGCAGTTATATGTTCTAAAGCATTTTGTATCGTGTATAAGTGAAAAAAAGGGCATATTTGCCGTTCAGCAGTGCAGTTATATGTTCTAAACCCCTTTTTGTCGTGTATTAGTGCAAAAGAAAAATATATTTGCCGTTCAGTGGTGCAGTTATATTTTCCGGGCACCTCCACAAAAGCACTCTAGGAGGGTGTCCCCGCCTCCCCAGGACAGGAAATAGCGTAGAAGTTCAGGTTTAAAAGGCCCCCTCCCCTTACCTGCTTAATTTTTTGTTTACTGTCCTCGGGACCATGTAGAAGCCGCTCCTGTGCCGCATGAAGAGTCTTGTTTCTG
The DNA here is from genome assembly GCA_033119425.1 of Bufotes viridis. Lineage (NCBI taxonomy): Eukaryota > Metazoa > Chordata > Amphibia > Anura > Bufonidae > Bufotes > Bufotes viridis. The sequence continues at coordinate 243,478,182 of CM065592.1, forward strand.
CCCCAGCTGGGAGGGCCGTGTAGAGGTCGAGCCCCATAGAGCTCCGGCTCTGCCCGCACCTTCGGCATAAGTCCTTCGCTGCAGGCAGCCCCGGGCTTCCGTTCCTCCGTAGTGCTCAGGCGGGGAAAGAGGGATCGCGTGTGACTGCGCAGCAGACAATGGCTTCTCTGGGACGAAAGTTCCATTTGCCAGTGCTGACGTTACTTTTTGTGGCGTCCAATGTCAAAGTACTGGCGGGAGATTCAAACTGGAGCCTGAGGAGCGCAGTAGTGGCGTTTCTATTGCAAGCAGCATGTCAGCTCCTCTGAACACCGCGCTCCCCGCAAGCCTGCAGATCCTCCTGCCGCCCAGAGCCCGGTAAGCCTCCTCCCCACTATAATTATTATGATGTGCATTTGGTGTTGGTGGCTGCTGGAATAGCCTTAAAAATTCTCTAATATTTATTGTAGGGCAGGGAGACCAGCACCACCAAGCCTGCTGAGGGTACTTTGTCTAAAAGGAAGTGTGCTATTTGCAGAAAATCCTTACCCTCAAAATAAAAGAAGCCACTATGTGTAAAGTGTACTGAAAAAATGGTGATAGAGGAATCACCTTCCTTCCTTGAATCCATTAGAAAAATTATAAAAGAGGAGGTGAAGTCTGCGGTTGATACTAGACCACCACTGTGTTCCCCTCAGCTGCCCACCTTCCAGAGATTTCAGGGGTCAGATTTTCTGCAAGAACCTGATTCAGATGAAGGTCAAATAACGAGTCGGGTTCCTCGGATGATGACTCAGGGAGACCGCTTTGTTCCCCAGAAGATACTGAAAATCTATTAAAAACCATTAGAGATACGATGCGGATAGAGGACATTAAAGAACCCCAGTTGGTCCAAGATAGAATGTTCCAGGGATTAGGGGAGAAAAAGAGGAAAGTTTTCCCTGTCCATAACAATATTAAGATGTTAATTTCCAAAGAATGGAAGGACCCGGAAAAAAGGAATATAGTACCGTCTTCCTTCAAGAGAAAGTATCCACTTTCTGAGGAAGATTGAGGACATGGGTCTGCTAAAAGATCCCGTGGACAAAAAATGCGAAGGGCTCCTGAAAAGAGCCTGGGAAACAAATACGGCCATGTTGAGACCAGGTATTGCTGCCACATGTACCTCCAGGTCCCTATCTGTCTGGCTATCCCAATTAGAAGAGCATTTGGCTACTAGGACACTGAGGGAAGAGATTTTAGCCTCAATTCCAATGTTAAAACAGGCCTCAAATTTCCTGTCTGATGCCTCTGCTGACCAGGTAAAATTAGCAGCCAGGTCTTCAGCTTTATCTAACCCACCCGGCGGGCAATCTGGCTTAGATCCTGGTCAGGAGATGCCTGCTCGAAAAATCGCCCCTTTCTATACCTTGTGAAGGTGACAAGCTCTTTGGATCTGTCCGTGAGGATATTTTGGAGAAAGCATCTGACAGAAAAAAAAGGGTTCCTATTCAACCCTGAATCCAGTTCAAAATCCACCACATGACGCCAGCCTTCTAGTCAGAGGCAGACTAAAAAGATTCACCTCCGCCTGGGAAAAGATATCCTCCTCCCCATGGGTCCTAAATACGGATACCATGGGCTACAAACTAGAGTTCGACGACATACCACCGGATCACTCTGCCTCAACAAACCTCAAAAACGGTCACAAAAACAGAGTTCTCTGGTATCAGAGATTTGAACTCTTCTTCAGAAGAACGTGATTGTGCCAGTCCCAAAGTTCCAGGAAGGAAAGGGGTTTTACTCCCCTATCTTCCTTAAACAAAAACCAAATGGATCCTTCAGATTAATCATAAACTTAACCACCTCAGCCCCTCTAGCTTAAACACCCTTAATGACCAGGCCACTTTTTACAATTCTGCACTACACTACTTTCACCATTTATTGCTCCGTCATACAACTTACCACCCAAATGAATTTTACCTCCTTTTCTTCTCATTGATAGAGCTTTCATTTGGTGGTATTTTATCGCTGCTGACATTTTAACTTTTTTTGATATTTAACTTTTTTTGACGAAATTTTTGCAAAAAAAATTACATTTTTCACTTTCTGTTGGAAAATTTGCCAAAAAAAACTACATTTCTCTATACATTTTTCTCTAAATTTATTGTTCTACATGTCTTTGATAAAAAAAAAATGCAATAAGTGTATATGTATTGGTTTGGGTAAAAGTTATAGCGTTTACAAACTATGGTGCAAAAAAGTGAATTTCCGCACTTTGACTTTCTGAGCACCTGTCCTGTTTCCTGAGGTACTACAATGCTCAGACAGTAAAAACACCCCATAAATGACCCAATTTTGGAAAGTAGACACCCTAAGGAATTCACTGAGGGGCATAGTGAGTTCATGAAAGTTTTTATTTTTTGTCACAAGTTAGCGGAAATTGATTTTTTTTTTCCAAAAATTTCATTTTCCGCTAACTTGTGACAAAAAATTAAAACTTCCATGAACTCACTATGCACATCAGCGAATACCTTAGGGTGTCTACTTTCCAAAATGGGGTCACTTGTGGGGTATTTATACTGCCCTGGCATTTTAGGGGCCCCTAAAGCGTGAGAATCCAAATGCGTAAAAATGCCCTGTGAAATCCTAATGGTACTCATTGGATTTAGGGCCCCTTTGCGCATCTTGGCTGCAAAAAAGTGGCACACATGTGTTATCGCCGTACTCAGGAGAAGTAAAATAAATAAATAAAATTCTACATGAGCTCACCATACCCCTCACCGAATACCTTGGGGTGTCTACTTTCTAAAATGGGGTCACTTGTGTGGTATTTTTACTGCCCTGGCATTTTAGGGGCCCCTAAAGCGTGATAAGAAGTCTGGAATCCAAATGCGTAAAATTGCCCTGTGAAATCCTAAAGGTAATCATTGGATTTAGGGCCCCTTTGCGCATCTTTGCTGAAAAAAAAGTGGCACACATGTGGTATCGCCGTACTCAGAAGAAGTAGGGCAATGTGTTTTGTGGTGTATTTTTACATATACCCATACTGTGTGTGAAAAATATCTCTGTAAATGACAACTTTTTCCATTTTTTATACAAAGTTGTCAATTTACAGTGATATTTCTCTCACTCAGCATGGATATATGTAAAAATACACCCCAAAACACATTGCACTACTTCTTCTGAGTACGGCGATACCACATGTGTGCCACTTTTTTGCAGCCAAGATGCACAAAGGGGCCCAAATTCCAATGAGTACCTTTTAGGATGGCATTTTTACGCATTTTTCTTCTCACATTTTAGGGCCCCTAAAATGCCAGGGCAGTAAAAATACCCCAAATGTGACCCCATTTGAGAAAGAAGACACCCCAAGGTATTCTGTGAGGGGCAGGGCGAGTTCATAGAAGATATTTTTTTTTGGGCACAAGTTAGTGGAATTTGATTTTTTTTAGTTTTTTCTCACAAAGTCTCCCTTTCCGCTAACTTGTGACAAAAAGTTCAATCTTTAATGGACTCAATATGCCCCTCAGCGAATACCTTGGGGTGTCTTCTTTCCAAAATGGGGTCACATGTGAGATTTTTGTACTGCTCTAGCATTTGAGGGTCTCCGCAATCATTACATGTATGGCCAGCATTTGGAGATTCTGCTATTCTCCTTATATGGAGCATACGGGTAATGAGATTTTTTTTCCGTTCAGCCTCTGGGCTGAAAGAAATAATGAAGGGCACAGATTTCTTCATTCGCATCGATCGATGTGGATGAAAAAATCTCTGCCAAAAATATGCAAGAAAACAAAGAGGGGCTGGCGATTGCCAGGACATAGGGGCTCCGCCCAAACATCCATACCCACTTCAGCTCCCTTGTCCTGGCAAACGTGATTTCTCCATTCACATCGATCAATCGATCGTTGTGGAGGAAGACATCTTTGCCAGATTTTTGATACAAAGTGTACAAACTTCTCCTCAGCTCATATGCCTGGGCAAACGTACCTGTACTGCAGAGGAGAAATCTCGTCTTGCAGCGCCGCATACACCGACTTCACGTGTCTTCTGACATCAGCGCAATGCTTCTCTCAGAATGCACATCAGTGCTGCAGCGTTTTCGTCGGTTGGTCCGTTGCTCTACCTGGAAAATAAAAGGTGGTTAGGGGGGGAAAAAAAAAAAGAAAAAACAGGCAGCAGGCTCATAAGCTTGAATGTTACAAACTTTATAAAACCTGAACATAAAAGGTTTTTTATAAAACCTGAACATCAAAACTTTTAAAACCTGAACTAACTTTAAGATTTCTTTTTCCTGCTACCTGTTTAATTATTTTTTTTTTTTTACCATTTCACTCTTTATTTTCCTAGTAGAAACCTCTCCTTTCCCATGGGACAATGTGTAAAGTGTAAATCACAAAGAGATGGTGCGAAGTACATTATGCACTTTATCCCAAGTGAAAGGAGATGTTTCTACCGTTTCACATTTCTGCTGTAGCACACCAGCACCCCTATGTGTTAGGGTCTCTCAAAACCTAGTATCCTGAGAGACCCTAGAGCCTGATTGGAAAAACTACCTGTGTTGTGCTGTCCCTACGTCCCTAAGTGTACCTGAGTGTGGTACTTCCGGAAACACTCCCCTAGGCATAGGGCAGGGTGGTCAGGACAGTCAGAACAGAAATAACAGGTGTCACGCCTTATTCCACTCCTGCTACAGACACGACATCTTTTTCGGGGTGACGGTTGGGTTGAGGTACCAGCAACGACATTGGGGAAATGTCGCTCGTGTAGATGGCTCACTACACTGGGGTTTGGGGCCACGGAACCTCCTGGATACAGGAGGTTCTCGATGATCTCTTCCTGAAATTTGAGGAAGGATCCTGTTCTCTCAGCCTTACTGTAGAGAACATAACTATTATACATAGCCAATTGAAATAAATATACAGACACCTTCTTATACCAGCATCTGGTGCGGCGAGAAATCAAATACGAGGCCAACATCTGGTCATTGAAGTCCACCCCTCCCATATGGAGGTTATAGTCGTGGACTGAGAAGGGCTTTTCAACGACACTGGTTGCCCGTTCAATTTGTATTGTCTTGTCCGCGTGAATGGAGGAGAGCATGTAAACGTCACGCTTGTCTCTCCATTTCACCGCGAGCAGTTCTTGGTTATACAAGGCAGCCCTCTCCCCCCTTGCAAGACGGGTGGTAACGAGCCGTTGGGGGAAGCCCCGACGACTACGTTGCACGGTGCCACAGCAGCCAATCTGTTCTAAATGCCTGAAGAGGGCCACACTTGTGTAGAAATTGTCTACATAAAGATGGTACCCCTTGCTGAATAAGGGTGACACCAAGTCCCAGACTATCTTCCCACTGCTCCCCAGGTAGTCAGGGCAACCGACCGGCTCCAGGGTCTGATCTTTTCCCTCATAGATCCGAAATTTGTGTGTATAGCCTGTGGTCCTTTCACAGAGCCTATACAATTTGACCCCATACCGGGCACGCTTGCTTGGGATGTAATGTTTGAAGCCAAGGCGCCCGGTAAAATGTATCAGGGACTCGTCTACGCAGATGTTTTGTGCAGGGGTATACAAATCTGCAAATTTCAGGTTGAAGTGGTCTATAAGGGGCCGAATTTTGTGGAGCCGGTCAAAAGCTGGGTGGCCTCTGGGATGGGAGGTGGTGTTGTCGCTAAAGTGCAGGAAACGCAGGATGGTCTCAAATCGTGTCCTGGACATGGCAGCAGAGTACATGGGCATGTGATGAATTGGGTTCGTGGACCAATATGACCGCAATTTATGTTTTTTTGTCAGGCCCGTGTTGAGGAGAAGGCCCAGAAAAGTTTTACATTTTGAAACTTGGACTGGTTTCCACTGGAAAGCCTGGGCATAGAAGCTTTCCGGGTTGGCGTTTATAAATTGAATGGCATACCAATTTGTTTCTGCCACGACTAGGTCAAAGAGCTCCGCAGTGAAAAACAGCTCAAAAAACCCCAGTGCCGATCCGATCTGAGCTGTCTCCACCCGAACTCCTGACTGGGTGGTGAAAGAGGGACCTAATGGTGCGGCTGAAGATGGGGGCTGCCAATCAGGGTTTGCCAGCACCTCAGCGATTCTAGGGGCTCTGTGGGCCTGTCTGCGCTGTGGCTGCGACGGGGGAACTACTGCACGTGCCACCGTACCAGCTTAAACTGCCCTTCTGGTGCTCGCCACTTCACCATGTTGTACGGCAGTGCTGGTAGTAGGTCCAGGATGGGCTGCGCTGCTGGAGTATGCCTCACCACGTAATCTGGCAGCGCCAGCCCCACTCTGCTGCCCTTGAAACGGATCCTGCTCTACCTGTGGTCTAGCGACACAGGGCCGGGTACGCCTGGTGGTATCAGGGACCTCAACCTCCTCGTCCGAACTTTGGGTCAGACTGCCACTGCTTTCTACAGGTTCATATTCTGACCCGCTAGATTCGTCAGATGAGGGTTCCCATTCCTCATCCAACTGGGTCAGAATCCTGTAGGCCTCTTCAGGAGAATACCCCTTATTTGACATTTGGACGACTAAATTTAGGGGGTATTCCCTGAGACTACCCAAGTAAAAAAGCAAGCCTGTCTTACAAATTGGAGGGTAGCGAAGTACAGAAGCCGCTGCGATTGATAAAAAATATCAAAACTGATTTTTTTTATCGCCGCGACGCTTGTGAAGTGATTGTGCAGTGATTACAAAAAAAAAAATTTTTTATCACTGTGGCGGGGCGGGCGTGGGTGAACGCACGTGTGGACGACCGATCAGGCCTGATCAGGCAAACACTGCGTTTTGGGTGGGGGGCGAGCTAAAGTGACAGTAATACTATTATAGATCTGACTGTGATCAGTTCTGATCACTTACAGATACTATAAAAGTACAAATGCTGATTAGCGCTACGCTAATCAGCGAATCAGTGACTGCGGTGCGGTGGGCTGGGCGCTAACGCTAACTACCTACCAAAGGGGCCTAAAATAAATCTAAACCTAACAATCAATACTAGTTGGAAAAAAAGTGACAGTTTACACTGATCACTTTTTTCCCTTTCACTAGTGATTGACAGGTGATTGAAAGGGGTGATCAAGGGGTTAATTGGGGTGATGGGGGGTGATCAGGGCCTCTGTGGAGTGTGCTTGGTGTACTTACAGTAGAGGTGTGCTCTCTCCTGGGTCTAACTGACGAAAAGGACCCAGGAGAGGGCACAGAAGCCATTTAATGCATTATATTTTTAAATATAATGCATTATATGGCTTGTGATTCGTTTTTTTGAACATCACCAGCCTGCCAGTGCCGATCATTGGCTGGCAGGCTGGTAACGAACTTCTCCTGAGCAGCTCCCGACAGTCTGTGCGCCTGTTCAGGCGCACAGAGCGCGTCATCTCGCCTCTCGCGAGATGACGCGCCCGAGCGTCAAGGAGGAACACAAGGACCGCCGAGATCACGCGATCCTGCGTGCGGTGGTCCTAAAGTGGTTAAAAAAGTTGAACAAATACATGAACTACAAGAGGTTTAAAATGGGGTCAATCAGATCCACAGTAAGTCTCCTGGCCCGCAACTGCTACATGCTGACGATCGACCTCTCGGATGCATATTATCATGTACCCATCCACAGTGCGTACCAGAGGTATCTACGTATAGCAGTACAATTACACGGACAAACCCTCCATTTACAGTTCCAGGCACTCCCTTTCGGTCTAGCATCCGCTCCCAGGGTTTTTTCAAAAATCATAGCGGAAGTAACCAGTCATTTTCATCTTCAGGGGATCATTGTAGTGCCTTACCTGGAAGATCTTTTGATAGCAGGATCATCGCTTCCAACCTTACAAAAACATCTTCAGACTGTCCGGGAGATTCTGGAAGAACTAGGCTGGCTGATAAATGAGCAAAAATCCGACCTGGTTCCCAGTCAAAGAAAAAAGTTTTTAGGTGTAATACTGGATTCTCACAGTCTTATGTCCTTCCTGCCTCTGGACAAGCAGATGTCATTGAACCGAAGGATATCCCTCTTTTGCAAAGCCAAAATAATCTCTATCCAAGAAATCATGAAGCTTCTGGGCCATCTGTCAGCCACCATACCAGCGGTCAGGTGGGATCAACATCACACCAGAATCCTACAGCAATTCCTATTGCAAATTTGGGATGAGGAACAAATTTCCCTAGATATAAAAGTAAAAATTCCCTTAAAGGTAAAACTCTCCCTATTCTGGTGGAAAATAAGAAAAAATCTGCAAAAGGGTGTCTTTTGGCGATCAGGTAAACACAGGGCCGGCGCGTCCTATAAGCGGACTAGGCCGGCGCGTAGAGCGCCCCTTGGCAAGGGGCGCTGCTAGGAGCGCCGGCCCTGCCTCATGCTGCAGCCGCCCGAGCGCTCTGAATTGAGCCTCAGACGGCTGCAGCACTGCCCGGGCTGGTGCGTCCATGAGGGCGCACCGCCCGGGCTCAGCAAGAGGAGAGGAGCTGACAGGAGGGAAGCGCTCAGCGCTCCCTCCTGTCACTCCATTGTAGCGCGGCTGAGCTCTTTATAGCCGTGGGTACAGGAGCATCTGTCTCCTGTACCCGGCCCGACTGATATGAAGTGCGCACACAGTGTGCACTTCCTGTCAGTCCGTCAGGGTACAGGAAACTAAAGCTCCTGTACCCCTGGACCATAAAGAGCTCGGCCGCGCTACACTAGAGGTAGGGGGAGGAAGAATGACAAGAGTGGGGGAAGAAGAATGACAAAGGGGGGAGAATGACAAGGGGGGAGAAGAATGACAAGGGGGAGAATGACAAGAGGGGGAAGGAAGAATGACAAGAGGGGGAGAATGACATGGGGGAGGAAGAATGACAAGGGGGAGGAAGAATAACAAGGGGGGGGGAGGAAGAATGACAAGAGGGGGGAAGGAAGAATGACAAGAGGGGGGGGGAGGAAGAATGACAAGAGGGGGGGAAGGAAGAATGACAAGGGGGGGGAGAGAATGACAAGAGGGGGAGAGAATGACAAGAGGGGGGAGAGAATGACAAGGGGGAGAGAATGACAAGAGGGGGAGAGAACTGGCATTAGTTAAAGGGGTTCTGCAGTTTATTTAAACTGATGATCTATCCTATGTATGCAGTAGCGCCTCGGCCTTCTTGCTGCTTACCGCAGGCGCAGTGACGTCACGACTAGTATCACTGACCTTGGCGGGGTTAAGCTCTGTTCACTTGAATGAAGCTTAGCCCCGCCCAGGCCAATGAAACTAGTCGTGACGTCAATGCGAGAAGGCTGAGGTGCTACTGCCAGCGCCGCTGCCTTCTGAAACAGCTGATTGGCGGGGGACCCCTGACGATCAGTTTAAATAAACTGCAGAACCCCTTTAATATGGCAGATCATATGGGTGGGGCATTGTGATGTCACATGGGGGGGGGGCGGCAAACTTTTCTTTTGCCTAGGGCGGCAAAAATCCTTGCACCGGCCCTGGGTAAACATTACTACAGATGCCAGCGGGCGCGGCTGGGGAGGCTTCACATCAAACCAGGTTGTACAAGGATCCATTCTTCCTCAAATGTAAGAGAATTGTCAGCGATCCTCAAAGTTATGCATTCTCTCAATCAATCTCTGAAAGATCGACATATCAAAATTTTGTCCGACAATGCTACCGCAGTAGCTTATATATATCGTCAAGAAGGCTCAAGAAGCAGTGCCTTAATGAAGACAGCAAACAACATCTTCTCCTGGGCCGAAAAAAAAACGCAAGTCTCTAACAGCGGTGGTAGCAGTCAGAGTGTAGTGTTTGGGGTAAAATCGCCTACTTGGCGGTGTGGCAGTTTTTTTTAAAGTCACCAGAGAAGGTGAACATGGCCATATGTAGATTCTGTGGGCAGAAGGTAAAGCGTGGCCATAGTGCCAATGTTGGCACCACGGCCCTGCGTCAACATATTCAGCGTCACCATAAAGTGGCCTGGGAGAACTGTGGCTTCAATGTGGTGGTCGAGCCTGCCGCAGCAACCGCTGCATCACCCAATGGCACACACCTGGTTTAATGCAGTCAAGGCTCCACCACCTCAGCCGAAGGGAGCTGTCTGTCCTCACCCATCATCTGCTGGTCCTTATGCCTTTGCTCCTCGCCCTCCTACTCATCGTCAGTCATTCCATCAGCAATCGATCACCAAGGCGATTGCCAAGAGACAACAGTATGCGTGCACTCATCTAACGGGGCAGAAGCTGATTGTGCTCCTGTCCAAGTTGGTGCTGCAGTCCCTCCCTTTCTAAGTGGTGGACTCTGCACCTTTCAGAGAACTGATGGCTTGTGCCGAGCCGAGGTGGGGAGTCCCAAGCCTTAATTTATTTGCCAAAAAGGCAGTACGAGCCCTGCACACCCATGTAGAACAGAAGGTAGGCCAGTCCTTGAGCCTGTTGGTTTCTGCCAAAGTGCACGGCAGCGCCGACGTGTGGAGCTGTAACTACGGTCAGGGACAATACATGTCCTCTATGGCCCACTGGGTGAATGTGGTTCCTCCACAGCCACACCAGCAACTTGGCCAGGTAATGCCGCTTCCACCTCCACGTTGTCACACCGTTGGTCCTGCGACAATGCCTGCCTCTGCCTCCTTATCCTCCACCGTGTCCTCAGCCTTCACTGCAAGGAAAATTCACAGTGACCCTCCAGCATACCACATGTACAGGGCACTACGGTGTCACGCTGTTCTGCACCCTGTTTGCCTGACCGACAATGGGGAGAACATGGTGTCTGCGCTGCGTCAAGGAGGGCTGAGCCATGCGCCCTGCATGGCACACGTGTTCAATCTGGTTGTAAAGCCGTTCTTGAAGTCTTTCACCCATTTGCAAGACATCCTAAAAATGGGCAGGAAACTTTGCATTCACTTCAGCCACTCGTACACCGCAAAGCATACTCTCCTTGAACTGTAGCGGCAGAACAGCATCTCTCAACATAGGCTGATATGCGACGTTTCCACCCGCTGGAATTCCACCCTCCATATGTTGGACCGACTATACGAACAGAGAAAGGCCATAAGCGATTTCTTGATGATCCAAGTGGACAGGAGGACTCCCCTGTGTAACTTTGATGTCAGCCAGTGGCAACTCATGCGTGATACCTGCCATTTGCTCAGGCCCTTTGAGGATGCCACGTTATTTGTCAGTCGCTCATCTCTAATGAGGACCTTTCAATCATCCTGAAGACACAGCATATAAATTAGCACAAATATCTTGCAAAGTAGTTTTTTTTATCTGCAAATTCATATTGTACAAGGCATCAAGTGTATTTACCCATAGTGCAAAGTCAATAATGATGAAAAAAAAAGTAGTCCATGAGCAGTAATCCATGAGAAATTGTTGACTGGAGATAAAATGAGCATGTACCTAAACCAATATATTGTCCAGGCTCCATTCATAAGGCTCTGCAACATGCATAATGTTTGAATGTTTATAACCAACATATGAGGTCTCTTGCATTGGAGAACTCTATTTTTGCCTAGAACAGCTGTTTCTCTAAGAGGAGTGTTTGCAATATGTGCTTTAAATAGTCTTCACACCATTTACATTGATGTTTAAAAGGGAAATAAAATGACAATACGAGAAAAAGAGTAGCTTCAGAGGCATAATGTTGCCACACTTCAAAAACAGCATTTCAATAAAACACAGAAGTGGACATTTATGATAATTCAGCCCTGACAAAATGAAGCATGGTGCAACAGATTCATCATTTAAGATCCACTGCTAGTCTTCTTCCTTGCCATATATAAGATGGATCAGGCCACCAGCCTATAAAAGTCATTTACAAAGCTTGTAAGTTTTTTGGGAAGTATGCACAACTAATAATATAAAATAAAAATAAATCAGTGCCGAAAGAGGAGAATCAGTTATTTTCAGATACATTTGCTACTATTCAGCTCTGGAATTAAAAACGCCCAAACCTTCTGTCTCCCAACAGCAGACATCAGGCTACTATCAGGCTGTCCCATACACATTAGATTCTCCCCTTTATCAACAGATTCATTTGAATTTTAAAGTTTATGGCCCTAATGCTGGGCAATACCATAAAGGTAGTCAGAACCCAACAATATGGACAGGACTAACTGTGGAAATATGGATCGGGAATGTTAGATTTTAGCAGAAGTAAATGCTGTAGTTGTCACATTGGCTTGTTCCCCTCTCCCCACTGACAAAAACATTGAGCCTCTTTGAAAAGTTTGCTTTCCTTTTTGGTCCCAGATTCCAAGCATCACCTTAAATCCTATTTAAAGAACAAGATTAATAACATTTATTAAGACATTGACCACAAGTGTTATTCCACAGTCCCTAAATGTTCTCTCTTATACCTTCTTCATGTTTTGCCCAAGGTAGAGTAAGGCACTTCCCCCTTCCTCCTACCTATTGTTTCCATTTCTAATATTTTTTTGCTAAAGAACGTATTTGATAACTGATAGCATTCTCATCCAAAGGTAGCACATAGGAAAAAAGGAAAAAGAAAATGCTGGAACCAGTTATCTTCACCATTGACTTGGAGATAATTTTAGCAGGTAACTGTCTTATTTTCACATCTGAGATTAAACATCTGCAGACAAATTGTCAGCAATCATCTTGTTCAGTTAGATCAGTTGTAAAGTGCCACAAAGTAAGTGTGACCTTAGCCAAAAGTCTAAAACTTGGATATGTTGAAAGGTATGTTACATGCAGTCCAGCTTGCAAATTCTTTCCTTAGTGCTTTCTGGGAGCATTCATAGCTTCCAACCAAATTTGTTCAATGAAGCAGGACAGTCCCTTCTGTTCACAGCCAGCTGCCACCTATTATGCTACCAGGTATTCACACATCTGTCAAAAGGACTTTCCTGTCTTAGAATCCATCCATCCACTCACTGATACTGTTACAAAATTCAGGGACCGAGAAAAAGAAATTATAATTTGAATATTTGTCTAATCTGTACTAATCAGTACTGTATGATTGGCTTGCTAGGATTATCACATTAAAAACGATGCTCTAATCAGATCAGCACCCAATTCCCAATACCTCATATCTAGTACGAGCACTGGAACTGCCTACTTACATAAAGATATATTTGATAAGGACGGTAAGGAAATTCGATGATAATGTGACACTATCATCATAAAATAAGGTCCTGCTATCCCTAATGAAAAATAACAAATATTGCAAATTATAAGTAAATTAACTCTCTTACCGATACCGAACCTGAAAGTCAATGTCCAACCCTGTTCCCCCAGAAAGCTGTCAAAGGCTTTTTACCTAGCCAACCAGTACCCTGGTCTGTACTAATGAGAGGCAAGAATCCCTGAAACATCTGACTACAAATGGTTGTCCCTTTCTTTTAAAAGGTACTTGTCATGCATCAAGGATCTTCTATGTGTCACGCATAGACTTACATGGTAGCTATTAGTGTTGAGTGAATTGAAGCTAACAAAGTGGACTTTGATCCAAAGTTCAGGAAAAATTTGGTTCGCCGCAAAGCCATATTTCCTCATTCTTCGCGGTAACAAATTGATTTTCCCTGAAATGGCTGTAAGAAAAAAAATACTTACCCCGTCTTGCTTCAATAGCCCATGCGAAATCTCGTGTATGTTGACTTATGACATCACCATACCGACCAATGATGTCATCACACGCAAGCGAGATTTCTCTCTGGATCTTCAAGCAAGACGGCCACTATGGCCTTTTTTTTTATAAGCAACCCCTAAAATGCTTTAATATTGATCTCATTGATCTCAGATGCCACTGTCACATGTGGATAAAATTGTTGGTATGCTTCACTAAAGAAAGAAAAATCCAGAAGTGTCACTGAAATAAATTAAAACTGACAAAAGTAATAAAAAATAAAAATTTACTGAAAATCAGACTTTGATTTTGAATTGTGGTTCAACAGAATAATAAAAAAAAAAAAAAACTTATGAACTGGTCTGGACAAAAATGATTATACCCTGAGAAAAGGGACATGTTAATTAAAGATATGTTCTGCAATTAGCATAACATGTGTTTTCAAACTTGTAATTAGTCAGTTTTCTTATTTAAAGGGTGAAAAGTAGTCACTGGGAAGTTTGGTATAATGGTGTGTATCGCATTTGAACATGGACCAAAGAAAGCCAAGGAGAGAGGCTGTAAGAACATCTCCAAACAGCTTGATTTTCCTGTTACTACAGTTGAATGAATTATTTAGAGGTTTCAGGTATACTGGACTGTAGCCAACCTCCCTGGATGTGGCTATAGGAGGACAATTGATGGCAAATTAAAGAGACGGATAATACAGACACAGTGTCCCACTACGTGCTAAACGTGGGCACTTCAAACTTCTGTATATGTAATGTATTGCTGTGTAAACTGTAATTCCTTATAACAGGCTGTTTTAGATGAGTGTGTCATACTTACCCCTAGGTGGTGCTGGCACCACATGTATATAGCTGAGGGTGTGCTAATGCAGTGTAGAACAGTAGGTGGAAGGAAGTTAGTTATGTGTGAGGAGGTGAACAAGACAAGTCCAAGATGTAGCTGCCACTTTAGCCCCTTGGCCCTCATCAAGCTGAGGGAGTGTGGACAAATTTCTTACAGCTACCTAGCACAGACCAGAGAGTCAATGTATAGATATAGAGCAAGTCTAGTGGAGGTAGAAGCAGCATTAGCTTATGGAATCCACAGCACCAGTGACCAGATGAAGCCTAAAAGCACCTGGACACAGTCAGATGACTGGGCGCAAAGTTGTGTATTACCACATGCCTCTATGGACATTGTGGACCAGCGTTTATGAAAGCATCCTGTACAAAGAATGGAGTAGAGGATTCTGCCTGCCATTAGGGAGACCACCCTGTGGATTGCTAATTACAGTAAGAAGTTTTTATATCCAGTACCTGATTGCTAGAGTGTGGACAAAGTATAGACAGATATTTAAAAAAAAGGAGAACTCCTGAAGTTGCAATTGCCAAGCCTGTTACAAGAATTACAGGCGAACTAATATTTGGATTATTATATTTTCTAATTACAAATGAACTGTACAGACTACCCTGAAAAAATTGATCAAGTAAAAGTTCAGTTGTTTACAATCATTGACGCCTCATCCTTTCTACCACCTTCCTTTGCACCTAACGGTGCTGGCGTCACGAACACCAGGGACCCTGCCTCCAAAGCACCTAAAAAAAATACACCATCAAGGGCACCTCAACCATCATCTGCCGGGAGTCCCTGTACAACAGAGTGTGCCCCGAAGTTATTGGTGTTGTCCTTCAATTCACTGCCCGCTGGTCCAGGGAGCGCTGCTAACCGTGAGTAAAACAACTACTACCCCCCATCGGCCCACCGTAGCTAACGTGTTGCCCTTGCAGCCCGGTTGCTGCACAAATAGTAACCAAAGAGCCAGAACAACTTCCAAAGAGATTAGAGGAAAATCAGTGTCAGATTGCACCATGCCTCCTTGTCTTGGCCAGTGGACTTAATTAAAGAAGACAGAGGAGGAAACCATTGTTGAAAACAAATCATAAAAATGCAAGACTGGAATTTGTCAAAATGCATATTGACATGCCGCAAAGCTTCTAGGAAAATGTTCTTTGGACAGATGAGACAAAACTGTAGCTTTTTGGCAAGCCACATCAGTATTATGTGCATAGACGCAAAAATGAAGCATACAAAGAAAAGAACAATGACTTAGGCTACTTTCACACTGGCATTTTTGGATCCGCTTGTGAGATCCATTTCAGGGCTTTCACAAGCGGTCCAAACGGATCAGTTTTTCCCCAATGCATTCTGAATGGATAAGGATCCGTTCATAATGCATCAGTTTGGCTCCGTTCAGTCTCGATTCCGCTCTGGAGGCGGACACCAAAACGCTGCTTGCAGCGTTTTGGTGTCCGTCTGATGGAACTGAGCCAAACGGATCCGTCCTGACATACAATGTAAGTCAATGGGGACGGATCCGTTTTCAATGACACAATATGACACAACAAAAAACGGATCCGTCCCCCATTGACCCGCATATGTTCATGATAATACAAACGGATCCGTTCTGAACGGATGCATGCGGATGTATTATTAGTGCGGATCCGTCTGTGTAGATACATGACGGATCCGCACAAGATGCCAGTGTGAAAGTAGCCTTACTTCTACCATAATCCAAAACTCTCACTCCCGGCTACAAGACTTCTGCCAAGATGCACCAGTTTTCTGGAATGCTCTACCCCAAGAAATTAGGTTAAACCACACTATACACAGTTTTAAGTGCTCCCCCAAAACAAATCTTTTTAGGGTGGCCTATCACATCCTCTGATCTAACTACTCTCCATATACAGACCATCTATCATTTCCTGAACCTGATCATCCACCAAACTCTCCACGGCACCCGTGCACTTAGAAGCACTTCATATATCAGCTGGTGTCTGGCTCATGCAGCTTTATATCTGCTCCCCTATTTTCCCAACATGGCTTGACCATTGTACAAAAAAAACACTTTTACCTTTTCTGTCACCCTTATCTCCGCATAGATTGTGAGCTCTTGCGAGCAGGACTCTCATTCCTCTTGGTGAAATTATTGATGTGTCTGTTGCTATGTTATTTATGACTGTTTGTACATAAACCCCTGATCTGTAAAGCGCTGTGGAATATGTTGGTGCTAATATTATTACTACTGTACTACTACTGAAACATGGAGGAGGCTATGTTTTGGGGCTGCTTGAATCTTGAATCTGTGCAGCGTACAATGAAATCTCAAGATTATCAAGGCATTCTGGAGCTGCAGGTCATGGATCCTCCAACACGATAATCACCCAAAACACACTGCTAAAAACATTCAAGAATGGCTTACAGCAAAGCAGTGGACTATTCTAAAGTGGCCTTCTATGTGCCCTGATCTAAATCCTAATTAACATCTGTGGAAGGAGCTGAAACATGCATTCTAGAGAAGGAACCCTTCAAACGTGAGAAAGCTGGAGCAGTTTATTCATGAATGAGCCAAAATTCCTATGGACAGGTGCAGAAGTCTCGTTGAGAGTTACATAAATCACTTGATTGCAATGATTGTCTCAAAAGGTTGTGCAACAAAATATTAAGTTAAGGGTACCGTCATTTTCGTCCAGGCCACTTTCATTCGTTTTTTTTTTTATTATTATTATTATTATTATTATTCTGTTTAACCACAATTCAAAAGCAATGTCTGATTTTCATTAGATGATTTTCAGTAAATATTTTTTATTATTAGTTTTGTCAGTTTCAAATTATTTCAGTGACCATCATCTACAAAGGTCTCCAAGTGCCTAAGTGGGTGTAGGCACACTAGGTGAGCACCTGAGAATTCCATCAGAAACAATATTAAGTGTAGCCACCATTTATATTTGTTTTTAGTCATTGTAGTTTTTTCTTTCTTCAATGGAAGTGTAACAACAATTTTGTCCACGTATGTAAGTGGGTAACATAAATAAAGTAATGAATCTATATTTTTGCAGAACAACCGGAACCTTCAAACGTAATATATTTTTGTAGAATTTTAAAAGAAACTGCTTTGAGTGAAAGCAATATAAGGGTATGGGATGGGAAAGTCCACACTGCAAGTTAATTTCTGCATAGTTTTTTCCCCACAGTGTGTTGATGAGATTTGCTGCTACTGTAAAGGCCTATTTAACAGGGCAGATTATCAGGCCAATTATTGGGAACAAATGTTCACATGAATGCCTGTTGGGGTCACTAAAATAAAACTCTATGGGGAATGGATGATCGAACAGCATAAGATTCTGATTTGTGAAGCAAGGTAATGAAGTTTTGTAGTTTCTGGACAAAGCCTAACCAAGGGACAACATAGGAACCGTAGATGTAAAAGCAGGTTAGTGATTACATAGCACAGTGACCAAAGATGTGTAAATAGCTAGTAGCCCTTGCCAGCAGCTAATGTTGGGAAAATGAGCTCCCTTTGTCAGATTGAGCGTTTGAGCTCACAGAAAGCTATAATCACTGCAGCCCACTCCCACATTATCTCAAATTAGCCAATTTAATGTTATACAATCACGTCATTAAACCAAACACAAGGTGAGTTTCCGCTTATTTATTACCGAAATACAATGTGGGAGTATACAACTACTTTTTGTTCTTATAGTTTTTTTTTTTTCTTTTAAATTGGTTCAACAGTTGATTTGTTTTTGCTAAGGAATATTTGAACTAAAAGTATATGGTTCAAAACAAATCATTAGGAAATGGGGATATAATATTTCATCTAAGCAAAGAAATGAGCTGACCTGTATTTACTTCTTTTATATCGCAGTAATTTACTGTAAAATCTTTAATTAGTTTTCTACTTTAGAGGTATATTGATATCTAATAAAAATTGTGCTCAATATTGTACACATGCTCAAAATATGACGGCTGCAATCAATATGTCTGTCGACACCAGAGTTAATTTAGTAGACTATCTTCTAACAGCAAAAGTGTGCATTCTTGATTTAAATCCTAAAATGAATATATATATATAGAAATTTGTTTCATGTCTGATTCGCCAAACTACTCCAAAAATTCGATTTGGATCTGAATCAATTCTACCAGAATCAAAAGTGCTCCAACTGGCCTGAAATTTGTGAACTCATATTTTTTTCTCTCTTGTCTTTTTCTCTTTTTTATTTTATTTAGAATATTTTCTACTTCTCCCCCCATTTTTAATCCCTCTCCAATAAATGCCGAGAGCTTCCTCTCCAACTCAATTGGCTCCCCATGGTGTGATTCTGGGGTGCCGATGGTTGCCATGGCACCCTGAAGCCTTACAAAGGCCTCCAGGTCTGCCATGTATGGAAGCTCATGAGGCCCAGCTCCAGGCTGGGTCCTATAGGCAAGTGTCCGTGTGAAACAGACAGTTTCAATGTAGTTCAATAAAACATGTATTGTACTGCATTGAAACAGCGATCAGACCCTGGGACTAAAATAAAAGTAAAAACGATAAAAAATAAAATAAAAATCATTTGTTAAAAAAGGACCTCTTTCCTCTCATCAAATCATTTACCATTTTGGGTAGACTGACACACCAGCCGCTTCAGACATAGCTGGAGCTGCTGGGTAGGATAGAAAGGTATGTATTCTCTCCTCCCCCAAGGGGCTCGCTTCCCTCTGCAGAGGCTTTATTGCCACTAATGACTGCACACATATAACCCACAACACATTATAAAAATCATGAATTCCTAGGGTAATGAATGCTTTTGAAAAAGCCCACTGACATCAATGACTCCATTCAGGGGAGTAGCTAAAGGTTAATGGCCATGGGCTCTGGTGCAAGAGTTCAGCTTGGGACCCCCTTTCCTCAGTGCTTTGTGGTAAGGGGCAGGGCGGCACATAAGCTTTCTGCTGCCAGAGGCAAAAATTAAAACAGGACCCAACTGCCCCCCCCCCCGCCAAATTCTCGAACATAACCCCTTCCCTCTAGCCCTACAGTTAAAGACATACTTAGAAAACATTAGATACAATGTCACAAAACATACAGTGCTACATACCTCCTACATCCAGTGATGTCTCCTCTGATGTAGATGTTCAGTTTGACAAACAGAAATGTTCGTTTCCTAGTTTCCTATGTGCCCTAAAAAATAACTGCAACCAGTAAATAGTGTCCTTGATACTAACAGTGTAAACATAATATCCCCCAAAAATAACTGTGCTAAGCTGATACTGTGCTCACCAAAGTCCCACCAATTGAAATAATTATCTGCCACTTAGTGCACTTAGTGTTAACAGTATCATAGTCCCCCAGTAGTAATAATTCTCCTTTTAATATGTGCAAGTAGAAAAATGCCCCTTGTAATGTGCATCAGTGCAAAAATTACCCCCTTACAATGTGTGCCAGTGTTAAAAATACCCCCTTACAATGTGTTACACCCCAGAGTGGTGTTACCACTCTTACACCCTGCTACTATTTCTAATGGGCTAACCTGAATGTCCTCTTTGTATTTCTGTCCAGGTCCTCTACATCGTGCAATGATAATATCTTTCTGCAACTGTTTTATGACATGTATTGTGCCTGGTTCACCAGCAGGTGGCAGTGCAAATGGCAGAGCTATGGTTAGACAGAATGGAACTCACCATTCCAGTCTCCCCCCCCCCCCTTTGAGCTGAAGTGGGTCAGGCCTACTTCCTGTAGCACTAGTTAGATTGTTCAAGGGGCACATCTCTGCTGGATGTGCCCATGCCAGCCAGAGCACCTTAAGCTCTGCTGGCTAGGGAGGCTGAAGCATAGAAGCCTCAGGAGTCAGGAGATTAGTTCCTCAGCTGAAACATAAGTCCGATTACAGAGAGAAGTGCAGCATAAAGAAAAAGCCAAGTTAGCTTCAGTACAGCAAAGTGAGAGAAAAATATAGCATAGTTGAGTTTTCCTGCCAGTTTAATGCTAAAGCCTGCTGGAACCAAGACAAAGCCTGTAAACTGTTGGAAGAAACATTTATTTAAAGTAAAGCTGATGGTGAACTTCATCTCAAGGTCTGGACTCAAGTTATTCTTTTATCCCTCAATTTTTCCACCTATTTATTGCTACAGCCTGGGGTCCAGCAGTGTCACACCGTGACACACATAAAGAGACATTAAGGTCACAGTACACTATTCTGCATTCCTTACTAAACCTGAGACGCAATACAGCTGCCCTGGGGGGAGGTGTCCCATTGCAGATGTGCATCAGTACAAAAAATATCCTATTAAAATGTGAGTCAGTATAAAAAATACCCTTTTATAGTGTGTGCTGGTACAAAAAAATACCCCCTTATAATGTGCACAAGCACAAAAAATACCCCCTTATAATGTGTGCCAGTGCAAAAAATGCCCCCTTATAATACATGCCAGTGCAAAATATACCCCCTTAAAATGTGCGCAGGTACAAAAAATGCTCCCTCTTAATGCCCCAGTAGAGCCAATGTCCCCATGGTACCCCCCATAATGTTTGCCAGTACCAGAACATGTCCTCTTATGTGTGCCAGTACAAAATACCCCTATTTAGTGCTCTCAGTAAATGCCACCATAGTGCTCCCCCTCACCATGGTGGCCATCAGCATAGTGCCACATAAACCATAATGAATTCAAATTCTTACCTCCATGCAGCCTTCAGTGATGCAGTGCAGGCCTCTTCCAGCCTATTTCCTGAGCTATACGTTCACCACATACACACATCATAGGCATTACGGAAAAAAATCTAAAAGGACGATTGGCCGTTTTTTCATCGCTTCACCTACCCCCAAAAATTTAATAGGTAATGAAAAAGAAATATACATCCCAAAATGGTATCAATAAAAACTTTAGATCATATAGGAAAAAATGAGCTTTCACATAGCTTCATAGATTTAACTATAAAACAGTTATGGTAGTCAGCAGTGGCGTAGGGATCGCCATAGCAGCCATAGCGGCTGAGTTTTTTTTTTTTATTCATGTGGCAGCAGGATGGAGATGAGCGCTTCCATTGTGGAAGCGCTCATCTCCATATTCATCTCTATCGCCGTCCTCAGGACAGCGATACAGATAAATGGAGCAGGGGAGAGGGGTCTCCCATGCCCGTTCCTCTGATAGGCTACAGACCTAGTGCCTGTAGCCTATCAGAGGCCGGTGCAGGCGGCGCGATGACGTCATCGCGCCGCCTGAGCCGTACAGCGCGGGACACAGGCCGGAAGAGGCCTGCATCGCTGACAGTAGCATAAGGTAAGTATGTGAGTTTTTTGTTTTATTATTTATACTATACTGTGGCAAGTAGGGGGGTGGGGGCCCTATATACTGGCACAATATGGGGGGGTCTGCACTATAGAGAAGAGGGGAAGCACTATGGGGCCATATATACTGGCACAATATGGGGGGGGGGCACTATGGGGCCCTATGTACTGGCACAATATGGGGGGGCACTATGGAGAAGAGGGGAAGCACTATGGTGCTCTATATACTGGCACAATATGGGGAGGCGCACTATGGAGAAGAGGGGAAGCACTATGGGGCGCTATATACTGGCACAAAATGGGGCGTGGGCACTAAGGAGAAGAGGGGAAGCACTATGGGGCCATATATACTGGAACAATATGGGGGGCACTATGGAGAAGAGGGGACGCACTGTGGGGCCCTATATACTGGCACAATACAGGGGGACTATGGAGAAGAGGGGAAGCACTATGGTGGCCCTATATGCTGGCACAATATGGGGGGGGCACTATGGGACCCTATATACTGGCACAATACAGGGCGCTATGGAGAAGAGGGGAAGCACTATCGTGGCCCTATATACTGGCGCAATATGGGGGGGCACTATGTGGCCCTATATACTGGCACGGTGGTGAAGAAAGAGAACATCTACTGTACATCAAAGGAGACGTCACTAGATATAAGAGGTATGTGGCGCTGTATGAGGCTACTTTCACATCTGTGTTAGTGATCCTGGCAGGCTGTTCCAGCTGAGAATTCACTGGATCCGGCACTGCTGGATGCAGACAGAATGTCCGCCAGCCCCATTAACTATAATAGGGTACGGCAGAGATCCGGCCACAATCTGGCAAAAATGCAGAGAATCAGCAGGACATAAACCGCTGTATGCTGTGGTTTGTGTCCAGTCGATTCCTTGCATTTTCCTGCCGGATTAGGTGGCCAGATCGTACTGTCACAGGTGTGAAAATAGCCTTACCCTGTATGTTTTGTATTGATGTATGTAATGTTAGAATAGAATAGGTTAGGTTGACAATTTAAATAGAGAAAAAGAAAAAACACAGCACCTCATGTGCAGAACATCCAGCAATTAAATACTAAAATAAGTGCAAGTTGCGCTTACCAGATTTGGTTGTGCTCAGTCACAACCACTTGTTGAGCCTTACTGGTGTTTTCCCTCACCAGATGTAGGGGGTGCCGTGCTGCTGCCAGGTCCTGGCCCGTCTCTTGTTCCACAAGTTCCCGGGTTCAGTAGATCAATTTGTGTGAAGGAAGAAAAATGGACCCTTTTACGGCACTGCCGACGTCATCAATAATCCACAGGAGAGCTCGCTGAGTTTTACTTTTTTATTGGTTAAAACATATATTTGCTTGTCTTCGAGTTTCTGGGACGGACTGTCCCCTTCATCAGGACAATGTGCAATTTACAGAGAAAGTGCATACACATTCTTTTAAATGGTGTTTTTTGGCGCCTAAACCACCCTAAAGGGGGAGTGGTTTATGTAAATTTAATTATACTTTTTTTTTCTTAACCGATCATGTGACCAAGTTCTGATCACATGACTCGGCCACACCTCCCTGTAGTGACGTCAGCGCCCCCAGAGTTTTCTCTTTTGCGCTGTTGTTTGCCGCACTGATGTCAGTGTGGCAAAGCGTGTCTGGCTGCAGGAGGGAGGCATAAATCGCAGCAGTAATTATTATAATATGTGAAGTGATACACTTATTTTTTCCAGGAGTGTGTAAATAAAGTTAGTTGTATCACTTTTTGAATGTATTTGGAGATTTGATGTTAATATGTCATAGGGGTTTGGAGTGATCGTTTCACTCAGTTAAGTTAGAATAGCAATTATAAGCCTAATCGTAGTGAGGATAGATAAAAGAGTTAGAGAATAGGCAGGTGGGATTTACGATAAAATTTACATTAAAAAAAAAACACAAAAATTTTTAGGTTGACAATTTGGCATGGGGTGGGGGGCCCAGTCACATTTTTTGCACAGGGGCCCTCTGCTGTCTGTGTCCGCACCTGACACTATAGATGACTACAGTATACAGTATAATCCCTGCACCATGCGGTACAATATACAGAATAATCCATACACCAAGCCATACAATATACAGTATAATCTATACACCATGCCGTACAATATACATTATAATCCATACACCATTCTGTACAATATACAGAATAACACCTACACTGTGGGGTTATTGTATATATTGTACGGCATGGTGTATGGATTATACTGTATACTGTGTACAGCATGGTGTAGGAACTATACTGTATATTGTACGGCATGGTGTATGGATTATACTGTATACTGTGCACAGCATGGTGTATAAACTATACTGTATATTGTATGGCATGGGGTATGGATTTTATAATTCATTCTGTACTGCATGGTGTAGGGGTAAGGGTCCATTCACATGTCCGCAATTCTGTTCCGCATTTTTCAGAACGGAATTGCGGACCCATTAATTTCTATGGGGACACACTATGTCCTGCCCGCATCCACAATTGCGGATCTACACTTCCGGGTCCGCAATTGCGTTCCCGGAAAAATAGAACATGTTCTATCCTTGTCCGCAATTTTCTATATAGGGTCGGCGATCTGCGGAACGCACATTGCCAGTGTCCGTGTTTTGCGGATCCGCAGATCCGCAAAACACATGTTGGAGATCCGGGAGGGGGGGCCCATAAAAATATTTTGCTATGGGGCCCAATAATTTCTAGCTACGCCCCTGGTGGTCAGAATATGGCAATGAAGGAATATATACATTTTTCCCCAAATTTGTATTTTGTTCAGTATTAAAACATAAGAAAAACTATATAAATATGCTGTCATTGTAATTGTACTGACCCAGAGAATGAAGGACTTGGGTCAGTTTTGCTGCTTAGTGAATGTTGTGAAAACTAAATCCATAAAACTGTGGTGGAATTGTGTATTTTCTTTCCCAATTCCACCCCAGCTTCTCACGACATCATATGCAATACTAAATGATGCTATTAGTAAGTACAACTTTTCCTGCAAAAAGCAAGTCCTCATACATAAAATGAAAAAAATTATAGCTCCGGGAAGGCAGGGAGTTGAAAACGAGAAGGGGTTAACTAAAACTGCATAGTATATCAACAATACAGTGGGAGACATTTATCAATGTCTTTATGCCACAATAGTGACATAGAAAAGTAGGAAAGTATGGCGCACGCTATATGTGCACCCAGGGCCGGCGCTTCCATAGAGGCAAGGGGGGCAATTGCCCCCGGGCCCCGAGTCCTTAGGGGCCCCCGGCGCCGGCCCGCAAACTAACTAGACGGGCTACTATTTTGCTGCGGCCGCGGGCTAATGGAAAAGAGTGAGGAGGGGGTGGGGCCCGCGGCCTCTGTGAGCTACGCTCTGCTGCCTCAGCCTGCCTGTCTCTTTAAGAGAGCAGTGGCTGCTGGAGCGTAGCTGCCGCACAGGCACGTCTTTGTGTTTGATGTTGCCACTGAGCTCCGCCCCCAGAGAGAAGAAGGAAGGAGCGAGCGCCAGGTTCCAGCCAGCCACAGGGAAGTGTACTGCCATAAGGGAGGGGAAGGGAAGTGTGCTGCAATAGGAGGGGGGGAGGAGAGGGAAGTGTGCGGCCAGGAAGGGGGGTGGGGGAGGAGAGGGAAGTGTGCTGCCGGGAAGGGGGGGGGGAGAGGGAAGTGTGCTGCCGGGAAGGGGGGGGAAGTGTGCTGCCATGAGGGGAGGGGAGGGAAGGGGGGGGGATGGGGGGCGGGGGGGGGGGAGAGAGGGAAGTGTGCTGCCATGGGGGGAGGGGAGGGGGGGGGGCCCTTATTGTTTTTCGCCCCAGGGCCCCATTTGACCTAGAACCGGCCATGTGTGCACCATAATTTGTGAATTTTTAGGCTTCTCTGCACTTTTCTGAAGTGCCAAGAAAAGGGGTGTGGCTTAGCAGGGAGATGGGCTTCACATGGCCCACTGGATTTATTATAACTTCAGTTTCTGGTGCACGGCAGGGCAGAGATGCACCTGATTTATTAAAAGGCATGGTATATTGATGCAATAAAAATTAATCTAGTATATTTGCAGATACCAAGCGGATCACTGTTAAGAATTAATTTGTTGCCAAAAGGGTTAATATCTACTAGTAGGGATTAATGTACTTTCCTATGCCATTTGTGCACTTCCTAGAGCTGAATATGGGAAGGCAGCTTAGTTATTGTGCCCTACACAGTAGGAGGAGACTGATCTTCCCCTCTGTGAGTCATGTGTTGTCTAGCGTAGTGCATCAGCCAGAGAGTCTGGAGTTAGCAGCTATGCTAGAAAGGAAGCTGCCTCTTGTCTGTCCAGTAAGAGGCCTTCTCCAGGAGATACACCATCCCTGGAAACTAACTGAAGCTCTGAGAAGAATGAAGAAAATTAACTTTAACAGACTGTTTAGAACTGGGTGAGTGCAGGTGCAGGACAGTAAAGATAACTTGGACTTCGCTGCATGTGGAACGGGTAGTAGCCTCTGGCACCTACCACAATTTTGCATATGGAACAGGCTGTAGCCTCCCTGCCTACCACATTTTTGAAAGCCTTGGTTATTTTAGAAGATTGTAGCCTGCTATCTCATATTCAGCCTTGGAATGAGTGTGTAAACTGGAGAGACTGAAATTAACCTTTTAGGTGCCTGTGAAATACCTTTGAATTGTGACCACTTTATATGCTTGTACTGCAACACCTATCATTCTTAGCAAAGAGACTGTCATCTAAACTGGCCCTGGTCATTGCATCATCAATTCGCCCACCGTCTCACTGCCAGACCTCCTGCCTCCCCCCCCATTCACCACGCTTCCTCACCCCCATAGTAATGTGATCCTCCTTTGTACTCCCTGACGTCTTCTTCACCAATTTTCTAGTCGACACTCATCGTCATAGTTGCATTATCACTCTAGACAAGAATCAAGTTGCACATAATATGGAACCCCAGAAAGTCTATATGGTCATACTGCACTTTGTTTTGTCAGATTCATGTGGAAGTCGATACTTATATGAGAGAATGGTGTACCATAGAGAGGAAGACAATCTCTTTAGCATGAAGGCTGCTACAGTCATGTGGGTTTAACGTCCCCTGCCAAGCAGATTACTTTCTCCAGGGAGGTTGCAGTCAATTGCTCATTTCTGCTGAACTGCCGCATACAGGTGAAAATTTATATTACATGCGGCCTTTCAAGTGAATATCTATGCATGTAACACATGGACAGACCAGTTCCAGTACAGAAAAATTTCACTACTCAGAGGCTCTTCACTAGAATAGTATATGGAAAGAGACAGTTGGTAAAGAAAACCCCCTTAAGGGTTTAAGGGCAAATTTACACTGCAAATTTCCCAGCATTTCTGCAGTGAAATTTGTTGTGGATTTTGATGAGGATTTTCTATAGATTTCACCCTATGCATTGCAAATCGTGAAGATCTACAGCATAAATTGACATGCCACATATTACAAATTCGTGCAGCTGGTCAACTTACACTGCAGATTTTTTAACGCAGCGTGTGCATGAGACTTCTTAAAGGGTCACTGGGTTTTTAAAAAAACTTTTGATGTATCGTAGAGACATATCAAAAGATTTGACTTGTCACGGAGATGTCCACCGATTGCTAAAACAAGGACTTGCATATCGTTCTCTCTGCTCGCTGCAGGAGATGGACTCAATAGAAGTCTACTGTTTTGTCTCTATTCAGTCCTCTGCAGAAAGGAGAGAACGCGTGCTATGTGAGCTCTTCTTTCTCCTTGTAGCAGCGACTAGTGGGGGTTTAGGCACTCAGACCTCCACCAATCAAAACTTTTAATATGTCTCTATGATATATCAAAAGTTTTAGGAAAACTCAAGGACTCTTTAACCACTTCAGCCCCCCTAGCTTAAACACCCTTAATGACCAGGCCACTTTTTACAATTCCGCACTACACTACTTTCACCAGTTATTGCTCCGTCATACAACTTACCACCTAAATGAATTTTGCCTCCTTTTCTTCTCACTAATAGAGCTTTTATTTGGTGGTATTTCATTGCTGCTGACATTTTTACTTTTTTTGATATTTTTTGCAAAAAAATGACAATTTCACTTTCTGTTGTGATTTCTATATAAATTTTTTGCAAATTTATTGTTCTACATGTCTTTGATAAAAAAAAAATCCAATAAGTGTATATTTATTGGTTTGGGTAAAAGTTATAGCGTTTACAAACTATGGTGCAAAAAAGTGAATTTCTGCATTTTGAAGCAGCTCTGACTTTCTGAGCACCTGTCATGTTTCTTCAGGTGCTAGAATGCCAGGATAGTATAAATACCCCCCAAATGACACCATTTTAGAAAGAAGACACCCCAAAGTATTCGCTGAGGGGCATGGTGAGTTCATGTATGATTTCATTTTTTTTCACAAGTTAGCGGAGAATGACACTTTCTGAGGAAAAAAAATAATAATAAAGTTTCCATTTCTGCTAACTTCTGGCAAAAAAAAATTAAATCTCCCACGGACTAACTATGCCCCTCAGTGAATACCTTGGGGTGTCTACTTTCCGAAATGAGGTCATTTGTGGGGTGTGTTTACTGTTCTGGCTTTTTGGGCAGGGCTAAATTGTGAGCAACCCTGTAAAACTTAAAGGTACTCGTTGGACTTTATGCCCTTTTACGCACCTAGGCTGCAAAAAACTTGCACACATGTGGTATCACCGTACTCAGAAGAAGTAGGGCAATGTGTTTTGGGGTGTATTTTTTACAAATACCCATGCTGGGTGAGAGAAATATCTCTGTAAATTGTCAACTTTGTATAAAAAAAAAATGTAAAAAGTTGTCATTTACAGAGATATTTCTCTATTTGCATTTTTATGCATTTGGATTCCAGACTTCTTCTCACGCATTAGGGGCCCCTAAAATGCATGATTAGCGGTGGCAGGCTGCAGTTTAACTTCTTCCCGACGCGATCACAGGAAATCTCGCCTCTCGCGAGATGACGCACGGATGCGTCCACCCAGAATAACCCGAACGCCTGCCGAACGCATCCGTGCGTTAGGCGGTCCTGGAGCGGTTAAACTCGCATCCACTTTGCTGGCACTATACAATGCTATAGATCTGCAGCATGAAAATCTCTGATGGCAAACCTGTGGTATATCTACCACATGTAAACATAATCTTAAAATCCGCACTACAGGTCAATATATGTTGCATATTTCTTTACACAGAGTGTTGATTAGATCAGTGTTTCCCAACCAGTGTGCCTCCAGCTGTTTCAAAACAACAACTCCCAGCATGCCTGCACAGCCAAATGCTGTCTGGGCATGCTGGGAGTTGTAGTTTTGCAACAGCTGGAGGCACACTGGTTGGGAAACACTGCATTAGATTATTTTATGTCTCATGCACTTTCCTGCTACTTTAAAACGCTGATGATTTTCTATATGCCATGCAGCTACGGAGATTCTTCAGTGTTTGCTCGACACGGAGCCGTATTTCATAGGGTCAGAATAAAATTCAGGGTGGTGTTCTCATATTCAATTACTTGATTTATATTAAAGCTGTTCAAGAAATGTACCAAGCTGTTTTAGAAAAAACAGTGTCATATCAGACCAAACAGAATTAGCCTTTATTTTCTAAATCACCCAATCAGCAACAAGGTCATTTTATCTCTGTGATGTAATAGCAAAGTGATGACAGATCTACATTATTTGCCACCAAAACATACAAGAAAGAACGGGGCATCGGTGCATTCGTATGGTTGGGATTAAGCTGAATTGAGAGGAACGTCTTTGTAATGTATTTTTATATTTGGCCGCTTTCACGCAGTCAGTATTTTGCTTCAGTATTTGTAAGCCAAAACCAGGAGTAGATGGTACCAAGAAAAATATCATGGAAATATTTGGTACCTCATCTGTGTGAACGCACCCCTAGATTAGAATTTTTTTTTTTTACTAGAGGTTCATCTATAAACGAGCACCGATACCCCTGTGTCAAGGGAGGAATACAAATTGCTGACCCACCATTGCCACCTTTGGTGCGTTTGTGAGTTTGACTGTTCAGTAACAAAGTACCCCTCCTTCAGATAAGACTGTGCGCACCCCTTTGATGATTGGCGGGACTTGGTGCCTTGTTAACCTGCTGTATTGCTCAGTAAAGCTGACAGTTACTTCCTTGCTGTACCTTATGTCCTCTGTGCCATTTGTGCTGTGACTCGCCTGCCCCATACTGAACACTCTCACATGTTTTGCTAAGTATAAGGGGCTTAGCTATAGGCGGTGCAAAGGCAGCAGTTGCTATCCGGTCCAGGAGCCTGAGGGGGCCCAAAAACCCTTGTGCCGCATAAGAGGACACCAGTATTATAGAAAGTGCATGCTGGGAGGGCTCTGTCATAGATTTTGCACTGAGGTTCAAAATCTTCAAGTTACACCTCTGGCTGGAGGGAAGGGGTTAGGTCAAGAATTTGGCATGGGTGGGTGCCATTTCAATTTTTGCCTCAGGCAGAAGGAAGGTTAGGTGCACCCCTGCCCCTGGCCACAAAGCACTGAGGGAAGGGGGGCCCAAGCTGAACTCTTGCACTAGGGCCCATGAGCCTTTAGCTACACCCCTGCTGAGTATGCATGTGTTCTATTGAAATACAACATGCATAATCCTACTTTAAGCCAACATCTGCCATTGGGGGAAAATCGGGACACCCCCATACACATGGGACTGAAGCTCCAATCATAAAAACAAAAGCTTAAAACTAATAATAATAATAAAATCAGAACACATTTGAGGTAAAATTAGGCCACAGTGTCTTACACACAGTTTGGCAATGAAATAAACCATATCAATTATAACTTTTAAAATTTGTTCAATGAACTCCATAAATCTGCCAAACTGAAAGACCCAGTTCATCCAGCAAAAGGCAAACACGATAAAGACAACCGCGACATGAGGGAGGGACTTATTGGGTTCAGTCAGAAGTTAAAGGGTTTTAGGAGAATTAGGAGAATTAAAATACTTAAATATTACTTAAATATTACTTTATTATAAATATATTCCCAAATACCTTTCATTACTTATAATGGCTCATTTTGTATGGGGAGCAATAATCAGGAGAAATAAAATGGCCACTGTCCTATTAGCACACACAAAACCTGTCTTAATCACACAGCAGGACAAGTTACTTCAGAGCACTGAATAAAGAGCTGCATCATCCTTCTCTCCTACTTGTCAGGGATAATGATTCTGAATACAGATAAGATCTTCAGCTGAATCTCTGTAGGAATGGAGATCATGAGGAGACATTAAGTACAGAGAGGATGGACAGGACAGACTGCGATAATGGAGACTGCATACAAGAGCTGCTGCTCATTTCCACATCACCACCTCCTCTCTGTACTTCATGTCTCTTCATGAACTCCATTCCTACAGAGATTCAGCTGAAGATCTTATCATCTGTGTTCAGGATCATAATCCCTGACAATCAGAGAGGAGGATGAGGCAGCTCTTTACCTCAGTGTTCTGAAGTAACTTCTCCTGTGTGAATTAGGACAGGTTTTGTGTGTACTAATACTACAGCAGCCATTTTATTTCCCCTGATGATTGCTCCCCACACAAAATGAGCCATTATAACTAATGAAAGGTATTTGGAAATATATTTGTAATAAAGTAATATTTAAGTTTTTTAATTTTCTTCATTCCTAGAGAACTCCTTTAAGGAGATTAACAGCCGGTCACAGCTTTTAAAACCTGCTTTTAAAATCTGCTTTCTTGCTCACTGGAAGTCAACCAATCACGACACTTCACACACCTAGAGACAGGTACCTAAAAATAGAACATAAGCAAACAAGGTAGAACAGGTAGCTGCCACTGTAAATAGAAAATGGGAAAGAGCATTAAAGCAATACGGGACTGCATCCCATGTGTCCCCAACTCCTATTCAGGATGTGTGTGGGGCCCTTGCCATAAGATGGCTGGCCCCACCAAAATCAGTTGCTTTAGCTAATGTTAATCTAATGTGTATGGGAGGTGATCTTTGTAGCCGCTTTCCATTTTGGTTATTTCATTAGGACCCTGAACGTTGGGAATTTCCTCCAAATTTCTTAGAATATTTCTAAAGGAGAATAAACCCTTTAAATGCTGTTACATGACTATTACATATGGTAGTTTACTACTGTAACTGTAAAAAAAAATCCCATATTAATGATTAAACCACATTTCCTCCAAACATCAAAGTTGTCTCGTGCTCCTTTCTACAGATCTTTAAACAAATAAATGATGTGCAAGTGCACTGTAATATATATATTCATACATATCACCTCTTTGGCCTCCTTTGAATTCTCCTATATCTTTTACAGTTTTGGTGTGTAATAAACCAAACTGCATTCCATATTCAGGATGAGGACTTAAAAGGATTTACAGAGGGACACTATTATATACAGATAACTAGTTTTGCATATAGCAGATATTGCATAATTGGATAAAACCAGGCTGGAGTACAGGAAAGGACCTTGACGAGAACTACTTTTCATGAAAAGGTCTGCTGCAATGCAAGGCTAAAACAACATTGATGGGGGCGGGGTAGAGCTATAACATCTTTGAGACAATGTATGGTGGGAGCTTTGGCAAGGTTGGAACCCTCAATATGTTGGACCAATATGACATATAAGCTATTGAGGCATTTAGGATGGTTGTAGGTGAAGAATGAAATTGTTAACTTTAGACATAATGTTTAAGATTTTATGGAACTTCCTGATCTTGGAAGGTGAAAGAGAGTATTGATTAAGGTGTAATTCGAGGGTTGAAGCAGGGCCTTGGGATATGTCATGTTTTTTTTGGAAATGTGATTTCACGTTTCTTGTGGATATGGAGTGGCCACCTAATGATAAGAGTTCTCTCTTAATGATTGTGTACAGCCCTGTAAGGACGGGGGTATATGTACAGCATGTAGCCCTATTTCCCCTCGAATGAAGGGGGGGTGACTCACCCTTTTGGAAACTAGACAAGTGCCTCCTGACATATCTAGTTGGAGGGACCCTTCAATTAACAATAGGTCTAATATCGATATATAGTGTATAATGGGAGAACACTTTAGAAGGGTTGATTACCCAAGCATGTGATAGGAGCCAAGATTACTGTCTATTGAGAAAATTTATAACAACTTATTTACCTATGCTTTGAATTTTCTCTTACCTGTTTTATCTAAAGGGTACATCTATATAAATCCTGGACAGATGGGGATATATTTTGTCATATATGTCTATTCACTTTCTGTTTGTGCTGATATATGTGTTTGCAACTTCCATTACTGTTTGGGGAGAGCAATAGGAGTTGAATGCATAGTTGCAGTCACTTGTCAGCAGCATAAAGCACAATTTTCACAGACACGCACATATATACTGTAGTACTGGCATCAGCAACCTTAGGCACCCCCGCTGGGGTGAAACTTCAACTTCCAGCATGCACACTTGCGTGGCTGTTTTCATAACTCCTATAGAAGTGAATGGGGCCTGCTGGGAGTTGTAGTTTCACAACAGTTAGAGGGCCAGAGATTGCTGATGCCTGCTGTAGTGGTATTAGATCCTTTTTTTTTATAGCATGTCAAAGTTAATTTTCTGATATTTGCAAAAGCTTAGGAAAACCTAGACTGCAATATTTAGACTGCAGTATAATAAGGCTGTTCAATTAGAAGTCTTACTAGCTAGCAATATATTTGTTTTAGTGCAAAAATATGAATTTCTAAGCATATCTATATTAGTATGAATAAAGAGGACTTAATAGTTTTTAAAGAAAAAGAACAGATGTGATGGAATAAAGGGAGGAACACTTTATATGCCTATGAAGCAGGTGCTGTATGAAGCATAGGGTACATGGCAGTGTTTCAAGTACATCGGTCAAATAGTCATAAAAAAATCTCATTCCCTTCCTCTGAATATCCAGCTTGTGAATATGTAAGCCGTTGGAACAGCTGAAGCTGTGGAGACACTAACACCTTATTACTTGTTCTAATGCTTGTGGCAAGAACTGTCTTTTCTCTCAATCATCCAGCTGTTGTTAAAGCTACAGGTCCATGTTACTCAGTAGCTTGTTGAGTTAGATGCAATATTTTTGATCTCCTTTCTTCACTTATGTGGTCTTCTTAACAAACACATATGCTAGAGTTTGAATTGAATATGGCTTATTACAACTATCAAATCCAACAGGAAGTCTTTGAGGCCATACTTTACTTTAGTGTGTCTTTAATTTTACACAGAGGCATGAACGATTTGACACAAATTAAATTGTGGTATTGCTTCTAGTATAGAGTATCTTCATAAAGATGCCAGAAACAACATACAATATCGTGGCCTACACTTCACTTCATCACTTCATATTCTCTCATTTTAATGATAGCTAAATTTTTTATTAAATTTGTAATGAAAATCCTTAAAACAATGAACAGTAGCTAGTATACTTTTCTGAGCATTGTCTAAACATTCTTGGTGACGATTAAGTACCCCCCCCCCCCCCCCAAATCCTGACTTAGGCCTCTCACCTTGTTAAGCCAGTGGGGCAATCACCCTGAGACAGCTGTCTGCAGATGAGGTGCTGGCTTATTTAATACCTGAGGGTCAAGCATTGACTTATAGAATAGCTACCTCACATCTGGTGGCATTAGAGGCAGGACTTGTTAAGAGCGCATTTGCATTCCTTTCTTTTCCTGGTATATGGAACAGCACTGTTGATATTGGTAGTGCAAAGTTGCATGAAGTACTTATGGCTACTAACTATGAACCACCAGGCAATCTATGAGTTAGTATATCATGTTTTCATACACTTCCATTTTATGGAGATATTCCCTGTATTCCTCCATATTAATTCTGATGCATCTCAAGTTATACTAAGAGAAGTCTATAGGTGCCGTATCACTCAGAGCCATAATATAACTGTGTGCATGAGGCTGAAATCTTTACTAAAAAAGGTGAATTTAAATAGCAAGTTTAATTTGTGCCTATTTGTGACCGAAATGACAATGCAGGGTAAAGATATGACTTCCTATTGTCCATATCCTATCTATAAAACCTGATATAAACTGTACTGGAAGAAGAACATGTTTCTGAAAGTTAGTTTCTGAGGTTTTTAGAAATCATGAAGTTATTGTCTTTAGGTCAGATGCAAAAGGAGAGTATGATGCAGTAATTGAGCGTTTTTCCAAAGTCAGGAATGGACCTATCCTATCCTATTTTGCTTCTAAACTGCCCTTTGTATCAGTATTCAAACTGATCCTAATTTTATTTCTAACAGATGTTACTGCTTTGGAACTTGCTGGGTAATATAGACAATATATATTACTTCAAAGTCGGGGTTTGCCATTTTGGCTGTTTTCACGAAACTCTAAGTGTGAGACTCTTACTTATAGTCTTCATACAAGAAAGTAGATGATTCTGGGCCCCCTCATAAGTGAAAAGTGACTCCTTCCAAAGTACAAGTCTCTTCTTTTTAATTTTAGGCTATGAGGGACACTAATATGTTCCCCATAGCTCTTTGCATCTTCAGGGCTCCTCCACTGCATCCAACTGAATGCTCCATATTTTCTTCTTCTTTTATAGTCAGCTCATCTTACCAGGAACTGTTATCCCACTAGGGAGGCCAGCATAAGGCCCACCCTGAGGCCTATGCAGGATATTAATTCCTGTAAATGGTGAATAAAAGCAAGAAAGCCACAGTTGGACTCACTTTCGTAAATAATGACACATTGAGTTCCATATGTTGCACATTCGTTTCTGCACAGATGTCCTTATTTTTAAAGTTATAATACATGATATATGTGTTTTTCGTTAGTAGTAGGTTATACTGGTTCAAGAAAAAAATGGAGCTTAAATTTCCTCTGCGATGCATCATATAAACAACTTCAGGTTCATTAACTTGAACAGATTCTTAATAGGCAACATATGAAGAATTTGTGAAAAGAATATTCAATCAGAAAGATGGCAATGCTGAGTGTGCTGAAATGTTTACTTGTATAAGTACAGCATAATACTAATTTTCAGCATGAATTTAACAAAACAATATACAAAAATGTATTTGGTTTAAAGGGTTAAGCCAGTCATAGACATGATAGCTGTCAGTTAAACAAATATTTGGCAAACATTATAGAGTTATCACACCAGGGCAAGACCTAAGGGCATTGTCCTGGCGGTCCTCTGGTTTTCACTCTTTAACAGCTATACAAGGATCTGGCCTACACTGCAGGGGAACCACCACACTGCTACCTCCTGAAATAGTTTCAGTGTAGTTGGCAGTTGACTCATGGGGGTCAGACACAATGGTACAAAGCACCTCTTAGTCAGGAAACAGGTTGCTGTCAAGGCAGACAGAGTTCATGTGTATCTAAGAAACTAGTCAGAGGTCAGGCAGAAGTTCAGCACGCAGGCAGAAAGTTAGAATAACAAACCTTCACTGGTTAACTAAAAAAGCTCAGGCACCTCTCCCTTGGGAAAGTCACCTTTTAAACCCACAGATGTCCAGCCATCAGAGGGCAGACGAGAACCAGCAGGGACCAGCCACCTGGCTAGTTGACCGTGCCTTCCCCCGGGTAGCAGGACAGAGGCAGGCACAGAGTGCCACCATGACACAAATTACCCTGGGCATTAACAAAAACATAATTCTAACGTTACTGATGCATAAATATATGGCAAAACACAGTTTTTTATTTTTATTACATGTTACTTACCACTTTGCCTTCTTTGCCCGAATGGAGTCACCATGTGACCCTCCTGCCACTCTAACTCCCAGTAGTGTTTTTCATTTAGTGTCTCTGTAAACCACCCCAAGAAGCCAGAGCATATGTAGATTACATGTGCGGCATCAAAAGAATAGATCAGTGCATGTGCATAGACCAATATTTGTTGTAGTAGGTGGACACAGTTAAACAAGGCAGTAGGTGGATGCCGTTAACCAGGGCTTGGCCACCGACACCAATGTAAATTCCCTTGGATTGTGTTATTACAGTTAAATTATGTACATGCAAATATCCTAAGTGGACACTGAAAAAAGCCAAAACTTTAGTAAAAACAAAGCGAGTTTATTGATGACAAAACAATGTGTAGTTGATTCTTCAAAAAAAATCTGTTATTTTGGTACAAACTATAGCCTGGAGGGGGATCTTGGAAGAAGAAATTAAATGTGCAGCTAGATGGGCTGCCACA
The DNA here is from genome assembly GCA_033119425.1 of Bufotes viridis. Taxonomy (NCBI): domain Eukaryota; kingdom Metazoa; phylum Chordata; class Amphibia; order Anura; family Bufonidae; genus Bufotes; species Bufotes viridis. The sequence continues at coordinate 243,514,884 of CM065592.1, forward strand.
TTAGCTCAGAACTTACGACCAAGCCTTTAAATTGAGCTCTAAAAACTATTTGGTAATAGTGGAAGGCCAGCTTCAAACGTGGCCACTCTAGGTGCATTTGTTCTAGTCAATGGCAGATCATAATAGGGGCATTTGAGATGGAAGCCCTGGGCCCAAGGTTTGGCAAACGTCCCCGGGCCTATCATGCACTAAATCTGCCCCTGGTTGTAATCATATGCAGTTTACACCTAATATTCAATCTATGTCTAACAACTGCAAATTAGGCAATATTTAAACTGTAACACTTTTTATAAGGTTTATTTGATAACTGATGCAGACTACAGTGTGTGGCTTGCACCATTAATTAAATGAAAACTACAGTGATAAAGCATATTTCAGATGTACCACATTATAAAACCATAAGTGTATCAGCAGTCACATTACATTTTTACATTTTTCATGACGCCAATATTTCCTCTTTTATTGTTTAAGGCCTTGAAAGAATTCTTGCTCCAATCAGAGGATGAAATCACTGAAGAAAACTCTCGAACAGGGAGTCCTTCTGAATGTTTCAGCTTAAAACTCATACTCCACACAGCCTGAACAAACAACATGATTTGATTTCACATTATTGATTGGGATACCGGTGGATTTTTTGCACCCAGCATTTAGGGGTTATTTTAAATGTTTTTCTACAATATGTGCAATATTTATTGTTTTTATGTAATCCAATCCAGATTTTCTAGGACTCTGATGGTCATGTATTCATTGGTTGGCCTTCATTATATATATGTACTGTGTCATGCAACGGTATGTCACGAGTAAGGGTCTGGATCTAATAACCTCGAACGCGTATCCTCATGGTGAATAAACTATATGTTTTATGGAAGTTGGATTCTTTGCATTTTTTCCTTCACAATGTAAATTCTTTGTATACAGACAATATAGGTGTAAAACTTTTAAATGGCAAAATTATACTTTTTACCATGTTCTGTCCATGCATTAAAAGGGTTTTCCAGAAGTGGAATATTGGTATCTAATCGGTGGGATACGACTGCCTATCTGTTGGACAGCTGTTTGGAGACCTATAGCACTTACCTTGCAGCTTACAAAGCACAGCACCATACATTGTATTCGCTTGGTATTGCAGCTCAGGCCCGTTCACTTGAATAGGACTGAGCTGCACATAGGCCATGTGACTAATGAACATGATGTCACTGAGGCTGCAGGGCTAACTGGAGCATCGCAACCTCTTCAAACAGCTAATCAGTGGGGGCGCAAGGATTCAAACCTCTGGTGATCAAATATTGGTGACCTATTCTGAGGATAACTGACAATAAACCACACAAACAATTACAGAATTGCTTTCAGCAAGGGCCCAGCTGTAGAGGATGCAGATGTAGCAGTCATTCCTGGGCCCTGGTGCCACAGATCCTTCTGCCACACAAGTATTCTAAATAACATATGGTAGATTGATGGTCCTCTTACAAATATTGCGTTTTTGCCCAGAAGCTTCAAGTAACAGCTCTAAATTTCAACTTTAGGATGTACAGCATTAAAATTTAAGCCATAAAGATAATTTTTTTGCTCTATAAGACGCAACTCAGATCAGACCCTCAATCTTCATCAGACCTCAGATCAGACATCCAATCTTCTTCAGACCCCCAAATGAGATCCCCAATCTTCATCAGACCTCAGATCAGACCCCCAATGTTCATCAGACCTCAGATTAGACCCCCAATCTTCATCAGACCACAAACCTTGATCAGACCTCAGATCCAACTCCTGATCTTCATCAGACCTCAGATCAGATGTCCAATCTCCATTAGACTTCAGATCAGAATCTCAATCTTCGTCCAACCTAAGATCAGACCCCCAATCTTCATCAGACCTCAGATCAGAGGCTGTGCCATGTGCCTTTAACTTCGAGCTACTTCGACCTATACTTTATTTGAGAATGCTGATTTAATGGTGGGGTTTTGCTGTTCAGCATTCTCATTTTTTTGGCCAGAATGGTAAGCAGTTACAATGAAAGTCTCTAGCTCTGGAGGACCTTCCTGTCCTGTATGATACAGACATGTATATGAATTAGCAGTGTGTAATGCTTTATTTTCTCTGTGGTGGCGCTGCAGGGAAACTGAACACTCACTGCCAGGTTTTCTCATAGATTACAGATGATCACTGGAAAACATTTTATCAGCTTATTCTCAGGGCATCCTTCTATTAGGGACTGTTCCAAGCAAGTGAGTCCTTATTTTACATTCATATGGGAAAACAAAGCTATTTAGGGTGCATGTTAGATGACCTCAGCCCAACAAACTTCCGAGGAATAATTGCACCCAAGCTTAGTCAGAGGCTTACTAAACTTTACTAAACCTATAAATGATATAAGCTTAGACATGCTGTGTAGACCTGCAGCCTGAGCGCCTTCACAGATGCTCAGGCTGGATAATAAATGTAGTACAGGGGAAGACACTTTTATCTAATTCTAAACCAACTATGGGCTTACATTAAGACACAAGAAATGTGGCTCAGTTTGGGTGCAAAACGATGCATCTTAGGCAACACTTCCGCTCCTTCCCACTAAACCCCATCCCCTTTTCAAGTAAGTTGGAAAGAAGTGTAGAAACCCTAGCAGTCCCAAATTCTGCCAAAATTAAACCTATTTGCACCACTTTTTAGATAGATTCTAGGCACAGACACATTAGCAAATTTGGGTCACAGTGTTGAGCATTTTTGTCTGCCTGTTCTTATTATGACTGTGCATGTATTTTGGTTTCTATTCATTAAGCTGCTATCACACAAGTGATAATGCGGATCTTCACATTCTGAACAGTTGGTTGAATGTCTGTCGGAAAGCCAATGTTTCTAGCAGTCATATATTTGTTCATAATTATCACTAGTTGGGGACAACTGAGGAGCTTCACAGATGGAGACGTATCAGACTGCCAAGCAGATTTTCTCAGCTTCCCAAATGGTCAAAAATTCTTACAAGGAAAACACTATAATAAGAACTAATCAATAACTTATTGAATGTATATACTGTAGATGTGTGACTAGAACCCTTAGTCATGTGGACTTCTGATAGGTTTAAGCATTTTAATCCCAAATGAGTAAAAATATGCAGCATTTCCAAAATACAGTCACATAATATGAAATATGTATTAATGGGTACACAATGTATCACATAAGGGTTATACATATTAGGACCAAGAGCTTCTTATTGCAGGATACAGCACTGCCAGGTGACTCACACTAAAAGGTTTCTGGTTGTTAAAGTGCAAATCCACTCAAAAATGTTTCTCAAATGTCATTCTCTTCCAGAGTGCACTTAGTAGTAATAGTGCCCCTACAGTGCCTCATGTCCCCACTGTGCCCCAGAAGTTATAATGCTCCCATAGTGCCAATAATAGTAATCATGTTCAACCATAGTCAGAACTAATTGGACGCGCTTCACAGTGCAGATGGACAATGACCCAAAGCATACTGCAAAGCAACCAAAGAGTTTTTTAAGGGAAAGAAGTAGAATGTTATGCAATGGCCAAGCCAGTCACCTGACCTGAATCCGATTGAGCAGGCATTTCACTTGCTGAAGATGAAACTGAAGGGAAAATGCCCCAAGAACAAACAGGAACTGAAGACAGTTGCAGTAGAGGCCTGGCAGAGCATCACCAGGGATGAAACCCAGCGTCTGGTGATGTCTGTGCATTCCAGACTTCAAGCTGTAATTGACTGCAAAGGATTTGCAACCAAGTATTAAAAAGTGAAAGTTTGATTTATGATTATTATTCTGTCCTATTACTTTTACTCCCTTAACAAGTGGGAGGATCATATGCAAACTGTTGTAATTCCTACACCGTTCACCTGATTTGGATGTAAATACCCTCAAATTAAAGCTGCAGTTAAAGCACGTCTTGTTCGTTTCATTTCAAATCCATGGTTGTGATGTATAGAGCCAAAAATGTTAGAATTGTGTTGGTGTCCCAATATTTATGGACCTGCCTGTATATGGTGTATTTCTGTGCATTGTATATATAGGATGTATGTATATGTAAACATGTGTCGTGACAGTGTATCCGCCGTTGAGTAAGGAACCTGTTGTTAAAAATTTGAATCCCACCCCTTGCAACATCATCTCTCCACTGTGTCCACATCCTGCGGGAGTCGGCCTCACTGTACATGTGTGCCACTGGCTTCATCACTGTGCATGTGTAGTACATACAGTGAGGCCAATGCGCTCAGTATGCACTTTGGTGCACTAGCCCAGGCTGACTGCCATTCTGTGCCTGCGCAAGATGTACACTACAGAAAGGTGACATCATAGGCAGATGAGGAAGGCATTGGTTATGTCACACAGAGCTAAGAGTGCACGGCGCAGGTACTGGGAAAATAGGTGAGCTTGGGCTCTTTGAAGAGGCAGACTTGAGCACTTTGAAAAATTGGAAACACCCTGCTGGACATTTTGTGCTTCATTTCCATATGATACAAATGTTATTTTCTTGAGCTCAGATATGCACATAAAGAAACCAAAGGTGTGCTTTAAACGATGTTTAAGTACAAAACAGCATTAGTTACATTAGTGGCAAAATATCGTCGAGAGATTCCCTTTAAATGCAAATAATCAGAATATTGTGCTAATTGTATCATCTAATTTCTTAACAACACAAAAGCAATAAGGCTGCACTTTCCTTCAACTACGGGAAAAAAAAATCCCCATTTATTTGTTCACACCAGCCCTTGTGACAGCTGTCAGGGAAAGCTCATCAGTGGTTTAAAGCCCACGTAATGGGTCTACTCTTCACATTTACACTGAATCAATGTGTACATACTTCCAGCATTACTCAGTCAACGTTTCATTACAGGAAAAGGAGCAATGACTGTAGAAAAGTGGCAGTGACAGATTAATGACAACAGAAGTGGCGCGATGAACACACTTATGCTTTGCTGTGTTCATCAATGAAAGTCTTGAAACATAGTCACATTTCTTAGAGCCAAATCACAGAACATGCTTATCTTTCTGTCAAAATAAAATAAGCCTTATAAAATATTTAATTTATATAGAATTTACTAGACTGATTTACTATCAGTCTGTCTATTTGAATTAATCAGATATTTTATGAATTTCACAAAAAGTCTACTGCCAAACATATCCAAAGTTTTGGTGATTCCTTTCAGACGGATTGCACAAAACAGCACCCCGAACCATTTTACAGTAAGAATTGGCAAAGAAAATGACAGGAAGGATGAAGATGACCCTGGTAAAGAGGGGGTTTGCCATGATTGACTCTGAGGCTGACAGACAAGTTGTGAGTCAATCTGGGGCAGGATTTTGGAAGGTCCTTCAGCCTCTCAGCTTGAGAGATGCCATTCTGAGAGAAATCTGAGAGCATGTGTGTTGGATGTGTACCGTGCTTTATTAGTGAACATTTTGTACTGTAATAACTACATTAATATAGCAATTTCATTCCACCATTGTATTACTATAAATTTTCAAATCCAGTGTGCAGTGTAAAATGGGAGGAACATTCAACTGCGCATGGTTTTAAATGACAGAAAAGAGGCTAGTATCATTTAATAATCTGTGTACCAAACCTCTGGCTTTTCATATATAGGGCTCATAATAAAATGCTAAATAGAACACTGGAAAATGAAACACCAATGCCTCATCATGTGAGGATCAGAATGTGGGTGCTGCAAACAGCAGTAGCAGCCCCAGCCTTCCAGCCAGTAGAATTAGTAGCAGCAGGCACAGTTCCACCTGGCTTCCAATAGGCGCCACATTATTATTGAGGACAAAGAGGATGAGATTTTGCTCTAGATGGCTCACTCCTCCTCTCATTCACAGCAGAATGATGTTAAGATCACCTTGGAGTCTTACACCGTGCCTTGGAGCCCAGGGTCACAGCATTCCTCCTGCTTCTCCCAGGTGCATAGCTAACGGCTCATGGGCCCTGGTGCAAGAGTTCAGCTTGGGCCCCCCTTCCCTTAGTGCTTTGTGTGTATTATTATAAGGCACAAGGGTCTTTGGGCCTCTTCAGGCTCCTGGGCCCGGTAGCGACTGCTACCTCTGCACCCCCTATAGCTACGCCCATGGCTCCTCCACCTTGCAGCCCCAGAGAAGCCTTTTAGATGCATCACCTCTGTCTTCACTGCCCCCTTCTAGAGTGGATTCTTCTTGTTTGCAAAGAGGCATCTTACTATGGAAGATACAGTCGACATTTGGACAGCCATGAGAAGGAGATTCAAGGGGAGATGGGGGACCACATGCATAGCTAATTTGGTGTTAGCGATAGTGGCAGTTATGGACAATGCATGTGGATCCACTGTGCCAACCAACTAATTTGACCTTGGGCTAGTCCTGAGAGCATTAACACTAGCAGTCTTCTGATTTTCATCCTATAATCCCTACACAGAGATCTGGCCTGAGCTGTGGGGAAGCCAAATGGGCTACTAACTCTTGGGATAGTCCCAGTGTGGTTGGCTGCTGACCTACATGGTTTAGGAACTGACAAGGCCTGATCTACTTCTATTATGGTCAGCTCAGGAACTGGTGATGCCACTGATACTGTGGGCACAGATTAAAAATGTGCAAGACCTAAACCAAGCTCAGCTGCCACTCTGTTCAAGTATCTCCCATCTGGCATTTTTTCTCTATAGTGCTGGCAGACAAGAGCATTGTTGTGTGCAAGATCTGCGGGATGAAAATAAGCGTTCAAACACAAACATTGGCATCATGGCTCTATTGCAGCACATGAAGCGGCATCAGCAGATCCTGTGGGAAAATAAAACGGTCCACCATCTATTGGAACAAAAGTGATCATTGTGGATGAAAAAATCTCTGCCAAAATCAGTGACTGCGGTGCAGTGGGCTGGGCGCTAACTACCTAACAAGTAGCTAACTAACTGGCGGTGATAAGGGACCCTTATGCCCCATTCACACGTTCGCAATTCTGTTTGCGGAACGGAATTGCGGACCCATTCATTTCTATGGGGACAGACTTTGTTCCGCTCGGATACGGAATTACGGATCCGCGGATCCGCACTTCTGGGTCTGCACTTCCGTTCCGCAAAAATATAGAACATGTCCTATTCTTGTCCGCAATTGCGGACAAGAAAAGGCATTTTCTATATAGTTCTGGCAATGTGTGGATCTGCAAAATGCAGAAAAGAACATTGCCGGTGTCCGTATTTTGAGGATCTGCGGATCCACGGATCCACGGATCAGATCCGCTGAACACACGGATCCGCAAAACACATATGAACGTCTGAATGGAGCCTTACAGGGGTGTGATCAATGACAGGGGGGTGATCAGGGAATCTAGATGGGGTGATCAAGGGGTTAACAAGGGGTTAATAAGTGACCGGGGTAGTGTAGTGTTTGGTGCAACTTTACAGAGCTACCTGGTCCTCTGGTGGTCGATCCCAGCAAATGGGACCACCAGAGGACCAGGTAGCAGGTATATCAGACGCTGTTAACAAAACAGCGTCTGATATACCACTTTGATGCAATTTATTTTGCATCTACAGCCTGCCAGCGATGCTATTGATCATCGCTGGCAGACTGCAGTAGAACTGGTGAGACGTGCGCGCGCGTTCACAGGAAATCTCAAGTCTCGCGAGATGACACACGGATGCGTCCAGCCAGAGCTACAGGACCGCCGGCCGGACGCATCCATGCGTTAGGCAGTCCTGTAGTGGTTAAAATTAACATCCCCCATGTGCCCCAAAAGAGTAATGTGCACCTTCCAACAATGCAAAAAATTCCCACCTTTGTTCTCCAGAGAGAAAAATCTAATCACCTAACCTTAATTCAACAGTTGGAGAAGCTGATATACCCATAAAGTTAGTGACCCAACGCAGATGAACTTGCAAGGCAGTAACATCATGAGCGTGGTCCTGACATCTTCTAGACCAGTGTTTCCCAATCAGTGTGCCTCCAGCTGTTGCAAAACTACAACTTCCAGGATGCCCGCACAGCAAAAAGCTGTCCGGGCATGCTGGGTGTTGTAGTTTTGCAACAGCTGGAGGCACACTGGTTGGGAAACATTGTTCTAGATCACAGACCTAGAGTGGCCTATGGACTACAAGACATAAAATGGCATAGTAAGGAGCCTTCTTGAGAATGCAGATACAGTTGAAAGTGGCGTTCACTCCAGTATTCCAGGGGCATCATTTTAAACAGAACATAAAAAACTATTGTTATCTGGAATACACAGCAAACACATTTCCCGAGCGTCATAAAGCTTTTATCCATAGTGAAAGGTATCCATGTAAAATTTTAATGAGTTAAATACATGACAAGGACAGGGCTGCTGCATTTAAACGATGAACATTTAATTTGAACATGATTCTGTTGTTGCATTTGAAAGGCACTAAAAGATTGTTTCCTCAGAGGGGATGATAGGATTTAAAGGAAGGAAGAGAGGAACTCATTGATCACAGCAATTCTGAAGAGGAAGATCCAGGCAAATATTTGACTTATGACACAGGGGTAAGAAGAGGAGAAAGGGTGTGGAAGTCAAAAGTGCAACAACAAAGTTATTGACGGAATTTCTTTATAATTTATTTATAAGACAAGGGCTATGGGATACATGTATCAAGGTTATGTATTTCTTTTTGGCTCAAACATTTTCCTTTTTAAAACTGGCCAAAGGACAACATGGTTCCATCTATGTTCACTGTTAAAGGGACACTACCATCGACATTTATGTTATCACACATTATGAGCTTTTATGTGACTATCCTATGAAATTGTTTTTCTGAATATAATTTTTGGAAGCCACTCCATGTATTATACTTCTTGTCATGGCTCTTTAACGTCCTCTTTTGTTGGAACTTTCAGCTCAACCAACATGCTTTACTATTTTTACTCGGACCATTCACAGAGAGAGGCTGCCCTCACCCCCTTCTCCACTATAGTGACTCAATTACACAATACATTGATATGTGCAATGCTCTACAGTGGATATTTTTATCTAGGCATATCTAGAGAAAACAAGATCCTTCATACTGTCATCCTAAATTCTACATCTACTATTAGAGTAGCAGATAACATCTTTCCCTCTCAACAGCACTAAATTAACAAGGGGATCCCTATCTATATAGGAGTTTATTCTCTCTGACTGCTCACTGGAACAGAAGGACAGTATTTTGAGTTTAATTTAATTTTCAGTGGCGTAATACTGCAGAAATGAAAAACAGGCAAAAATAATTTCAAAATTTTTTTTCATGAATATTGAGTTTAAAATGACAGAAGTGTCTATTTAAAACCTTTGTATCTGATAATAAGTATATGATGCTACTCCAGTGATATATGGCTGAACCATTCATATATGGCTGGACCTATATAGTAGTATCATTAAAGGGGCTCTCTGGGTTACAGATATTGATGACCTGTCCCCTGAATTGGTCATGCATATCAGATCGGTGGAGGTTCGACACCTCACACCCAGACCAATCAGCTGTTTCAGGCTGCAAATGCACCAGATTACAGAATTGGAGGCAAACATCTCCATACACTGTGTAATGGCCAGGTCAAGATACTGCAGCTCAAGTGGATAGGAGCTAAGGTTCAGTATACCAGCACCAAAAAGTTCACAGTATGCAGAGCCTTCTAATACCACTTTGTACACTGTAAGTCACTAGAGTCACAGCAGTCTGATACAGCTGATCGGTGGAGGTATCAGACACCCACCCAAGGATGTCATCAATATCTGTAGCCTGGAAAACCCTTTTAAATTTACTTTAAAAGATAACTATGGCAAATGCTTGAAATTACAGTTGTTTGCCCCTTTTATTGCGGTTTGGATGTGGACCCATTCATTTCAATGGGGCTGCAAAAAATTCGGACAGCACACATAGTGTGCTTTCTGCATCCCTGTGTCCGTTCTGTCATCCCACAAAACAGACAAAACATGTCCTATTATAGTCTGTTTTGTGAAAAAGAATATGCATTTTTAACAAAGGGCGGGACGTTTGGAGTGGGAATATGTGGAACGCACACACTCGGTATCTATGATTTGCAGTTAGCTTATGACTTTACAAAGTGTATTTCTGTCCTTCCTTTGTCTTTACATATGATTAATATATTAATTTACATAAGAAAGATTTTTCATTGTTAAAGCAATTGCTACTGCCAACCGGCTTGATAGAGATGTCAGATAAAAGGTATAAAAATATAAAGCCAGTCACTATGTAAAATAAGCATTTCATTAAATATAAAAATTCATGATCAATTTAGCAAGTATAAAATTAAGGTAAACTGATTTAAAAAAAATGATGTTAGGAAATTATTTAGAGAATATGTATAAAACTTAGTTTAGTAAATTAAAAAATGAGTTTATGTAAAGTGAATGTTGAAAAAGAAATGTCAAGTATTTACTTCTACTTCAGGTCAAGTATTGCAGAATATCAAATATCTTGACTGACTTCCAGATGCACAAACCAAGACAATAACTAAAGAATGTGTTTTGGTTGATACATCTGGTCAACAGTCACCATCTTTTGCAGATCAGTATGACTTGAACTTGAAGAACTTGAAGCACTATACATGAAATGCTTAAAAAAAAATGTAGCTATCAATTGTGAAATAAGTTAGTGTGTCCAGCTTGGATGGTTCCTGCCAGTATTTTCTGTGCACAACATAAAGGAATTTGGATATATCTCGAAAAGAAGTGGGAAAATGTAAATTTTACATGAAATGTAAAAGTTTACCCTAAAACAGAAAGAAAAAAAATTATATACTGTATAGGAAAAACTAAAGGTCAACATTGTAATAAATATTCTTGGTCCTCATACCTACAAGTATACCCATTGCTCGCCAGCAACATACAGTATTCTACCTGACTGGTAGTGGCTACAACATTACAGGGGAACATCATGTGTAATCACAGGTATAGTCATATACAGTATGTAAAGTCAACTGGCATGAGAAACTAAAGTAGCATTGTACCAGAATTGCCTAAAGAAAGCATTTTTGGGATGAGAACTAAACAACAACTAAAAGAGCTGAATGTCAAGAGCAGAACAGAAGCTACATAAAAACTGACACTGCACAATTTGCTGGTGTCTTCAGGTTTGACCACTTGTCACAACAACACACCATGACTGTGAAGAATAATCAGACCTACCATGGTAGTGAGGGAAGCTGAGTGACACACCGCCAGATGGAATCATCAGATCCATAATCATGTGACAGGATGTGGCCAGGACTGTTTATTGGAGACCACTCAATCAAAAACTGTTCCCCAGTGCCCTCTCTACCATATAACTAATAAACACTAGTAGGATCATACTTCTGCTTTGCAGTTTTGTGAAGCCTGAGGTTATGTAACCCTAAGTTGTTGTAATAACACTCATAGCTGACTTTTCCAATGGCAGCTAAAGTTTACGATAGCAGAAACTGATCCTTGGAGCAACAAAAGCTAAGCTTCAAGAGTGTCTGTGAGACTAGCAAAAACCATACCTCTGGAATGTTAGAGCTCTGCGGCAGGTGGAATCAATAAAGACTTGTCCCTTCTTGGGTTACTGCCAGGTTTTCCAATAGACGAGTACATGAAAAGTATATGGAAGTTACACCTCTCCGGCAACTATAATGGGCAGTTTGGTATTATCATTTTTGGTCAATATGCTAGGGCCTGAATAGAAAAAAATGTCTTTAGAAGAACAATTGCTATCTGATCCTACATGTTCACTACTTTACAACGACAGTGGAAGCATAGACATAGTGAGAACAATGGATTTCTCAATGTATAACATAGAACTATTGAAGGAACACCTTGAGTAAAATGCTGTGCCTAGTGCTGAGCTTCAGGGAGTGGTGCATGACACGGGGATTCTCTGTTTGGTGTTAGCTGTATCCCTGTGTCATGCACCTCCCCTGCACTAGACACTATAGGGCAGATTTACTAATCCTATAGATGGCATTAACTTAAGGGTATATTAGACTGCCAAATGTTCTGGCAGATGATCGCTAACGAGCATTCCTATGAACGCTCATTAGCGATGATCTGGCAGTCTAATACTGCCTCTTAATGCCCAATTAACAAGCAAACGCTCATTCATCGGGCCCACCGATGCAGCAATGCTGCTTCCTGTTCTGGTCCCAATGGTTATGTGACAGCCAGGAGTCTGTGAAGCTGGCTGGGTCCTATCAGACTCAGATCACATCTTCAGTAAGGTTGTAAAATTATGTACAACCCCTCTAAGGGGGAAGAAGTTTATTGTCCCCCAAAGGTGTTGTAAGACCTTATGGGGGGCACAAAGTGTAAAAATAAAAAATAAACATACTTTTACAACCTCATAAACACCAAAAAAATGAAAAAAATGCCACCATGCTCGACAACGCAGCTTCTAACCCTGACCGTGACGACCACAATTTATACATCCCATATATCAAAATGACCGTTATGGAAAGTGGAAATAATTAAAAAAATTTGTTGTATGTTGTGCTATTAGCAAAAACAGTAAAAAATATGAAAAACAGACTTATTTTTCACCCTTTTGTACATTTTTGTTCTTTTTATGAGAAATAAAGTAACAAACTACTAAAATAAAAATTACAAAAATAAAGCCCTGCATATCAGTTAGGATATTTTCACACAACCAATTTTTTAAATCCACCTAAAAAATTCAACACAGAATCTGCGTATGGCTTTTCCAGTGCCGTTTTTTGTGCTTTTTAATGTGGTTTTGACGCATTTTAAAGTGGTTTTTCAACGTGTTTTAATTTAACAATACAAAATGTAATTTCCAGCTTGTGGTTTTTGGCACACATCCATGCCAAAAACCCTGCAGAAAAAGGAGTGGACACATATGGAGAGTTTTTTTTATGCTTTCTATTCATTTCAATGGGAGATGCTGCTTCTTTTTCCATATGGAAAAGTGCCGCTCATCATTAAAATGAATGGGAGGCTATTTTGAGGCATTTTTTAAGCTGATTTTGAGGCTCCAAAAAACTGTGTGAACTGGCCTTTACTAAATATTATATGTGTAGGTGTAACTGTAATGTCTCATCAAAAGTGGGGAAACTCCTTTACCCAGTCAGTTGTGTCATAATACGTCATGTAGTGAGGCATATTATCTTTCGGCAATGCAATCACCTTTAGGTATTGTAGTTTTCAGAGGTGAATAAATATGGTAATTATTGCATCAGTCATCTGGCAATGTCCATCCACTGTATAAACTGACCCAGGAAGCAAATGCAGATCTTCTATTGGAGGTAAGATGATGTCATGTTATAACTTTTGGGCACGTTTGTCATCCTATTTAAAATTTTCATGTTTTTTGTTTTTTTTTATTTTATCTTTTATTACACAATTAAGTAGGCAATCCTTCCATGTTACCACTATTTGCTACAGAATTTTATTAAAAGGACACTTTTGTCAGCAGGGTTTTTTTTTTGTTTTTTTTACTTAATTATCATAACTTTTCCTGCCTGTTTTTCTATTTCATTTTGGCAGTACTATGCCATTGAAAATAAAATACAAAACAGTATCCTTCTGCAGCAGTCAATACTAATGATAAGACTTCCTATATAGATAGGCAATCCATTGTCAGTTTATGGCTGCTGTAAGGGGAAGCTATTATTATCTGCAGGGTAATGCTCAATATAATGGTAGGTATAGAATGGGAGAACAGTATACCAGCTCTATTGCTCTCTTAGTAGGCTTAAATAATGATGCTCAAAGAAGAGTACTGCACTTATCAGTGTAAAGTGTGAGCTCTAATTGAGTCACTACAGGGGTTCTCCTCTATGACCACTGTGAACAGTCTGACTGATAAAGTCAAGCTAGGCTGCGTTTGACCTGCATAAAGTTCAAATAAAATAGGAAATTAAAAGCCGGGACAGGAAGCAAATTACATGGAGTGACTTCAAAAAATGATATCCATAAAACAAACAGTTCTTAAAGGAATTCTGTCACCACTTTTCAGCCCTGGGAACATATGCTCATGTTCAGGGTCTCATTATGATTCCTAATGTGGCCTTATAAACGAGATCTGTGGCTTAATTTTGCAAAAAAACAGCTTTCACTAACCTGTCAATCATAGAAATAAGGTGCCCAAGGGGAGGTCCGGGGATGCAGGGTGCCGGCTACAGCCATCGCCATTCGTGCCCAGCGCCGCCTTCCCAGAGTTCTGCGCCGCCTCCTACTTCTCTGTGCCGTCTCTCCCTCCTCCCGCTGTGAGATGCCGCACGTGCGCACAGGCTCAGCCTGATGCGCCTGAACGGACTGCTGGCAACGGCTTCTTCTAGCGTAGTGCGCATGCGCTGGCACTTCGCTAGAAGAAGCCGTTTCAAGCAGTCCGTACGGGCGCATCAGACTGAGCTGGTGCGCACGTGCGGCATCTCACAGCGGGAGGAGGGGGGAGGAGGAGGAGGGAGGGAGAGGCAGCACAGAGGAGTAGGAGGCGGCGTAGAACTCTGGGAAGGCGGCGCTGGGCACGAACGGCGATGGCTGCAGCTGGGCACCCTGCATCCTGGGACCTCCCCTTGGGCACCTTATTTATATGATTGACAGGTTAGTAAAACCTGTTTTTTTGCAAAATTAAGCCACAGATCGCGTTTATAAGGCCACATTAGAAATCATAATGAGACCCTGAACATGTGCATATGTTTAGCTCACAGGGCTGAAGAGTGGTGACAGAATCCCTTTAATATGTGATGAAAAAACGTTGATAGTAGTGTCCCTTTACATAGGACACAACTATCTCCCTGACTTTACCACTGGCATCATATATTTTGGGGGAAACATAGAACAAGGCAGATCAAAATCGAAATGCTAAAATCTTGAGGATTCACCATCATAAATCACATACCTGTAACCATCTTCATAACTCCTTTTATGCTTTAACGAGATTATGGGTCATTTTGAATAATATATAAAATAGCAGGATATCTAAAAGCTATAGCTAGGCTTTACAATTAAGACTAGAATATAGCATATATTTTATATTTCCATTGGACAGTCATCATTTACCTATATATTATGTATGCACTGCTTCCACTGCCTCTCTTCACTTATGTATGTTTCAGGTGACCAAAGACAGATGGTCTTAAATGCCACACGTAATTATTAAGATATAGTAACCAAACACTAGTATTCATTGGTCTATAAATCACAGCCCAACAGAAAAAATATGTGAAACCGCTGTTAAACAACCAGTAATAGCTACAAAATCCTTCTGAAAAGGGAGCGGAAAGGAATTGCACTACACAATAAATAGTTCTGAGACCCCCCTCTCACATTTCCTAAAGCTTCACTTTCATGGGGTGCCACTTACCTTCCATTCATAACTAATGAGTGACCTGGACTGGGGGGCATTGTTATGTGCCACCTTTAGATCTGCATAAAACTACTCCCTCTGCTGGATAGCACAGGGTCTGGCAAAGGAATGTTTCTTATGTAGATTCCCATGCTGCTTAGTACTCATACAATGGAGGCAGCTGGGTGGAAGAGATGTGAAGATCTCAACAAAACAACAGAAAGTTGTCTACAGGCAAAAAAGTTCTTTAGTTTCTGCCCAAAGTTTAACTGATAGATGATAGATATGTGATAGATAGATAATAGATAGATAGATAATAGATAGATAGATAGATAGATAGATAGATAGATAGATAGATAATAGATAGATAGATGATAGATAGATAGATAGATAGATAGATAGATAGATAGATAGATAGATATGTGATAGATAGATAGATAGATAGATAGATAGATAGATAGATAGATAGGAGATAGATGATAGATAGATAGATAGATAGGAGATAGATAGGTAGGAGATAGATAGATAGATAGATAGATAGGAGATAGATAGATAGATAGATAGATAGATAGATAGATAGATAGATAGATAGGAGATAGATAGATAGATAGATAGATAGGAGATATATAGATAGATAGATAGATAGGAGATAGATAGATAGATAGATAGATAGATAGATAGATAGATAGGCGATAGATAGATAGGAGATAGATAGATAGATAGATAGATAGATAGATAGATAGATAGGGAGATAGATAGATAGATAGATAGATAGATAGATAGGAGATAGATAGATAGATAGATACATGATAGATAGATAGATAGATAGATAGATAGATAGATATTAGATAGATAGATAGATAGATAGATAGATAGATATGAGATAGATAGATAGATATGAGATAGATAGATAGATAGATAGATAGATAGATAGATAGATATTTAATAGATAGATAGACAGATAGACATGCAGCGCTGGGGTTCTAGGTTCGAATCAGACCACGGACAACATCTGCATGGAGTTTGTATGTTCTCCTCATGTTTGCGTGGGTTTCCTCTGGGTACTCTCTGGTTTTCTTCCAACACTCCAAAGATAGATAGATATTTTATAGATAGATGATAGACAGATAATAGATAGATAGATAAATAGATGATAGGTAGATAGATAATAGATAGATGATAGATATTAGATAGATATACAGAAAATACAGCAGCACTGTCAATACATGGGACTATGGGTGCAATTCCTCCAAAATCAATAGATCTTCCATAATAGAGAATAAAAAGCAGCACTCCAAAGTAGGGTGGTGGACCCGCTTCATTCACCCCACGCAGCAGCTCAGCCTTACCCAATTAGTGCCATTGTGAGTTATAAATACACATGATAATAGTTAATAATATTATTTGTGCAAATAATACATAAATAGACACAATGGGGGAGATGTATCATTCCATTTACACTTGAAAAGTGGAGTTAAAAAGTCACAGGTGCGACTTTTAAAAAAATAGTTGCATCTCCCCTTTTTTGCTGTCCTTGCCACTTTTCTAAAAGGGGGTGTGGCAAGGACAGTGAAGGGGGCGAGGTCAGACACAGCGACAAATTTATTTTCATTTATGAATGTTGTCTATCTATTCTACCTACCTGTGAATTTATCAATCTGTCATATCTATTGTATCTATCGATCCATTCATTGATCCATCCAATGTATCTGTTGTCTATTTATCTATGAATATATCTCGTGTCTATATTATTTAATTATCTATCTATTAGAGATGAGTGGACCCAATCTGCAAAGTTCAGGTTCGTACCGAACTTTGTGAGTTTGGGTACCAGGACTCAAACGCGGACTTTTTCACGGACTTTTTCACTGTTCAGTGAGGATAGAATAAGCTGCTGCAGTGTGATCTAGGGGATGAGGTGAGTTTTTTTTTATTCCCTAAATGGCCATATTGTTTTGCATTCTGTCTTAAGAATGTATACAGTATAACCATGTTATAACGGAAAATAATAAAGTGAAGTTCGGGTCCCTATTGACTTCAATGGGGTTCCCAAACGCGAACTTTGACTTGAAGTTCGGCTGAACCCGGCGAACCCGGACATCATCCACGGGTTCACTCATCCCTTCTATCTATCTATTTATCTCTCTGTATCTATCTATCTATCTATCTATCTATCTATCTATCTATCTATCTATCTATCTATCTTTCTATCTACAGTATCTATCTATCTATCTATCTATCTATCTAATATATATATATCCTATCTAATATCTATCTATACATCTATTTATCCAATATCTAGCTATTAAATCTATTTATGTATCTCCTATCTATCTATCTATCTATCTATCGGTATATCTATATATATATCTTATATCTATCTATCTATCTATCTATCTATCTATCTATCTATCGCCTATATATCATCTATCTATCTCATATCTATCTATCTATCTATCTATCTATCTATCTATCTATCTATCTATCTATCTCATATCTCCATGCAGATGTTGTCCGTGGTCTGATTCGAACCTAGAACCGCAGCAGTACAAAGCGAAGGATGTCTATCTGTCTATCTATCTATCACATATCTATCTATCATCTATCACTCTATCTATCTATCTATCTATCTATCTATCTATCTATCTATCATATCTATCTATCATCTATCACTCTATCTATCTATCTATCTATCCCATATCTATCTATCTATCTATCTATCTATCTATCTATCTATCTCCTATCTATTATCTATCTATCTATCTATCTATCTATCTATCTATCTATCTTCTATCTATCTATCTTTCTCCTATCTATCTCTCTACCACTACAATTATTTTTCAAAAGACAGGTAAGTACATGCAGTATGTGGTTCTGTGCGGTGATGTGTGATTGCTGCCGATGAGTAATGAGAACTGTAAATCTGTGTTCCTCAGGTACTACACAGTTATCGGACTAGACAGAGCAGTTTTATCATAGTAAATACAATGTCATTAGCCATATATCTTAAATGCAAATGAAGCTTAGTGAAAATGGGCCTAAGCTGCAAATGGCAGGTGTATTTTGACCAATCCAAGTCTGAGAAACAAGGCATGCCAGTCCAGGTCTCCTAGCAACCAGAACCTCCATGATAAAGTCTTTCACTGTGCAGCTGCTGACATATCATCCTTCTGAACGCTTCCTCAGCCTCATTATTAGGCCGCTTGGCTGGCTTCAGAGGCAGGAAATGAATAACCTGTGGGAAGTTTGAAAGAAAGCTTATAGACTGTAGACCTGAACTGAGATATGCGTCCTACGTAAACGTGGATACCATACATTGTAGAGAAATTTTTGTCTTATTTTTATAGTAATTGCACTTAGTTGTAATTTTGTTCTGTTTTGATGTTTTGTCTGAATGATGGCAATCAACTGAAGAGGAAGCTAAAGAGTTTTCTGGTATGATCTAGAAACTTTAAAAGGGTCAGGAGAACATCTGAACTCTGTTTCTGTCTGAATGAGGCTGCCTTTACTTGAAGCAAGGGAGTTTGGGGGACCTTCTTTTTTTCAATAGTCACCAGACATACAGGACAAGTTCTTCATAAAGAGTCTTCCAAAATATCCTCAGCATAGGTTATCGATATATAACTGGTAGGGGTCCAAAACCCTCACTGATCAGCTGTTACCTGAAGCCACCGGTACCAGAACTACCACTGAGAACAAAGCCAGAAGCACTTGAATGGGAGCTGAGCTGCAGTAACTCTGTTCTCCGGCTCTGTTCTCAGTGGTACTTCTGGTGCCTGGGGTTGTAGGTATCAGCTGATCCATGGGGGTCCTGGGTGTTGTACACCCTTTGGTCTGATGTTGATGACCTACCTTAGGCTAGGTCATCAATATCATTAACCTGGAAAAGCCCTTTACATTGGGAGTGACCTATATTGAAATACATTTTTTTTTATCATTACTACTACAAAAATAAATATAGTTTTTTTTAAATACCTATACTATCCCTGTCTTTTGTTGATATCTGCTGGTGACCTGATATAGAGTGCCTGTCTTCCTAGTTTCCTATAGTCGAATCAGACTACACAGGCTTTGTTGTCTGTTACCATGGAGATGCATAGGTCTGGATAAGAGCTGTAGATACAAACTGATAGATTTTAGATGCATTGAAACAATTAAAAACGATTATAGAGGTGGTCCTTCATTTATAGTCATATTCATCATTGCATAAAAACCTTTCACATCCCCCCCCTCCCCCATTGTTCACAAAACAGCGTCTGATATAGCTGTTTGATGCGATTTAATTCGCATCTACAGCCTGCCAGCGATGGATCATCGCTGGCAGGCTGTAGCTGAACTGCCGAGACGCGCTTCACTGTGAACGCACTCGCGCGCGCGTTCACAGGAAGTCACGGCTCTCGCGAGATGACGCGCCGATGCGTCGTCTCAGACCTACAGGACCGCCCGCAGGACGCATCCCTGCGTTAGGCAGTCCTGTAGCGGTTAATATCATTTTAACACCATCATTTTTTCACAACCCCCTCTTTTTTATCTTTTTTCCTGTCCCCATTTAATTCTCACCTTTTTATCCAATTTTTCACTACTATTCCCCTCTCCCTGTACATTGGGAGTGACCTATATTGAAATATATATATATATTTTTTTTTATCATTACTACTACAAAAATAAATATCGTTTTTTTAACATACCTATACTATCCCTGTCTTTTGTTGATATCTGCTGGTGACCTGATATAGAGTGCCTGTCTTCCTAGTTTCCTATACGCCTGCCTCTTCTGACTAGGGTGAGTCCGTTCAGACACGTGCACGTTGCGTATTGTCCATACAGGAGAGCCACCGCATTTCCTTCTAAACTGATTCAAATTTTACTAACTTCAATGTGTCTCTCAATTGACAAACATGTTTCAGGGAGAACATTTTCTAATGGCTGTAAATTACCCGTTGGATTAAGGCCTCTTTCACACAAGCAAGTTTTCAGTCTGTGATGTAAAAGGAAAGCATCTGGAGTGAATCCTGATCCATTTATTTTAATGGGCCTGTGCACATGAGGGTTGTTTATCACTGATCAACAACCCTGTACTGTGGGATTTTCATGCAGCCCTCGCTCCATAAAAATGAATGGGGCTGTGTGAAAAACAGAAGGCATCTGGGTGCAATGCATTTTTTACTGATGGTTGAATATCTTTAGTCTTCAGTTTTTCTTCAGAAAAATGCATCAAAGACTTTTTGCATGTGCACGGAAAAAAACAAACACTGAATGCAATCACAAATGAAACTGATTAAGGCCCCATACAGACGATGGGGCCGCTCCATGTGCCTTCCGCAATTTGCGGAACAGAACAGGCGGCTCATTATAGAGATGACTATTCTTGTCCACAAAACGGACAAGAATAGGACATGCTCTCTTTTTGTTTACGGGGCCACGGAACGGAGCAATGGGTGCGGACAGCACGCGGGGGGCTGTCCGCATCTTTTGCGGCCCCATTGAAACATACGGTTGTGTGCATGCAGCCTTAACTGCAGACTGTCAGCTTTAATTTGAGTGTATTTACATCCAAATCAGGTGAACGGTGTAGGAATTACAACAGTTTGCATATGTGCCTCCCACTTGTTATGGGACCAAAAGTAATAGGACAGAATAATAATCATAAATCAAACTTTCACTTTTTAATACTTGGTTGCAAATCCTTTGCACTCAATTACAGCCTGAAGTCTGGAGGGCATAGACATCACCAGACGCTGGGTTTCATCCCTGGTGATGCTCTGCCAGGCCTCTACTGCAACTGTCTTCAGTTCCTGCTTGTTCATCAGGCGTTTTCCCTTCAGTTTCATCTTCAGCAAGTGAAATGCATGCTCAATCGGATTCAGGTCAGGTGACTGACTTGGCCATTGCATAACATTCCACTTCTTTCCCTTAAAAAACTCTTTGGTTGCTTTTGCAGTATGCTTTGGGTCATTGTCCATCTGCACTGTGAAGCGCCGTCCAATGAGTTCTGAAGCATTTGGCTGAATATGAGCAGATAATATTGCCCGACACTCCTTAGAATTCATCCTGCTGCTTTTGTCAGAAGTCACATCATCAATAAATACAAGAGAAGCAGTTCCATTGGCAGCCATACATGCCTACGCCATGACACCACCACCATCATGCTTCACTGATGAGGTGGTATGCTTAGGATCATGAGCAGTTCCTTTCCTTCTCCATACTCTTCTCTTCCCATCACTCTGGTACAAGTTGATCTTGGTCTCATCTGTCCATAGGACGTTGTTCCAGAACTGTGAAGGCTTTTTTTAGATGTTGTTCGGCAAACTCTAATCTGGCCTTCCTGTTTTTCAGGCTCACCAATGGTTTACATCTTGTGGTGAACCCTCTGTATTCACTCTGGTGAAGTCTTCTCTTGATTGTTGACTTTGACATACATACACCTACCTCCTGGAGAGTGTTCTTGATCTGGCCAACTGTTGTGAAGGGTGTTTTCTTCACCAGGGAAAGAATTCTTCGGTCATCCACCACAGTTGTTTTCCGTGGTCTTCCGGGTCTTTTGGTGTTGCTGAGCTTACCGATGCATTCCTTCTTTTTAAGGATGTTCCAAACAGTTGTTTTGGCCATGCCTAACGTTTTTGCTATCTCTCTGATGGTTTTTTTTGTTTTTTTCAGCCTAATGATGGCTTGCTTCACTGATAGTGACAGCTCTTTAGATCTCATCTTGAGAGTTGACAGCAACAGATTCCAAATGCAAATAGCACACTTGAAATGAACTCTGGACCTTTTATCTGCTCATTGTAATTGGGATAATGTGGGAATAACACACACCTGACCATGGAACAGCTGAGAAGCCAATTGTCCCACTACTTTTGCTCCCTTAACAAGTAGGAGGCACATATGCAAACTGTTGTAATTCCTACACCGTTCACCTGATTTGGATGTGAATATCCTCAAATTAAAGCTGACAGTCTGCAGTTAAAGCACATCTTGTTCGTTTCATTTCAAATCCATTGTGGTGGCGTATAGGGCCAAAAATGTTAGAATTGTGTTGGTGTCCCACCATTTATGGACCTGGCTGTACTGTGTTTTTCCATATTTTGCTGATCCAGGACCCATTCAAGTCAATGGCTGTTTGCTTTCTGCCATACGAGCACCGCGGCCATACAGTCGTCTAAATTGTACCTAGACTTGCGTGCCAAACTATAAAAAATGTTCCTGAACAGACCCTGACTCATTATGTATTGCTCATGGGAAATAATACTAATATTGGTAGCAATCAGATAAGTTACATCAGGAAGGTTAGCTGTAAGACAATACGACTGAACAGCCATTGACTTGAATGGGTCCTGGATCATCAAAATATGGCAAAACATAGCATATGTAGCATATCTTTTGTGGCATGGACACGGAAGGGCTTCTACGAGTTTCCATGTGCTTCCGATCTGTACCTCAGCACTACAAGATCACACTACTCAGAGTTGTTTTGTAGTCTGTTACCATGGAAATATATAGGTCTGCATAAGAACAGCAGACACAAATCATTACAAAGTTTTGCAGGGTTGCTTTATTTTTATTTTAGAGGTAGTGGAATTTTTTTTTTTAAAAAGTAGATCACCTCTTTAAAATATGAAATAACAATTTCGTCATACAATTACCTTACTGATTTCTTACCTTTGGCAAGTTCCCCTGCCACTCCTCTGTTTACACAGGTGTGGTATGACTTGAAGTCTGACTCAACATCACATGACCACAGCAAGCCAATAATGGTGATTAGCAGTGGTATATTGGCACAGTGAATGACACATCACAGCACATCAGTACAAGAAGTGGGGGCATTGTGGTGCTTACTACTGAATGAACGCATAAACAATAAAGACCCTTTAAGGCCCTTTGCACGGGCAGATTACTGAGCCATTTTAATACTCAAGACATAATAAGTAATAATAGTACATTTCTTAGGACAATACTAAGTTTGTATATATATTTTTTAAAATTCTGTATTCAGTGTAAAGTCTCCTGGCAACTTATTGGAGTCAACAGCCATAAATGAATGACCGATGAGTGGGTTGTTAACCCTTTCTATGAGTGGATAATTGTGTATGTTCTCTTCTCTTTGGAACTGTCTGGCAACCTTGTTACTTGTGTATTTAATCACTCAATTTTATGATTTTTCAAATACTTAGAGGAGCTTTAATGGAATTTTCTGGGATTTTAATATTAATGGTCTATCCACAGGATGAACCATCAGCATTTAATTGATGGGGGTCTGACAACCAGCACCCCCACCGGTCAGCCACCTCAGAGTAACTCCGACGCTCGAAGTTGGCGCTGAAACTACACAGCTCTGTCCGTTGTACGGTGCAAAGCTGCTGAGTTTTTAGATTTTGCAAATAATAATCCAAGTGTCTTTAGGAGCCTTAAAGAGGTTTTCTATCCTTATTATAGGCCATCAATATGTGCTCGTCGGGAGTCTAACACCAGGCAACCTCAACGATCAGCTGTCTCAAAGAAATGGTGCAGGAAGCTGATTTCATGGAAGAGACTTCTGGCCCTGGAGCTACTCTAACACAGGTGATCAGCAGGATGCAGGGTGTTGGACCCCCACCGATCAAATATCGATGGCCTATTCTGAGGAAAAGCCATCAATATTAAAATCTCAGACAGCCCCTTTAAGAAAGCAGAGCAGATGCTTAAAGAAAATTTAAACAATGAGTCACGCACAGTCAATAAAGTGTGAGACAGTTCTACTACTTTAAGTACACTGTCAGTGACAAAATAACTCATGTCATAAAACTTTACGGAAGGAAGGAACATTTTGTAATTCATCAAACATGACTTAAAGGATTTCTGGAACATTGGCTTTGTAGAAAGGTGAGGTTTTGTGATATATCAAGCACTTGTAATCAAAGATTAACCTGGCACACAATGATGAACTTTCATACTTTTTTACTTATTTTATTATGTTTGGATCATGCAAAGGATTAGAAAACAGACACAAATCAGCCATCGCTATCAGTTTTCAGATAGGAGCCAACGATCAGCTAATGCACTCCACCCACTGTTATACAATCGGGAATGACATGTGTTTCTAATCTCAGTAACCTGACATGGTGACAAGGGCCCAGATGTTACTGATAATGTGCAGGGTTGGGCAAATCCCTTATGGAGAATCCTTGTGGTAAAAGGCAAATGAATAAGCTTTAGTTTTATGTACTGATTCAAGGAAACAAACTCTATGACAAAAGGATTTGACAGGGAAAATACATGCTCAAAATCTTGTAATTGTACATTCAGGGCCGGTTCTAGGTGAAATGGGGCCCCGGGGCGAAAAACAATAAGGGCCCCCCCCCACATGACACTTGCTGACTTTAACGGCCAGTGCCACATGGCAGCAGCACATCTCCCCTCCCCCCCCCCCCCATGGCCCTCATGGCACATTTCTCCCCTCCCTCCATCCCCTCCCCATCTCTCCTTCTGGGGCCCCCCACCCCCCAATGGCATATTTCTCCCCTCCATGGGCCGGTGCCACATGGTGGCATCAACACATCCCCCCCCAAAGCCACCAACCCCCCACCCCGGGTTTTCTCCTACTCCATCCAATCTAGCTATAAGCTATTATAATTGTTATACAAATTATAAATACCGGTATAATGTTACTTTAAGTTCTTCTCTTCTGAAGTTCTGGGACTGGGAGATGGACTGTCACTGAGGGAGGGACAGCAGGCATCGGTGTCGGCGACTTGTGTTGTTGTGGCAGGCCTTCTTCACTAGTCGCCGTCCGTCGCTCCTTCTGCTCTCCGAGTCTCTGGGGGCGGAGCTTCCCCAGCTCAGTGGCAACGTCATGTGAAGACGTGCCTGTGCGGCAGCTGTGAGCCTGCGCACGCAGTGGAGCTCAGAGCAGCCGCAGGCCCCGCCCCCTTCTCACTCGTTCAGGCCGGGAGGCGGGCCCTTCACAGTCTCTGAGTCTGCAGACTGCTGCTGCCTGTGCTGCGCAAAGTCTGCCGACAGCTAAGTGCAATGTGTGACACTCACATTATGTGTAAATAAATAGTAAGCGTTACTAACGCTGCGTTAGTGTTAGTTTGCGGCGGCCGGGGCGGGCCGGTGCCAGGGGCCCCTAAGGACTCGGGGGCCCGGGGGCAATTGCCCCCCTTGCCTTTATGGTAGCGCCGGCCCTGTGTACATTATTGTTTTGTATAAAGTGTTAACAAATATTTATAGTGTAAAACGAAGTATAGATGGATTAATCTCGTGCTAAATCAACTGCTAATCTTCTCTACTTTCACCACTCCTCTGGAAACTTCTAGAATTGGAGCTAGGTTTCTTGTCCTTGTCCTTTCTTGTTAGATTTTACTGTCTACTGAACCTACAATATCAGCTTACAGTCTATGTGTATGGTGACCTCCGGAAACACTCCCAGCAGATGACGATGTCAAGGGAGAAAAACATCAGAAATCTTTTTTAGATATTATTAAACAATTTTTGCATTTTTTGCATTTTGTCCCTAGATCATATCGCGCTTTGTCTCCTTGCTGCTGAGGACCAAATTAAGATGGGCCCTCAGCACTCAGACCACCACTGATCTAAACCTTTGATATGTTTCTATGACATACAGGGCTGGATTGGCCATAGACCTTACAGGGAAATTTCTCGGTGGGCCGATGCCTAGGGGCCATCCAAGCCCTTTTCTCTGCCACTGGCCAGGTACATAATGAGCTCTCAGGGGTAATTAAAGCTTTGAGAATCAGGTACTCATGTATCCGGACATCCAACACACAAGCCCTCCTGAATTCAACTATAGCCCACATCTCACCTCCTACAGTATGCCCCCTGCTCCATATCCTAATCAGAGACAACTGGAGGAGAAGGACAGAATATGGCATCTATTGATTGCCACCACAAAGGGACAGCTTCTGGGGCAGTATATTTAGCTGCACTGTGGTATATAGTTCTGATGGGATGGTATTTTGTGATATGGTATTGCTGGTCCACCTACTTGTGGATCCGCCTACAACATGAGACCACTTTTAATTTTTTTTTCCAGGGCCACTTTAAGTTCCCAGTCTGTCCCTGGTGACATATCAAATGTTTTTTGAAAAGCTAGTAACCCTTTAGAATAGAATTTATTTATTGTCTGATTATTCATTGAACCCCTTCAATGAACAGCTTCTTTTGTTAAAATTTGCACTGTGCAATGGTTAATGTTGACCATAAGTGATGAGATTTCTTTCCCTCCCATCCATCCTGCATCCCATGATTGTGTAACCTGGGCACCAATGTATAATGGGACATAGCTATGATTTGAATGTTCTTTGATTGTTTCCATTGTTGTTCGAATGTAATTGGTCCCAATTCACACTGGTGATGACAGCAATAATAGCTACAATTTTAAAGCCATCCTATAGGACTTATTAAAGGGGGCTAGTTGTTACAAGTTATCCCTTATCCACATGATAAGGGATAACTATTAGAATGGTGCAGTCCTACCTCTGGCACTCCCACTGAGCACAAGAGCAGGGACCCTGCACCCCACTGATGCATGGAGCAGCAGTGCGCATGCTCGACCTGCCACGCAGTGCATTTTGGGGGGGCTCTGAGCAGTATGGGATACCCTGTTCTTGTGATTGGTGGGTTTCCCAGTGGTAGGACCCCCACGGATCTAATAGTTATCCCCTATCCTGTGCATAGGGGATAGCTTGTAACAACCGGAATGCAGTTTACAGTGTTGTTTTGTTTTCTTACCAACTTTTGCTAACATTACTTATAGTTTCAGGGTACTATTTGTCTGCTGTTGTTGTTGTTTAGATTGTGTGACCAGCATGACCGGTATGATAGTCACTGACAGATGATAAAGTGTAATGAACGTGTATTTTTCAACCCCTTGAACTGGGAGTGTGATATCCGAGGAAGCAAAAGCCGTTTACCATTGGCAGAACACCCTCACAGGTGCTTCCCTTCCCAGTTAGTGTTAATATTCTTTCATTTGGCAGAAGACTCATACCATCACTTCCCTTGACTCTTACGTATGTAAAGCAGCTGTTAATGCTATGGCTGAAAATCTATCCTCTCTGTAGCAAAAGGCCTGTGCAGGACTGCTCATGCTAAATAGCCCAAATACATTAGTTCAGAATGTTTTCATATGAAAAGGAGAAGTTAAACTGATCCATCTCTTTGCCCTGGCCACCTCCTTAGGTAAACATGTCTGTAGACTCACACTGCCGTCCAATCCTCCATTTTAACAGAATGCATAACTGATAATCTGTCCTGTTTTGCTATGGCATATATGTCTGATCCACCATAATCTGTTATGATCAGTTTTTTTTTTTATGTATTTTCATTTGCTTTTATAAAAGCATATCATTTTTCTTTCATGTATCTATATTTTTAAGAATAGAATGACACAGCATCCTATGATATTATGATAAATTAGCATAGTATAACATAGATAAAGGTATATCCTTTAATTATGTTACGGAATATCACTGTGATATGACATAACATTAAGTTTAGTTGAGATCTGACTATTGGGACCCCCGCGAATCATGAAAACAAAGAGGGGTCAATTTAGCTTATTCCCTGTACAAGCCAATGGGGCTGTGCATTAATGACTGTTTCTGTGTTGGAAATGCTTTGCACAGCAGACTGACTAAGAACATTACTAAGCAGGGAAAATCTGCAGGGGAACGGCCATAATCCATTTGTTTTATTTGTATGTGAATTGCTTATAGATTGTTTCCATAAAATATTAAGGAGTCTAAGTCTCTTTGATTAATAGAATGTCTGTTTTTAAAGCGGTTGTGCAGGGGTTTTATATTGACGACCTATCCTCGGGATAGATATTCAAAATTGAAGACGATGGCAGCATTTTCATCCAAAGATCCTTTATTTAGCAGCTAGTCCATAAGAACATGTGCAAAAAAGTACATAAAAAACAGCAACGTTTCGACTAACACCTAGTCTTTGTCAAGGACTGAGAAAGACTAGGTGTTAGTCGAAACGTTGCTGCTTTTTATGTACCTTTTTGCACATGTTCTTATGGACTAACTGCTAAATAAAAGATCTTTGGACGAAAATGCTGCCATCGTCTTCTATTTTGAATATCTATCTATGAAGCACCGTGCGTCTGGTGCTTTGGATTGGGTGTTCCATGTCTGAAGGATTCTAGAAGGTATATGAATGCTGCTCTACATACTATTTGTTTCACTATCCTCAGGTTAGGTCATCAATCTCTGATCTTCTGGGGTCGGACACTCAGCACCCTTGCTGATCAGCTGTTTGAAGAGGAGCTCTGTGTGAGTGCTGCTTCCTCTTCATTACACTACATATTATTCAAGTGAATGGAGCGAGTACTTGTAGTTACACTCGCTTGCGAGACGATGAGCAGTGTAATAAAGAAAAAGCAGCTCTCGCATGGAGCACCGCTTCCTTTTCACAGCTGATCGTTGGGAATGCCAGGTGTCAAACACCACCCGATCAGATATTGATGACCTATCCTGAGAATAGGTCATCAATATAAAACCCCTGCATGACCCCTTTCAGGGCCCCTTTTACAATTATCAGGAAGGATCAGTCTTAGGAACCATTGTTTCCGATCAATGAGCAAACAAGCTATTCCTTTGTGATAATGCCTGCTAAGCCAGCCCACGTAAAGGGATTTTAGCCATAATTGTGGGGAATTATTCATTTCCTGTAACTTAGTTGAGATTGCATCGACAGTCTACAGTCCTGTAGACTGAACCAAACTTGAATATATCTTGCTCACGATACTGTCGTCATGATGTATTGGTTTGAGCACAGTAGCATTTAAAGAATATGAAGGACAGTTATCATGTTATAGTGGCATTAAAAAGTCTCAATTTATGTTGCACGGCATACATTTTCCTTCTTCTTGCTACTTTTCTTAAGCAGCAAAAAAGGGGGCATGGCCAGCAGGGCCAGCACATTTCTTTTCATCCACGCCATTTTTCTGGGAGGTTGCCGTAGATTTTAGTCTGTCGAACAGTCTGCAGGATGATGCTCCAAATTTATGTCAAGGCCTATGCCACAACGTAACTTTGCTTCCTCTGCCAATAAAAATGCTGGTCTTGATAAATGTCTCCCTATATGTGTATACAACATGTTTTTGGATGGTTTTCCATCACTTATCGATTTAAATTGTATATTTTAACATTGCACAACTGGAAACGATTGCTTTGGCAAAAACATACTATCTGCAAATAGGAGCTTGAAAACTACACAGCATTTATTTAAAAGCCACCGGATATTATTTGCTGTGACCAAAAGCAGTCGCCTTCCTGCAGAGCTCCAGACACAACACAGAGAAGTGTCAAAACTTATGTCAGGAGATATTTTATTAAGGCACGTAACAGGCATCCATGTTGTTTGAGAATTAGAGGGATTAAAGGCATTCCAAGGGACCCTAGGGAGAAAAGAGAGTCAAGATGTTACGTGGAAAAGCACCAGTATCCATATATAGAGAGAGAGAGTTTAGATTTCTTAACCCTTTTATAATAACACTTTCAAATTCCTCTAATGGTGACACAAATTATTTTTATATAGATGTATAATCTTTGATTTTAGAGATACAGTATAAGTTAATACTAAAAATGTTTTAACTATGTGACTAATTTATTTTGTATATCATACTACGGCAAAATATCAGCAATGAGAAATATGTAAATCACAGTTTCCTTCCATACTTAAAACTTACTGATAGGTTAATTGGCTTTTTAATATGCCTTGAATTAATTTATTTACATGTTGTCTCCTAAATCATATTTCCTGACAAATTGACCGACCAGTGTAAAGTACCGTCCCAATGTGTGGTTTATTCACAGAGAATGTGGGACACCAGCAGGAAGGCCTGGGTGGCAAATGTAGAGAAGCTTATTCTAATCCCAGTCAATCATTGCCCCAAAAAGTCTACAGTTTGGCCTACAAATTACAGTAAATTCATGGCATAAACTGTATGTAATTTCGCATGTCATTTCCGAGTTTCTCTATGAGAGACAATGTTACAAGTGACATGCTATGATCACAAGAATTCTAAGCATGTCTGAAATCTTTTCTTCCAATGGAAATGAGTCATGTAAGGGCTTTTTACACTAGCTGAAAATCAATAAAGAGCACTCATAGGTGCACTCAGTAGGCTGATCGTTGCGAAATACCCCATCGATTGTCGCTGTTCATATCTTTTACTGGTAGCACATCACTAATTGGCAGCACATTTTCCTGTGTAAAGAGCAGATGTGGTGACGACATAATATAAACTGTATGGGGACGAACAAATGTAGCAATTATCTTTTGTCTGTCATATGGTCTCCATCCAACTGTGTAAAGGTTCTTTAAATGAGTGCCAGTTGACTTGTTTTATCATCAGTTAGTACTCATTATGGCCTGGCATTGACTATATCATATACTGCCTCCTTTGCAACCACTCGTTTTCCTGTTCTTCCTTTTGCACACCCAAATTGTACAACCTCAGGTAATACTTCACTCAGAAATTCAAATTGTCCTAGAGAGAGCTGAAGAGATAGATAAATGGAACAGTTCTTTTGTTTCCAAAAACACCTAACAGAACTGAGAAACAAAACTGTGAGATCATGGTCAAATCTAATATCTTAGGGCTTACTGGCACTGTGTGCACTACTTTAGATTTGGATACATATGACTTCATGCAAAAATCGTATTATACATCAGGTAAGTAAAAAAAAGACATAAAATGGGGAGCAAACTGCCAAAATAACTGGATGCATGTTTTAGTGAGGGGGTTCTCACCTCTTACTCTACGGTACAAGAATAGTTTTGATCAATCTGTAAATGAAAACACATGATAATAGAGGCCCATCTCAGGCATTAACACTCCTTTACGTGTCCTCATAAAGATATAAAGAATAAAATGTTCCATTTTGACATTGGATATTGTTATAAGTCAGATATGGTGTAGTAACAGATAACAAACAGGTTGTGCCAAATCTAGTGTTAGGTGTTGAAATAAGAGTTGGCAAAGATCTCTTTTATAGCCCTACTTTATATTGTTAGTAAAAGAGAAATATGAATAACCTCTAGCTTCTGCTTGGCTCAGTAGCTCTGGCTTATGCCAATTATGTTGTAGGAAGAGTTCCACCTATTCTACAAAATAATTGAATAGCTTTTTGGTTTACTGGATATTAAAGGGTACCCAAATTGCTACTAACTTGTTATTAAGGTCAGTGGCAGCTTCACAGTAATGATTTTGTATAATCTGAGCAATATGACATAAGGCCTCATGCAAAATACAAATTACATCCATGTGACGACTTCAATGGGTCCATGAACCGCATTTTGCAGTCAAGAATAGTGTATGTTCTATCTGTTGCGGAACAGACATACGAATGAGAAGAGCACATGGATTAAAATACATAGGGTAGTGTGCATGAGGCTTAAGTCAGAAAAGGTTTGATTGCTGAATTCCAATACATGTCAGGTGGCCCACATGCTGGATATGTCAGATATGGATGTTATCACAAGCCACCGCCAGCAGAATCCAGTGCATGTGCAGTACGCAGATTAAATCAATGCCAGGTCACCTTGCTTCACCGCACAGGCATCTTATGCCACTGAAAGTGGCTTGTGATAATGTAACTGACCTACAAGACTTCAAACAAACTAGGAGGACCAGCCAGCCTTAATATTCCAAAGAGCAGCCCAGATCAAATGACTCCTGACATGCATTGGAATACAACAAACATCTTTTTCTGAATTATGCTAAATCTGTCAAAATATATAAGATCATCAATATGAAGCTGTCACCAGGTTGCATAACATGAGGACATGTCCTCATGAGGAGATCCCATGTCCATAAAGGTGACAGAGGGATCATCCCCCATTCGTAAACCCCCTGTATGAGCCAGCATATGATGCTTTTGCTTTGATGGACTTTAGCTGTTCATGTGTAGGAGGTCTCTCAGGTTTGCAGTGTGGGGCCATCTCCACAAGATAACAGGCCTAGTTGAGGTATGGCAACAGTGTGGTAATAAGCAGTCAATAGAGTTCAAGCACAATCAGACAGCGGTGCATAAGCATGGCAGTTAAAATTCACTCTAGGATTAGAGAGCACAGTAGATAAATCATAAAGTTACAGTTCAGAGGCTGCTGTAACTTCACTCCTCAGACTAATGGATCACTGGGGTACTTTATACATACATGTTCAGATGGAACCAGCTGTTCTGTCTCAGTGCCAAGGCTCCTCACACCACTCTCTAATAGATGCCCACTCTGTCCTCTACACTTCTGTCTTCCTTGGTAGCAATTTCTTGACTGGGCCTCTTGGTCAAACCCTTAGCCAACTTACACTCCGAAACTGTGGCTTGGCCCTCCATTTAAGCCACAACTAGGGCGTTACTGGGATAGTCAGAAGTCTCATACCTCACACACATCACCCCATGACTCTGTCAGACACTATTGTCAGGAGTAATTATGGAAAACCACCATCCACATCAGCATCCCTAAGCATATTTTATTGAAGGTACACATCAGAATAAAATAAGTGAAATGCACAAATAGTTCACATTAACCCTTTGCATAAATGAGTCTTCCCAAACAGGGAAAGAAGGTGCAATGGAGCGTAACAATAATCTTTATGTGTATAGTACCAACATATTGCGCATCACTTTACAATCAGATGATAGTTAATGTACAGAAACAAAATCAGTCATTATATAGTTACAAAAACTAACCAACAATTAAAACAAGAGGACTAAGGGCCCTGATCACAATAACTTCCAATCTATGAGAAAATAGGGATAACACAAAAGGTAAAAACTGCTTTTTTAGTACAATGGTTCCACCACCTTAACAAAATAGGGGAGTAGATATAAAAGGGGCATGAGCCAATCACCAGCCAGTATATAGCATATAGCATATGCACACATTTGCAACTTAACTCCATATCCATATCCTGAAAGGAAAAAACACACAAATACTGTAACATGCAGTATGTAAATCAACTTAAAGTCACGTCTATAATAATAGGTCTGGTAACACATGTTACATGGATGCTCAACATACACGTTTTAGGCAACACATTTTTTTTATCCAAATCCTCACAATTAGGGTGACCTATATGTTATCATGGGAAAGTCTAAAGAAATCATATCCAGTTCATTTGCACTGTATTTGCAAGGCTCTGTGGAAAGGGTTAAGCAATACGGAGAGACTTTTGGGACTTTGAATAAGAAACTGGTTTTAGCTTTGTTATTTTTGTTTGGAAAAACTGCTGTTTCATTGCCATTGGGGGTTGAAACAATGAATCTGTTTGTGCCGAGCTTCTCAACTCCACCCCTCCCACTAGAAGGTTCCAGTCTAGCTAGAAATGGTATATAAGGAAAGCAGTCAGAGCCCCTAGTGTTCTGCAGTTAGGGACCAGTGCTTGGAGGGGAGACTCATGCCAGTCTGCATGAGTGAAAACAAGAAGACGCTGAGATGGGTACACTGAGCCACAGACCATGGGCCTCCAGCCTATGACCAAGGTACCAGCCTTCTGAGAGTGAGAGAGACATCTAGCTCAGGCCTTTCTTCAGCATCAAACCCTTCTTCTGCCAGGGAAGAGTCTGGAAAAGCCAGCCCTATGCCTCGCCTGTATTGTTTTGCATCTGAATTCCTCCAGTAAAGAAGTACACTGGTCAACTGCAGACCCTGATTCTCTGGACTTATTTCCCATTGGGTGCACCACGCCTTACCAACCCTTTTAGAGAGTAGCAACATGTGGTGACATCTTGACAGTGTCCGAGTGACCCAGCGTAGCATTGCGGCCACCCCAAACCTGGCCACTGCACTCTTATGGTAGATTATGGGGCCCCAACAATACAAAAAAGTGCACTGATATAATATGGTACACAAACCCCAAGGGGGAAATTTATCATCTCTCTTGCGCTAGAAAAGTGGCTTTAAAAAGTTGCAAGCTGTGTGGTTGTGACTTTTTAAATGCAACTTTTTAAATACAAAAAGTCATAAGTGCCTTTTTTTACGCCGCCCTTGCCACTTTTCCAAAAGGAGACATGGAAACGGGCACGGCCAACGCCAAGACAAATTTATCTTCATTTACACCAGTTTTCTGACTCAAATGAAGCCAAAAATTTAAGTCGTAAATTTCTGTAATGGAGCAGGGACTGCAGGAGGCAGCACCTAATTTATGGACAGGCCTCTAGCAGTGCAGGGGACTTTCTGTGCCATTCTTGATAAATCTCCTGCTAAAGGTACGACCACACAGTTAGGTTTCCTGATGAAGTTTTTGAAGCCAGAACCAAAAGCTGATTAAAAAAAGAGAAGGTTGAACCTGTCATTTATACTTTGTTTCCTTTTATGGTGCACTTCTGATTTTGGCTTCAAAAACTGCTTCAGGAAACCTGACCACATGGTAGTACCCTAACATTTTTATTTGATTACTTATTAATACATCTGTGCAAATAGCAGCTTATGGAGAAATCTTACAGCGGAGAAACTCTTTGCAGACAATTGTCAAATAAAAGATGTCTATTATTAATTAACAACAGCATACTGTTTAAGAATTACCAGTTTACATAACACTGAACTTTTCAGACAAGGATTATTTTATCCAGATATAAAAATGCAGCATTACAGATCAAAGCAAAGCTTGTAGATGTGCAATCTAATTCTCTTTTTTCTTTTTTTGAATCATGTATGATAATTCTGTCCAGAATCAGCACTCCTCCCATTCGGTACAGGTGCTTTTAATTAGCAGTAGCCTGAATATAAGTATGAATTGACCTACCAGCCCTCAGTCTGTGTTTCTGAGAGCAGGTAATAAGGTGAGCTTTAACAACTGTTCACATGGTGCGGTGCTGGCTGGCGGCCGTTGTTGCTGTGGCGTTGCGCTGGTGGGTTGGTGAGGCCCGGTGCCAGGGTGGCATTGCCAGACAGCAGGGGTGCTGTTTGGCGGCTGGATCCCGCCGCCTGCTGGTGCAGGGGTGCTGTTTAGCGGCTGGATACCGCTGCCCGCTGGTGCGGGGCTGTGGTGCCGGTGGTCGCCAGGCAGTGCCGTGCCAAATTAAGAGTAGGTGTAGGTCCCACTCTAAGAGGCAACCTTGACGCAGTGAGTGGGCTTATGCCTTTTGATCAAAATGTACACTAATGCCTCTTATATAGCATGCAGTATAGGGGGCCGTACACTAAATATTGCGCTGAAGCGATGTTCATTTTGCTGAGAAGCAGTTATAGATCAAAGCAAAGCTTGTGGATGTGCCATCTAATTCTCTTTTTTCTTTTTTGGAATCAAAATGCAGCATTATATTGAATGTCTTTTCCCAGTGTCTGAGAAATGTTCAGACACCTTCGAAAAGATGCCAGTTCTTGAGGGGACTAACTGCTGACTGGGCCTAGTATTAAAACAATGAATACCTAATGATTAAGTAATACTTTACTCAAATTAATCCCACGCCAAGGCTCTGGTCATACTAAGGGTCCTTTGTGATCGGAACAATTTCAGCCTGGAACAATAGCCGATTGTTGAAGTCACAAGTTGATTCAGGGTTTATTCTAGCTGTAACCACAGTAGGCAAGAATACACAGACAGTGAGCCCTAACTGGAACCCCACCCGCTTTCCCTGCCTACTTACAGTGCAAGCCCTAGGCGGCAAGTCTGCAACTGGTCAACATTCCCTACTCTGCTAAAGTGCAAAACATACTCACACAGAGACAGAACAATACAGAGACGGAGTCATATGGAAATTGGTCGTAACAGAGTAGACAGTACCAAATCGCAAGACAAGAGGTAGTCAAATAGCCAAACCGAATTCAGAACCAGACGAGAAACACAGTACCAAAACATGAGACAGAGAGTGGTCAAAGGCAAGCCGAGGTTAATAATAGAAGTAATCCAAACACAGAACCGGAACCAGGAGTACAGCTAGAGAGGCATTGACTATCACTGACACTGGTAGAAGGCCAGAAGGGGTATAAATAGAGCAGCAAGTCCCAGGATCAGAACCTGATAGGTCATGACTCGGCACTCCATTAGTCAGAACACTAGCACAAAGGAATTGATCAGTTGAGCAATCAGTCCACTACTTGTCTCCTCTAGCATACTCCCACTGTGGGGAGAAAGATCATTGCATTCTGTTGCTAATGACGCTGTCGCATCACCAGGAGGTATGTTTAGCAGTGCGTCTCTCCTGATGCAGTCGCGCTGAAGCTGGAGATCTCGCCACTGGAGCCTGGACAGGTAAGTTTGTGACACTAGCCTTTCTGCTGCCTGAGGAGAAAATTGAAATGGCGTCCCCCTCCCAACCTCTTGACAAATTCTTAATCCAACCCCTCCTCCCAGTTCTACTATTAGGCTTCATCTATATCCATTTTGTGGTCCACAAATCACGGATCCATAAAATACAGGTGCGGTCCTGATGCACCCACACTTTTCGTTGGCCTCATTGTAGAAATGTCTATTCTTGTCCACAACACGTACAAGAGTACATGGGCATGTTCCATAATTTGCCACCTAGCAGCGAGGATGTGGACAGCACATGGATTTAGAAATTAATGGGTCCACATTCGATCTGCAAAAAATGCTGATCGGATGCGGACTGAAAATACAGTCGTGCATGAGGCCTTAAAGGGGTTGTCTCACTTCAGCAACTGGTCTTTATCATGGAGAGAAAGTTAATACAAGCCCCATACTAATTTATTGTTATTATCCATATTGCTTCTTTTGCTGGCTAGATTCATTTTTCTATCAGATTATACATATCTAATTTCCATGGTAAGAACCACCCTGCAATTCATCATCGATGGCTGTGCTTGCAAACTATAGGAAAAAGCACGTAGGCGCTCCTCTGGTCCGGCCACCAGAGAGACCAATGTTTTTTTCTATAGTGTGCAAGCATGGTCACCACTGCTGGATTGCAGGGTGGTCATAACCATGGAAAGGAGAAGTAAATAATTTCATGGAAAAATGGATGAAGCCAGCAAAGGAAACAATATGGATAACTATTAGTAAGTGTCTTGTCTTAACTTTCTCTTCATGATAAATGTAATTTGCTGAAGTGAGACAATCTCTTTAAGGACATATTTGAATGGATATTACATACAGCTGTCGCGAGGGTGTCACAACCTATTGCTGACCCTGTTGTGCCTGGGGTCAGAAGGTCGCAGCGGGTGGCTACTCGCTCGGTTTCTATCACGCTCGTGTGTGGGAGGAAAACACCACACCGAGCATAGGAGGGAAAAGGGATACCGGAATAAGGCCTGGAAACTAGGGAAGGAAGATGGACATCTCCTAGAGAAAACCCTAACTCCAGTCCTGACAGACTACCAGTATAAACAGGCCCTAAAGGTATGCAAGTTCATCATACACCAGGTGACTAGAATCCTATCTCACCCTATAGGACCCTGGAACTAATGTTAGGACTGAGTCTACCTGTTCCTCCAAAGTGAAGAACGAACAGGAGTCTCCCTCAGGCCTAAAGACAAACAACAGGGAAAGGCAACGCATGTACTGTATATATATATATATATATATATATATATATATGTATATATATATATATATATATATATATATGTATATATATATATATATATATATAAACAAAATACAAGAGGGAAAGGAAACACTTATCTTCAATTAAGCTTTGGAACTTATCTTTCAATGAAGCACCAGGAACTCAGCCGAGAACCAAACACAAGCTAACCACAAGTCCAACAGAAGCTATAAACCGCATAGCATAGTGGGAGAAACAACAATAAATAGAGAAGGTTAAGTGACCACAATAGCCACACCTGGGGAAAGAAGGTGTAGCAAGCACTAGAAACAACACAGACGTCATTTGATCCAAAAGGAAAACATGTCGGATCAAACCACGTGTTGCTAGTCCCACAGATCTCCTGCCACCTGACGCGGGAACGTCCGTATATCTCGGTACATCCGTGACAGTTTAAAGGAATCGCTCCATGACCTAGTTGTGGGAATGGATTCTGGTCCAGGTTTTCCTGCTTCGGTTTGCAATCTTTTTTGTCCCATTTAAGAATCGGTAGCTTTTTCTTTAAGCTATTCTTTGTCAGCCACTTCCAGCTACTACTTATTCTCCCTTTCTACTTCCCTTATTGCCAGATATAGACTTTTATTCCAGATTTTCTATTCTGACCTCTGGTGGAGTTGGACTTGCTGTGGAGCTGTTGGAACAGTTGGAACTGGTGCTGTCTAATCTCTAGTCCTCTACTGTTTGTTGTCTCCCTTCAGGTATTGAATGTGGTGTTTGTGTTGTTCTTCCATTCCCTGTTGTTACCCTAGGTGTCAGTGGTGAGGACTTGTGCTCCCATCATCCTACTCACTACCTAGGTCTTCTTTCCGGGTAAGCCAGGGACGAGGCACGTGATCGGCGTACAGGTGAGCAGCCCGTCTAGGGATGTCAGGGCAGTCAGGTGCCAGTACTAGGTGAGCTAGGGGTCACCACTCTCCCTCCCTCTGCCTAGTGAAAGGGTACCCTCCTTCTCTCCTCTCTGCACTGCTCGTCTGTTACCTGCCATATCAGACATGATAACAGTGCTACAAAACATACAGGGAAAGGCTAGTGTCACACTAGCAGCAGGGGAGTCCATCAGGCTGTGTCGGCGGGTGAACAGCCTGTCGGATCCGTCCGGCCGCTAGTTCACGTGTGCTCGCGAACTGCCGCTCCGTCCCCATTGACTATAATGGGGGTGGGGGCGGAGTTTTGGCGGAAGCACGTCAGCGCATGGCGAGAGGCCACTGGACTAAAAGTACGACAGGCAGTACTTTTAGTCCGGCTGCCTCTCGCCAAGCGCTGTCGTGCCGCCACCGGAACTCCGCCCCAGCCCCCATTATAGTCAATGGAGACGGAGCGGCAGTCCAGGGGTACACGTGAACTAGCAGCAGGACGGATCGGACAGGCTGTTCACCCGCCGGACAGCCTGACGGACTCCCCTGCCGCTAATGTGAAAGTACCCTTATACATCACCACATACCTCTCATAGTAATGTCTCCTCTGAGGTAGACTTTCTCTTTCCTCATATTCTTCATTCGGGGAGACCAGACTGCCATGATGATTTCTTGCAGTCGCGTCTCGTCTCTGCAGAGTTTGACACACAGAAATCTTAGGTTACTCACTTTTCTACCATCCTCTCCCTCCTGGTGCCCCAACATAGTCATCCTGCTTTCTCCCCAATGCCCACAAACACTATAATGCAGAAATAATAGTGCCATACTGATAGCTCACAGATTGCCCTCAATAGTAATAGTGCTCCCTACAGTACCGCCAATAGCAACCCCATTAGTAGTCATGCCCATCAAATTGTGCCCAATAATATTTCCCTTACAGTACCCCCAATATTAATAACGCCCCCACATGGCATTAAGGTCTCCCCTATAGTGCCCCAGTAGTAACATGGCCCCACTTTAAGGTATCCTTTTAGAGCCCCAGTAGTAATAAAACCCCCATATTGTTTCCCTAGTATTTGTAATGCCCCTTGTAGTGGCCCCAGTAGTTATAAAGCCCAAATGCAGTGCCCCCTGTGGTTATAATGACCCACCGCAGTATGCCCTGTATTATAATGAGCACTCATCAGCCCCCCCCCCCAGTATAATGTCCCCCTATAATGGCAGTATATCTAATGCTCTCTCTCTCTCTGTAGTATTATGCCTCCATAGATATAATGCTCCTCCATGTAGTATAATGCCTCCATTTATATAATGCTCTCCCTCCGTAGTGTAATGTCCCTGTATTATATAATGCTCTCCCCTTATAGTATATTGCCTCCATTTATATGATGTGCTCCCCCCTGTAGTATAATGTCCCCATATATATATAATGCCCCTGTTTATATAATGTTCCCCTCTTTATTATAATGCCTCTGTTTATATAATGCTCTCCCCATAGAATAGTGCCCACATATAAAT